>CM042144.1:14475928-14596104 GCA_023376005.1 Doryteuthis pealeii
CATTGTGTGTATGAACCCTTATACGTCGAAAATCGACAGGAGAGTCCATATATATATATATATATATATATATATATATATATATACGTTGATAGTGTTTACAAAGCCTACGGTGACTATGCATCGATCAATCGATTTGGACTCGCTCCTAGCATTTATCTTCGATCTTTTCAAATAAAAGAAGTACTGAAATCATCAATTTTATTCAACATTTTTTCCTTATTAACAGTTGCTTGGAAATATCTTCAGATATAAATAAACAATCTACATAATAATATTAATGATCAAAAACGTGTTTAGCTATTGACAAACTAAATGATGTTGAACCCTCCATTAAATCTACTCATGAACTTAAACAAAACCACACCCTGCCATTTTTAGACACACTTATTATAAACAATAACAACACTTTAGAATTCAAAGTTTATCATAAGAATACCAACAAAAATGACTACATCCATTTCTATTCCCACCATAACACTAAGATAAAAAGTGGTATCATAATAGGTTTCTTTCTGAGAGTACTTAGGATATGCAATAAGAAACATTTAGATGAAGAATTTAATATAATCGAAAAGTCTTTTCTTAAACTACAATACCCTTTAAATTTCATACACCGTGCTAAAAAAGGCATTTAAAATACATAGTAGAAAAAATAACATTACATCTCCCAATAACACACAACATAACAATAATAACGACTGTATGTACATCATACTCCTTAATAACCCTATCACTGATAAATTAAATAGAAACCTAAAAGAGATAGGTATTAAAACAGTCACTCACTCCACAAAAACAGTCAAAAACATTCTACAGAATATAATAATATTAAATAAATCTTCAAAGTAATTTTTGTTAAGGTATTTTTGTTTGGGTGAATACTTTTTATTTTCTATTCGTAGTTACCATTTCGAGCACTTATGATATCACTTGAAAAAGAAAATGTATACAGTTACATCTTTTGTCACATGGTGTGACCAAATTTGGTCATGCCCACAGAGCTATCAATGCTATCGAAGAAAATGGTTAAAACATTGAAAATAATCAATCTCTGAATCTTAATCAGCTTATTGTGGGATTATTAGGGTAGATTGATTTTCTACTTTCTTTTTTTTTTAAATATCAAATTCTCGTAAACAGCAAAAGTTGTAAGTTGTTATAATGTTGCATAGCCCTTCATTACTTCTTTACTTCTTACTTGCTTCTATATCTTGGACATCTATTCTTCTTATCGTCTTTGGTATTTCTTCTATCATCTTGACTTGGTCTTGAATCTTCTAACGTCTGGAGTTGACTTGGGGACTTCGGGTCTGGTTTTCTGTTAGGGATTTCTCCTTATCAGAAGCCCTGTGTCATTGTTAGTTTTTAGGTAATAAACACAAGACTTCGATTTACTTTTGATCTTATTTTATTGTTAAATCCCCACCAAACATCTGCTAACTAATATAGCGAGCGTATGCAGGATGAGTCACAGTTCGGCAGTACATCTTCACTGCCTGACGTCCAACTGCAAACTGGCGACCGAACAGGTCCCACGTGACTTCACGTATTTTGGCGGGCTTCTGTAATTTTTCATTGAAGGACCCGGCCATGGTATGAAAAGGGTCACCCCCTCACAATTACAGGGGACCGACAATAATCTTATGCAACTGCATAGATTATGTAACAATAATAAATATTGATACCAAAAACTAGATCTCTTACTTGCACCATTGTTTGAGGAAATAGCACCAAATGCACAAATAATCCTCATTTTCGCAACATTTAGCCCAGAAAATTGGTTAGAAAATTTAAGAATTTCATTACTTAAAACCGAAAAGGTTGTCATTTTATTTTACGAATAAGATATAACTAGAAGTATAATTGGAAATATGCCCCCTCCCCCTTTATCACCGATACGTCCGTTATGCTGCTTTTCCCCTCATTAATTAAGCTGTAACAGGGATAACATTTGAAAAGATTGAAATATATTTCCTCAAACGAAGGTAAAATTTTGAAGAAAAATATTTTGTGTGGTAATTCTTTATGTAAATTTGCAACTTTCGCCACATGGGAGATGTTACCGTTCCAAAATTGACCTACCCTAATGATAATGTCGAGTTTTAAAAAACGGCCACAGCTAAAGCAACGAGAACAAAGACAATGGGAATAGGTTAAAAATCGCCCATTTTATTTAGCAATAAGAAATGAAACAAACAACAATAATCTATATAAGAATATATATATATAAGGTAATGAATGGTAAAGTTCTTGCATTCTAGTCAATACAAGAACTTGCCAATACACATATTCACATGCAAGTCTCGCAGATCCATTACTACTGAATAGTGAGTTCAACCCTCGCTGGATGCCCCATACTTGCGGCCTTGTGTCACATCCTACCCGTGGCGAATGGGTTGAGTAGAAAAAAAGGCGTCCCATCGTGGTGTAATGGTTAACGAGCTAGTCTTGCAGATCTACTACTACTGAATAGCGAGTTCGACCCCTCACTGGATACCCCATACTTGCGGCCTTGTGTCACATCCTACCCGTGGCGAATGGGTTGAGTAGAAAAAAAGACGTCCCATCGTGGTGTAATGGTTAGCGAGCTAGTCTCGCAGATCCATTACTACTGAATAGCGAGTTCGACCCTCACTGGATATCCCATACTTGCAACTTTGTCACATCCTACCCGTAGCATTAGAGTTATGTGAAAATGCAAACAGCCTCGTCCAGGATTCGAGTTGGGTAAATAGGGCGTCGTATCGTGTTGTAATGGGTAGCAAGTTAGTATCACCAGATCCATTAGCAGTGAATAGCGAGTTCGATCCTCGTTGGATGTTCCATACTTACGACCTTGTGTCACATCCTATCCGTGGCACTAGAGCTATGTGGAAATGCAAACAAGTCTCGTTCATGATTTGAAATCGGGTAACCGAGTCCACTTCCACGAGTGTGGAAAAATAAAATAAAATAAAATAAAATAAAAACGGCAAAGGTGTTGTATCGTCGAGGTGGAAAGATACACATAAGAATTGTGTGCTTGATACATTTATTCAACACCAGCATACGGTGCCAACGGATACATACAAAACACAGAACAAATAAGTACAAACAATTAACAAGACAAAACTTACACTGAATAGAGGAGGGTCAAATGCGGTATAGCCAAACACAGCAAAGACAGTTTGAATATCATTCTGCTTGTTAATCCACTGTAATCACGGGCTATTTTAAGACTATGAGCCGGTCCATCTGGTAAAGTGCTACTCTACAACAAAAGGTATGTGAAGAAAAGGAAGTGAATCCGACGGTATGTAGTATATTAAGAAAGGAGGAAAAAACACAGGTTTAAATGTGTTAAGTGGTGAGTTTATTGGCCGACGCTGCAGTGTTTCTATCTATTAGATCATCTTCAGGGCATTTGTTGGTATATGGAAGGTAATAAGAATTTTTTATCACAGAATAACGAAAAAAGCGAGTGGTAGTCCTTGTTATTCAGTGTGTTTAAAATTTGAGGTTTGAAAAAAGGAGACGGTTTGAAATAGGACGTCAAATATTCTCTTTACGGTGTGAGTATGGAACTGTGTAAGTGTGTGTATCGAAAAGAAAGCATTGTGCATTTTTTAGGTGTGTGGTTGCACGTGTGTGTATAAATCTTTTGCGATAAACGACAGCGAAACAAACCTCAAGGTTGTGTGTGTGTGTGTGTGTATGTGTGTGTGTGTGTGTGTGTGTGTGTGTGTGTGAGCATGGTTACCATTGAGAAACAATGTATGTTTCAGGTAGCAAGAGAATATTCTTTAAACTTTTTGAGTTGCTGTGTGCGTTTGATATGTAAGAGGTATCTAACAAAAATTAGAATATGCGACAACAAAAGAGAAAAGAGACTCCACTCCCACCCACCCCACAAAATCTGGTACAAGCTTTTATTAACTTATTTACTAGTATCTTAATATTTTCCCCCTATTGGGTCGGTAAAAATATATGTACTTCTGTGTGTGGAGTTATGAGAGGGAGAGATTGTCTGTAATTAGACATGGCAATCAAGTGTTCCGCCCTGTAGTTTTAGCGCCTATATTCATCAGATAATAAACTGTTACAAACGTATTTACTAGTGTCTTGACTCAAATAGAAGATACCATATATCTTTAATTTCCCTCTTCATCAGCTAGTAAATTAATGATTAAAAACTGTGTGGTAGATTTTTTTTCTTTCTATTTTGTTTTCGCATATTATAATTTTAGGTAACTGCCATTGCTGCAACTTTTTCATAATCAAAAAACGATTGTTTTGAAAAAGAAGTTTCTTAAAAACCTTTAGATTATCACATAATCATTATCATCATCATATAATGATCACACTTATTTACGCTACCAGCCGTTGTCTACATTATGTACTGCAGCATGTGTATCATCTGTATTGGAGTGATTGTGATAAACAATCGATTGCATCGCCGCTAATTTGATTTATTTCCAAGCATAATCTTTCGCCCAGAACCTACTTAGTACGAAGTCTCCCTCTACGGGTCTCCGTTGCAAAATCTGAATTAAGAATATAACAAAATAGTCAAATGAAATTATCCTATCCCAGCCACATTCTCAAATTGATTCTGGGTTCCTCGCCTATCACTCACACCCATTTGACTTAATATGTATGAGTACAATTTCTAATTTACTTTTTCAAATTCTACTATTCAATTTAAAAGATACAGCTAATCTATTAATTAACAGTAAGTTCAAATTAGAAAATAATAATAATAATAATAATAATAATAATAATAATAATAATAATAATCAGAAACGATTTCTTGGTTTGGTTTGGTTTGTTTTGTTTTACGGCATATCAACCTCAGTGGGTCATTTAATGCCGATAAAGTTTTGAAATAAATCAATTCTTAATGGATAATACAATTTTAAAAAAATACATTTTTCTATTTAACCCATATATGGGACCCTAACAGGTACTACCACTCCGGGTCAGAGTGGACCAGGGGGCAATGGTGATGAATGGGGTGCTCCACATTCCCCAAACCTCCAAAACTGGAACCTCACCATCAGATAGCGTTTAACGTCATTCCCAGGACATGTAGACACACAGCCACCGCCTTCTAGCACCCATATGATAAAAAGGGATTGGGGCTTGCCATAAGGGCAATAGGGTTGGGAAAATCATATAGGTGCTAGGGAGAAACGATTTCTGTGGAACTGAAAACGTTTCGTATTATTTGGATTATTCGTACTATTGTCTTCATCTTTATTATTATATACACAACATTTCGGCTGATATGCCCTCCGGCCTTCTTCAGGTGTTTCCTGTCGAATTCGGGAACCTTCTTGTACTCGGGAACCTTCTCTTTGAACTCATGAACGTTCTTGTCGAACCCGGGAGCCTTTATGTCGTAATCGGGAGCCTTCACGGAACTTCGAACCGAACCCTTTATTTAATCGACTGGGGTAGACTGTTCTCATTCCGTTAACCATGACCGGGCCCAAGTGTTAAGCTAAGTGTTCTATGTTATTATCGCCCTTGGCCAAAATCGAACCTGCAACCTAGAGATAATTGTCACTTAGAATTATATTAACTCAACCCTTATGTCCTTGTGTCCAACTTAATTTGGGTTTTTAAGGATTAGATTGATTGATTTTAACGGCATTTCAACCCGACTAGGGTTATTTTATGCCTAGAGGTTAGGGAATGGCATAAAAGTTCCCAAGTTCGACAAGAAAGTTCGAAGAGAAGGTTCCCGAATTCGAGAAGGTTCCCGAGTTCGACAAGAAACACCTGAAGAAGGCCTGAGCGCATATCAGCCGAAACGTATGTGTATATAACCATAAAGATGAGCACAATAGTCCAAATAATTCAAATAACACAAATTATCAAGCCTCATCTAAAAAAAAATTCAGAGAAATTGAAAACGTTTCATTCTACAAATTTCTATTGCGAGAAAACAATGACATTGTGTTATTTACAAAATCTAATTGCATTTATAAATCTAGAATAGGAACAAAATAAGTTGGACAGATTAATTAAATTAAACTAACGAAGAAGAAAAAATATATAAATTTGATATCCGAGATAATGAGATAATATTAGCGCTGATAAAAGGAATGGAAATAGTGTAGGGGACATAACTTTATTATTACTAAGATCCATGCTTGAATGAGTTATCTCCCTTTAAAGTATAAACACGTAGCAAAAGTAACAATTTAATTTGGGATTTTAAGGATTTTATTGATTTTAACGGCATTTCAACCTGATTAGGGTTATTTTATGCCTAGCGGTTCGGGAAATTGCATTCGTTGTGCATGTAGTTGTTTCTTAAGAGTTTTGGTATTCACATCTATCGAATTATTTTTAAACAAATCTATTTGACCCATAGATGTGACCTTGACATGACAGAGTGAACCACACTCTCTAGATATCCAGAATTGGATCCCCACCATCAAATGTAGTTTAGTGTCATAACCAGGACACTCCTATTGTAGGTAGGGGAGTTATACAGCTCCGTTGGGGATACACTCACTGTATTCTAAACCCTGGTGGTAGGACGAGTAAATTATTGAATTTGTCGATAAAATATATTGAAATGACGACTCATAGGAAATCATCGGAAGAATTATAGCTGAATTATCTGCCCCTGGCACTAGAGGGCGTCTCGCCAATATACGATATTGGCGCCTAAATTAAATTCAATGACGAAAGTCACTTATCGTGTTGGGCAGTCAACCAGCGAGTCGCGTTTTCCTGTGCTCTCTTTACCTTCCGAAACCCTCAGCAAGATAAGTCTGGCAGCAAGCACCATCAAGTTTGCAACCTTTTTGTACCTTTTTGAATATTTTTTTTTTTAAATCTTCAATTGTTGTTCTTATCTTCTTCATCCGAATTAACTGCTTGTAACCTGGGAAATTATATGAGTCCCGCGAATTCTCATAAAATTTAGTAAAAGTTATTTCTACAGCAGCGTGGAACAGTGCGTACCGGAGACAATAATAAATGACAATTTGTCAGCATGAATCGAACTCACGTCCCCCCTTTTTTTAACTGTTAGATCTGCATGAACTACTTTAACGACTGTGCCACGAGAAATTAAATTACACCTATGAATCAACCAATAGTTTGTTTCCGAATGAGTCGGGCACCTCACGCGGTGTTATGGTATAATCTAACCTAACCTAACAAAACCCCCAACCTCCAGTTCTCTCTCTCTCTCTCTCTCTCTCTCTCTCTCTCTCTCTCTCTCTCTCTCTCACACACACACACACACACACACACACCAATCGATTTTGAGGGGAGTTGTAAACTACCATAGCCTCGTTTACTTTGGTTAATCTTCCTGTAATCAAAAATTGTATTTTTCTTCATTTTGCAAAAGAAATAGGACTCTCTCTCTCTCTCTCTCTCTCTCTCTCTCTCTCTCTCTCTCTCTCTCTCTCTCTCTCTCTCAAATTCAATTTACGCCCCTTACCCCCTCTCTGTCTCCCTCCCTCTCTCGCAAATTCAATTTTCACACCTTGGCTCACCCCTCTCTCTTTCCCTCCCTCCTCTCTCTCTCTCTCTCTCTCTCTCTCTCTCTCTCTCTCTCTCTCTCTAATTCAATTCACGCCCCTTACCCTCCTCTCTCTCTCAAATTCAATTTACACCCTTACCACACCCTCTCTCTCTCTCTCTCTCTCTCTCTAATTCAATTCACGCCCCTTACCCCTCACTTTCAAATTCAATTTACCTCCCTCTCTCTTTCTCTCTCTTCTCTCTCTCTCTCTCTCTCTCTCTCTCTCTCTCTCTCTCTCTAATTCAATTCACGCCCTTTACCCCCTCTCTCTCTGCAAAAAAAATGTTGTTTTTTTAATATGTAAGATGAGTAAAACTGCTTTTGCACTGAAATTATAAAATGATACTTTCCTTTTCATATGATAACAAACTACCCCTATCGCTCATTGTCCCCCACACGACATTCAGAATCCGTACAGAGCTGATTGATGTATGTGTTTGCTGGTTGACCTACACTGGTGTGATAACGGTCACATCATGCTAGACCACCGAAGTTAATCAGCGATTCAATATTTTATTGGGTTACTACTTAAGTAACTGCAGGTACATACATGCCCTGCCACACAGGTCAGACTTAAATGTAGGAAATGTTTCCATGGCACCCGTCATGTGTCGCTTCAGGATGGAGGGCTCGAGTTACCTTTCCTCAAACTTCTTACAGCTACCATCGGCCTGTCTTTCCATGAGGACGTGTATCCAGCCCACCCCCTTCTGTCAATTGGTCCTTATCGCTGAAACTGACTTCCGCAAGGGCATCGATCTCGGCCCCATATCGAGATACTTCCCTGTCACGATGCCAGTACGTAGTTTGGGGTTTCCCAATCTCTCAAGATCGGGAAGTGTTCAGACATTCCAGGTGGCTATTCTTAGCCTTGTTTTGTGTTGTAGTATTTTCTTGTTTTCGCCCAGCTAGTGTGGACATCCGTCGAAACGCTGGTTTCTGGCCAGCTTGATAGGTGAACCGGCATTTGTTTAGGTCACCTTTTCTAGACACTTCCCAAATGGCTGGGTGAACTGTGTTAACCAAGGGGCTGCTCATTCACCCACAACCTCGCCGAGGCACGTTGCTGTTCAATCAGAAAGGCGGTGACGTTAAGTAGGTCACGAGTCACGCTGTATGTAGATTCACATCTGCATGCTTCCAGCCCGTCAGGCCTGCACACCTCAGCATTCCTCCATCACTCTGGGACTTGTAGAAATATCTGCACATGTTTTTTTGTTTTACATGTTGTGCGCTTGTGCGACACGCACCGCATGCTCTCCTTCCCCAAAGTCAAGTATTAGTGACAAGCCGAAGCAAGACGACTGGGAGACTTTGGGGAACGCAGGTGGATGATCTTACGTGATCTACGGGTCCACCACACCGGGGAAAAAATCCCAAATATTTTCTAAGTTTTAACTTAGAATAAGTCCACAGATACAATTTTCTATTAAATAGGTGACATACAATTTTATAATTTCACCATATATTACATTTAAAACTAAAACAAAAAACAATAAGACCTATTCAAATATTGAAAAGAAAAATGAACAAGTAAATAAGATTAATATTGTTAAATGTCAATGAAATTAAACGTTAGGACAATTTAAATCACTAAATAATAAAAAATAGTATTATAAAACGCAAGGAGATACACAATTAAAAAGTAAATTTTAACTTATCAATGAGTCCACAATCTCTTGTCTTCCAGCTTTGGAAGATATATATTCCGAAATATCTGAATAAATCGAACCAGGGACAGGACAACAGCTGGATATTGAAACCTTTTTTTTTGTTCTGTCTCCATGCTTCATAATACCAAAAAACAACGTTCACAAGAACAAAGTTTATACACAATCAATTTATATATATATATAAAATGAACAAAAATATTAAGCAAAATAGGATAATTTCTTTTGTTTTAAGTATTTGCCCAGTTGAATGAAGTTGCGCCGTTGTATTTATTCTTATATCCCCAATCCGTGAAACCCCCAGTTTCGGTCTGGTGAGTATGGAGATTGTTGCACATTAGGGTAAGTTGATTTTCCCCCTTTTTTTTTAAATATCAAATTCTCTCAAACAGTCAAAGTTGTGTGTTGGTATAATGAATACTGATACCAAAAACTAGATCTCTTACTAGCACCATTATTTGAGGAAATAGCCTCAAAGATAGTCAACTAAAATGCACCAAAATCCTCGTTTTCGAAACATTTAGCCTAGAAATTGGTTAGAAAATTTAGCAATTTCAATATTTAAAACAGAAAAGATTGTCAATCTAAATGAAACGAATGAAATATCATAACTGGAATTCAAACTGAAAATATGTCCCCATCACCATCGACACATCCGATATACTGCTTTTAATTGATAAGTAGATTGTAACAGTGATAACATTTTAAAAGATTGAAATCGAATTCCTCAAACGAGGGCAAAGTTTTGAAAAAAGTATTTTGTGTGGTAATTTTTTATGTTGATTTGCAGCTTTCGACACACGGGAGACGTTACAGTTCCAAAATCGACCTACCTTACTGCACATACACAATCCTGTGTTTTGACAAAAACTGCTGATGGACAAATTGACCAGAATGAACAGATGCATTGTCATGGTGCTGAATCTGCCACTGACCCGTGGAGTATTTTCTGGCCATTTATGACGCCCATTTGTTGGATGCGTGTGGTGTTGGAAATATGGATACGGAGAGACGGAGTTCAAATCCTGGACGCAGCTGTTTGCATTTCACATAGCGCTAATACACTTTTGAAAAGTATGAATCCAATTATTCTCCCTTCAACTATGGATAAATAGTAGGGCTTTTTAACCTTGGTATGGCAACCAGTCTAGGAGAAGGAAAACTCTGAATTCAAACCAAAGGAGCTCTCTTCTCATTCTACGTTGAGAGGCCTTCCTCCTATTTCACCGAGATTACGCAAGACTGTTTGCTAACAGTTTGACCTTCAGTAGCATATTCATTGGGAATTACACTCTCTTTAGAAAAATAATAATTGGACCATATGACTTTTAGGCACCCGTTTTGCGATCTCGATTCATAAGGACATGTTTTTCATTTACACTGTCAAAATCCGGTTGTTTGTTAACAGACGATTTATAGTGTTTTTTAAAAATAAATTTTCAAACTAACCCTTAACCCCTAACCCTAACCCTAACCCCTAACCCTAACAGCTAACACTAACAGCTAACAAACAACCGGATTTTGACGGTGTAAATGAAAAAAACTGTCCTTATGAATCGAGATCGCAAAAGGGGTGCCTAAAGGTAATATGGTCCAAATAATCTTGCCTTTATCTTGCTTCGAGCCTTATATATATGAGCCTTAGTTTCAGCAACCTAGCTGCATATCCATATAGCCAGTGGAGGCACGTCCTGTAATGGTTACCGTCGTAGGAAATGGACACGGCGAGACGAGTTCAAATCCTGGACAAGACAGCTGGCATTTCACATATTCTACACTAGGGTAGGTTGATTTTTCACTTTAAAAAAAATCAAATTCTCTCGAATAGCAAAAGTTGTATGTCAGTATGATAAATACTGACACAAAAACCAGATCTCTTACCTGCACTATTGTTTGAGGAAATAGCATCATAGATCATTTGCTAAAATAACATAAGACCACATTTTTTTATGCGCAAATAATTTCTTTATTACTTTAACGACACTTTCATCATACCGTCTTTGAAAAAAGAAATTTAAAAAGGATAGCGTTTATAGCAAATGATTGATATTTAAAAAATTAAAGATATTCAAAAAAATGTTTTTTTTTTTTTAAATAAAATAACATATTTTTTGTGGTTTGTCTTAAAAAGTATTTGATTGGAAATTATATCGAAAAATAGAAAGTAAGTCTAATTTATTGAATAATTAATCAAAACTAATTAAAATAGGGGATATTATGAATATTTAGAACTAATTTAACTAAATAAGGAGATAGGTTGAAAAAAAAACGGGCCTTTGTTTGATAGTGTTATAATTAGAAAAAAAAAACGGTATATTTGATGATTTTTCTGCGTTGTTTATTATGTTTATTTACTAACATTTTAGAATCTTTAAAAGTAAAATTATGTTGTTTTTTTCCAGTTATGTTTTACTAACGTATTTTTATCATCACCAATTTTAAGGTTCCTAATATGTTTGTGATCGAGACATTTTGCCTATATATTTCTGAGTGTTATATATATATATATATATATTATATATATATATATATATATATATATATACGCGATGCTCTTCTATATATAAGGAATGGAGCATTCTATGATGGCCTTTACATGTGTATTAAAACAGTTAAAATTCCCTTCCCATTCTGTAAGTGATGACAGCCTAATGGTTAAGGTGTCGGACAGACACCCAACCGATCAAATTTCAATTCCGGCTGTAGGTTACAAAATGTCTAGCCACACTGAAGAGACTTGATAAGTCGAAACACGTGTCTGTGGATGACCCTATATATGTTCCCCATCCCCTAGGGTTGAGCACTCTGGGGGGGGGGGATCTCGCTGACGGCCGCCAACTCAAGCGTAAAACGCAACGCTCTTCTACATATAAGGAATGGAGCACTCTGTGACGGCCTTTACACACAAAGCGATGTGTGTATTAAAACAGTTCAAATCCCCTTCCTATTGTGTAAGTGATGACAGCCTAATGGTTAAGCATGTGTTATTAAATAACACGGACATTTTCTTCTTATTTGAATTTGTATCTTTTCCAGTCGTCTGGCGATCTTTCTGATATCAGGATCCAGTTAAAATAGATTGATCCCATACTATCTGCCCGAGCGCTTTCGACTGCTTCTTCAGTCGTCCTCATGGTGTATAAGATTTAGTATTAGTTCGTTTTTTAGTTCTTTTATCTATTTTGTTTTTAAATTAGAAGAGACTATTTTTTCTTAGAGGGTTATGAAGAAGACAATTTCCGTGTTATTTAATAACACTTAAAAATAACTTGCTGCCAATATATATATATATATATATATATATATATATATATATATATATATATTGAAATAAAGAAATCGTTATAAAGAACTTTTTAATCGGAAAAGTGTCTAAATAATGATAAGTTGAACATGAAAAATTGTTTTGTCACTTCTTCGTGTCAGACTCATGTCAATAAATTTCATGAGTTTTGAAAAAAAATACAATCTTCAGATGATATATATATATATATATATATATATATATATATATATATTATTAATTAATTAACTTTCATAAAATTAGGTTCGACTTCATTTAAAACACATATTCTCCCAAATATTGTCGGCTGAAAATAGCCATATCACAAACATCGTCTGTTTGTTTACTTCTCGTAAGTTCGTGTAGAGGTCACTTAAGAGGAATGTAAATACCTACTCCTTAACAAAACGAAGAAATCTGCTAGGTCCGTTTGGTGTGGTGGTAAAGACGCTTGACAGTCAGCTTGACAATCAGGGTTCGAATCGCACACGGGGCGGTCTTTGTATCTATAGCTCTGCTGATGAGGCCTAATAGGCCGAAATGTACATACAGAGATTGATTTTTCTCGATTTGTTTAGCCTTAAATTTAATAGGTAATCCCGCCTAATTAATTAATTAATTATTAATTAATTAACTTTCATAAAATTAGGTTCGACTTCATTTAAACACATATTCTCCCAAATATATATATATATATATATATATATATTTGTGTGTGTGTGTGTGTGTGTGTGTGCATATACATATAAACATAGACTTTTACAAAGTGAAATTGATAAATATAAGAGAAAAATATTATATATATATATATATATATATATATATATATATAGTGTGTGTGTGTACAATATTTATAACTAAATAGTACTCTATATCGTTGATAGAGCATGTATATCTAAGTAAGGCTAGTGTGGACATGAAGTCAACGGCACTTGGTTACGGACAGTTTCTCGTCTATGCGATATTTAAATCAATTGCCGTTGACATCATGTACACGCTACCCTAACTTCGAAATATATATCATATATCAGTGTGCATATTTATATACCGAAATGAATGCTGTGTGTATATGAGTACGCGCGTGTGTATATGCGTGTGCATTTAATATTTGCCTTGAAATGAAATCTGTAAAGCAAAAAAGTTCATCGATGACATTGCCCAAACACATTCTTGTAAAGGATTTTCAGGTGGCTGGCCAGTAGTCCCAGATCCATGACAACAATCCCACCAAACACAACACACAGGATTCCCACCCCCACCAGTCCAATACTCGTAGCAGACGCCCTGTGATCTGGTGCGCTAGTCTTTTTTCGGATCGTCGAACTGAGTTCCTTCTTCGGAATGGTCAATTCTTCTATAAGTTTCTGCATCTTACTTTTACTCTCTTCTTCACTGAGACTTGTTGTTGGCGCTTGGCACGTCCAAAAGCAGTCGCTACTAAAAGACGGAGTCAAACTCGTAGACAAGTCCAAGGTGGATTTTGTTGGCTGAACAAGGGATCTGGTACTGGTCACTTTTGTGGCTGAGTCAACACTGGACAAGAAAGATCTACTGCTGCTGCTAACAACAGCGTAACTTGTCGTAGGGGTGATATGCTCCTGGCTGTTGCTACTAAATATTTTGGAAGAGAATAAGTTGGAACTTCCGGTGTTGATAATTGAACTGATTGGTTGTGACGCTGGAGTCGGTTGAAGCGTTCCTAAAATAGAAGTAAAGAAATATAAAGGTAAAACTATTCTTATATCTGTGAGGATTAAAATGTTTGTTTGTTTGTTTGTTTTGTTTTACGGCATATCAACCTCAGTGGGTCATTTAATGCCGATAAAGTTTTGAAATAAATCAATTTTTAATGGATAGTACAATTTTTTTATAAATACATTTTTCTATTTAACCCATAGATGGGACCCTAACAGGTACTACCACTCCGGGTCAGAGTGGACCAGGGAGCAATGGTGATGAAGGGGTGTTCCACATTCCCCAAACCTCTAAAACTGGAACCTCACCATCAGATAGAGTTTAACGTCATTCCCAGGACATGTAGACACGCAGCCACCGTCTTCTAGCACCCATATGATAAAAAGGGGTTGGGGCTTGCCATAAGGGCAATAGGGTTGGGAAAATCATATAGGTGCTAAGGCTTGACGTGACCAGCCGATTGATCGGAGGGGGCCTCTCCGACCGCCCGTCTAGCCCAAGATAGGGCCGAAGTGGAGGATTAGAATAAAATAAAGATAAAAAAAAAAAAGATAACAAACTCCCATGATTCTTCAGACCGGAAGAACTCTCTGAGCATGTGCAGGAAAAAGGACCCACTTCCGACCACCGTGATAATCTCTTGATCATTCTGACTTAGGCCTTAAGAGGGACGAGGCAGAAATTTCCCCTTCGCATGGTGGCTATGACCCATGAATAAAGCCCGAATCCTAAAACTACCTTTTGTATTTGTCTCTTTCTTTTTCTGTCCTTGAATTCCTTTTCAGCGCGACCACCAAATAAGATGGGGTTAAAAGTAAACCCTGTGAACATGCACCAGGAATAACCAGCTACCTTTAAACCTAAAACATCAAACCTCTTGTAACCCCACATATCAAAGACTAGCTTAAAAGCCGCCCCATTGGGCAGCAATTAAGCTAGTTCTTGTGGAGATATCTTGATTGGGCTTTCAGTTCAACAATAACACTTCATACATTGAGTATATATTAAATTCTATTAAACTTAAACAATATTTTTCAAACAACACTTTTCATTAAAACAATATAATTTGTCTATTTGGAACTTATTGCAAAGCTGCATTATAAACAACATCCTTACTTTCCTTACAAACAATTATTTCTATTTCATGTGTGACTTTCCCTGGATCTTACAATTAATTTCGATTATTCCCAAACTTATCTCCAAGTTATAAAAAGTGTTATTGTAAAAAAAAAAAAAAATTGTCGCAAAATTCTCGTAAAAATCACCGGAAACAACCGCAGTAACTAAAACTTGCAGGTTCAAATTCGGCTCTGAATATTTCTATTTTTTTCACGGAATCGACCTGATTTCAAAATGGTATGAAATGTTGAGGTACGGCCTTTAGTAGTAGAATTGTTGAAAAATGTGACTTACTAACACACTAACAATCGCATCTATAATTAGAATTAGAATTATAGAATATAGTGAATATCTTTTAATCCAGTCGGTAGCCCTGAAGGAAGGGTTTAGGATACGCTTACTGTATCCCCTGCAGAGCGTTAAGGTATTTGCCTCATACCCCACTTGTATGGGCTGGGCACAAGGCCTCGTTTTAATGTGGGCCCATCCACAAGCCAAAGCTCATGGGTGGGAAAGAAAAAGAATTGCGTCAATCCCCTCGGCATTCCCCCACAAGGGGGCGCCTCAGGCGCTGGGCAATAAACCCAGCCCCGCCCCAAGGGGGTTAGGTATTGCTTGGGCCATTGCTCCCAAGTCCACTCTAACCTAAAGTAGTAGTACCTGTTAGAGTCCAATCTATGGACCCAATAGATCTGTTTAAAAATGATCCTTATACGATAGGACCATGTACAAAAATAAACTAATTTTTAAATAAAAAAAATAATATGCAGATACAATGGACGCGTTTCCCAAACTTCTGAGCATAAAATAACCCTAAATATTTGATATGCCGTTAAAATCAACCAATTGTTCTCAAACTATGCACTGGACACACTGTTGCAATGCATGATGTAGCTATGTAAACCACACACACACACACACACACACACACACACACACACACATATATACCAACGCCTCCGCACGAGCTAGCCGCGACACATGATCGATTTCTTAAGCGTTTAACAGGTTTGAATTCAGAGTTTTCCTATCCTAGATTGGTTGCCCAACCAAGGTTAAACAACCCCGTCTGCCCTACTATTTACCCATAGCTGGAGGGAGAATATTTGGATTCATGCCTTTCTCACGGGTCTTAGCGCTATGTGAAATGCAAACAATCTAAGCCGGGATTTGAACTCGTCCCGCCGTGTCCATTTTCCTTTGGCAATAACCATTACACGACGTATCTCCAAAGAAATTGTGCCTATTGTAGTTGGGCATTTGAAAATGTTAAACAAAAATTAAACTTTTATTTTGCATCATTAAACATCATCATGGCTTGGATTCGTGAACGAATGTCAAGGGAGTGGTTCACGTTGACTTCAGGTGTTATGGTTTAACGATCGCCGCATTTATTTTGGCGCGAAAAATTCGGAAGGTAACAAAGGACTTCTCCGGAAGAAGTTAAAAAGTGGAAACGAGGATTTCCGGTCGGAGAGACAAAGGGGTTAAGATGCCGGAAATAGATTTGATCGTTGATTAAACGCGAACAAAGGAAGCGCGTAGGCGTTTGAGATATACAAAAGGCAAGACGGTTCGACCCGACGCGAACAGTGAGAAGGAGACGGCGAACGGAGTGACCGACGCTTACGGTCCATCGCTGCCAGCAGGCAGTGAGGCGCGCCCACCCCTTCCACCTCCCGATCGCCAGGCTGCAACATTAATAGTTCCCATTGTCAAGCTCACTACTCACACGCACCACGAGGGAATTAAAGAAATAAAAAGTTCAATCTCCTACTAGATACAGCATGTCTTGTGTCTTCGTTAAGCGACCCCTACATATATCGTCTAAGGGTTAGAGACGATACCCGCTGTATACCAGCAACGTATACGATTCAGAGTAGCGAAGAGGGCTCTACGCAACACAGGCATGTTCGTAATTGATAAGGTTAATGCTGGATAGACAGCAGCTGCAGCTAAAGGTCTGGTCAGGGTCTGAAGACATTGTATTGTATTTCTTCCCCCAAACCCCTTTGTCCTTTTGTAGCCCTGTGGGTGTTGTCAAAGGAAGAGACAACATGGGTGGTGGTAAGACGTCAGGTATCACGGTTGTCTGCTATAGTGGACTATCGGCGATAATCGATGTGATTGCGTGTGTGGCTTGATGTCTGTGCTCGGTCAAGAGTGGTTTAGGAGGGCAATAAAGAAAGATAGGCGACAAGTGGTCTGTTTTTGAAATGGAATTAAATAGATACAATTCGGATAAGGGTCGTAGATATTAGCCGTGGGTGGTCATTTAGCAACAAAGAAAGAAGCCCGGATTTTCCAATCCCTTTCAAATCCCGGGCTGATGACGAGATCTCGCGAGAATATGGCCAGGGAGAGAAGAAGTAGAAGAGAGTTTGATTCTGGGACCAGTAGAGGTCAGTTGGATTTTGGGAGTTGGTCAAGACAGTTGAACATTGGGGCCAGTTGAAGGTGGGTTGCGAAAAGCAGGTTCTGATGGTTAACGACAACTCGGAGGAAACTGGAGAAAGTCTCAAATTATGCACCAAAGTCTGATGACGTAGTTGGTTTTGGATTGGTAATTTTAAGGATTGTCTTCGCATGTATTTCTGTTTCTGTGGAGTTTCGAACTATGAGTCAGAGTTCATAGCTTTGGATTACACAGATGGGTTAGGGGGGGATATGTGTTACCTTCGATAAAGGCAGAACATCAGGGATGGGCGAAACGGAGAATAGTAATGTGGGAGGGGGAGAAGGGTTGCCCGTTCTTACCTATCTATCTATCTATCTATCTATATAACTGACTAAGTTCACTATCTCTATCTATCTATCTATCTATCTATCTATCAAAGTCATCTATCTATCGATCAATCTATCGCAGTCTGCTCATATCTATCTATCTTTCTCTGTTCTCTGTTCATTATCCATCTATATCATTTCAAATAATTATTTCTATTTAAAGTGAAGATTGAAATCAATACATTCCTCTCTTATTATTAAAGAAGGGTTGACTTACCTGATCATCTAAACCTCGTAATCCGTACGGAGAAAAGTGTTTCTGGCTACGTATCCCATTTAAATATGGGGTACCGCTCATCTGATTGGCTGTTACTAACAACCAATCAGATGCGCGGTGCATTGTATTTAAATGGGATAGAGTTTTACAACCGTCCCCCCCCCCAAAAAAAAAAAGAATTTTTTGTCAAATGTCTTTTATCGGCTATTGTTGGTGGTTGTACCAGAGTTTGATCACCTCTGATAGGGTCAGCTGGGCGAGGGAAGTCTGATGCTGGAAGACCCGAAACTTCCCAATGAACCCTGCGGATTACATCACTGACGACAACCACCAGCGCACCAAATGTAGGAGCGTATATTTAAAGCATATGAAATTAGTTTGTTAACTATTCTTCTACGATAGGCGTCAAGAGACTAAGCACTATCGTTATTTATTATGACTACTTTTGTCTGGCATATTCCCACAGTTGTAGGGTACCAAGTGCAGGATGAATTTACTACACTAGTAAATTGATCTATTCTATTTCCAACTGAATAAATTTTATCTAAGATATATGATCTTGCTGATAGGTAATCAATCACCTGCGTAATTAATGTTTCCTTTGGTTATCGATGCCCGAATATTGATCACTGATTAATTATATCGATGCGTCAATACAGTTAACATCTGTTCTAGATCCGAAATTGGTCAATACAATAAATCCCACCTGAGATATTTGATTAATTGGAGGAGAAAATCAGTTAGCAGAAAATACGCCCAATGAGGTGTTTAAGAATATCAATGGAATGTCAATGGAAGCTTTCTATTGGTATTTTGTTCATGCTTCAGAAATATTGAATTACTGGGCACCTGCCGTAGTGCGATAGTTATCAAAGTCGTCTCGCATGACAATTTCGACCGACTTCCGCTGGGTGAACCACCGATGTGCCATGAGTCAGACCCCAGCTAAGCGTAGTGATTAATTATTTGGGTGAGTTAAAAGTTTAGTTGGAGGCGCGTGGTGTAATGGTTAGAGTCGTAGGAAATGGATTCGTCGACCTGAGTTCAAATCCTGGACGAAGCTACAGTTCACATAGCGCTAATGCCCTTGGGAAAGGTATGAATCCAACTACTCTCCCTCCAGCTATGTGTAAAATAGTAGGACAGCTATGTGTAAAATAGTACGGCTTTAACCTTGGTTAGGCAACCAATCTAGGAGAAGGAAAACTCTGAATTCAAACCTGTTAAACTCCGCTTGGGGGAGTCACTACTAGAATAGGCTCGGTCCTAATTAGTGATCTATTTCACTAATTTGAATTTTTAATTAACATTTTGCAATATTTTAGTAGCATGAGGCACAATTTGGTAGCTTCGGATTCTTTTGCAGAAGTCGTGAAGATGACGAACCACACTGAACTGCGAGATGCCGAGCTCGCCTGATACACTCCGAGTGCTACTCACCTGATTTGCTTCTATGACTTGGAGCACGGCCACGGAATCAACAGTTTTAAGCCTACACGATCTTACCTGATCGTCGAGGTTCTTGTAACACGAACGAAATTTCTTCAACCTGTAATACTATGCATTGGGCATGCATAAATGGCTGCACAGTAGGTGTGTATATATATATAATTCTAGGTAGTTATGATACATAGGTAGTAAGTCAAACCACATATATGTGTATGTGGTAGACCGAATAAGTAGTAGTAAAACCCATATAAGATAAGGTGTGAATATATATATGTATAGATAGATAGATACATATGTGTGCATGTATACGTACATGTGTGTGTGTCTACATATATAGTATGTGTAAAGTAGGGTCAATGATAAGTTAGAGAAACCATTAAAACTGAGGATAGATATAAAAGGATGATAATCTCTTCTTAGGAGACGAGAAGTCTGGGTTGTGAACAACTTTAATAGTTGACCAGTTGGTCAGATAGGTCATAAAAAATCATGAGGGTGGTCTTTTAGACAAAGAACCCTTTCAAATCCCACAGGGTTGATAAGATCTCAGAGGATGAGATTTTATACGAGAGTGAGATGAGATTTGGGGATCTCTGGGAAATTCGAAAAGTTTTAGAGTTAGTCTTGGGACAGCGGAGAGAGCAGTTAGCTTCTGGACAGCGGTGAGACGTTAGCCTTAGCAGAGGTCTACAAAAGGAATGGGGGGAACCCCCCCATCTCGACAACCAGTAGAGATAGCAGCAGACAATTATACACCTCATCTTTGCCTTTTCTGATGTTCCCCTGACTGACATTGTCTTGTCTTCATTTCTCTTGTTGTTGTTTTGTTTCCCTTATGACACATGGGTGCGTTTCAGACACAGCATTGGGGTTTTGTCAGACGATCAATACGGCCAGTGACAGAAGTGACAGAGAGATTCCGGACAGATTGCTATTGGTCATCAATATTCTCTCCGGACGTCCTGTACGTAACAATCCAGAGTATCGATCTGGGAGACTGCTATTGATAGTGATCAATATTCTCCCAGACGATTTGGATAGAAGAACGGTGAAATGATGACGACGCGAACCCATGTCTCATAAACCATCAGGTTATTATATTCTGATCAACCGCGCCTTCACCTTTTGCAAAACAAATGTTTTCCGTTTCTTCTGCGGCGTTATGTCTTAGTTGGAACTCGTAAAGCATAAGTTTTGGAATTAGACTTCATTTTCCCGTTAATGTGCGTTAGGGTAGGTCGATTTTGGAACTATAACGTCTTCCATGTGGCGAAAGTTGCAAATTAACATAGAGAATTAACACACAAATTTTTTTTTTTTTTTTTCAAAATTTTGTCTTCGTTTGAGGAAATAGATTTCAACCTTTTAAAATGTTATCACTGTTACAGTTTACTTAGTAGGTAAAAGCAGCACACCAGAGGTGTCGGTGATGAGGGGGGGGGGGTTCTAGTTATAATATTTTATTCGTTTCGTTTAAAATGACAACCTTTTCTGTGTTAACTATTGAAATTGCTGAATTTTCTAACCAATTTCTAGGTTAAATGTTGCGAAAACGAGGATTTTGGTGTATTTTAGTAGACGATCTTTGATGCTATTTCCTCAAACAATAGTGCAAGTACGAGATCTAGTTTTTGGTATCAGTATTTATTATATCAGCATACAACTTTTGCTGTTCGAGAGAACTTGATATTTTGAAAATAGTAAAAACTCAACCTACCCTAATATGCGTGACTTTAAGATCATATATGGAATGAAGCAAGGCACATCGTGTTAGCACACCAACTTACGCGATACTACCAACCACACGGCTTGAATTGCTTCTGTCACGTGATATACGCGCCACAAACTAGCAGGTATCCAAAATATTTGCAAAGTCTTTGAAATATCCTTGTATTTGGACTTGTCTCGTAACTGAGAGTTGCGAATTTCCCATTGAGGACATATCGGAAATCTGATAGAGAATTATCTCCCCCTGCCGCTAGGGGGAGAATAGCCAACATACGATGTTGGCGCCAGAATCAAATCCCGGCACTTGTCTACAGGCCGTCGACCTGGACGGAGGCGTTTTTTAACAGCATACTTCTGAAGGCCGTTTCGACAGCATACTTATCAGAAGGCTGAGGACCTAAATAATCTACTTGAAGAGGGTCCCATCCACCGTCATCTAAAAGAACAGTTACCCAGGCGAGAAGCTTCTAAAATAGCATCCCCTACTTTTACTTATCGGACAAGAACCGACAAAACGGACGCGTCTCTACAGAACTCTACAACCAGCAACCAGAATACACCTGTTAGCGCCACTTCTCCCAACAGTATTTAACCTCACAGATAAGTCTCGTAGCAAATGCCAATAAAATTTGCAACAAGTTCTTGTATTATTTGTCAATACATGTATTAAATTTCCATTGTGTGTGTTGTCTTCTTTCGTCCGAACAATTTGCCTACAATTGGGAGATTTAAGAGGCTCCCCACTTTAAACCCGTAATTCCTCTTAGACAGCGATCAGTGTTCACATCCAAGTTAAGTATAAGATGATTTGAAATGCTGATATTCAAAGCTGACAGACCCTTTTCTGCACACACATACCCCTTGTACTGTCATGAGCCAACCCTTTTCTGTACCCCACCTCCTCGTACTGCCATGAGCCGGATTTGCGAAAAATATGACACCATTAGATTGGTTACAATTTAAGATCATTTGAGATGTACAGGTTGTTTCTGAAACATTGATATCCTTTCGTAATCTAATAAAGTAAAGTCGTCGGGTGGCCTAAAGTCGGTATCAGCCAGACAGCGAGGGAGTCTATCCCCTTTTCACTAGTGCTAGACCAAGGAGAATGTTTTTGACATCTGAGGTGAAGTGCCACATCTACCATCAGCTCCTCGCGTTACCGCACAGATCCCTGTGCTACTCATACGCTGAGTTGGCAAGGGCTGGTATCGAACCCAGAACCGTGTGGTTCTTAGTCGGACGCTTTACCGACTGGGCTTAAAAAAAAGTGATCAATTCTCATTCAAATGATCTCAAATTTTAACAGCAAGTCTGGAAATAACTCAAAATTCTATGTTTAATGGACATTTTACAACCAAGGTTATTTTTTGTATTATTTAGATTTTTTGGACTGTTGTTCTCATCTTTGTTATATACACTAGCAAAATAAAAAAACACCCTCTGGGCGACGTAAAATAAAAATTACCTGACTGGATGGGAGTTGAAAATTTAATATCAGAGAGTTTGTATTATAAGCAGAGTAAAATCATCAAATTTATTAAAGGAGTAAAAAATAAAATAAATTTATTAAAGGAGTAAAAAATAAAAAAATTGAAATGGAAACTTAGTTCTGATAACTTTAAATATATATATTGAAATAAAACAAACTATATATAGATAGATAATACCAGTTATGCATTTATTAAAATTTGTTTAAAAACAATGAGGACAGTCTAACATTGCATGCTCAAATGTATTCTATTTTATGACGATTTTAGGTAGTGTGACGTAAGCAGTGACATAGTTTTTATTACAGACAAAAACCGGAAGCGAATCTCCATTATTAATAGATGATGTGCGCTCCAGCCTTTTTCAAGTGTTTCTTGTGGAACTCAAGAGCCTTCATATCATAATTGGAAGCCTTCACAGAACTTTGAACTAAACCCTTTATTTAATCCATTGGGGTAGATTGTTCTCATTCCGTTAACTATGACTGGGTACAATTGTTAAGTTATATCAAGTATTCTAAGGTGTAGGAAGCGCGTGGTGTAATGGTTAAAGTCATAGGAAATGGACTCGTCGCCCCGAGTTCAAATCCTGGACGTGGTAATTGCATTTCACTTAGCGCTAATACCCTTGGGAAAGGTATGAATCCTACTCTCCCTCCAGCTATGAGTAAATAGTAGGGCAGACTGGGCTCTTTAACCTTGGTTAGGCAACCGGTCTAGGAGAAGGAAAACTCTGAATTCAAACCTGTTAAACTCCGCTTAAGAAATTGACCTTGTGTCACATCCTGCTCGTGCGGAGAGGTTGGTAAATATATATATCAAGTATTCTATGTAATTTTTGCCAGTGGTCAGGATTGTATAATTCAATTGATTTTCTGCTTAATTATTTCATTATTGATGGGTATCAAAGGTTGATATAAATCTATATAATCTAGATTATATAACGGATCTGCGAGACTAGCTTTGCTAACCATTACACCATGGCGGGATGTCTTAAGTATTATATGCAGTGACGCCGATAGCTTTTTGATTTAGTGCGTTCTGGGATGCACATATTTGCTTTGAATGAATCTCCGGGAAAATTGATGGGTCCCAACTAAAGCCATCTAACTCCTACCTTGTAACATATCCTGTGTAATTCGTTCTAAGAAACTATTGAAATGCATCTCTGTAGTGTATGTATATTATTTTCTTTTAATATTACTACATTTCCCCAGTGTGCTATTGTAAATAAGTACCCACGACGCCCTTCAAATGTGTTTTTAAGGTTTTTTTTCAGTAAAAGAAAAAATATATATATATTTCATCGAATTAGCAAATTTCCCTAAATTTATTATTATTATTATTTAGAATTTATCTTATTTTGGACTAGTTAGTATTTTCATTTTATTTGGTAAATGTGCAGAATTAGGGCATATTTACAAAACTGCTACTATACATCTTACCTCCCTTTAAATGTTTGCATTTTTCTTAAAACTCCAATAAATATTCTAAAAAAGAAAAGAAAAGAAGACTACAATTGATTAACCTTTTTTATCAAACTATATGAATTCACATTTTTTCTATAATGCCTTTTAACCATTCAATACCGGATTTAGTATCCTTTCATTAACTTGTAACACACCTTTTAATCCATATTCCATCTAAGATATTTTTACTAATTTTTCCTGTTGTTTCTTTTCCAGTGATTTCCAGCATTTCTATACCCGAAAACATAAACATCATACATTAAACAGAATTTTAATTTATTTCCAGACATGCTGTGAAAACTGGTCAAGTTATTAGATTATAAAATGATATATGTTTTCTGAAACACCTTGTATATCTAATAGACACTCGACTTGTTTTTCGTCTCGTAGAGTCACCCACATAAAGTCACAAACAAATATGTATCGAAGTTCTTACTAAAGGGTTCTTACAGGGTCAGCGCACACTATTGTAGGCGTTATTTTCGTATTCGCCTAGGGAGTTGTCTGCCCGTCTGGTTTCGCTGGTTCCCGCTAGGGGCTTTTGGTATTTAAGCGGCTGGTTTGAACGTCTCTTTCTCTTTTCCGGTTGCTCGACCCACGAGACACCACTATGGGTTAGACTCTGGTCTACCCCCTTCTTATTGGGACTTTGGGCCCCCCTTACATTACTGTTAGTGATTCACACAGCATGGACTATTCCTAGTCTTATGTCTGTGGCTTTTATGTTTATCTTTTTACCATTCATGAATGTGTCATTATCTCTACTTTTGTATGTATGTTTATGTACACCTCTATTATGTACCCTGTTTATCCATGTGCTGTATACCTATTAAATGTTTTGTCTATCAACCCTTGTCGGAGTTGTATCTTCAAGTATTATCACTTTGAATCTTACACTATCCCCGAACCCCCAGGTTGTGACCTCCGGAAGGCCAGGTTTTATATATTTTATATGAACACTACTTTATGAAAATTGACAAGTAGTAAAAATGGGGCCCCCTTATCATAGATTCGGGGGGGGGGGCATGAGACCCAAGCACCGGCCATGAATATATTTGTGTAGAATAAACATGATACTTACAGTAGAAGCAATATTCCAATTACTATCGAATTGGTAGACAAGGTAACAAGCAGGCCGTAACTCAATACGGATTTTGCATTGTCGCAACTGCAGAATCGTACGTTATTTATCAAGCACCATAACACCACAGAAACCAAGCAGCCAATCAGGACTCAGGGAATGGAATCACCCAAATGCATGAATGGAGTATTCCTGAGTGCCATAAATACCAGTTGCTTTGGTCACCAGTTCAGTTGTGCTTAGTTAGTTAGTTAGTTGTTGTTGTTGTTGTTGTTGTTTAAACCAATGGTATATGTTATGAGGTTGTAAGGGGTCAAAATAAGAACAAAACGACAAATACAATAGAGAGATGTGGAAAATTACGTCCGACAATAGAGTATTGGCTTGCTCGCATTGGCTTACTCCCAAGCCACAATTATCCCTGTTATTTATAGTAACCTGTCGGAGCATTCCATTAGTCTTATAGGGTGTATTACCTATAACAGTATACTAACTCACTTCCACAATTTTATACCGTCATCTACATCTTTATCGAACATTGATTACACAGCATTTTGATTGATTATGCTAATCGATATTTCTTATTCCTTGAAAAGCCAGTAGACGAGTTCTACGAAAAGCTGAGCCTGGCTTGATGCACAGTGCTCAGACTTTGGCATTGCTAGAGCAGAGAGATTGCTTTTTGCGTCTTAGGTGAAGCGCCACACCTACTATTTTGCTACACAGATCCAAGTGGTGTACTGAGTTGGCAAGTGTCCGTATCGAAACCGGAACATTTTGAGGGTATATTCGGTTTATATATGTTGTCATATTTTGTTATTTGTTTTAAAAAGACATGACATTTGTTTTGAATTAAAATAAAATTTTAAAAAACACCGAAAAAATATTTCAAAAGGTGGGAATTAAAATATTTACATTTACTTGTTGATAAAAAAAAACGTAGGGGAGGGGCAGTAAAATATCGCTTTCTTCTCGCATTGATTTGTCGATAAAAACGCCTTCAAACCTCTAGTCGGTTAATAACTAACACGGGTCAAATATTCACCAGGCACCGCCTAGCGTATTTTAGGGCAGGAGGCCTGGACGACAAAACCCGAATGTATACCCGTTTGGTTCCTAGGCTGATAATTGATTGATCAATCTAACACGGAGAAAAGGCGGACCTGAACTTTCAGACCCCCCCCCCCCATCTAAAATTTTTGTTTTTAATCTTTTTCAACGGATTATTATCGATTGCACACCAATCTATCCGACTGTAAAAAAAAAAAAAAATTTTTAAGTTATTTATTTTTCGAGTTTTTAGGGGTGCTCAGTCCCCCGTATAAGTTTATCGTAAACCGATCCCCCATATCAGAACCGCTGGAAAAAAAATTTTCTTTGTAATTTCTTTTCTTTTTCTTCAATAGATTATTATCGTTTACACACCAATCTATCAGATTGTAAAAAAAAAAATATAAAAGGTTCGTTATTTTTCGAGTTTTCAGGGGTGCTCATTTCCCCGTATAAGTTTATAGTAAATCGATCTCCCATATCGGAACCGCTCGATAATAAATAATTTGGGTTCTGTTTTTTCTGGGCCACTCTAACTTTTCCTTTCGAGCGGTTCCGAAATGGGGGATCGATTTACTATAAACTTATACGGGGAACTGAGCACCCCTGAAAACTCGAAAAATAAATAACTTTTTTGAATTTTTTTTTCACAGTCTGATAGATTGGTGTGCAATCGATAATAATCCATTGAAAGAAGAAAAAAATTAAAAACAAAAATTTTAGAGGGGGGGGGGGTCTGAAAGTTCAGGTCCGCCGGTTTTTAATCAAGAAGCAAAATTGAAATCAATAAAAGAAGTGGTTACCTGTGGCAGATGCACTGGTGTTTAGGGTACTGTTGTTCAATGTATCATTCAAGCAGAGAGGCGTAGTTTCTGATGTCATATGCTCTTGTATATTCATTGTCAGGATTTCTAATGAATGAAAAAAAAATTAAAGAAAAGAAAAGAAAAAAGATACGCGTGAGTAAGAAAATCACGGATGACCAATCGATCACCGGTAACCAACTAATCAATCAATCAGAGATTTACCAACAAAGAAAATCGATCAAAGAAGAAGAATAACAATCGATCTCAATGAAATATATTCTTGTCATTTACTAAGGAGCATTAATTGTTGTAGGCAAATTATCCTACAGCAGTCGGTAGAGCGTTCGGCTAGGAACCACAAGGTTCCTGGTTCGATACCGGCCCTTGCCAACTCAGTGTATGAGTAGCACAGGGATCTATGCGGTAAAGTGAGGAGCTGATGTGTAGGTGTGGCGCACCACCTCAGACGCTAAACTAATCTCCTTGGGCTAGCGCTAGTGAAAAGGGGATAGACTCCCTCGCTGTCTGGCTGATACCGACATTAGGCCGCCCCGACGACTTTACTTTATATATATATATATATATATATATATATATATAGGATGTTTGGTATATACGTGTTGACGTACAACTCCGAAAAAGGAGGTCATTCAGATTCGAAATCTTGCAAACTCCTTAATATTCTTCTAACTAAGAAACACGCCAAATTTGGTTATTGATTTTTACCGATTTGTGGAACTGTCCGCATACCAGCTGGTAATGAAATATTGTTCGCCCCCTGCTTTCTTCTATACCAGCAGTTTAGTTTAATTTTAGTGAACAAAATCGCAGTCTAAGCCGTTCAGCTCAAAATTTCTCGCCTATTTATGGTCCAATCTTTAAAATATTTATTTGGTTCGAAAGAAAATAATCTTTCTAGATATGTAATTTTTTGAAAGAAACTATTCATGAAATAAACATTATTAAATAAATACACGAAATATTCCACCTACAAATAAGGTAATGTTTAGTTATTAGCTTCTTTGTTACTTTTCGATGTTAAAGAAGGAAACAAATTAAACTGATAAATTCTCCAACAAGGAATTAAGAACTGAATTTAAATTTGCCATATGTACAAAAGAGTTTCAGAAAAAAATAAATAAATAAATAAATAAAACACTATTATAAAGCAAAAGAAAAAAAGAAATTGTAATACGGACAATTGTAAATATTTAATTCTTAGCATTTATTGTTACATTTTGATAGGGTAAAAAAGAACGATATATTTTCTATCATTGTAAATCAGGATTGTTTCAAAAATGTAAACAACAAAAAAAAGACTATGTAAAAAAAAATGTATAACGAAAAGGGGAATTAGAATATGGCCCTTTGTGTGTACCCCGTATTAGCTCCTGCTGATAGATGGGAGTTGTGCCCCTTTGTAAGTTACTAGGATATTAGCTGCTACTGATAGAAGTAGCAGTGTGGTGGTGGGAGTGGCAGTACTTAAGCCCTTGCCTCCTACCATCAATCCTCTTTTGCAAGGGACGGTGAGACACGTGGAGGTGTAGTCTCAGCTCCGAAGGCCTAAGATTTTTAGGTAACTAGGTGGTCTGCATTCGGATAAAAAATGGAGATGTTCAAAGTTTGATAGTCTTTTGTCACCGAAGAGCAAATTAATGCCCTCTTTGGGACGAAAAAAAACGGACTTGGGAAGACTGTTTCTAATATTTGTCCCTATACAAAGGAAACAAATTATTCTTCTTAGGTCCAAGAAATTAATAAGCCGTTAGTCTCAAGCCATTTGACCTAACTAAAACAGCAAGTTAAAGTCTTCGTTTGGAACAAAGAAAACGGACTTTGGAAGACCGTTTCGAGTTTTTGACCCAGGAAAACGAGGGAGTACTTCAGGAGGAAATTAGTCATTGGTCAGCATAAGAAAAATCTTGACAGTGTAAATGAAATATATATATATATATATATATATATATATATATATATATATATATATATATATACAAGATTTTTCATATACTGACCAATAGAACAGAATAAAACTTAAATGAAAATAAAGATCTCACCTCTAATGTTGGTTCCATGACTAAAAATTTAATGTATGGAAATATATATATATATATATATATATATATATATAGTTGCCAGAGCTTGACATGACTAGTCGACTGATCGGTTGGAGTAGAGTGCTGCATGTCACGTGGCAACTTAGCATCCTAGTCACTGACCGCTCAGCCACAATAATATTATCCTCAGTCATTACGGATCACTGTCTACGGCCAACGGGTGGTTCCGATTGGTGGAGGGGTCTTGCCCCTCTGCAGAAGCGCAGTGGGCGTATTCTACAGTAGAGTAGGTCGATTTTGGAACTGTAACGTCTCCCATCTGCCGAAAGTTGCAAATTCATATAAAGAATTACCACACAAAATAATTTCCTTAAAAACTTTGCCTTCGTTTGATGGAATAGATTTCAATCTTTTAAAATGTTATCACTGTTACAGCTTACTTATCAGGTAACAAGCAACAAATCAGAGGAGTCGGTGGTGATGGGGAGCATATTTTCTATTTGAATTCTAGTTATGATATTTCATTTGTTTCGTTTAAAATAACAATCTTTTCTATTTTAAATATTGAAATTGCTAAATTTTCTAACCAATTTCTAGGCTAAATGTTTGCGAAAACGAGGATTTTTGGTGCATTCTAGTAGATAATCTTTGATTCTATTTCCTCAAACAATGGTGCAAGTAAGAGATCTAATTTTTGGTATCAGTACTCATTATACCAACGCACAACTTTCGCTGTTTGAGAGAAAATTTGATATCTAAGAAAAAGTGAAAAATCAACATATCCTATTCTACAGCCCAAGCCGACAGGCGGGAAACACGAAGAACGAAATAAAAAAGAAAAGAGAAGAAAAAAAGGATCATGTGACCTTTAGGCACCCCTTTTTGATCTCGATTGTTTTAACAGACGGTTGTTTTTTTATTTTTTTTTAAATTATAAAACTAACCCCTAACCCTAACCCTAACCCTAACCCCTAACAAACAACCGGATATTGACGGTGTAAATGAAAAACATGTCCTTTCTTAATCGAGATCATAAAGGGGTGCCTAAAGGTAATATGGTCCGAAAAAAACTTGACTGTTTTCTTTGATGAGTATTTCTGTCTCATCTGATCCTGCTTTGTATAGTTGGCATTCGGAATCTTCAATGTGAATACCAATACAGTCAGCATCGTTGCAGCATCTTTCTCCACATTGGCTAGGTTGAATGATATTGTTGAGGATCATCTTCGATGCATTCTGACGACTTTTCACATGGAAAATACATGTGCTATCTAAAAAGAAAAAGAAGAAAGAAAGAAAGAAAAAGAAGAAAGTATAGTAGTTTACTTAGTTCATTTATATAAAGAAAGAAATGGACATATCATTCTACAATGTAATGGAATTAAGACTAGCATTCCATACATACATACAGATACAGACATATATATATATATATATATATATATATATATATATATATATATATATATATATAGGATGTTTGGTATATACGTGTTGACGTACAACTCCGAAAAAGGAGGTCATTCAGATTCGAAATCTTGCAAACTCCTTAATATTCTTCTAACTAAGAAACACGCCAAATTTGGTTATTGATTTTTACCGATTTGTGGAACTGTCCGCATACCAGCTGGTAATGAAATATTGTTCGCCCCCTGCTTTCTTCTATACCAGCAGTTTAGTTTAATTTTAGTGAACAAAATCGCAGTCTAAGCCGTTCAGCTCAAAATTTCTCGCCTATTTATGGTCCAATCTTTAAAATATTTATTTGGTTCGAAAGAAAAGAAAATAATCTTTCTAAATATGTAATTTGTATGTGTTTTTGTCCATTGAATTATTTTTTACAACGAGTTAAAAAAAACATTTTGCTTCGGACACCCGAGAATGCGAAGTATGTTTTTTTTTTCAGACAAGATTTTAACGAAAAATCAAATTCTTTTTTCTCGCCTATTTATAGTTCAATCTTTAAAAATATTTATTTGGTTCGAAAGAAAAGAAAATAATCTTTCTAGATATGTAATTTTTTGAAAGAAACTATTCATGAAATAAACATTATTAAATAAATACACGAAAAAGTGGCCATTCAGATATAAAGAGTTCGAGGATCGCGTTGTCGTAGTCATATTTTTTTTTCTTTGTTGGCGTTGCACAAGGGTGGCGGGTTGGAGTTTGATCGGCTCCAACGGGGTCTGGCTGGCTGAGGGGGGTATTATGTTGAGAGACCCGAACCCCCCCTATGAAGCTAGCCAATAACATAACTGACGACGCCACCTTGCGCTAAGTCTAGCGTATTTCAAACATATATATATATATATATATATACACACAACACACACACACACACACACACACATATATATATATATATATATATATATATATATATATATATAAATTTTATATTTTTGCTTGATGGCAATTACAATGCGAATATCGCATAAATTCGATAATTATAGAAGATAACAATGACAAGTGAATTTCGCAAAGAATTACTCGGTGTGTAGAATATCGTACAGACTGTTTCAACTTTATTAAGTCTCATCAGCGATATATACTAACGATTAGTATATATCGCTGATGAGACTTAATAAATATATATCGCTGATGAGACTTAATATATATATATATATATATGCTTAATTGAAGTCGTACCTAATTTTGAAAGTTAATTAACTAATAATTAATTAATTAGGCGGGAATACCTATTCAACATGCCTGCTGATGAGGCCTAATAGGCCGAAATGTACATACAGAGATTGATTTTCTCGATTTTTTAGCCTTATATTTGAATAGGTATTCCCGCCTAATTAATTAATTATCAATTAATTAACTTTCAAAATTAGGTATGACTTCAATTAAGCACATATTCTCCCAAAAATTGTCGGCTAAAAAAAGCCATATCAAAAACACATCGTTTGTGTATTTACTTCTCATATATATATATATATATATATATATATATATAAAATAAAATGGAAATTAATCCGACAGTATGAATATGATATAATGAAAAAACAAAAGATGTTTACAACTGAAATAGGCTCATCAGGAGAGAAGTGTGGTTAAGGAACGAAAAAATTTGAGTATGACCAAAAGAAGGACTTGGAAATATGAAAAATATAATTCTTATTTTCTTTTACGACTGTGGAAGATAGCAATAAATGGTTATTGCTAAAGTTTGATGAACAGTTGGGCATAAAGCGGAATGCCCGAGTCCTGGAAAGAAAATGCGAACTAACGTTAAGTTTGGCCCAAGGATTGATGTAAATGCAAGAGAACTATCTCCTTTGCTTTGCCCGGCCATCCTATTGCGTGGGTACAAGCACCGTTCGACACCGGTAAAAGTCACATGTGCGTGTGGCGCTAGTTTTCAATTCTTTTAGCAGGCAGGAACCGAGGGGACAAGAAGGTTAGTGTCAGCGTGGAACTTTTCCTCCTTTTTCGATTTTATTAGTTGTTTATTAGAGAAACTACATAGTCCTTTATATTTTATTGTAGTTTCACGTTGAAGACCAGTTGCGAAACAGGAGGACAAGTGACAACTCCCATATTTTTACAAATAAAAGTGTCTTCACCAGTTGACTCTGTCATTACTCATTCCTTGCCTGGGTGTTGCCGTCACAATGGGAATATTGTGAAGTTAAGAATACCTACAATTTCCCAAATAGTTATCAACACTTTTACTCGGTCGGGGAGTTAAGGTATGATAACAGAATGGAACACGTTTCAAGGGTCAAAGGAGTCTCTGATATCTTCAAACGAGAATTCAAGGCGACAACCGGTCGGCTCAGAACGGCAAGAGAACTAAGATATTATAAGATGTAAAGTTCTTATAATAAGTTGGATGGCTCAAAGTAATCTTCCAACGGGGGTACATGTGTGTACATAACTTACTCCGACAAAGAAGTTATATATAATTACAAACATAGACTTTAATGCGTGAGCATGAAGAGAAATACACACAAGACAGGTATACATATACTCATGACAAAGGTACAGAAATAAATATATAGAGAACAGATACATAAAGATATATAAAGAATGTAGGACTACATCTGTAAGTGATACAGAGTTTCTAAAGGAATGTCACTTACTGATAGTTATTTGGGGGTCAAAGCCTCCCACTTAATTTACAGAGGCACAAAGAGCCTAAACCATCTGCTGTGTTCGCCTGATCCAGAGAAAGAAAGTTAAAAGTTAAACTTAAATACTCTAGCCCTCTACTGGCGAAAACCTAGCGGCAAGGGAAGATAACTCTTCTGAACCCCACATCGATCCAAACAGGGACAGACAATCGCTACAATATCATCTTTACTGAAGAATGAAGACATTTCTACCTCATATCATGACGCTTGGGGAGCAGAATGAGGGCGCAGTTGAGACACGTGAAATAATATATATTTCAGCGTTAACGAACTCTCAGCACAGGGAAAATCGTCGGACCATCAATTCAACCAGCCGGGTAGAATTATTGAGTTCTGCCGAGAAAGTGAGAACCATCAGGCCAACGAATAGAGCATCCCAAGTTGTTGACGGTCAGTCTAGCATATTTAACCTGGAGGGAAGAATTAGTGAATTCTTCGACCCTGAATATTTACGACCCATCAAGCATGAGCTAAGTAGTAATAATTTGATAATTTCATTCGCTCCACTTATAAGCTTTACTATGATACCAATTACCAAAAATATATTTCACGTACACGCACGTACCACAAAAAAGACATTTTATTTTCCTCATAAATAAAATTATAGTTTAAGTTTTTATTCACGTGTTTGTGTTTCTTTCACTGGTTTGTTAATGTTTTCCTCGTGTATATTGTATGTTTCCTCCTTAGACCGTGCAAGACTCCATTCGACCATTTCGAGTGAAGAAACGAGCCAGAAACCCGGAATTTTTACTTAATTTTTTTCTATTTTTAATTTTTAATTGTTATGTGTCCGACAAATAGAATATCTGAGAACTCTTATTGCAGAATTCTCCACAGAACTATATTCTTTGAACTCGGATTTAAGATTCTAGAATGAAAAGAAAATTAGAGGGAAAAAAATATTCGATTTGTTGACAATGTCGTCGCCGTCAAAAAATCTTTATCAACTCAAAATCGCGACTTGACTCCTGTCGTCACCCCACTTCTACTTATACTAGTTTCTCCTCAACATCCGGGTGTCTGCGCCCCACACACGAGATTCTCGAGCCAAACCCGGCCGCCGGAATCCTCATAGCTATCATCCGGGCACCTGACGCTTACATCCGGTACTGTAGCTTCTCGACTTCGGTGCCAATGTTTGCATTCTGAAGGAAGTGGGTTCGATTCTACACTCCTACATGTCAGGCAAAGCCTAGCCCGCTTCCTTCGAGAATACGGCAGGCCTTGATGTTCGCCACTCACCTCGTGTTCTCTGTCACAAAGATAAGAAAATTTAAGTATTTACATACCTACTTGACAATAAAGCTTTTCTCTTTCTTGACAATTTTTTATTTGGCGACTTCCATTCACTTCTATCGCACATTCTCCACACTTAGTACGGTTGCAATAATCCACCCAGTGACTGAAAACGAAAAGAACATATAATTCACCATTAAACACTTAAAAAGGCGCGAGTTGTTTACATTTCCCATAGCGCTAATACCCATGAGAAATGTATGAATCTTGCTATCCTCCCTCCAGCTATGGGTAAATAATAGAGTGGACCGTCTACCTCGATGTTTTAGCACTCTGTTGCGAGTTACTCTATGTCTGGCGCAAACTTTCAGAGTTGTGCACTAAAGATCCACACAAAATGGAATCCTTAAAATCCATAATGGCTTTCTGAAGAAAAATATATTTTAAACTTAGAATTTTGTAATTTCTGATTTAATGAAATTATATGATATTTTACTTAACAATCATCTAAAAAGATAAATGCTTTCTTCGTTTCAGTAATCTTTTTTTGCTGGTTGACTGGCTTCCCTACTTAATCTGATGAAAGGATGATGGCTGTCGGTGTTTGTCGAAACTTTAGAAGCTACAGTCAGGTTCCACAACGGAAAAGAAACCAAGTCAAGAAAAAGTCACATGAGCACCTTTATTGATTACTGTCGTCACAACTTTTTTCTGACAAATGTTGTGTGGTGTGACACTTAGGTTTCAACAGTCAAGCAGACCCCCCCAAATATGACTCCAAGGAAAAGTTTTCCATGGACTTTTTGATGAAATTTACGATCTTGTCGGATGCTTTATAGATTTTTAAACATTCTATAATCCAAGTTTGCGAGACCATGTCATAGACCTTTTTATAGTCGATCCATGCCATTGCAATATTTTTGCGTCTCTTTTTAACTTCTTTAAGGATGTGTTTATCAATAAGTCATGTGTTCCTCTTTCCCCTTATTATTTCATCTCTTGTGAATTTTTCACACCGGTGTAAACTGAAGTCCTTCACTGGAGTCAAGTTACCTCAAGCATCCAGGACTCTTCTCGGTATTCTTGATCTCAACAATGCTGTTGTCTGGATGGTCTCAATTCTTCCTCTGATTTCCAATTCCTCTAGTCTGTTTTCTAAACTTTTGGGAGGACCGTTCCAAGTGCACCAATTACAATTGGTATCACTTTCACCCCCATATTCCACAGTTTTTTTTAATTCTCTAGCAAGGTCCAGGTATTTGTCTATCTTTTCGTTTACTTTCATCTTCACTATATGATCATTTGGGACTGCAAAATATACCAATTGACAAGTTCTCTTTTTTTGTTAATTAATACAAGGTCTAGTCTTCTGGCTGGGATAAGATTATCCGTCTTTATCTCAAAGTCCCAGAGAACTTTATGCATTTCATTCTTAAGGACAGATTCTGTATTATTATTATTTTTTCTCCTTTTGAGTTTTCACATCAGCATTAGCTGATGGTCTTTCACTGGAGTCTGAGTGACAGCAAGTCTCCTCAAGTCTCCAGGACTCTTCTGAGTATTCTGGCAGATTGCAGCAGTGCAGTGTTCTGAATGGTTTCAACCCTTCCTTTGATATCCAAACTTTCCAAACCCTTTTCTAATCCTTTTGGGACTGTTCCAAGTGCACCAACTACAATTGGTATCACCTTCACTTTCATATTCCATAACCTTTTTAGTTCTCTGGCAAGGTCAAATATTTGTCTATCTTTTTCATTTTCCTTTAGCTTCACCCTGTGATCTGCTGGCACTGCAAAACCCACCAGTTGACAAGTTCTCTCTTTTTTGTTTATCAACACTAGGTCTGGTCTTCTTGCTGGGATAAGGTGATCCGTTTTTATTTCAAAGTCCCAGAGAATTTTATGCGTTTCGTTCTCAAGAACAGATTCTGGTTTATGCATATACCATTTTTTTGCATGGTCAAAATTTAATTTTTTGCATAATTCCCAGTGGATCACCTTCCCAACCCAGTCATGTCTCGTTTTGTATTCTCGTTGTGCTAGTTTGCTACATTATTATTATTATTATTATTATTATTATTATTATTATTATTATTATTATTATTATTATTATTATTATTATTAGTTTCCTTGCTTATCAGCTTGAATATTGTGTTCTGTCTCTTTAAATTTAATTGTTTTGCCTATTTTGGTCTTTGTTGGATTATTTTAGAAAAAGTCCATTCAAGCAACTACAGATCAATAACATGTTTACCAATAATGTGGAAGTTCCTAATTGTACAAAATAAGAGAAGAAATCTACTTTTTGCTTGAAAGTCGACGAATAGAAGGGATGTTGCAAAGAAAATAAAAAAAGGAAGAGCCTTACGGTTTGTCCATTAATTTATTCGAATTGAAGGCCGGTAGTATCCCCTTGTTAATTTGGCAGATTATCCGAGCTGTGATACCATCGACGGGATAATCGTAAAACAGATATACACCATCAATTCCTCCACAGATGAAGACAACGAGGAACAGACAAAGAATCCCTGGTTTCATGTAATAAAAGTGTAAATCATTATATACGTAAATGTTGACATGAAAAATATCCGACGATATGTAGAAATTAGAAGAAGAAAAAAACAAAGTACTCTGAAAAAAATTATTTATTTTAAATGGTAAAGTCGACGTTAAAACGTTACGTTTTTAAAACCTTCATCAAGACATTAAGATGAAAAAAGTGTTGTAAATCTTTCCAAAAATGAAAAGATTTTTTAATTTTGAAAATATCTCCCTCACTATTAAAAACAATATGAGTTAAGGTAAAAAAAATCATACATAAGTAAAAATGTAGATATTCTAGGTAAAACAAGACATTAGGTTTATAAGTTCCCAAAATTCACACTGAATTGTCCAATTGGACTCATAGCATGGTGGAATAATGTTTGCCTCTCTTCGGCCCCATGAAAGAGGGTTTGCGAGACAAACATTATTCTAGTGACGAGGAAGTGAAATATGTAGTGAAGAAGTGGCTCAAAGAACAGTCAACAGAATTTTACGGGACAGGGATACATGCTCCCATTCGAAGGTGGAACATTGCTATTGAGAGAAACAGTGACTATGTGGAGAAGTAGAGATGTGATCCACAGAGGACCCACTTCATTTTGATGTATGACACATGTTCCTGTGTTGGTAATTATATCTTTCCTAAACAAAATGGCATTACCTTTTGACTCACCTATGTGGAGAAGTAGGGATGTGATCCACAGAGGACCAGTTTCATTTTGATGTATGATACATGTTCCTGTGTTGGTAATTATACCTGTCATAAACAAAATGGCATTAATTTTTGACTCCCAATGTGGAGAAGTAGGGATGTGATCCACAGAGGACCAGTTTCATTTTGATGTATGATACATGTTCCTGTGTTGGTAATTATACCTGTCCTAAACAAAATGGCATTACTTTTTGACTCCCCTATGTGGAGAAGTAGTGATGTGATCCACAGAGGACCAGTTTCATTGTTTATGTATGATACATGTTCCTGTGCTGGTAATTGTTATAATTTGTCCTAAACAAAATGGCATTACTTTTTTACTCACCCTCCTAGCTAAGAAGATAAGTATATTATAGAAATAACAAAAGAAGAAAACGCCTATACAACATACGTCTGCTATGTAACAATATAATGTATTCGGTTATTTCCTATAAGTCTAACATGATCAAAGGGGAACCACTCTTGACTGATAAATTATTTATTTATTGATCTACTAGGAAAAAAGAAGACGGAATTAGAGTTAGGGTTAGGTTAACGGTTTAGGGCTAGTTCAATGGGAAAATAAATAATATATATTACTATGTGATCCTGAAGAAAGAGGTAATGTAAATAATAATTGTTACAAGGATATCTGGTGTCGCGGGAAAGGGCAATATATTTCGCAAGGTAAACGCTTATAGCCTTTTTCGCCGGTCATAATCAGTCTCATTGTGTTTGGCGGGATTGGTGTATTTTGTCGACAATGATAATTAGGGTATGTGAATTAATACGAAGTTGGGTAAAAAAATAATGCCATTTCGTTTATATAATTACCAACACAGGAACATGTATCATACATCAAAATGAAGCTGGTCTTCTATGGATCACATCCATGCTTCTCCACATAGTTACCGTTTCTCTTAATAGCAATGTTCCACTTTCGAATGGGAGCATGTATCCCTGCCCCGTAAAATTCTGTTAACTGTTCTTTGAGCCACCTCTTCACTACAGATTTCATTAATAATATAGGAAATAACCATGTATTCTGTCTTTAATGTAATTGGTTAGTGTGTGAAAGAATCATTTTTTTTTAAAATATCTCCACTGTTGATTTATACATAATAAATCATTAATCAGAATTTTTTTGTTAAATATATTTGAAAAAAAAAAACAAACAAAAAAAAAACGAATAACAAAAGTAAGTTAGTTATTGTTTTGTACTCTAACGCTGACCGAAGCATACAATTACCAGCCTTGTCGTCTGGGGCTCTGCAGAGGGGTAATACCCTCCACCCCACCCCAATGTGGTCATCTATTGGTCGTGGGTGGTAAAAATATTGAGTTTAAAAAAATTGAACACTCAACAAGAATGAATAAAAGACAAAACGTCTTCGACATGAAATAACCCAAGGGTTGACATGCCGTTAAATCCAACCAACCAGCCATAATAAGTTAATGTAGCTAACTGACACAAAAGGAATACAATATCAATCATCATTGGGTGGAATAGATCATCCTCTGGAAATTGTGCTTGACACTAAAGTTTGGTCATGCTGACAAATGGTATATGTATAAAAAAAATAATATGTCCCATAAAGTTCTCTAGGATTATGAGATACAAACGGACTATTGAATTCCCACCAGAATACCAGACCTAGAGTTGTCAACTAGGTTTGGTTTAGTTTGTTTTGTTTTACGGCATATCAACCTCAGTGGGTCATTTAATGCCGACTAAGTTTTGAAATAAATTCACTCTAAATGGATACACATTTTCTTATAAACTCATGTTTTTCTATTTAACCCATTGATAGAACCCTAAGAGGTACTAGCACTCCAGGGCAGAGTAGACCTGGGAGCAATGGGGATGAATGGGTGCTCCACATTACCCAGACCTCCAGAATTGGAACCTCATCCTCAGATGACGTCAGACCAGGACATGAAGACCCGCAGCCACCTCCTTCTAGCACTCATATGAAAAATGGGTCGGGACAATCATATAGGTGCTAGGGCTTGACGTGATCAGCCGATTGATCGGAGGGAGCCTCTTCGACCGCCCGTCTAGCCTAAGTAAGGGTCTAAGTGGAGTGTTGCATGTCATGAATTGCTCAGCCACCAAGATTCCGTCCTTGTGCATCACGGGTCGCCACCCACGGCCAACAGGTGGCCGCATGGGGGCTGGGGTTGGGGGGTTGGTCTTACCACTCTGCAGAAGTGCAGTCGGTGTATTCTAAAGCCCCGGCCGACAGGACTAGTTGTCAACTAGTGAACTTATCAACTAGTGGATTTTGTCGTTACAGCAGACTTTAGAGTGAAAATAAAAGAAAGCAAAAAGATAGTTCGATTTTTCCAAAGAGCTGAAACAGCAGTGGAACATAAAAGTGACCTTAATACAAGTTGTAGTTATCTCCCTTGGAATGATCCCCTCAGGCCTGGGCAAGAAACAGTTGAACTGGAGATCAGAGAAAGAATTGAAACCATCCAGACCACATGACTGTTGAAATCGACTAGAATACTTTGAAGACTCCGGGAGACCTGATGAGATTTGCTGTAACTCAGGCTTTAGTGAAAAACCATTGGTTAAAACTGGTGTAAAAAAAAGCTTGCAGCGAGTAAAGAAATAATAATAACGGGATAACAGTCATATTTAACTCAGGAGTGTTTGAACACTTTCTATCTACCTCTGTCTTTCATTATATATATATATATATATATATATATATCTTTCACAACACACACATATGTGCGCGCAGACACACACTAGCTTTGCGTAACGGTTATCGAGGTAGGAAATGGAACTCTTGGGAAAGGCATGAATCTCTCCCCCCCCCGCCACCAGCTACAGGTAAGTAGAAGGATAAGCTGGGTCCTTTAGCCTTGGTTGGGAAACCATTCTAAGAGAAGGAAAATTCTGAATTAAAACTAGTTTTACTCTGCTAAAAAATTGACCTTGTATTACTCCGTGGGGAAGGGGTTTGGTACATACATATTCCCGTGGGGTTTCTCGAGTTAGTTTGTGCACTATCGCATTCACAATGACCATCCGAGTTCTTTTTTTCTTTCTTTTTTTCGTGGCTTGTGTAGTGTTTTTAGCAAAATATCGCATCACTTAGGCATGTTGGATTAAAATAAAATTAAAATTTTAAAAAAAATAAAAATAACAAACTTCCATGTGCCTTCAAACCGGAAGACCCCCCCCCCAATCCGAGCATGTGTAGGAAAAAGGACCCACTTCCGACCACCGTGATAATCTCTCGGTCCTTCTGACTTAGGCCTTAAGAGGGGCGAGACACTATTTCTGGACGGGAATAAATGTCCCCTCCACGTGGTGGCTATGACCCGTGAATAAAGCCTGAATCCTAAAACTACCTTCTGTCCTTGTCTCTTCTTTTTCTTTCCTTATTTAAAACAGAAAACTTGTCATTTTAAAACGAAAGGAATGAACTATCATAACTAGAATTCAAATCGAAAATATGTTCCAATCACCACCGACACATCCGATATGTTGCTTTTTACCTGATAAGTAAGCTGTAAAGGTGATAACATTTTAAAAGATTGAAATCTATTCCATCAAACGAAGGCAAAGTTTTGAAGGAAATTATTTTCTGTGGTAATTCTTTATGTAAATTTGCATCTTTTGGCATATGGGCGACGTTACAGTTCAAAAATCGACCTACCCTACCCTATAGTCCAAATTTATATCCTTGCGACATCTGCCTTATTTCAAAGCTAAAATGTCATTGAAACATCGCCAATGGGATTAAAGAGAACGTGGTGACGCTCCTGCTGCTGATTGTGGTCCCGAAAGAGGACCTTACAGACTTTTTTTTTTTTTTAAATGGAAGATACACTTTTTCTGACCGGATCAAATTTCCAAAAAAGTTCATAACTGTTCAAATTTGCTGTGATTAACTCTTACAGCAGAATATTTGTCATTTTCATCATGTAAGGTGTAGAATTGATAATTGGCGTAAATGGTGGACTTAAGATTATAGACAACTAATATACACAACAGAACATGATGAACTTTCTTTTGTTTCATAACGTGAGACGAAATGAATTTGTCAACGCATATTAGCAGGGGAAAGGTATACCTAGGATGACAGACAACGCATGCCAATAGATTGTAGAAAATTTGAGACCAGATTGTTAAACAAATAGAAATTATATCTGCTATTTCTTTAAATGTGATAAAAATTTAAATTTTGCTTTTGTTTTATCGGTTTTAATAATGTTTGAAATAGAATTTATTGCGATTTACAAATAAAATACGATAAAATGGAAAAGAAAAAAAAAACAGAATTTATCAAAAGAGAAAACGGACTTTAAGGAAAATTTTAAACTGAAAATTTGTCCCGCTATATTTTGTATGAGGGTGAGTAAAAAGTAATGCCATTTTCTTTATTTCATGTGAAGTTTTTTTTTAAAATAAAACTAAGGCCTACATTGAAACCCTAACGAGACTCAGAACAAGAATCCGACGAGTAAGACCCAACTTGTCAATCGACAATATCTTCCCTCTTCATGACAATGCTCGAACACACACAACCATCAACACAAGGGGAAAATCGTCTCATTCGGGTGGACAACTTTACCGTATCCTCTGTACTCACCAGATTTAGCACCTTCAAACTATCATCCCTTCGGCCCCATGAAAGAGGGTTTTGCGAGGCAAACATTATTCCAGTGACGAGGAAGTGAAATATGTAGTGAAGAAGTGGCTCAAAGAACAGTCAACAGAATTTTACGGGGCAGGGATACATGCTCCCATTCGAAAGAGGAACATTGCTATTAAGAGAAATGGTAACTATGTGGAGAAGCAGGGATGTGATCCACAGAAGACCAGCTTCATTTTGATGTATGATACATGTTCCTGTGTTCCTAATTATACCCGTCCTAAATGAAATGGCATTATTTTTTTACCCAACTTCGTATTAATTCACATACCCTAATTATCATTGTCGACAAAATACACCAATCCCGCCAAACACAATGAGACTGATTATGACCGGCGAAAAAGGCTATAGCGTTTACCTTGCGAAATATATTGCCCTTTCCAGCAACACCAGATACCCTTGTAACAATTGTTGATATCCTTGTAACAATTACCGCCCTGTCGGTGGGGCGTTAGAATGCACCGACTGCACCTCTGCAGAGGGGTAAGACTCCCCCAATGGAGCCACCTGTTGGCCATGGGTGGCGACCCGTGATGCTTAAGGATAGAGCCCAGGTGGATGAGCAGTTCATGACATGCAATACTCCACTTTGGCCCTATCTTGGGCTAGACGGGCGGTCGGAGAGGCCCCCTCCGATCAATCGGCTAGTCACGTCAAGCCCTAGTACCTATATGATTTTCCCAACCCTATTGCCCTTATGGCAAGCCCCAACCTTTTTTTATCATATGGGTGCTAGAAGGCGGTGGCTGCGGGTCTACATGTCCTGGGAATGACGTTAAACTCTATCAGATGGTGAGGTTCCAGTTTTGGAGGTTTGGGGAATGTGGAGCACCCCATTCATCACTATTGTTCCCTGGTCCACTCTGAGCCGGAGTGGTAGTACCTGTTAGGGTCCCATCTATGGGTTAAATAGAAAAATGTATTTATAAAAAAATTGTATTATCCATTAAGAATTGATTTATTTCAAAACTTTATCGGCATTAAATGACCCACTGAGGTAGATATGCCGTAAAACAAAAGAAACCAAAAAATTGTAACAATTATTGATTGAATGGGGAGATAGATTAACTCTTTCTTATATATACTTCAGGGATCACATAGTAATATATATCACATGATCCCTTAAACTATAAAGGTTAGTAAAGATAATAAGCTTTTTAGTAAGTAAAGATTTTAACAACGTATTTTAACAACAATTGTATGCACATTGCTCCTTTACCGCCTGAATAACGAATTCTCCACACTATCACATGCATATCTCTATTAATAATGGAGATTCGCTTCTGGTTTTTGTCTGTAACAAAAACTGCGCCACTGCTTACGTCACAATTGCCTTAGTCATCAATGCATAGAATAAAGAACAATTGAAATTAATAAAATAAGATAAATAAAAGCTGTTCTTTATAAATCAACGTCTGAATCCTTTTCATTATAATAAATAAACTATATATTATTTAAATAAATAAACTACTTAAACTATGAAATTAAATAAAAAAAATTGTATTACTTTAAATGGAGAAAATTATTTACGAAATTTGTAATCAATTTTTAAGATTATTTTTTTACTCTCGCCCTTTTTTCAGTATGAAGAAGTTAACTAAAAAGTTTACAAATAGATAAATACTTACTATTTTGTGTAAGATATTCAAAATAATTATTTAATTAATAGTTAAGAGATGTGCGCAACATTTTATTTGAGGTGGTTAGAACTAAGTTGTGTCTTAATTTTTACTCCTTTGATAAATTTGATAGTTTTATTTACTTATGGTATAAACTCTGACACTGAATTTTTAACTCCCACCCTCCTCATAAAATATCTTTTAAAAATTAATTTTTACACCACCCGGAGGGTGTTTTTCTTTTGCTAGTTTATTTTAATAAAAAAAAATAACAACCTATCAGCTGTATTGTAGATTAGCATTATCACTGGTGTAAATCACTTATTTGTCTTACTTTTGGCCCATTGTATCCAGTAGTGAAACAAAGAGAGTCATGTAGGGGCAGTTTCGCCCCGGGACAGCTTCAGCCTTTGCGTTGCCAGAAATATTGAAATATATTGCCTAACTTTTGCCTCTATACTCCTGAACTATGAATGCATAGAATTTAAATGTGTTTGCATTACTATAACATTGAAATATATTGCCTAACTTTTGCCTCTATACTCCTGAACTATGAATGCGTAGAATTTAAATGTGTTTGCGTTACTATAACATTGAAATATATTGCCTAACTTTTGCCTCTATACTCCTGAACTATGAATGCGTAGAATTTAAATGTGTTTGCGTTACTATAACATTGAAATATATTGCCTAACTTTTGCCTCTATACTCCTGGACTATGAATGCATCGAATTTAAATGTGTTTGCGTTACTATAACATTGAAATATATTGCCTAACTTTTGCCTCTATACTCCTGAACTATGAATGCATAGAATTTAAATGTGTTTGCGTTACTATAACATTGAAATATATTACCTAACTTTTGCCTCTATACTCCTGAACTATGAATGCGTAGAATTTAAATGTGTTTGCGTTACTATAACATTGAAATATATTGCCTAACTTTTGCCTCTATACTCCTGAACTATGAATGCATCGAATTTAAATGTGTTTGCGTTACTATAACATTGAAATATATTGCCTAACTTTTGCCTCTATACTCCTGGACTATGAATGCATATAATTTAAATGTGTTTGCGTTACTATAACATTGAAATATATTGCCTAACTTTTGCCTCTATACTCCTGGACTATGAATGCGTAGAATTTAAATGTGTTTGCGTTACTATAACATTGAAATATATTGCCTAACTTTTTCCTCTATACTCCTGGACTATGAATGCATAGAATTTAAATGTGTTTGCGTTACTATAACATTGAAATATATTGCCTAACTTTTGCCTCTATACTCCTGAACTATGAATGCATCGAATTTAAATGTGTTTGCGTTACTATAACATTGAAATATATTGCCTAACTTTTGCCTCTATACTCCTGGACTATGAATGCATAGAATTTAAATGTGTTTGCGTTACTATAACATTGAAATATATTGCCTAACTTTTGCCTCTATACTCCTGGACTATGAATGCGTAGAATTTAAATGTGTTTGCGTTACTATAACATTGAAATATATTGCCTAACTTTTGCCTCTATACTCCTGGACTATGAATGCATAGAATTTAAATGTGTTTGCGTTACTATAACATTGAAATATATTGCCTAACTTTTGCCTCTATACTCCTGAACTATGAATGCATAGAATTTAAATGTGTTTGCGTTACTATTGTGAGACGACCTGTTCTGTACTCTGCTCTTTTGATGTACTTGTCTAGATCCCAACGTTGTGAATTATGTGCCGGCCGAATTTAAGCACGAGTCAGAAATACAGGCTCACAAGGATTAAAAACAAAACAACAACAACAACCACAAATGTGTGTAAACAAGACGCGGATGGAGGAAGAGTGTGTGTGATCTTCCGCTGTCTATCCAGCTGGCTGCTACTGCTGCTATCCCTACTGGCGAACTTAACCCTTCAATCCCCGGGTGCTAACTAACTTAGGGCTCGAGTTTAGTTGTATTTATGTCAAATTCCCCTACCCAAACCATCTTCTCCGGACCACACAAATGGCCAGAACTTAAATAAATCGCAGACTTCGAGTCGCCATTAACCCTTAAAATTAAAGCACTCAAATATTTTTCCAGACAATCCGTCTTCAATATGTTGATCATTAATTTTTTCAAAAGAGAATTTCTCCTAAAAAAAATCCTTTTTGCTTTTAATACCTGGGTGCCTAAGATATTATCACCAAGTGGTCCCATTTCATGGTGGCATAGAGGTCTCTTTAAACTTTACGACCTAATCTTTGGATTCGTAAAAAGGTCAGCCACCCACCCCTTTTACTTATGCCGGACCTTAACCTACTCTCTTTCTTATTTATTTATTTATTTATTTATTCTGACCATGTTCGTCTTTAACCATAGTATCACACACCTCCCTCAACCATTTTGTCATTTATTTATAAATTACAACAAAACAAACACTATGCATCTCCCTTTGGCGCCTGAAGAGAGGACAACATTTTTCTCTTGCTTCTGAGAAGAAAAAAAACATCATAACAAAAAAAAAAAAAAAAAAAAAAAAAATACACAACAATATATAATCAGAGGCTTTGTCACCTCCCTTCAATAAAAAAAAAAACAAAAACAAACAAACACAAAAACAGCACAGTTCAATGGCCAGAGTTGCCCTGGGGTGGGTTTCGCCCCTTCATCACACATACAATGTTCACCTTAATTAGGAAAGTCCAACAAGTCCAGATTTCACTGCTACCTCCCTCAACCATTTGGTTTTTCTTCCCTTCCTTTTCTTTCTAAGGGATTCACCTTACATCGTTCTCTGCACTGAACATTCAGGTTGCAGATTTCTTTTTCTTATCCTTTTTTTTTTTTTTTTCTTTTTTTCTGCATTTGTCTTTAAGATACCAAGTTACAACAGCTCCTTGGATCCTGGATGAAGTGTCCAGTGGTTCATTATCGTGACGGCCATGTTTCTCTTATTTCTTCTATCTATCTATTTTTTTCTATTTTTTTTTTTTTTTTTTTTGGTCCCTACCGTATTTGCCGATATGTCTTGCTATCGCGCCCTCCCACTGGCATATTTCCTTCCTACTCCTAAATCATGGTTTTCGCTGAATTGCAATTACTAATATAATTATAACTACTACTATGACGCTACCTATTGTGATGACCTAATAATAATTGAGGGAGCTCTACTCTTATGGTTATCGTCAACCTTCCCCTAGATACCTGTAATAGGACCAGCCCTTTCTCCAACACCGCCGCTCAAATCTATTGGACACCTCTATGGCCTGTGGCATTATGGTTCTTAGAAACTTCGGTGGCCCCTGGTGGCATAACTGGGGCTTTTGGGGATACATGCCCCCACTGTGTCCTTCTTACACTTTGCTGCTTCTCTTTGGGTAAGCAGCAGGAATTGATAGATATTGATTTTAATTTATACCTGCTAGTCTTCTTTTCGCATTTTCTTTTTCTTTTCTTTTCCTTTATCACTAGCGAACTCTCAGTCTCTGAATCAGAGTCCCTATTTTTCCAGATCACCATTTCAGAAACTGAGATTCGAAATGTTTTCCCTGTTTTTCTCTTTTTACTTCCATCTGCTTTTATAAAGTTCACATACTTAAGTCTCATGTTCTTTTGTTGAGAGTACTTCTTCACCACGAAAGGTGTTGAACTACCGTCCCCAGATAATTTGTTGGATAACTCAATAAATTTGATTTGACTCCATGTCTCTGAATCGGACTTGATAACTAACCTTCTTTTTTCTGTCGCACTCACTACATGTGGAGGATTATCAACGGTTTGGTTACGAAATAACTGCATATGGATTGAACTATTCTTGATGCAAGGATCACTACTGATTATTCTTTTTATCTTCATTGGCGGTGTAAGTTTCCCCATGCTTTTGCTATCGGATTCTGCTAGTCTTTTTGATGCAAGACAGCACTGGGTAGGAGTCGAGTCAGAGTTTTCTTAAATGGAATAAGACTGTCCTCTTTATCGGGTAACTTTTCACAGGCAGGAGACGAATAAGGGGCTGGCCTTCGATCATTATCCGTTAAATAACTTTTACTAAGTATGCTACACTCACTACTGTCTTCAGGCACGAGTTGCATCTCCTCAGGGGTCTGAGGTCTTTTAGTAACTATCTTTTGTTGTTTTTTCACGGCTGACTGGTCATTGAGAGGGGTTGTCTTAACCGGTAATTCCTCTTTAAACTCTTTGTCATTTGTCAGCTTTCGTAAATTGTTCGCAAAAGGGTGTTTGGAAATTTTCGTAATACCGGCAAGGTGATTGGGTCTGTTTCCCCTACAATGATTGGTCTTCTTGACTCTGTCCTGGTGCTTATTTAACAAAATCTCTTCTGACAGTATCCGTTTCGTCGGACGCGGTGAAGGTAATGACCATTTCATGCCTTTGAAATCTTTAATTGTAGACTTAACATTCTTGAACAGTTTCTGTTTTGTTTCGACATCCCCTTCCACTCTTGGTTCCATAGCCACTATGACCCTAGCATCAAGTGAAGTATTATCCTCCACTTTTTGACAAGAATCTGCCCTTGATAACAGAGATTCGGGTTGCATCTCTTGAGTGCCCACTGGTAATTCACTAGATGAGTTGCTTTTGTTATCTTCTTGTACGGCTGGTGGGTTGATAGTCTGTTTTTTATTTGCTTCTACCGATTTCTTTTTACTAACATAAATTTCAGAAGACTTTAATTTTTCGTCGGTAACCTCAACAGCCTCCTTCCCTTTCGGTACTATGGTCACTGTGTCATTTGTATCAAGTGAAGTTTTACCCACTTTTGGACGGTAACCTGTCTCAGATAATAGAGGTTCAGGCTGCATCTTTTTGGAGCTCTCCGGTAATTCACCAAGAGAATTGCTTTTGCCATCGTTCTGGGGCCCTGATTTCTCTTCTTGAGCGGCTGATGGGTTGATAGTCTGTTTTTTACTTGCTTCTACTGATTCTTCTTTAGTAGCAGTTTCATAATATACCTTCACAATAATACAAGAAAAAAATATCTCTGGATTGGGTTTAGTTTATCTTTTTGGGAATGCAGCAAATACATCTCTGTAACATTTCTTTTGTTTAACAAATCAAAATTGTTATTTTTCGAGAATAAATCACGAACAAAATTTTCCATATGCTGCCTTTCTTTTTTATCTATACTATTCTCCAGTTTTTGACGAGAATCTGTCCTAGTTTTTACCAATTCCTTTTCGATAGTGATTTCGTAACGTACTTTCCTAATAATATCCGGAAAAATGTACCTCTGAAAACCATCCAGGCTATCTTTCTGGGAATATGATACATATTTATCCATAACAGTTTTTGTTAACCATTTAAGATTTTCTGTTTTTAAGAACAAATCACGGACAAAATCTTCTATATGTTGTATTTCTTCTTCATCTATTCTATTCATGATTTACTAATATGCCAGTAAGATAACACGACAACCAAAAACAATATCAACAAACAGCAAAAGAAAAACGAAATAAATTTTCAGCCTACCTGATAGATACGATTTCAATTTCCTTGCTTATCTGTTTCTCTTTCTATATTTTCCTTTTTTTTTTTTTTTAACGTTCCGAGTGTTCCTTTCAGGGTTTTTTTTTCTTTTTTCGAAGTTCAAAAACAAAAACAAATTTGTTCAGTCCCTTTCTTTCCTCGTATCTTTTGTGTTTTCTTTTCTTCTCCACGTGTCTGGGTTATGTCTGTTCGTTTTCCGTTTCTTTCTTTCTTTCTTTCCTTTTCCTTTCCAGTTGTGTTGATTATTTTTCTTTTCTTTTCCAGTTGTGTTGACTATTTTTCTTTTCTTTTCCAGTTGTGTTGACTATTTTCCTTTCTTTTCCAGTTGTGTTGACTATTTTTCTTTTCTTTTCCAGTTGTGTTGACTATTTTCCTTTTCTTTTCCAGTTGTGTTGACTATTTTTCTTTCTTTTTTCCAGTTGTGTTGACTATTTTCCTTTTCTTTTATTTTTCTTTTCTTTTCCAGTTGTGTTGACTATTTTTCTTTTCTTTTCCAGTTGTGTTGACTATTTTTCTTTTCTTTCCAGTTGTGTTGACTATTTTCTTTTCTTTTCCAGTTGTGTTGACTATTTTTCTTTTCTTTCCAGTTGTGTTGACTATTTTTCTTTTCTTTTCCAGTTGTGTTGACTATTTTCTTTTCTTTTCTTTTTTGTTGTGTTGACTATTGACTATTTTTCTTTCTTTTCTTTTCAGTTGTGTTGACTATTTTTTTTCTTTTCCAGTTGTGTTGACTATTTTCTTTTCTTTTCCAGTTGTGTTGACTATTTTTCTTTTCTTTTCCAGTTGTTGTGTTGACTATTTTTCTTTCTTTTGTTGTGTGACTATTTTTCTTTTCTTTCCAGTTGTGTTGACTATTTTCCTTTTCCAGTTGTCTATTTTTCTTTTCTTTTCCAGTTGTGTTGAATATTTTCCTTTTCTTTTCCGTTGTGTTGACTATTTTTCTTTTCTTTTCCAGTTGTGTGTTGTGTTGACTATTTTCCTTTTCTTTTTCCTTTCTCTGATTTTTCTTAATTCGTCCGTTTGTCTCTCTCTCTCTTTCTCTCTCTCCGTTTCTCTTTCTTTCTTTTTCGTTTCTTGATCACGGCAACCAGTGTGAGACGACCTGTTCCGTACTCTGCTCTTTCGATGTACTTGTCTAGATCCCAACGTTGTGAATTATGTGCCGGCCGAATTTAAGCACGAGTCAGAAATACAGGCTCACAAGGATTAAAAACAAAACAACAACAACAACCACAAATGTGTGTAAACAAGACGCGGATGGAGGAAGAGTGTGTGTGATCTTCCGCTGTCTATCCAGCTGGCTGCTACTGCTGCTATCCCTACTGGCGAACTTAACCCTTCAATCCCCGGGTGCTAACTAACTTAGGGCTCGAGTTTAGTTGTATTTATGTCAAATTCCCCTACCCAAACCATCTTCTCCGGACCACACAAATGGCCAGAACTTAAATAAATCGCAGACTTCGAGTCGCCATTAACCCTTAAAATTAAAGCACTCAAATATTTTTCCAGACAATCCGTCTTCAATATGTTGATCATTAATTTTTTCAAAAGAGAATTTCTCCTAAAAAAAATCCTTTTTGCTTTTAATACCTGGGTGCCTAAGATATTATCACCAAGTGGTCCCATTTCATGGTGGCATAGAGGTCTCTTTAAACTTTACGACCTAATCTTTGGATTCGTAAAAAGGTCAGCCACCCACCCCTTTTACTTATGCCGGACCTTAACCTACTCTCTTTCTTATTTATTTATTTATTTATTTATTTATTCTGACCATGTTCGTCTTTAACCATAGTATCACGTTACTTTGAAAATATATAACTTTTGCCTAACTATACTCCTGGACTATGAATGCATAGAATTTAAATGTGTTTGCGTTACTATAACATTGAAATATATTGCCTAACTTTTGCCTCTATACTCCTGGACTATGAATGCATCGAATTTAAATGTGTTTGCGTTACTATAACATTGAAATATATTGCCTAACTTTTGCCTCTATACTCCTGAACTATGAATGCGTAGAATTTAAATGTGTTTGCGTTACTATAACATTGAAATATATTGCCTAACTTTTGCCTCTATACTCCTGAACTATGAATGCGTAGAATTTAAATGTGTTTGCGTTACTATAACATTGAAATATATTGCTTAACTTTTGCCTCTATACTCCTGAACTATGAATGCATAGAATTTAAATGTGTTTGCGTTACTATAACATTGAAATATATTGCCTAACTTTTGCCTCTATACTCCTGAACTATGAATGCGTAGAATTTAAATGTGCTTGCGTTACTATAACATTGAAATATATTGCCTAACTTTTGCCTCTATACTCCTGTACTATGAATGCATCGAATTTAAATGTGTTTGCGTTACTATAACATTGAAATATATTGCCTAACTTTTGCCTCTATACTCCTGGACTATGAATGCATCGAATTTAAATGTGTTTGCGTTACTATAACATTGAAATATATTGCCTAACTTTTGCCTCTATACTCCTGAACTATGAATGCGTAGAATTTAAATGTGTTTGCGTTACTATAACATTGAAATATATTGCCTAACTTTTGCCTCTATACTCCTGGACTATGAATGCATAGAATTTGAAAGTAGGTGAATATGTGAAGCTATGGAAAATCTGAATCAGTATTTATAATCCACTTGAGGGCGCACTGGGCCGAACTCTTGACTGCCCATTCGGAGATCACGACTTTGGCCCGTCACTGGCTGTAGCTATCTCCCAGGACGTAATGGCTCTATGAGTGCTTGAATTTGTGGGGATTAAAATAAAATTTAAATTTTAAAAAATAAAAAAATAACAAACTCCCATGAGCCTTCACACCGACAGAACCCTCCGGACATGTGCAGAAAAAAGGACCCACTTCCGACACTCAAGAGAATCTCTCAGCCATTCGAACTTATGCCTTAAATGTGTCTGGACACTACTACTGGCCAGGGATATATTTCCTTGTCACGTGGTGGCTATGACCCATGAATAAAGCCTAAATCCTTAAACTACCTTTTGTCTTTGTCTCTTACTTTTCTTTCCGTAAATTTCTTTTCAGCACGACTACCAAATAAGATAGGGCTAAAATCAAACCCTAGGAATAACCAGCTACCTTTTAACATAAAACATTAAACCTATTGCCACCCCACAAATTTGAGACCCTCGTTTGAAAAAGTACAGAAGTACGGCCTGTCCAACTAGAATTGTTACTTATAAAAGTATGTCTGTGGTTTTCTTTTATGCGTGTCAACATAAACATCTTTTTCTCTAGTAGAAAACTAATTAAAATCAAACTGATTGAAACAAATTAATACAACTTACCTGTTGTCTTCTTGTATTCGCTTAGCTTCATGTCGATAGATTTCTTACGTTTTAAAATATTAAAATATTAATATCTTTGAATAAACAGAAAAATAAAACGCCTCCAGTTATTGATGCTAGACGAAAACGTTCTGCTAAAAACAAGTTTTTTTCTCAGCAATGACCAACCAAAACGATATTTTATGCACTGCTTACTGTGGCTTGTTTACTGGATCGATTTGTGATAGCCTGGTTACATCGGAGCCATTCTTAGGAATTAACATGGTAATGGCATGGCGTCCGCTATAATGAATTGAGCAAATGCATTACGCACGATTGCGCATGCGTAAGGCGATGTAATAAAACTTCCGCTGTCAACCTTTTTTCATCGATGTTATACTTTACTCTACCACTTACAAAAGCTTGCGATGTTCATAAACGGAAATTTACTACGCACATTCGTTTTGTGTGAGTGTGCGTGTGTGTGTGTGCGCGCGCGCGCGTGTGTGTGTGTTTTCATTCATTTTTTTAATCCTTCAAACGCAACTAGTGATTGCTGATTGATCCCACGCTCAGAAGCAAATCGGTGGTGAGACTCCACTTCTGAAACTCTGGGGAGTGTCGATTCACTCTTTCATCGGCATTACTCCCAGGTCCACTCTGTCTGGCTGATACCTACATTAGGCTACCCCGACTTATATATAGATCAATGGAAAGGACAATACGGGGAATAAATCAACGATATCAACATGAATCCCAAACTATGATAAAGGAAGATATATATATATATATATATATATATATATATATATATATATATATATAGGACACTGCTGGAGAAGCAAGGACGACCTCATAAGCGATGTTCTCCTGTGGAAGTCAACACATGGGCATGCTAATGTGGGCCGCCCAGCAAGGACCTACATTGACCAACTATGTGAGAATTCTGGCAGCTGTGCAGAAGAACTCCCAGGGACAATGAATGATAGGGACGGTTGGCGAGAGATTGTCATGGATATCCGTGCTACTTGCATGACATGATATATATTATATATATATATATATATATATATATATATATATATGTGTGTGTGTGTGTGTGTGTGTGTGTGTGTGTGTGTGTGCGTGTGTGTGTGCATTTTGAGTCTTCTGATGGACACAGGCCTTTCTACTTCATCTTCATGACGACTTTGATAATGATAACCTCATGTCTTACCCTAAATTACTTCTCTCCATTGTCTGCTAAATCTTTTCCCACAACGTTTGTTATTTCTCATGCCACATTATAGAAACCTTTTGCCCTAACTTCTCTATTCGAGAATAATTGAAGATTTATACCCCGTATTGCCCTTTCCATTGATCAATATATGATTGATATCTCTTCCTTTATCATAGTCTCGGATTCATGTTGATATCGTTAATTTATTTCTCGTATTGTCTTTCTATCTATCTGTTTGACACTGATTTTCTTTTCTGTAATAGAGCAGATATATCCAAGTTAGGATAGCGTAGACGCAGAGTAAGAAGCGCTTAGCAGCTGTCAGAATCTCGTCTATATTGAAATTGTTTGACCTACTAAAAGTTGTGGAGATATAAAAGTTGTTGTTGAACAATAAATGGTTGCAACGTTGATGATACACATCTTCCTGGTGTAATCTTAGTAAAACTGAATTCATTTGTTTATACAAATTTGGATGCTCTCCAGAGAAAAGTTCATAATTGAGTGTTTGAATACATTTTGATTGGACGAAAAATATTTTCTTATCCTTTTGCCGCCAAATTTTATTTCTATCATTGAAAAAAATTATATGGTAATTTCTTACTCGACCTTTGATGTGTGAACCTGGTTACTGTTAGCATTCATCATTATATGATCATTTCTTAATCGACCTTTGAGGTGTGAACATGGTTACTATTAGCATTCATAATTATATGGTCATTTATTTCTCGATCTTTGAGGTGTTAACCTGGTTACTATTAGCATTCATAATTATATGGTCATTTCTTAATCGACCTTTGAGGTGTGAATCTGGTTACTGTTAAAATTCATAGTTATATGGTCATTTATTTCTCGATATTTGAGGTGTGAACATGGTTACTGTTAGCATTCATAATTATATGATCATTTCTTATTCGAACTTTGATGTGTGAACCTGGTTACTGTTAGCATTCATAATTTTCTAAATTAAATTACTGTTAAGTGAACATTAGGAGCCGCAGACGAAATTCGAATGGAAAAATAGAATAGTCGTATCGTCCATTTTATTTTCCCGTCGATAGCCTTTGTGTTCCTCTATACACCCTATTAGTTAACATGGGAGACTACTATAATCTATTTTTTAAAATAAAAAGATGAATACATTCGCTGGTATTGAGAATACTGAGGTATGGGGGTTATCGTACTAGTCTATGAGCCTCTGTTTCGAATCAACCAATCACGAGCCAGCATACTTTGGCGGCAAAGCCGAATAGGCAAACTCGCGCTCATCTGATCCAGCTTTCAATGGGAATAGACCTAAAAAAAAGGGGGGGTCGCTCCTCTTCCCCAATAACCAGCATCGGAGTCGGACGTCAAAACAGAACGTCTATCATATCCGAACCTACAGAAGGCCGTAGCAAGGGCTCCGATAATACCCTATCTCTGGATATCAGCTAAGTTATTACAAATTATAAACATTTGTGCAGACGAACTAAAGTTTGCAGTCCTATTGTTTTATGTAATACACGTCTTTTATTCCTATTTATAGTTGTTTGGTTATTACTTTAACTCTTAACCTGTCTGCCACACTCGTGGTTAACTCCATACTTCAAACCTTGGAGGACTGTCGTTTCGTGTTTTGTTATTCTTTATAGTTTGCAAACTTTAGATTAAGTCTAATATAAACTGAATATAAGACTTTGGAGTTGAAAAACAAAAAAATTCAACGAAAACTGGAAAGAATATTATAGACCGCTGAGTTATCCTGTGAAAAAATTATTATAAAAAAAGAAGCTCATTCGTAACATTTCGTCACTGTTGAATGAACAACTATTAAAAAAATAGAAGCTCATTCGTAACATTTCGTCACTGTTGAATGAACAACTATTTAAAAAAAAGAAACTCATTCGTAACTTTCGTCACTGTTGAATGAACAACTATTAAAAAAATAGAAGCTCATTCGTAACATTTCGTCACTGTTGAATGAACAACTATTTAAAAAAAAGAAACTCATTCGTAACTTTCGTCACTGTTGAATGAACAACTATTAAAAAAAAAGAAACTCATTCGTAACTTTCGTTACTTGTTGAATGAACTACAAATTTAAAAATAAATTTCAAGCCCCGAGAAATTTAAAAACAAAAATGTAGTCAATTTCAAAACGAAAAAAGGGTCACACTCCCATTACCCTTCGTAACATTGACAAGCGGCCAATACAAATTTTGCCATAGCACTAAGCATTAACCCTCCCTTACCCCGCTGAAAATTCTGCTGCTGCTGCTGCTGCTACAAATTGTAGCTGACAGGTCTAGCGAGAAGGAAAGAAGAAAGGAATAAATAAATAAATTAAAATAAGACGAATTCTATCACACAATGGCTCATTTCACAGAATTAGAGGAAGTTACTCCTCTTCTACAAGTTAGAAATTCGTTAAAGGAAGACATTGTTCTTAACTTGGAGATGTTAGGAATGAGCCGGTGGATGAAGAAAAAAAGTCTTCGAAGAAGAAGAAAACATTAGAAGAGAAAAGCAAAAAGAAAGAAATTTCCTGAATGACAGAATCTGTTGTATACCCTTTCTTACTTCTTACTTCTTGTAGTATTTTCTTCTGGCCGGCTTTGCTTCTATCTTCTAACATCTTGGTCTGGTCTCTTCTAAGGTCTGGACTTTCTTGGAGATTTCGAGTCTGGTTTCTGTTAGGGATTTCTCCTTATCAGAAGCCCTGTGTCATTGTTAGTTTTTAGGTAATAAAAACAAGACTTCGATTTACTTTGGTGTTACTTTATTTGTAAATCCCCAAACCAGACATCTGCGCACATCCTACGAGCTCGGCTCCTACTTGCTAACTGAGTCTTACTTACTATCCTTAAACCGGAAGACAGGGTCTTCTATGCCTTCCGGTTCTCACGATTTATCCCCGGAAGGCAAGGTGAGAGTGAGGTCAAGCGTTGTCACTCATCCTTCAAGGCCGTTGGCTGTAGCTTATAACGGCCATTTTGATTTCTACACTATTGCCATAAATATTAGGTATCTAATAATTATGTAACAAATCAAGGATATCTGTACTAAGGCGAAGCTAGGTTTGGAGGAATGTGGATTTCTAACCGAATTAAGAAATGAGTTCTATTTTAGGATGGGCATTTACGACACTCTCTCTGACCTGGAAGAAAACCTTATAAACGCAGCAGATTTTGAAGGCTGTCATTCAGGACCATTACCGTTTATTTCTACACCCAAGCCCGTCGACCCGGAAATATTTCCAGACGGAGAAGTGAAGGGAAACTCAGAGAAAACTGCAACAGACCCAGAAATATTTCCAGACGGAGAATTAGAAGTCAAAGGAAATACAGAGATCCAGAAAAATTTCCAGACATAAAATTAGAAGTCGAAGGAAATACAGAGAAAGCTGTGGACACAGAAATATTCCCAGACAAAGAACTGGTTGCAGTCAAAGGAGATCCTGAGATGATCGCAGAAGAACCAACTGCTTTCTCCGTTGTGGAAGAACTCAATAACGGTTATGTGGTGAAACTTCCTTGGAGTGAAGACTATATCATGTCTGTTCACTCCAATTACTATGTAGCTCCAGAATTGTTTGATAGAACGAAGCTATCCAAAAAGAAATCAAACAAGGAGACACTACTTAAAGGAAAAAAGAAAAAGAAAAAGTAAAGCAACAAACTAAAAAAGAGAAAAGATTTAATTGTAATTCTCTACCAACAAAATTGGATAAAAAGCCAAATGGGAAAAAAATCCAGACTTTTAGTCTATAGCAAAAAGCTACATCCCTTAAATGCAGGACCAAATAATAAACGGAAACCTCCAACATGGATGAAATAAGTAGTCCTGGGGTATGACTTTAAACTGCATCCATTTAACGACCCACTGACATTGAACTTACAAGCTGTAGATTTTTCTCTTTGAAAAGGAGAGCGGGTTGAACATTATGAGAAAAAAATAATTAGTCCTGGAGTATGACTTTAAACTGCATCCATTTAATGACGACAATATAGGGTCTAATTCACACAAAACAAGTTGTGTCACTGAGATATCAAAATCTCAAAAGATTACATTCATACAAGCAAAATCTCAAAAGATTACATTCACGCAAGCAAAATTTGTATCTGAGATAGAAAAATCTCAAAAGTTTACACAACCATTTATGGAACACAAGATGGTCCATTACATTCATACAAACAAAATTTGTATTTGGAGATAGCAAAATCTAAAAAAATACACCATTTTATACATTTACCTACCACAAAATAAATGGGAAACAATTATACAAAAAAATGAAACCAATCATTAGTATGACTAGAATAATGCCGAAATATCAGGGCAGTCAAGCCCGGAAATATTTCTTAAACAAAATTATACATGCATACAAACTACAAAACAGTTTTTTAATGAAAACATACAATAATTTAATCATTGCATGTTTCTCCTTTGTCGGGAGAATATTGAAAATTCTGAGGTGTGGGGGTTATCGTCCTTGTCTACGAGCCTCTGTTTCGAACCAACCAATTACGAGCCAGCATACTTGTGGTTAACTCTATACTTCAAACCTTGGAGTACTGTCATTTCATGTTTTGTTATTCTTTATACTGGAAATGTCGGCATATTTTTTTGTCGACAATATTTATTGATTATGATCGATCTGTATGTAAATAGATTTTCTAAATTAGTTGATAAGAACAACTAACTGCCGCTGAGTGAATGTTACAATACAAAATAAAAACACAAGAAAACAAAACAAAAATTACAAACAACCACAAAAAGTAAAAAATACAAGAAAACATGAACACAAAAACAAAAAGAGTAAAAGAGAATTACTAAAGGTATGTAATTGTAGGTTTGGTCCTACTTAGCTGTTAAGTTCCCGTGACCAAATCAATAATGGTAACGTCCATGTTAAAACTGTGTTTCCAGTGTATGTAAAACTATTTCAAGTCTTTTCAGATGTTTTTTTCTTTAGTTCACGCTCTTTGCCTTAACGATCGTAGAATGAAACGACCTGGGCGTTGTAATAAAATTAAAAAAACAATAGAATAGAAGAAAAATAATTGGTCGAAATATAATGATTAAAATACTACATATAAGAAATTAACTTTAGACCACTACTACTACTAATACTACTAATACTACTACTAGATAGTTAACAGAAAATATAGTTAGTGTAACTAAGGAGATGAAATAGAAATAGTCGCAAGAGTTGTGATATTTAGTCAAACTTCTGTGATCAAATCGATAGAGTGACGTCCTTGTCAAACTTTTTTCTGAGATATTGAGTGCAAGTTCAAGTTTTGCTGGGGGACGACATTTTTTTATTTCTCATACACGCTGCTTACTATAACAGTAATATGGGAAAATTAATCCCCATATGAGTCGTAATAAAAGGGGAAACACAAGTCAAATAAATGATTCAAACAACGTTTATATAAATCGTACGTATGAATTGCTTAAACATATTCTTTTAGCGGTCAATATTCTTAAATGGGAACAAATTTACGTATAAAACGCTTGTCTTTTAGCGTTTGTGTTGTTAATATTTTTCGTCGAAGTTTCGTTTTAGTTTAAGGTTCTTAGCTTGGCGGGTTCCCTCTTCAACCTACAGCACTTTGAGATCCAAATTGTCGTCCGCCCCTGTCAACTTGGCTTGTGTCCCCAAAGAGGCTCAATGTTGGTGGATCCTGCTACTATCGTATCTGACCAGTGAGTTCTAGCATATCGGCTACTCATCCCTGTCTATGAGGGTTCTCGGCTGCTCCTGCTTGCTTCCGGGTCATCCTGTCTCTCGGGGTTATTGGGTCTATAATGTTAGGGGAGGATAACCCATAATTTTAATAGTCGTTGAATTTAACGATTTGAGCGTTTTGACAAAAAACAGGAAAATAAACTAGAGTGGTACAGTACAATATAGTCTTACAAATCATTTCTATAATAATGAGTTCGATCCTAACTGGATGCACAATATTTACTTGCCTTTTGTTATAATAAATCAACTTTAATAAATAACTACTGTGTAGGAATTTATCGGACACACGTAAAAATGACCAAATAGACCAATCACGGCCCTCCTGGAAGTTACATGAGTCCGGCTATATAACTGAGGAACCCCGAAGGTTTACTCGCTTTTGTCATTAGCAGCCCACTGGCCAACACTGGACAGTAAGACATCGCTTGGTGACTCTGTCGAAGCCGGTGACCCAAAATCAGTACGTCCCTCTACCACCAAAGGGCTCAGAGCTAACAACAAATATTCCTACTACAAATTGAACCGGGACACGAGTGAACGAGTTATAAGTTGTAAATGCTAAGGAAAATACAACAGATAAGTTCCTGCGGGCATATTACTTGCAAAAAAGACCCATTAATTTCATCGCTTCCTAAAACTACGAAACAGTCGTCCGTTTATTTCTATTGTCAGCGTTCTTTACAGTGAACTCACAAATGGCACACGGAGGACAGGAGCCCCCAAAAGCGGTCCGAAGACCATATTAAGACATTGCTGAATAAATGTATCATCACACCTTCAAGCGTAGAAGATCTGGCCTCCAGCAGACAGGGTTGGCGAGACGCCTGCCGCACAGGCTGCAGAGCGGCGACGTCTTCGTCGTCATGAACAACCAAATGTAGATGGGAATTTACCCTGCAATGTGTGTGACTGCATCTGCAAGTCCAGAATTGAACTAACGAGCCACCAGAGGGTCGACAACTGAAGATATAGAGTGACGTCATAATCGTCTGAGACGGACTTCCAAAAGAAAGAAAAGAATTACTTGCAAACATAACCAAACCGTTAACCTTTCATTCATGAACATTAAAAATTGAACAATTATTGCTTGTTTTGTACCATATTTGTACCTGATTTGTATATCCTTTGTGTTATTCTGTAAACTAGATTAATTGTAGTAGCAGATGGTTGTTGTATTCCCTTCTTCAAAGGCTTCGTCCTCACCCTTTTTTCTAGTGCTACTTTCAGGGATAAAATTCCCCACAAGCGATTGAAATGGTTACGTATTTTTAGAAAACTGCTTCCTTCAGGTTATCAGTGGTGCCGAAACCCAGGAATGAACCATGGACCTTCAGATTATCACGCCGTTGCCTGATGTCATTATTCAGTTATAAGGAAAATAATAGAGGGGGAAACTAAAGATTTAACTCATCAAGTTTTTGTTGAGGGAGGCGCTAAGAAGAAGCGAGTCCAACGCCTTCTCGTAGTCTAAACTTTCTCTTTGTAAATACCGACTTCTTCTTCTTCTTCTTCTTCTTCTTCTTCTTCTTCTTCTTCTTCTTCTTCTTCTTCGTCGTCGTCGTCGTCGTCGTCGAACCCTCTTGGTGCTACCGTAGCAACATTCGTTTCTGCACTCCCCGCTTCTGGGTGTTTCCTTCTCTTTATCAACAGGCCTGCTTCTATCATCCGGGCGTCTGTGCTTCACACACGGGACTCTCAACTCAATCCCAGTTGCCGGAATGCCCGCAGCTATCATCCGGGCATCTGGCGTTCACATACGGGACAGTGGCATCTCGATTCCGGTGCCCGCGCCAAAGTGTCGCCTTTTCGCATTCTGAAGGACGCTGGTTCGATCCTAGGTCAGTCCTACACGCCAGGCAAAGCCTAGCCCGCTTCCTTCGAGAATACGGCAAGTTTTCATGCCCGCCACTCAACTCGTGTTCTCTGTCACATCAGTGTTCGAACTTACGTAAAAAAAAGGTTAAGATTTCGAATGTTGATTTTCCAGGCAGACAGACTTTTTTCAACTTGAAAAATTATCATTACATAATCTTCCTACTCATCTGACAGAATGTTGAACTAAGCTTTATTAACATCGACAGGGACTTCTAGATATTCATTAAGATTAACTCTGTAAGAGACAAGACAAAAATAGTGTGAATGAAAACTGGAAGGTTGCTTTGAGCCAAGATTCTTAATTAGAAAGACCTGCTAATCATGAAAGTACTGTGATGGTTCTGTAGTTGAATGCTATCCGAAACCTCAAGAGTTACTGCCCCTGAACTGGGCAGTGAGATATACACAATAAAACATGACTACTTCAACCCTTCACACGTCGTTCTCGTGTTCCTCATTTTAATTCTAACATATCAAGTACCTGGAATTAATCTCAAACCACTGTCAGTGGGAAGTAAGCAACTACATCAGTCACCGGGTAGGTCAGCTAAGCTTAGTGAATTACCTAGGCCCGTCAGACACATGGTCAATGTTTTCGAGCATCCAGAAAAGATGGGACTCATATTTGATACATATTGTAAGGGATTATCTTCCCTTTGCCTGGAAGAGTTGTCTTCCCGCTGGTTGTCGCTGTTCCCACTAAGGGATTATCTTCTCTTTGCCTGGAAGAGTTATCTTCCCGCTGTGTTGCTGTTTGTGGCCACCAGGGGACCTCTGGTATTTAAGCGGCTGATTCAAATGCTCCCTGCTCTTTCCTTGCTGCTTCTCAACGAGACACTATGGGTTAGACTTATGTCTACCCCCTTCTCGTTGGGCTTCGGCCCTTAACACTGGCCACTGACTGCTAGTAAGTCTCTTATACGATATATGACTATCCTTTAGTCAGGTATCCGTAACTACGTTTTTATGTACATTTAGGTATCTCTTTGATACCTAAATATCTTGTATTTTACCATTCATGAATGTGTCATTATCTCTACTCTTGTATATATATCTATGTACTTTATGTATCTCGTCATATCCATGTGCTGTATACCTATTAAATGTTTTGTCTATCAACCCTTGTCGGAGCTGTATCTTCAAATTATAACTTTGAATCTTACAATATCAAAGGCGAAAGGCTTTTAACCACATGAAATATGGTTGCTATTTGGATTTTCACTGATATTTATCACGCTTAATCACTTAATAAGTAACGCATTTGAGCCGCTGGTAGCATAACGGTTATTGTCATAGGAAGTGGACTAGGCTACCTGAACTCAAATCCTGAACGAGTCCAATACCCTTGGGAAAAGTATGAATCCAACTATTCTTCTACCAGCTATGGGTAACTAGTAAGACAGACTGGGTTATTTAACTTTGGTATTGTAACCGGTCTAGGAAAATGAAAACTCTGAATTCAAACCTGCTTTACTTCGCTTAAAATTGATCTTGTGTCACATCCTACCCGTGGTAAAGGGGTTGGGTAAATACGTACACCAGTGATCTGTTCTACGAGACTAGATTCCTAACCATCGTACTCCGGTAAGTGCCAGTCAGAATTTTCGTGAACACTGATATGGATAGATAGTAAGGCAGACTGGGTTCTTTAGCCTTGGTAAGGCAAACAGTCTAGAAAAACGGAAAACTCTGAATTGGAAGCAGCTTTGCTCTGCTTAAGTAGTAAGGCAGACTGGGTTCTTTAGCCTTGGTAAGGCAAACAGTCTAGAAAAACGGAAAACTCTGAATTGGAAGCAGCTTTGCTCTGCTTATGTAGTAAGGCAGACTGGGTTCTTTAGCCTTGGTAAGGCAAACAGTCTAGAAAATCGGGAAACTCTGAATAGGAAGCAGCTTTGCGTCGCACCTTGTATGAAAATTATTAAAGGAAATGAAACCCCTAATAATTGGAAGGGAACAAAATACAAATTACTATGGTATCAGAGAGAAGATAGACTATGAGGTTTGAAAGAAAAGTTAGGACAACCAAAATGTGTACTACGAAAAGGTATTTATGTACGGCAAAATGTACAAATAGGCAAATATACAATATATAACACATTACTCAATACGTCCCGTGCTTGACATATACATGGCGCCACTAATTTTAAAAAATCCATATAATTTTATGAAGTACTAACCTTCAAATGGCACGTGTCAAAATTTGAGCCCAATTGGATTATTAGTTTACAAATCACAGTTATGTAAGTGAAGCTACTGTTGCAAATTTTCAAAACAATGGAAAAATCTTAATTTCGTGTGTTGATAAAGCATTGCTTTCTGAAGGGAGAAATACTGTTCAAGCAAAGCAATGTTTTGATTATTATTATTCGGACTCTGCTTCGTCAGAAACAACGGTTAAGAGGTGGTGTGCTAACTTTAAACGCTGTCGTACAGACACAAATGATGCTGAACGCTCAGGTCGCCCAAATTCGGCAGTTGTCCTGGAAAACACCAAAAAAACTCCACAAACTCGTTTTGGCCAATCGTAAATTGAAGTTGCGTGAGATAGCAGATGGGGTTGAAGATATCAGAAGGCAGTGTATTCACCATTTTGCATGAACATTTGTCTATGAGAAAGCTGTGTTAATAGGTATTTCGTAGCAATTTTAGTTGAAGGCCATGTGCTCCTAACGGGTGGAAATAGCAGACATTCATCAACCTTCTTGGGGTGTGTGATGCCAGCTGCTCGTCTTTGCGTACTTGCCACGTGAGACTACTGACGAGATAGTGGCTAGGTAAGGGTAAGAAGCAGACAATTCTGCCCATCGTGGGCTTGTTGAATCTAGCAGCTCACCTTGAACTCAGCAAGGGTGGAAAGGAGAAAGAGGAGGATATACGTTGTGTACCTGCTCTTATAATCGACCCCCACGTGCTCCCTAAAGAGCTGCCGATAACCGGTGAAGCCTGTCACCTGATAAATTTCCAACGCTTGCTCGTAGCGAAGTAGTTGCGAAAATACACACCGTAGTAATCTAGTTTTTGTGGATTCATGTGTATAGAGTGTTTATCTGAGAGCAATTGTTAACACGGTAAAGCAACTGGCTAATGATATGAGTTTGTTCCTAAAATGTCCTTCTACGTTACAATGCAAATATGTAAGCCATTGCGAGAGGAGGATCGGCGGCGGCGGCGGCGGTGGTGGCGTATTAGAATGGTTTCGCTTATTTATGGGTAATTTCTATCAATGTTTGCGATGAAAGTGTCAGGTATCCCTACTCTGTGGACCGTCACGAGATAACACGAGAATGGGCGTGAATACGCGATTATAAAAAAAGACTTACTGGATAAGAAGGAGAGGAGATATTTGAGAGAAGCTTTTAGAGATATTCAAATAGCTTTGTGCTACCTTACTACGAACTGGTTGTGTACAACCTTGCTACGAACTAGATATGGCAAACAAGAACACAATATATATATATATATATATATATATATATATATATATAACAAATTTTTGGTACAGCTAAACTTGTATAAGATTTTGAAAAATAACGACATTTTATTGATCAGCAAATTTCTTTTATTTTCGAAAGCGGAAGAAGAAAAAAATAGAAACTTAAGGGCCTTTCGACCGGTGCTTTGTCAACAGTAACGACCGGTAGACCGTTTAAAAGTCACATTGTATATATATATATAAGAGTAGGGGAAAGAAAGAGAGACGGGGTGAGCGTGCGGAAGCGATAACGCTAATCTTTTTCAATCGTTCATAATGAAAAGAAAAAAAAGAAGGGGAGAAAGAAAAAAGGCATGTGAGAGAGTTAAATCAAGATTATTATACTTTTTACATATTGAACTATTTGCAATAGCTCTTAAGTAAACATATCAAGCGTTGTAATAATTAAACTATCATACTGTGGTATGTACATCGGTCCTGCTAGTTAATAGTGATTGGAAATGTAAGAAATACAGTAACATAAGACTATTACTCATAGGTGTAAAGTCGTCGGGGGGGGGCCTAAAGTCGGTATCAGCCAGTCAGCGAGGGAGTCTATCCCCTTTTCAATAGCGTTAGACCAAGGAAATTGTTTTAGCATCTGAGGTGGAGCGCCACACCTACCATCAGCTCCTCACTTTACCGCACAGATCCCTGTGCTACTCATACGCTGAGTTGGCGGGGACCGATATCGAACTAGGAAACTTGTGGTTTCTAGCTGAACGCTCTACCGACTGAGCTAACCCGGCCCCATAATAGGTGTAAAAGCAAGAGAAATTAGATGTAAGAACAACTAGGAATCTAAATGCTGAGTTTCAAATGAGGCCAGCAGTTTCTGTTTGGGAATTATTGCAGGACTAGCAGCGGCACCCGGCGTCGCCTGGATAGGGGGGATTTTTTAAAAGTTAGTCCCGCAGATCCATTATTACTGAATCGTGAGTTGAATCCTCGGGGGATGATCCATTTAAATCCCTATGTAAAAAAAATAGACTTTGCATTGATCCAGTTACTCCGAAAAGAAACGTTAATGTCTACTATCTAAAATATTAAATGAAAAAAAAAACATGCTGTTATCATTTAAATTTCATTTTTTAATTATCTTCACGAATATAAATCAAATTATTATTTTTGCTTAAAAAGCAAGCCCTTGTGATAGTGAATGTATATATATATTTACTTTGTGGTTAATTGTTTTATTTTTCGAAGTTTCCTCCGGACATACATATACACACAACTGCCCTTTATATATGTATATATAGACGGACATACATACACACAACTGCCCTTTATATATGTATAGATATAGACTGGCATACATACACACAACTGTCCTTTATATATGTATAGATATAGACGGACATACATACACACAACTGCCCTTTATATATGTATAGATATAGACTGATACATACACACACTGTCCTTTATATATGTATAGATATAGACTGACATACATACACACAACTGCCCTTTATATATGTATAGATATAGATACATACACACAACTGCCCTTTATATATGTATAGATATAGACGGACATATACACACAACTGCCCTTTATATATGTATAGATATAGACACATACATACACACAACTGCCTTTATATATGTATAGATATAGACGGACATACATACACACAACTGCCTTTATATATGTATAGATATAGACGGACATACATACACACAACTGCCCTTTATATATGTATAGATATAGACGGACATACATACACACAACTGCCCTTTATATATGTATAGATATAGACGACATACATACACACAACTGATATATGTATAGATATAGACACATACACACAACTGCCCTTTATATATGTATAGATATAGACGGACATACATACACACAACTGCCCATACACACACAACTGCCCTTTATATATATACACATACATACACACAAAGATATATGTATAGATATAGACGACATACATACACACAACTGCCCTTTATATGTATAGATTTCTATCCCACATCTCAGAATCAAAATAGAAAAATTGTGCACACAGCGTAGTGGATATAAGTGTTGAGTTAATACAATTCTAAGTGACAATTATCTCTAGGCTGCTGGTTCAATCCTGGTCAAGGGTGACAGTAACATAGAATAATAATTAACACAGCTTAACACTTGTACCCAGCATGGTTAACGGAATGAGAACAAGATATCCCCGTGGATTGAATAAAGGGTTGGGTTCAAAGTTCCGTGATGGCTCCCGATTACGAAGAAGGTTCCCGAGTTCGAAAAGAAGGTTCCCGAGTTCGAGAAGGCTCCCGAGTCCAATAAGAAATACCTAAAAAAGGGCCGGAGGGCACATCGGTCGAAATGTTGTGATCACAGCTCCGAATGAATTTTTAAACTTCTATAATTAAAAACGTTTAAAAAAGAATAGAGAAATATCTAGATAAAAACATATATATATATAATATACTAGCAAAAGTACCCGGTCCATGACCGGACTATAAAAAGTTTAAAAATGAATTAGAAATAATTTGAATACCCAGTAATAATGAATAAAACAAATATGACTTCAGCATATAATAGATTTAAAATATATATGAGTATCATTTGCCTTTCTACGACCATATGTGTAGAAGTTCAAAGCCTAAGTAAATAAAAATTATTAGAGGTGGGTGCAGGGATGTACTCACTCCAAATATTAAGCCTGTACCGATGAGTGGGGTGGGAGTTTTTTTTGTTTTTTTTTTCAGTTTTAGAACTGTCTTTTTTGTTACAGTTAAGAATTGTGTTGACGCTACTTCAAAGATGAATTGTGCCGAAGGGAGACGGGATGGGTGGGTGTGTCAGCTTAACTTTAGTTTTTGTTTTTTGAAATGAACATTCGTATTTTCTTTCATACAGCAACAGAGTCTTCTGTCTGGGAAGTTTAAAACTAAACTCATGTCGACGTGAGTAGGGTGGGGTGGAGGGTGTGCATACTGTATTTTTTAATTTTTTGTTAATTATTGTATTATATCGCTTAATTATTATAAATCAAAACCCAAATTTTGTGTGTTTCTTAGTTATAAGCATATCAAGTAGTATGCGAGATTTCAAATCTGAATGACCTCTCGTTTATGAGTTATAAGTCGACACGTACATACCAAACTTCCTTTTATATATATATATATATATATATATATATATATATATATATATATAGTTGTCAAAAGTTTATTTATCTTTACAATTTTTATTTATCTATTAGTAACACTTAGTTTAACATTTAAATGTGAAATACAATGTACTGTAACTGTTACGAAATACCTGTGTTGATTTGAAAAGATATGGGGTAACTATGGGGTCGGGTGAAGTTTTGGGTTAGGAAGAGGTTTGGGGGTTTAAGGTTTAAATGTAGCTGGGATATTCTTGGTGCGTGTTCTTCGGTTCTCATTTGGCGGTTGCGCTGAAACGGAAAGAATTCAAGGAATGAAAAAGGAAAGAGACAAAGGCAGGAGGTAGCTTTATGACTAAGGCTTTATTGGCCGGGTCATAGTCGCCTGTAGCAAGGGAATATCTCCCCGTTTAGTAGGAGCGACTAGACCCAGTTAAGGCATTTCCAGCGAATGTATTTATGTTTTTATTTTAGAAAAATAGATTATTGCAGTTTCCCATGTTTACTAACCGGGTGTATAGGGGAACACAAGGGCTATCGACAGGAAAATAAAATGGAAGATATGGAAAATAAAATGGACGATACGACTATTTTATTTTTCCATTCAAATTTCGTCTGAGGCTCCTAATGTTCACTTAACAGTAATTTAATTTAGAAAATTATGAATGCTAATAGTAACCAGGTTCACACATCAAAGATCGAGTAAGAAATGGCCATATAATTATAAATGCTAATAGTAACCAGGTTCACACATCAAAGATCGAGTAAGAAATGACCATATAATTATGAATGCTAATAGTTACCAGGTTCACACCTCAAAGATCGAGTAAGAAATGACCATATAATTATGAATGCTAATAGTTACCAGGTTCACACCTCAAAGATCGAGTAAGAAATGACCATATAATTATGAATGCTAATAGTAACCAGGTTCACACCTCAAAGATCGAGTAAGAAATGACCATATAATTATGAATGCTAATAGTGGTTCACACCTCAAAGATCGAGTAAGAAATGACAGATTAATGACCATGCTAATAGTAACCAGGTTCACACCTCAAAGATCGAGTAAGAAATGACCAAATAATTATGAATGCTAATAGTAACCAGGTTCACACCTCAAAGATCGAGTAAGAAATGACCATATAATTATGAATGCTAATAGTAACCATGTTCACACCTCCAAGATTGAGTAAGAAATGACCATATAATTATGAATGCTAATAGTAACCAGGTTCACACCTCAAAGTTCGAGTAAGAAATGACATATAATTATGAATGCTAATAGTAACCAGGTTCACACCTCAAAGATCGAGTAAGAAATGGCCATATAATTATGAATGCTAATAGTAACCAGGTTCACACCTCAAAGATCGAGTAAGAAATGACCATATAATTATGAATGCTAATAGTAACCATGTTCACACCTCCAAGATCGAGTAAGAAATGACCATATAATGAATGCTAATAGTAACCAGGTTCACACCTCAAAGATCGAGTAAGAAATGACATATAATTATGAATGCTAATAGTAACCAGGTTCACACCTCAATCGAGTAAGAAATGACCATATAATTATGAATGCTAATAGTAACCATGTTCAAACCTAAAGATCGAGTAAGAAATGACCATATAATTATGAATGCTAATAGTAACCAGGTTCACACCTCAAAGATCGAGTAAGAAATGACCATATAATTATGAATGCTAATAGTAACCAGTTCACACCTCAAAGATCGAGTAAGAAATGACCATATAATTATGAATGCTAATAGTAACCATGTTCACACCTCCAAGATCGAGTAAGAAATGACCATATAATTATGAATGCTAATAGTAACCAGGTTCACACCTCAAAGATCGAGTAAGAAATGACCATATAATTATGAATGCTAATAGTTACCAGGTTCACACCTCAAAGATTGAGTAAGAAATGACCATATAATTATGAATGCTAATAGTAACCAGGTTCACACCTCAAAGATTGAGTAAGAAATGACCATATAATTATGAATGCTAATAGTAACCAACGATTGAGTAAGAAATGACCATATAATTATGAATGCTAATAGTAACCAGGTTCACACCTTAAGGCCTCGAAATGGCCGAGAGATTCTTTTTGTCGGACATGCGTGGAGGGTACTTCCGTTGATCAATCGGCTGGTCATGTCAAACCCTAACACCTATATATGATTGTACCAACTCTATTGCTCTTATGGCAAACACCCAACCCTTTTTATCATATATGTGCTAGAAGGCGGTGGCTGAGAGTCTTAATCTTCTAAGTATGACGTCAAACTGCATCTAATGGTGAAGTTCCAATTTTGAAGCTCTTAGGAGCATGGAGTACCCCTTCATCACTATTACTCCCATGTCTACTGACCCGGAGTGGTAGTACCTGTTAGGATGCCAGCTATGGTTAAATAGAAATAAATGGGTTTTAAAAATGCATTAAAGATTGAATTTAAAAAAAATTGAATGCCCATCAAGAATGAATAAAACAAAACGTCTTTGGCAAGGGTTGACATGCCGTAGAAACCAACCAACCAACCAACCAGCCTTGCATCATTTTTATATCTTATCATTATTAACCAATAAACAATAAATGCGACGTGCCACTGCAAATAATTATGAATTGTTACTTAGTGATCGATTTTCTTTTCGCATCATCAAATGCTTTTTCACTGTAAATAAATATAATGAACAATGGTTGTCATGACAACAATTATTATAAGTCAGCGTAACTTACCTGCGTTGTCTGGGACAAAAGATCACGAGACAATATTAATTGTGACAGAAGGCTCATATGCATACGAACTTTTATCACAGCCAAAAATTCTTAAGTCTGAGTAGTAGTAGTAGTAGTAGTAGTAAGTAAGTAAAAAAAATTAAAGTCGTCGGGGTGGCCGAGATGTCGGTATCAGCCAGAAAGCGAAGGAGTCTATCTCCTTTTCACTAGCGCAAGACCAAGGAGATTGTTTTGGCGTCTTAGGTGGAGCGCCACACCTACCTCAGTTTACCGCACAGATCTCTGTACTATTCATGCGCTGAGTTAGCGAGGGTCGGTATCAAACTTGGTACCTTGGGGTTTCTAGCCGGGTGCGCTACCGACTGAGCTAAATCAGCCCTAGTAGTAGTAGTAGTAGTAGTAGTAGTAGGAGGAGGAGGAGGAGGAGGAGTAATTTATGTTCATTATTGACTTATAAAGTTTTTTTTTTTTTTTTTGTTTTCAGATTGTAAATTTGATCCAAGATAAGAAGCTTATTTATCATTACTGTGCAATTATTCTAGTGATACCACTTTGCTATACATCGTTATTGTGTCATTACTCTAATAGTGTCACTTCGTTATATATCATTACTGTGCCATTATTTTAATGGTTCCACATCATTTTATATCCTTACTAAGGGCCGGTTTAGCTCAGTCAGTGGAGCGTCCGTTCGATACCGGCCCTCGCCAACTCAGCGTATGAGTAGCACAGGGACCTGTGCGGTAAAGTGAGTAGCTGATGGTAGACACCAAAGACACCAAAACAATTTCCTTGCTCTAGCGCTAGTGAAAAGGAGATAGACTCCCACGCTCTCTGGCTATCGACTTTAGGCCACCCCGACGACGACTTTTTTTACTGTGCCATTATTTTAACTAGCAACAAAAAAAAACCCTCCGGTGGTGTAAAAATTTATTATGGTAGATGTGGCGCTCTGCCTCAGACATCAAAACAATTTCCTTGCTCTAGAGCTAGTGAAATGGGGATAGACTCCCACGCTCTCTGGCTGATATCGACTTTAGGCCACCCCGACGACGACTTTTTTTTTTACTGTACCATTATTTTAACTTGCAACAAAAAAAACACCCTACGGTGGTATAAACATTTATTTTTGAAAGATATTACACAAAATATTTTTTTTCAAAACTTTGCCTTTGTTTGAGGAATTAGATTTCAATCTTTTAAAATGTTATCATTATTACAGCTTAATTATTAGGTAAAAAGCAGCATATCGGAGGTGTCGGTGGTGATGGGGACATATTTTCGATTAGAATTCTAGTTATAACATTTCATTCGTTTCGTTTGGAATGACAATCTTTTCTGTTTTAAATATTGAAATTGCCAAATTTTCTAACCAATTCCTATGCTAAATATTTCGAAATCGAGGATTTTTGGTTCACTTTAGTAGACGATCTTTGATGCTATTTCCTCAAAGAATGGTGGAAGTAAAAGATCTAGTTTTTTGTATCAGTATTTATTATACCAACACACAACATTCGCTGTTTGAGAGAATTAGATATTTAAAAAAGAAAAAGAAAAATCGACCTACCCTTTGCAGAAACCAACACAAAACGGCAACAAATCATGGAAATTGTCCTTATATTTATACCGTACAGCGAAGGCGCGTGGTGTAATGGTTACTGAGTTGGCGAGGGCCGGTATCGAACTAGGAACATTGTAGTTTCTAGACGGACGCTCTACCGACTGAGCTAACCCAGCCCTTTTTTTGTTTTTCAGACTTGAGGTAACAAATCATTAACCTAAGTCTTTCTAAAAATTGGTTACCCATCCAAGTTCTGAACAGCCCTCATTGCTACTTAATTTAGATAGTCTACTGGAAACCAATGTTTTTAGCATGACCAGACTGTAAATTAATTATCCTTTCTCTTAATCGAAGTTCCTTTAATCGTGCAATAATTGTAAACTGGTCATTCAGTTCTTATTAACTTGTTTTTTTTTGTTTTTTTTGTTTTTTTTTTAGTTCAATACAAATTTATCATTGTTTTCTCCCTTTCAAGTAACCCGAAGCACGTAACTAAGCAATAATAACTATTTATCTTACTTAAGAATATTATCCAAGATTAATGACAATTGAAAATTGATACAATGTTTAAGCCAACTTGAAGAGAAACTATCTCTAATTATTTCCGTGTGTTTAAAACTTAATACTGGGCTTTTTTATTGTCTTTATTGATTTTGCTAACGTGCAATAAATCTATCTACCTTTGACAAAACACAAACAACAAGGGAGAGTCCAAAGGTTTACAATATTTAGTTTACTTGATGCACAACAAGGGAGAGTGAAAAGTTTTGCAATATTTTGGTAAATTGATTTACAACAAGGGAGAGTCAAAAGTTTTGCAATATTTTGGTAACTTGATGGACAATTCGGCAGCCGAAATTGTGAAGGTGACAAACAACAGTGGACTGTGATATATTGAATTCACCTGTTATTCTCCGAGTACTATTCGTCTGATTTGTCTCTATGGGTTGGAACACGGCCTCGGAATTCATGGTTTAAGCTTACTTGACCTTACCTAATTGTTGATATCAATAAATTCATTCACCTCTGACAACAACCAAACGATATTAACACTGTTTATATATATATATATATATATATATATATATATATATATATATATGGTAGGTTCTACTGAGTTTATTTTGTTGGCGATGTGTTCTATTTTGGTATCTTGGGGGAGGAAGGTCAGTATGTCATCTATGTATCTAAAATATGTGCAGCTGTTAGGTATTCTATATTTGAAGGGGCCTGATTCTAAAAGTTCTAAGAATAGGCAGGCTAGAACGCGTTGAGTGGGTTGCCTATTGGGAGGCCGGCATTTTGTAGGTAGTATCTGTTGTTAAATTTAAAGTATGTTAGGTTTGTGATGTGTTTGGCTATTTCGATTATGGAATTGATGGGTAGGGGTGACTTAAATTTAATTTTACGTAGGTTTGTGGTGAGAAGGTTTAGGCATTTCTTATTGGGTATATTAGTATTTAGGGAGACTACGTCAAGGCTATTCATAGTTGCGTTATGGATGTTGATGTCTTTGAGCTTGTTTAGGAGATCGGCGGAATTGATTATGTGAGCGGGACTGATAGTAGCTAGTAAGGGGGTTAGAATTTTGGCAATGGCACGGGCGATTTTATGAGTAGCGCGCCTATGCTGGAGATGATAGGTCGTAGGGGAGTGTTTTCTTTGTGGATTTTGGGGAGACCGTATAGTGTGGGAATTGTGGGATGGTGTTCTATGAGTGTTACATAATTATTAGTCACCTAATATTTATGGCAATAGTGTAGAAATCATAATGGCGATTAGTGCAGCTGATGGCCTTGAGAGTGAGTGACGGCGCTTGACCTTACTCTCACCTTGCCTTCTGGGGTGAATCGTGAGAACCGGAAGGCATAGAAGACCCTGTTCCGGTTTAAGGATAGAAGTAACTCTCAGTCAGTTAGAAGGGAGCAGCGAGCTCGAAGGGGTAAGTCGTGTTATACACGCGGTCCCTCAACTGCGCATATGTCTGGGTTGGGGATTTGGAAATAAAGTAACATCAACGTAAATCAAAGTCTTGTGTTTATTACCTAAAAACTAACAATGTCTTCTAAGGAGAAATACCTAACAGAAACCAGACCCGAAATCCCCATAGAAGACCAGACCTTAGAAGATATACCAGGTCAACACCAGACGCTAGACCAGACCAAGATGATAGACGATCAGAATTGCAAAGCCGGTCAGAAGAGAAGACGACTAGAAGTAAAGAAGTAAGAAAAGGGTATACAACATTATATCGATTTAGTGCCGGTAAAGAAGGTGCTATGCAACATACGTCTGATTTGGTACGGTGAAAACGTCAGTACGTAACATGAAGGAGGTCCATGTTTTATTGTTTTTGGTGAGTTTCTTAAAAAAAACTGTTTTTAAAGCTGTCGATGTCTTTGTTGATGTTGGTTATATTTGTTGATGTATAAGTTGTCTCGTCGGCTAATTGTGCCTCCATTTTTGCTATGTACTCTGATTTTCGCATGATGACCACGCCGTCGTTTTTGTCGGCGGGGAATATCAGGGTTTTTGGCAAGTCATGCAAGGGCCTGTATGTGTCTTTTGGGCAGTGTTTTATCATCAGGTTGGGAGATTGCCGCAAGAATGATTCCAGGGAGAAACATTTGGAGAAGTCCGAGTGGCAGTTTTTGTAGTTCCAGAGGATAGATTCCGTGGTTGGGTTTCGGTGTATTCCCGTTGCGAACTTAAGGCCGAAACTCAATGCTTTTATTTCGGTTTGTGAGAAGTGGAAATCCGTCAAGTTTAGGACCCTTTCGGGCCGTCCGATGTGTTTCCATTAGCTGTCATATTAGCCGGGAGAGTTATAGCGTTCGGCTAGAAACCACAAGGTTCCTAGTTCGATACCGGTCCCCGCCAACTCAGCGTATGAGTAGCACAGGGATCTGTGCGGTAAAGTGAGGAGCTGATGGTAGGTGTGGCGCTCCACCTCAGATGCTAAAACAATCTCCTTGGTCTAGCGCTATTGAAAAGGGGATAGACTCCCTCGCTGACTAGCTGATACCGACTTTAGGCCGCCCCGTCGACTTTACTTTACTTACTTACTATATATATATATCATCATCATCATCATCATCATCATGTCGCGAAAGCAGCACGGATATCCATGACAATCTCTCGCCAACCTTTCCTATAATTCATTGCCTCTGGGAGGTCTTCTGCGCAGCAACCAGCATCCTCGCATAATTGATCAATGTAGGTCCTTGCTGGGCGACCCACATTAGCATGTCCATGTGTTGGCTTCCACAGGAAAACATCGCTTATGAGCTCATCCTTGCTTCTCTAGCAGTGTCCTGCATGCCTAGTCCGTCTCACTCGGGTGGTTTGTGAGATGGTGGACAGGTGGCAATACAGATGCTTCCTTGTGGGGTGCTGTTTCCATGACTTGTTCAAAACTGCACGCAGCATTCTTGTGCAGCTCCCATTCAGCTTATTCTCGAGGCGCTTTGTTAGGGTCCAGGTGGTGCAGCCATACGGCATTACTGATATAACCACAGCCTGGAAGAATTGTCGCTTTAACTTGTCAGTGAGATCGGATTTCCATATGACTGATAATTTGTTTGTGGCCGACCATGCCTTTCCTATTCGTGTATTAACATCGCTTTCTGTGGATGAGATATTACTACCTAGGTATGTGAATTGTTCTACTGGCTTAAGAGGCTTACTGTCGAGTGTGGAGATGTCTCCTTTCTTTTTGAAACTCATGAACTCAGTTTTATCAGAGTTCACATAGAGGCCGATATTCTTTGCTACCTCATCCAAGCTATGTAGTAATGACTCAGCCTGTGCCGGTGTATCTGCAAGAAGTGCGAGGTCATCAGCATAGTCTGCATCTGTGGCTGTTTGTGCGGGATATCGCCTGCTTCTTGCCCTTTTTAGTGTGAAACCTTTTTCTTTTATGTTATCTAATGATGTTCGAAGTACATAGTCTAGGCATATTATAAATATATATGGTGCTAATGTATCTCCTTGTAGGACTCCAGCGGCGATGTCAAAGAAATCTGTGTCGCCATCAGGTGAGCGTACCATTGCTTTAGTGTCTTTGTAGAGCATCATTATAGCGGCAACCGTTTTTTGGGGAGACCGTATGCTAGTAGTATTTGTTCCATTTTCCCTCTGTGTGTAGAATCAAATGTCTTGGAGAAATATACGAATAGCAGCGTTGCCTCTAGATTCTTTGCTCGAACCCCTTCTATGATCCGTCGAATAGTCAGGATCTGAGAAGTTGTGGATCGATTTCTGCGGAATCCGTTTTGGTTTTTCCTAGGGTTTTTTTCTGTTTCAGGTCGGATGTGATTATGAAGAAAGGCATTATATATCTTGGCTGCAATGGCAATAATAACACTTATGCCTCTGTAGTTTTTAGCGATACCGAGGTCTCCCTTTTGGGGGAATAGGAGGATGCAGCCTTTCGTCCATTTGTCTATTCTAGTTTGTCTATATACTGCATTGCATAGCCTAAGCAGTATGTCATTGAACTTTTCCACCTTCCATACCTCGGGGGGTATTTCGTCAAGATCTGCAGCTTTTCTACTTTTAGCTTCTTTAAGACTTCGATGAGTTCTTCTGTTGTGAAATCCCCCATTTTGATATCTAGTTGTCTATCTACAATCTTTTGGGTATTATTTTCTATGATTTTAGGGGGGGTTCCCTAGAAGTTTCTGGAAGTGGTCTTTCCATTTCTGAAGTCTATCTTTTTGGCTGGTTGCCTTTAGCTTTGATCTAGAGGTACTTTTCCTACCACTAATTTCATTTACTGTTTGCCATGTTAATCGCGACTGTCTGTCTTCTACCGATTGTCTGATATTATTTATCTGTACTTGGATGTATTCTATTTGTTCTTTTTTGTATGTTTTGGTTATGTCTATCTGAGCTTTCTTAAGGTTGTGCAGATTGGTGTTAGTCGCATTTGTTTTATTACGTTGGGCTGCTTTTTTATATTGTTTCTCTTTTCTCTAACTGCTTCTGTCTCCCATGGGACAGAGCGTTTGGCTCTTAGTTTGGTCGGTACGCACTCAGCTGCTGCTTCTAGGTGGGCACTGACAAAGTTTTCGTATTCCTCGTTTGGAGTGAAGCTTTCAGATGCCTCCTGGGGGATATCGAATTTATTTCTTACTGCTACAGCGTAGCGATTGCATATATCACTGTTGACAAGTGTTGACCAGTCGTATCGCACAGATTTACTAGTTTGCTTTTTATTCCTACGTAGGCTTAGTCGTAATTTTGCTGTGACTATTCTGTGATCGGAGGATACTCCTTCAAAAGAGGAATATGCTCCGCAGTTCATTGCACTATTTATCTTTTTTTTTTATTAATTAGGATGTAGTCTAATTGGGATTTTGTGTTGTTTGGGTATGTGTAGGTCCATAGTTTGCCTTTTCTTTTTTGGTATTTTGTATTTAAGCATACTAGTCTGTTCTCAAGAGAGAACTCGGTTTGGAGTTCGCCGTTTCTATTTGGGATGTTATGTAGACAGTATCTATTGTTCTCGTTTTTGCCTATATGGGCATTCATGTCGCCCCAAAGGACCAGGACATTGCGTTTGGAAATCTGTCTGCATAGGGAGGATAACTCATCATAGAACTTTGCGATGTCCGTTTCTTCACTGGCATTAGTGGGGCTATAGCACAAGTCTACTGTTATGCAGGGATTCCCATTAAATGTAGTGCATATAATTCTTGGTTGGATTTTTTCTACACTGTTTAGTGCTCTTATAGCTTGGGGGCGGAGGAGCATTCCTACACCTCCTATGGTGGCATTTGTGGGGTTTTTCCACGCAGATGCCGACACAAACGTCCATCCATTACCTGTTTCATGATATTTTATTTCTAATACGCAATGATAAAATCTATGCTCTTGTACGTTGGCTCGATGTTATCGATACATTTCGGTGGCTGTTTTGTTAACGCATCAATAGACGCCAGACTTAGAGATGAGGAGCATTAGTTTTCTGACTGAACTGTTTGATCCTGGCCGTTGGTCCGCTTTTGGGCTCATCTGCCCAGCATCTTGTGAGATACACCGTTGGCCCATTATGGGTTCGTCTGCCGTGTCTCACATCCACCACGCTGCTACCCATGGTTTCAGGTGATAAGTGACCGTATGGTCGGCATAGGTTGCTCTATCTTGAACTGTTGTCCAAGACAGAGAAAAAAAGAGAGAGGGGCAATACTTTGCCATCTAAGTTTTAACTTAGTATAAGTCCACAAGCCCCCCTCTTATTTATGTACTACTGGAAGCCCCCTCTTTTTTCTGATGTCTGTTTTATAGAGGGAAGACTGCTATCAAGGAGTTTGTTGGGTAAGAGTTAGACTGCACGCACAAAGCACTGCCTTGTCTATAGCTCTGCTGATGAGGCCTAATGGGCTGAAATGTACATACAGAGATGACTTTTTCTCGATTTGTTTACGCTTTACATTTAAACCGATATGCACGCCTAATTCATTTAGTTATAATTAATAAATTAACAAAATTAGGTATGACTTTAATTAAGCACATAATCTCCCACAAATTGTCGGCCTTTGCCATTTTCAAACGCACTGTTTGACTACTTCATATATATATATATATATATATATATATATATATATACGTATCAAACATTTATTACACACATATATAAACATATATCATACATATTGCATATACATAATACATTGCTTATTTTGCTTCAAGCAAATTACAATATATTGAAGAATAAAATTAACTTTCTAAGTCGGAGTTAATTGCCTTCAGTGCTGAGATTTTTTTTTTTGGGGGGGGGGATAGCTACGGCCGCATTTTATAATGTTAGTTCCTGGTTTAAAAATGGGATATTTTTTTTTACCTTATTTCAATTTCCTTGAAATAATTTAAAGTCTTGCATACAATTCATTTGATAATTAGGCATTTGAAAGTTAGACGGGCACACATTCTTGCATTATTATTCACATAAAGACATAGTAAGTAAGTAAAGTCGTCGGGGCGGCCTAAAGTCGGTATCAGCCAGTCAGCGAGGGAGTCTATCCCCTTTTCAATAGCGCTAGACCAAGGAGATTGTTTTAGCATCTGAGGTGGAGCGCCACACCTACCATCAGCTCCTCACTTTACCGCACAGATCCCTGTGCTACTCATACGCTGAGTTGGTGGGGGCGGTATCGAACCAAGAACCTTGTGATTCCTAGCCGAACACTCTACCAACTGAGCTAAACCGGACATAAAGACATAGTTTGCATTATTTCAGCAAAAACCAAACAAGATAAAATAAATTTCAAACAGAAAAATAAATAAACAAATAAATAGATAAATAAAATCTAAACGTTAGCCATTCCATATCTTTCGTTAAAGTTTAGGTTCCAAATAAATAAATAAATAGTCACTATACCTGGATGACTGATATATATATATGCTTTCCACTCCCATGGTTGAGCACTGTGGGGGGACATTAATTGTAACTTCACCGTTTAGCATTAGCCGTGACCCGTCTGTTTACAGATTAGAGTTCTCTGGTTATTGTAAAAACATACCACTGTAAAGTATGTAGCAATTAATTGTTCACCCTAGACTAACGGCCCGCTGATAGCCGCAAGGGTAAGGAACTTAGCAGAGGAAAATTCTGTCGGGTTTCGATCCCGGCTAGAGGTAGCTGTTAAAATGTCGAGCCGCACTGATGAGAAGTAAACTTTGAAACACGTATCTGTGGATGACTGATATATTATATATATATATATATATATATATATATAAATATTGATCATATAGTGTGCTATAAAACTGTTCACACACACATATATATATATATATATATATATATATATATTCTTCAATTGCTACATATATATATTTATATATACTAGCAAATATATGCACCCTCCGGGTGCAAGTATTTAAGTTTTAATGTAATAAAATATTGTATTGAATTAGAAAGGCTAATGAAACTAAATAAGAATACAGATAAAAAGATTTGAAACAGAGGGAGTATGATAAAAGATTTGAAACAGGGAGTATAATAAAAAATGGAACAACTGAAACTTACTCTTCCATCACTCTCGTCTTTCATTGTTATTTTTTCTAATTTAAGTATTTATTTATAAGTGGAAGTAAAAAATAAAATGACAGTTATTTTATCTTGTTAATGGATTTCATTTAAGATTTATTGAAGAGATTTTTGCTTATATTCATTAAAATAAAACCAAACAATTAGAAATCAATAATACTAAGCACATATTTATTAAATTCGAGTTTTTAATATTAATATGCAAATTAGCCTTCCCGTTCACACTGTAAACCGTTATTTTGTTGTATATATAGATATAATTGCATGTTGTTAGTATGTAGACATAGTTAACAGTATTAATAATGTAAGACAATTTTATTAATAATTGAGGTTTAGATAAAAATAAAATCATGGAGAATGTGATGTCATTAACTAAGAGAATTGTGACTTGAGTAGGAATATAGTTTCGGTTACAGACAGAAAAACATACAATCTCCATTATAATAAGATATAATATCCAGCCTTCTTCAGGTGTTTCTTCTCAAACTCGGTAACCTTCTCTTCGAACTAGGGAGTCTTCATGGCGTAATCGGAACATTTCTGTAAGTTCTGTGAAGAGATTCTGGTCTATGCTTATGCATTTGTCTGTATGGTTAAATTTTAGTCACTCACACAATTCCCAGTGGATCACTTTCCCCACCCAGTCGTGTTTACGATCGTACTCCCTCTGTACCAGTTTGTTCTCGCCAACTCAGCGTATGAGTAGCACAGGGAACTGTGCAGTGAAGTGAGGAGCTGATGGTAGGTGTGGTGCTGCACCTCTGACTAATTTCCTTGGTTTAGCACTAGTGAAAAGGGGATAGACTCCCTCGATGTCTGGCTCATACCGACATTAGGCCACCCCGACGACTTGTAATGTGGTTTTACACACACACACACACTCTATCTCTCTCTCACACACACACTCTCTCTCTCTCTCTCTCTCTCTCTCTATATATATATATATATATATACATAGTCTACATTTACTAAGTTTTATCTATTCTAGCTATTACGCTATTATATGATTAGTTTGTATGGTATTATTTTGGGCTGCTACAAATTTATATAGCGCTTATACGGTATGAAAGGTATGAATTCGACCATTCTCCCTCCAGCTATGGGTAAACAGTAGGGTAAACTGGGCTCTTTGACCATGACAACTGGTCCAGAGGAAAACTGAATTCAAGCCTGTCAAACGCCATTTAAAAAATTGACTTGTTTTGCATCCTGTTCGTGCAAAGGGGTTGGGTAAATACATATATGCCACAACAAGGGCTGAAAAAACAAACAATCAACCAACCAATTTTAGTAATATAAGGTGTGCTACAATTCCCCACCTAAATTTATAGACTAGACGAGGTCATGTGGTTTATTCCTCCAGCCAATCAACATCCATAATGTTCAGCTGATTAACTACTTAAACACTGATCCTTTTATAAATCAACTTGCAGCTACTGGCGAAGGAACTTACCATACTCAGGATTCTTTACCAGAGGATTACCAAGGATTTCCGCTGGACAAACACTCTTGCTTGAAGGCCAAAGGATGGCCCATAAGATTGTCACACAACCAACCAACCAACTTACCTAGGAACTTTGGAAATTATTTTACCTGGGAGTAACACGAAGGAAAACATATTTAGGAAGATTTCTTTTAACGAAATTGAACATGAAATTGTAAAGAAACATTTTAATCCGCGATAATCTATCCTTGACCAGTGAAATAATCTTTTATACCTCCATACCTTGCTGTTATAGTTCAATGGTAGGTTGAAGAAACACTTTATCAAAACACTTGAAAGTAGTGATGGAGGTTTCAAATTCAACCATCAACTGTGGGTTGTTTAACATCTTTACCGCCCTGTCAGCTGGGGCGTTAGAATGCACCGACTGCACCTCTGCAGAGGGGTAAGACTCCCCCAATGGGGCCACCTGTTTTGCCGTGGCGACCCGTGATGATTAAGGATTCTTACTTGTTCTTCATCAATTATAAAAAATTATTATAAAATTTTTATTTAAAAATTTATCATTAAATGACACTGAGGTTGATATGCCGTAAAACAAAACAAACCAAACCAAACATTAACATCTTTACAAAAGGAATATACCTTCGTTGTATACTGGATCATTTAATATTCAGTATACTAGTACATTCACATTTGCACCAGACATGACTAACTCGCAACAGAGTGCTAATACATCAAGGTAGACGGTTCGCATAATGGTTCCACCATGTCTTTTTAATTACTTGGATGGTTTAACACTCAAATTGTATTTATTAAAAGTTATTATACAATCCAACTGTTTCAAATAAATTACTAGAATCAGTTTTATTATAAAAACTAGCAACAAAAAAAACCACACTCCCGATGGTGTAAAAATTTATTTTTGAAAGATATTACCTGATTGGGGTGGAGTTAAAAATTCAATATCAGAGGGTTTTTAATCATAAGTAGGTAAAATCATCAAACTTATTAAAGGAGTAAAAAAAATAAAAACAATTTGAAATGAAACTTAGTTCTGCCCCCCCCTCCAAATAAAACGTTGCGCGCATCTATTAATTAATTAAATATTTTCAATATCTTACACAAAATTGTAAGTATTTTAAAAGAGATTAAAAAATAATTTTTTAATTTGATTACAAATTTCGTAAATAATTTTCTCCATTTAAAGTAATACAATTTTTTAATTAATTTCACAGTTTATATAGTTTATTTATTCAAATAATCTATAGTTTATTTATTACAATGGAAAGGATTCAAATATTGAATTATAAGGAAGAGCCTTTATTTATTTTATTAATATTATTTGTTCTTTATTGCCTGCATTAAAAAAAAATTTCCAAAGGTCAAAGGTTTATCAAATGATATATGATCACCATTTTATGCTGAATTCCAAAAAATACCATTCATTGTGTTTAGTCAGGTCTGGTTTTTAAGATGAGCTTGAATACTTCACAGTATAATAACACCTATTCAAATGCCTGTGGACTCTACTTATCATAACTATAATACTGTTCTATACATTTCAAGAGCGAGTATCTAAAAATTTGACCTGATTAGAAAAAATGAGTATGATTTTTGGATTCAACGTAAAAACTACCTTAAAATCAGCTATTATATATTCGACCTTAAAAACATCGCAGGCCAGTGTAATCGATTCTAACAAATTTTCATTTTTTAATTACGCAAACCAACTTCTTTTTGTATTATTTAGATTTTTCGAATTGTTGTCCTCATCTTTATTGTTATATACACAACACTTAGTCGATGTGCCCTCTGGACTTCTTCAGGTGTTTCTTGTCGAATTATTTAGTTGCTTATGTTGCATACCTCTTTACTTCTTACTTTGTATTATTTAGATTTTTCTGACTGTTGTGATACTATGGTTGAAGATGAACATGGGCAGAACAAATAAATAAATAAATAAGAAAGAGAATAGGTTAAAGCCAGGCATAAGTAAAAGGGGTGGGTGGCTGACCTTTTTACGAATCCAAAGATTAGGTTGTAAAGTTTAAAGAGACCTGTATGCCCACCATGAAATGGGACCACTTGATGATAATATCTTAGACACCCAGGTATTAAAAGCAAAAGGGATTTTTAAGAGAAATTCTCTTTTGAAAAAAAAATGATCAACGTATTGAAGACATATTGTCTGAAAAAATATTTAAGTACTTTAATTTAAAGGGTTAATGACGATTAGAAGTCTGCGATTTATTTTAAGTACTGGCCATCTGTATGGTCCGGGAAGATGGTTGGGGGAAGGGGATTTGACATAAATACAACTAAACTCGAGCACTAAGCAGTTAGAACTCGGGGATCGAAGGGTTAAGTTCGCCAGTAGGGATAGAAGTAATAGCCAGCTGGATAGACAGCGAAATCTCACACACCCCCTTCTTCCATCCGCGTCTTGTTTACACACATTTGTAGTTGTTGTTGTTTTGTTTTTTAATCCTTGTGAGCCTGTTTTTCTGACTCGTGCCTTAAATTCCGCCAGCACATAATTCACAACGCTTGGGGAACTAGACAAAGTACATCGAAAGAGCAGAATGCAGAACAGGTCTTCTCACACTGTTGTCCTCATCTTTATCATTATATACACATTTCGGATGATGTGCCCTCTGACATTCTTCAGGTCTTTCTCCAACCTTCAGATGATTGTCACTTAGAACTGTATTAAAGTAAATCTGTTACGCCATGTGTCCAACTGGAAACAACTTTTCTTTTTTACAACTCAATTTATTTATCTCTGCAGGGGAGGCAGTCACTGTATTCTAAACCCTGCTCATAGGACAGATGCTATAATGATTACTAAGTTAAGCTAACAGACCATTGTTAGTGAGTTTGATTCTCCCTGGGTGCCCCATGGCCCTCAGTTACGCTATACCTGAACTTTTAAAATTTACATAAACACGCACAATCTATGGGTTAAATAGAAGAAAAGTAGTTAACAAAAATGTATTTTTTAAAAACCGAGTTCAAAAAAGAATTTTCAATACCCATCAAGAATGAATAAAAAAAAATGTCTTCAGCATAAAATAACCCAACTAGGGTTGGCATGCTTTAAAATCCAACCAACCAACACACACACACACAAAAAAAAAAGAGAGAGATTCATACTTTGCTCCAGTGTGCAGTTTAATTCTATTAAGAAAAAAAGACTGTAACAATTTTTTCATTAATATTTAACATTATCTCTCTGGGCCTGAAATATCAGGTATACAAGCTTAAAGTGTTTAGTAGCCAGGAGTTACATACTGAATTTATTTTCTCTTTTTGTTTTAATCATAATTTTAAAATAGCAGGGTGGTCCGAAAGTTGTGTCACCGCTAGATATGGTTTTAACTTATATATTATATTATCAAAACAAAGATGTAAGTTATGTAATTATTTTTACTTCAAAAACAAATCTTTAAAAATTAAATTAGCTTCTATAATTTTGGGTTGTATTATGTAATTATTTTACCTCCAATACAAAAAATACGTAAGGGGTGACAAAACTTTTGGACTACCCTGTTCATCAAAAACAATTATATTTTATCATTTGTAAAGAATGTATAAACAATGAAAGAAATTTGTAGCTATTTTTCGAGAAACTCACATGATAAAAAATACAAAGAAATGTAAAATATGGATTTAAAAAAAAAAAAAAAAAAAAAAAAAAAAGACACCACTGTATCAACAATTTTACATCAAGCTGAGAAAATATAAAGAATAATTTTAAGTCATTTCTTATTAAAAAACAATGCAGATAATATTACAGTGAAATATTTTAGTTTTTCATCAATTATTTTTCTGAAGATAATGTTAAAATTCTGTAGGTTTAAAATCTTCCAAATAAAAAAAAGGGTACTCTTCGCGGAGTTCCGTCCCGGCCTCCTGCCTCAAAAACTGCTAGCCGGTGGCTGCTGAAAAAAAAACACCAGCTACGATTGAATTCCGTAGCCGAAGCGGTGTCACTTGAAAAAAAAAAAAAAAAAAAAAGCAACCAACTTTGGGCATTTTTCTAGAAACCCAACCCCAACTTTACCCCCCTAGTTAAAATTAACAGTTTATTACAAAATTTGTGGGTTAGGGTTGTGTGTAATTTTCCCATTAAACTAACCCTAAACCCCAGTTTTTTTTTTCAAGTGACACCACTTTGGCTACGGATTTCAATCATAGCTGGTGTTTTTTTTATTTCAGCAGCCACCGGCTAGCAGTTTTTGAGGCCGGGACGGAACTCCGCGAATATAGCCATAAAAAGAACTGTCAGAATATACAGTGTGGCCCACAAAATACTGAAACATTTTTAAAAATCCATAAGTCTCTTGTTCTTAATCTAATTCTTATATTATTTTTCAGATTTTATAACTAACCTAAGCAAATTGAAAATGTCAAGTTACAATTTGAAAGAAAAAAAATAAATTAATAGAATTTTACTATTCAACTCAGAGGTTTATAATTTCAATAAAAAGAAATTTTTGGAGGTAGAATTTAAAAAAAAATTAGAATTAAAATGGCTTCCCCATTCACCTGTTTTGTCTGATTGACTTCTTTTTTTTGTGGGGTTATTTAAAGGAGTGTGTATATTTGAATAATTTTAAGAGATTGTTACAGTTCGATAAAAGTATTATAAGTGCAGAGATAAGAAAATTGACCTCAGAAATCTTGAGTAAAATAATACAATGTGCTCGAACTAAGGTGCAAGTTTGTGTCCGTGAAAATGGATTCAAAAGGTGTTTAAAAACAGTTTGTTAGAAATGAAAATCTATACATATATAAAGGGAAGTTGTGTGTGTGTATTCCAGGGGAAACTACAAAAATAAAACAATTAATGACAAAGTAAATATATATACATTAAATATCACCAGAGCTTGCTTTTTGTGCAAAAATAATGAAGATTTCATATATTTTAAAATGGATTTCAATGTAAGAGAAGAGAAAGTCATTGGTTGCGTTGGTAATTAATCAATTATGTAAGACCAAAACAATCAATGGATCTGCAAGACTAACTTTTTATTATACCCAGGCAACGCCAGGTAGCCACTTCTAGTAACTAAAATAATGTTTTCATTCTTCATGTTGCTTGAATTTTTAGAAGTACTGTTACTTCATCAGTTATAATTGTTTGTAAGTTGCGCTATTGGTTTGAGGGTGGAAAATTCCCATGACTTGCAATGGTTGACTTGGAAAGAAAAATATCAAATATTCTAAGAATGTGTGTTGATTGGAAAGGATAAAATAGTTATGTACCATGTAACCTATTTATCAAATTAATATATTGCATTAAGCCAAATAAAGTAAAAAACTTTTTAAAAATTAAAAATTAAAAAATCACTATACTATTGATATAAACTATTAATATATCATTATCATAATCAGGTCACACTGTTAGCACAGATTCACAGGACTCTCCCTTGCCAATCATCCCTATCAGTCATTGCCCCTGGCATGTCTTCTGAGTGTCATCCAGAGTCCACGACAAGCTGGTCAATGTAGATTTTTACTGGTTGTCCCACACATGTAGGTGTCCACAGGAGAACAAACATCATTTATGAGTTCGCTTAGTATACCAGTTCACATATCTCGGTAGTAATATTTCATCTACTGAAAATGATATGTTTTCAGTAGCAATAATTTTGGAGCATTTTATACATAATTTCTTCATTGAAATTTGGCTGAAATAAGAGGAAACTATACAGTTTTTTTTTGTTGTTTTTTTCAAATTCTTAAAATAATCAACTTAATAGAAAATGTCACTGAAGGATAAAAAAAAAAAAAAAAAAAAAGGAGTAAAAAATGAGATATTTTAATAATAAAGAGCCTAACCGAGTGCTTCATTTAAATAACATTGTCTTTGGAATTAAATTCAATCAAGCACCAGTATAAATAGTTTTACAGAGTATTTTTTTTTTTTTTGCAACTGACCCAAGAATTGCTGTTCTTATACAGCGATTTGTAAAAAGAAATAATTTCAAGTGTTCACCAGTTGCATCAAATAAGTTACATTTTTAACTGAAGTTCAGTCAGCATCTTTTGCATAGTGCTACGAGGTATTTGGAGTTCAGCAGAGCGTTTGCGCGCAGATTTTTTGGGGGACTGCAGAATCGATTGCTCCACTGCTGCAATCCGTTCAACACTAGTCGTCGGCCGACCGCAGCGGGGAGCATCCAGGACACTTCCAGTTTCAAATACTTTTTTCTCCCATTCCCGTAAAACTCTGGGAGTTGGTGCTGGTTTTCCAAATCGTTCTTCAAATTTGCGTCTAATGATTGGTACTTTTTGATTGTTTCTCACTCGTTCATGCATCCAAACGGAAGCCACCAATCTCTCTTCTATTGTATATGGACTTTGATCACTCATTATTGATCATCTGAAATTAAAGTTTAAAAAACAAATTAATTCTCAAAGAAAATTATTAGAACTTTATCTTTTTTTTTTAAAAAGTTTTGTGCTTTAAAATTTTTTTTTATGATTAAATCTAAAGATTTTACAGGAGAGAATATTTGCATTTTATCAATCATCATTTTAGCTGAAAGATTTTTTAAAAATGTAGACATCATTAACGCTGGTTCCAAGAGGAATGTAGTAATATATGTGGTGACGTCAATGGAGTGTACTATCTTTACAGTGACTCCACAGTTTTGCATTAACCGGAAATAAATTTATTTTAATGTGTGTGTGTGTGTGTGTGTGTGCATATATCATCATCAAGCTACACTGACAGCACAGATTCTCATGACTCTTCTCTCACCACCTGTCCCTATCAGTCATCACCCCAGGCAGGTCTTCTGCATGGCATCCAGAATCTGCACAAAGCTGATTGATATCATCATCAAGCTACACTGACAGCACAATCATCATTTTAGCTGAAAGATTTTTTTTTTTTTTTTAAATGTAAAAAAGTAAAGTCGTCGGGGCGGCCTAATGTCAGTATCAGCCAATGAGCGAGGGAGTCTATCCCCTTTTCACTAGCGCTAGACCAAGGAGATTGTTTTTGTGTCTGAAGTGGAGTGCCACACCTATCATCAGCTCCTCACTTTACCGCACACCTCCCTGTACTACTCATAGGCTGAGTTGGTGAGGGCCGGTATCGAACTAGAAACCTTGTGGTTTCTAGCTGAACGCTCTATGTAGACACCATTAACGCTGGTTCCAAGAGGAATGTAGTAATATATGTGGTGACGTCAATGGAGTGTACTGTCTTTACAGTGACTCCACAGTTTTGCATTAACCAGGAATAAATTTATTCTAATCAAATTCTTTTTAGATATATTAAGAGTATTTTACGGATTTCGAAGGAGCTCCTATTTCTCCGTAGTTATTTCTTGTAGTTAAATTGTCGGACAAAGAAGACAAACACACAATGGAAATTTAATACATGTATTGACAAATAATACAAGAACTTGCTGCAAATTTTATTGGTATTTGCTACCAGACTTATCTGAGTTAAGTAATGTTCTTGGAGTAATGGTGATAACAGGGGTATTCTGTTCGTCGGTAGGAAATGTTGATAAGATGCTCCGTCTCGGTAGTTTCTAGTCCTTCCTCGACCGTTCTGTGATAAGTGATGGGGGATGCTAATTTAGAAGCTTCTCGTCCGGGTTAACAGTTCTTTAAATGACGGTGAATGGGCCTTTTTCAAGTAGATTATTTGGTCTTTAGCCTTCGATAGTATGCTTTTGGTGCCTTCGAAAGTGTGCTGTGAAATTATGCCTCCGTCCAGGTCAACGGTCCATAGAAGTAAGCCTTGTTTTGGGCTAAGTGATGAATGAAGTGTAGGGACTGCTATTTAGGCGACTACCCTCAGTGGATGCTCCGTGATAAGTAGGCCCTGTTTGGGCTAAGTGATGAGAGCGTTTGTTTTTACGTCTCTCGTCCAGTAACTGCTTTTTGATAAGTGAAGTTTTTGGTTTTTGGCGCCAACATACGATGTTGGCGATTCGCCCCCTAGCGGCAGGGGGAGATAATTGGTTATGGAATTTCCAATAATATATATATGCTCTATCATTGATATTGAACACTTATTACTAATATATATAGCAAAGTACATTAATAAGGAGCTGATGGTAGGTGCGGCGCTCCACAGACACAAAAACTATTTATAGAAAACTATATAATAGAAAAATATGTAACATGTCCAGCAGTCAAGGAAGACAGATACACCAGGCCAAAATTTCATGATGATAACCAACTTAGATTTTTTTAAGCATGGTGACCTATTTCATTTACTTGTCACTATACCATAAAGAAATGTGGAGCAATATATTTTCAAAAGCATTTTTGTGCCAGCTTAGCTCAGTTATCGGAAAACCGATAGTAGAATTATCTTCCCCTGCCGCTAGGGGGCAAATCACCAACATACGATGTTGGCGGCAAAACCAAACCCCATCACTTATCTGAAGGCTATCGACCCGAGTAGTCACTTTAACAAGGGCTCCATCCACCGCCCACTTCAAAGGGCAGTTAACCAGGCGAGTCGCTCAAAAAAAGCACTCCAACTTTTACTTATCCTAAGAACTTATCGGACAAGAATTGACCAAGACGGACGTGTCTCTACAACCACAGCGAGTAGAATCCCTTTCTAGCGCTACTTCATCAACGAACTGTTAATTTCATCTCTCAAGATAAGTCTTGTAGCAAAGCCAACAAATTTGCAGCAATTTTTGTATCTTTGTTTAATACATGTGTATAAATTCCATTTGTGTTGTTTGTCTTCTTTCATCTGAAATAATTGCCGACCACCGGGAGAATAAGAGCTCCCTATGAACCCTGTAATTCCTCTGTCGGTAGCGCATCCACCTAGGAACCACAAGGTTCCTGGTTCGATACCAGCCCTCGACAACTCAGCATATGAGTAGCACAGGGATCTGTGAGGTCAAGGAAGGAGCTGATGTTAAGTGTGGCGCTCCACCTCAGACACCAAAACAATGTCCTTGATCTAGCGCTAGTGAAAAGGGATAGACTCCCTCGCTGTCAGGCTGATATCGACTTAAGGCCACCCCGACAACTTTACTTGTTTTACTTTTAGCTTAGATGAAGCACAAGGCCAAGCATGCCAGTATATAATATCAATTAAGTTATTTTTCAAATTAGATTTTTTCTAAATCTAATAAGAATGTTCTCGGGGGGGGGGGTCCGACAGTTAAGTCCGACGCTTTTACTCTCCCAGCAATGCTGCACTCTTCTCACCAACACTATCAAAATATCTTGTCTATCGTCCACTCGTCGTCACAGCCAAAATGCTACTGCAAACTTTTCCCATGTGTCAGGCCACGACTCACGATCAGGAGAATGCGAGTTCAATCTCCCCACTTGCCTCTGATCTCATTCTGCATGCCAAACACAGTCGTGCACGCTTCGAACTACTACGTTCGTGGTTTCTCTCGCCACACTAAATAAAATTGAAAAGCACCTACAAGGTCACTATAAAGATAGCAAATACTATTAACGTCAATATATTTACTATATTCCTTTTGGGACCATTTCTTTTTAAATGTACAAAAACATCCCTTCTGTTCTGACCAAAACGACTGCATGATAGTTAAAATGTTGATTTTTTTTTCCTCCTAAAATAAAATTATATAACTGGGAGCAGAATTAAGAATAAAAACAAAACAACCCTAACAGTAAAGTTGGTATTGAATTTGAAAAGAAATTTACTTTGGTGAATAACAGTGGAAATATTGATTTCAAGAAGAACCCCCCCCCCCAAGTAATTCAAGTTTGAACATTTAATTAATTAATTACTAATAAATGTATTTGTACACAAAATGTTTATGTTGTTTCCAACAAAGAAAAAAAACAAAAAAAAAAACACAAGGCTGTGTTCTCATCCGGATTTTTTTTTGTCAATTAAGTACACCAAAATAGATAAATAAATTAATAATTAAAATAAAATTAAATAATAGGCATAAAATCTTTTATGGTGTTTTGTTTACTGTTTGTTAATAAAACGAAATAAAAACAAAGAAATAACAAAACGTCTAGATTAGTTACGGCAGTGTAAGTTAAATTTGTAAGTGCCCTTCTCTTTCAAAAACGTGTAAATGATATTTCTTTATTGAAAAGAAAATAAGAAAAAAGAAATTAAAACATTTTTAATGTTGGACTTCAGACTTTTGGGGGGAAATAAATAAAATGTTGACCAAATAAGTCATTTTACACATATTCTATCAACAAACAACAGATCGGAGAAATTAATTTCCTTCAAACGTTTCGTATCTCCCAAGAGCACAACATTGAATAAGCCTAGAAAAATTATACTCTATCTTTTCTACATGTTTTTTCTTATCATTAAGATTTAAAATTTAAAAATACAAAATTGATTATTATTTATGGATAAATAAAAAACAAATAAAAAGGTACAAACAAATAAATGAAGTGATTAAACTTATCTAGTAGTAAAAGTACTTCCTGTCCCTCATGCTTTTTTATGGATTATTTTACAATAGGTTTTTCTTTTGTTATAAAAATCCAAGTTATTTTTATATAATTTTCTCCATCGAAATAAAAGAAAAACATTTAAAACATTTTCAGATAAATCTCTTAAATTAATAAAACGTGCTAGATTTTAAAACTACGAATAATAAAACAAAACGAAAGATAGCTTTAACTATAATAAATAACAACCCGATTAACTCGAATCTTCCAATGAATAATGTCATACAATTTGATTTAAAATAATTTTACGTATCAATAAAATTAATTTTGATACGCATAAAAATCAGCACAAATTAAATAGTGAATGAAAAACTTATAAAAAGTAATATTTACCGGCAATAAAACGTCAACACGACACTGTAGTAATTTTAGTGTAACTTAACGAAGAAATGCTGGAAATGAGTCCGCGTAAAAAGTAGTTCTTAATAATTGCAATTTGGAATTTCTTCATTAAATTAATTAATCGTATGCATAAAAAAAAGCCCCAAAACAATGAGTTTGTATTGAGCAAGGTGTTTTAAATATCTCGATGTATATATTGAACTCATGAGGGTTGTATAATGAAACTGACCAAATTTGATGTCCACACTCCACGTGGTGGAGGTGGGGATGTAAACATTTTTCAAAAATATGCATGTGCACAGCTGATTGGTTGCTGCAAAGTTAAAATCGAATACAACCACCGGGTATTCTTGATTACGGGTGGTCAGTAGATTCCCCAGGTGATGTAATAATTATCTTAACATTATTACAGCATTTCAAATCTCAGTATAATGGTGGATAAAATTCAAGGAATTTTTATAATTCGAATTCAATGAATTCTTTTTTTTTCTCCTCTGAATTTTTTTTTTAGATGAGGCTTGATAATTTGTATAATTTGGATTTTTCGGACTATTGTTCTCATCTTTGTTATATACACAACGTTTCTTCTGTTGTTCCTTGTCAAACTCAGGAACCTTCTGGAACTTTTTTTTTTTTTTTTTTTTTTTTTCTGTATTGGAGAGAATATTTTATAAAACACGTTTGAACCTTCTTTTTTTTTCTTTTTTTTTTTTAGTAGCACATGGTTGTTTTTGATTTTTTATACACTCAAATATTCTTTAGTTTTGTTGTTCTTTTATTTTTTCAAAAAGCACTATTTAGAAAAAATCATTAATTTAAAAAGCATATTTTAAAGTGAAAAATTCTTTGTTGGGACTCTAACCTAATTTTCCCTACACTCAAAATTAGAATAACTAATTATATATGTATGATCAAATAGACCAGTGCAAGGGAGATAAATGCGTAAAAATCCAAACAAATGAACAAGATTTTTGTGTGTAAATAAAAGAAAATCTCTGGTAGCCCATATTGTAAAATTATACTGTGTATTTCATTGATTCGGGTTATCAGGGGAGATAACTTTTTTAATATGTTTGATGATCTGTACACAAAAATACAATCGTTAGTAATCACTTTTTAAATATATAACAATTTCGGAAAATATGTTGTGCAAAATTGCTCATTTTAAAACTTACATTTATAGATAGATTAAATATGCTTGATCTACGGTTAAAATATTGTGTTCAACATGGTACCTTCCAGACGTTTAAAATTCAACATTAAATTTTTAAATGAATAAAAATAACCCAATTGAATAAGAGAAAATACTTTCTTTTTTTCATCAAATCAACAAAAAAAAAAAAAAAAAATTTAACTTGGAAAAAAACCAAAAAAAACACACTACAAAAATTATTAAAAGGAATTGCTATATTCTAGGTAGAGCTGTGGGTATTTGCATGTTCATTATGGACTTGAAAGGTTTGTGATAGTTGTGTACAATAAAGTGATGTCCATATACGTATTCATGAAAATACTGATGGGCAAACAGAATTGCCAGTATTTCTAATTCCTGGGGACAGTGTTTCTGCCAATGTCAGGGATTGGCTGGTGTAAGCTATTGGATGCCACTTATTGTCATGCAGTTATTCTAACAGGACTCCAAATCGTTTGGTAGATGCATCAGATGTATACTAGTACATCCTAATACAGTTTGCACCAGACATAGAGTAACTCACTGTAACGAGATGTTGAAGGTCCTGAGTTTTATAAAGAAACTAGTCACGAACGACAGAACTCCAAGGTTTGAAGTATGGAGTTAACCACGAGTGTGGCAGACAGGTTGAAAGTTAAAGAAATAACCAAACAACTAGAAATATGAATAAAAGACTGTATTACAGAATAACAATAAGGATTGCAAACTTTAGTTCGTTTGCACAAATATAATTTGTAATAAACTTATCTGAGTCCTGAGATAGGGTATTATCGGAGCCCTTGCTACGACCTTCTGATAGTTCGGATATGATAGACTTTCTGTTTGATGTGCGACTCCGATTCTGGTTGTTGAGGAAGAGGAGCGACCCTTATTTTAGGTCTGTCCCCAGTGAGAGCTGGATCAGAAGAGGCATGAGTTTGCTTATTCGGCTTTGCCGCCAAAGTATGCTGGCTCGTGATTGGTTGGTTCGAAACAGAGGCTCGCAGACAAAGGACGATAACCCCCATACCCCAGAATTCTCAATAGTTTTGGGAGGACTACTATAGAAAAGAGAGGAAGAAGAAATAAGAGAGAGTAAAGGTTTTAAAAAAAGTGATGAACACAAAACGGTTTGTTGGGAATTTGACAGGAGCATGACCCCCGAATGGAGAATTGAAAGCCAGCTGGAAGTTTCGGTTGTTGACCGTAACCGGAAGTCACAAGGAACGACGAAGAAGAATACCGGCCTCTTTTTGCTTTCTGACGCGTAGGGTACGGACGGCCCTCTGGTCCCTAGTGTGGGATTACAGTAATTTAACAGTGTTCTCTCTCTCTTTCCTCCTCTCCGAAACAACCCATGAGGTGAGCCTGAAAATAAAAGCTAAGCAGCTTGTGACAATATATTTCTCGCGTTGTACCTTTTTATCGACAAGACGACCGCCGCATACCAAATACCTTTTTAGTGTCGTGAATTTGGAGGCACGTTGACAAGACCCACTATACAACATATATCGCTATTAGAACGTTACACTCACAACAGAGTGCTAAAACATCGAGGTAGATGGTTTGCGTAATGGTTCCATAACCTTTGCATTCTCAGGATATTTGCCTCTCATCCCACTTATGAGAGCGAAACACAAGGACATTTTTATGTGGGCCCACCCACAAGCTGAAGCTCATGGGTGGTAGGCACAAAAAATGCTCAGTCCTGTCGGGGTGGGGGCCTTAGGCACTGGGCATTAAACCCAGCCCTGCCCCTTTAAATCAAGGGGGCAGGTATTGCCTGGGGGGGGATAGCCCCCTGGGATCGACGCTGTTAATTTCATTACCTAGCCACTCCAGAGGCCGAAACGTTCTGGAGCAGGCTCTGAGGGGCCTTTGCAGTCTCAGTAATCACCTAGATGTTCTAAAACAGTAGTGTAGTCTTGGACCAGCCCATTTACTCTCTATGAAAGGTAAGCTAGGCTAGTCCACAACAGAAACCCAGTCTGTTGTTTCAGTCACAGAAACAAGCTGGGTCATTTGTTGCAGCTCCTGTTTTAGTTTCTTTTTGAGGGCAACTGGTACTTTGCATGGTGGGTTTAACGTTTGGGTCCATTATAATGTGGTGATACCCTGGTAGTGTTCCTAGTTCCCCAAAACATGTCTTTAAATTTCGAGAGTGAAACAGGTTCTCCTTTTGAGATGCTGAGGGCTCTTTGTATGAGGTGCATGTTAGCACTGGTTTTTAGTCCGAGGATTGGAGAGGTGTCGGTATCTGCTACAATGATTGGGACATCATGTATTCTGTTTTTGTGTGGAATTTGTACAACATATTTTCCTACTACCAGGATTGATGTGCCATTATAGACTGTTAGCTTTGAGCTGGTATGAACTTTCTTGTTCATTATGCTATGGTGGAAAAATAGTGTTCTGTAGCTGAACACTTGCTCTATCCAATGGCATTACTCACTGAATACGTCATAGATTTTTTATAAATGAATAAATAGCATTACATAAATAGCTTCCCTCATATTACAAGAAATATTAAAAATGCATGAGATACACTGAGTAGTTGGGATGATAGCATGATTCCCTTCCCTAAAGCAATGGGTAAATAGTAGGGCAGACTTGGCTCTTTAGCTAGTCTAGGAGAAAGAAAACAATGAATTCAAACCAGCTGTACTTAAAAATGGACCTTGTGTAATTTGATGCATTATGGTGGAGGGATTGGGTAAATATGAGGGTCATTCAATAATAAGGGGAATTTTGTTGAAAAAAAAATGTAAACTCTGCATTGTAATTGGTCTTATAGCAAAAATAGTTTAATCTTTCAAAAATATTTCTTTTGAGGCTATTCAAAATGGTAGTAAATCAGAGTGCTTCAAGATTGAATAGAGGTCTGTCGTGAAATTTTTCTGTCCGAGAAGTACAAACCATACAAAATTTTCAAATTAGGTATGACTTCAATTAAGCACATATTCTCCCCTCCCCCCCCAAAAAAAATATATATGAGGGTTATTCAATAAATAAGTTGAATTTTGCCTAAGATGTTTGCAATAGGAATCATTGTTTACAGTTGCACATTTTTCAAGGAAATCAATTGTAATGTGTAGTTTCATGTCAAAGAAGACGGTCAGCATGACCTTCTTTATATATATATATATTAAATTAACTTAGATTTATAAAGGCCCCATTTTTGGTTGAAATAAATTTATTATGGAATTACGGTGTGGATTTTTCCCTCCTTTCTAAGATAAATATTGCTCTGTATATAATCTAAAAAGTTTATTATACATTGAGCTGTTTTTTAGTGATTTAAAGATTCACTGTATTTATACATATGGGATCATACAATAATAATACAGTGTATCTTAGAAATCACATATAGAATCATCCCTTACTACCAAGTTTTGGATACCTCTCATCTATATATATATATATATATATATATATGTAAAGCTAAACCTCGCTTTGTTTACATAAAGTTTGAGGCCTCTAGTGAATTCATTTCCGCTTAGAAATGTAGCGATTAAATAGTCTCCTATATTTGACAGCTGCCTGTAGCCGTACGGGTAAGAGGATTGGCAAACCAAAGTTCATTCGGGTCTTGAACCCGGCCAGAGGTAGCTGTTAAAACAGTATAACCACACTGATGAGAGGTGATACCTCGAAACACATGTCTGTGGTTACTTTACACACACACACACACACACACACTGAGTGGCTGGTGCAAGGGGAATAACTTAATGCTGTCTTATTAAAATTATTCTTTTCTCTTTTAGACGTACGCATTAATTAACATCACTACATTTTGGGACTTAATGCTTACATCAAGTTGTAATATGTTTTAAAAAATTTAACAAACCAAACTAATTCATGCTGTCAGCTGGAGCTATAGAATACGCCACCTGCACCTCTGCAGAGCGGTAAGAGCCTCCAATAGGACCATCTTTTAGTTGTGGGCGGCACCCTATGATGCTTAAGGATGGAATTCTGGTGGCTGAGCAGTCCATGACATGCAACTCTCCAATTGGCTGTTACTAGATGAGTGGTCAGAGTGGGCCTCCTCTGATCAATCAGCTGGTCATATCAAGCACTAACATCTATATGATTGTCCCGACCCTATTACCCTTATGGCAAGCCCTAACCCTTTTATCATATGGGTGCTAGAAGGAAGTGGCTATGGGTCTTCATGTCTTGGGTATGACGTTAAACTCGATCTGATGGTGAGGTTCCAGTTCTGGAGGTCTCGGGAATGTGGAGCACCCATTCATCACCATTGCCCCCAGGTCCACTCTGACCCAGAGTGGTAGTACCTGGGATATTCACAACAAATACTCTCACTTGTGTGCGCACATTCTTTATTCATTTCAAGATGTCTTCACAATTACATAACTAATACGTAAAACACAAGTGAATTTCCAACCGTAGATTAAAATTAGGTGTGGAGCCTTTGACTGTTCTGGGCTGATTTAAAAAGTTAAAATCCGGCAAACTGAAAAGTAATAAAAACAAACAAGATAAAGATACACGTTAAAAAAAAGAACTGTCTAATTCTGTTTGTTTTAGTTCTTTTTTGTTGAATATTTTATTTTCAAGGACAATTCAGGAAGAAGAGATTGTTTTTTTTTTTTTTGGGGGGGGTTAATAGCATATCAACCTTCATAGGTTATTTAATGTCAAAGCTATCCTTGTAGAAGAACAGCAGTGAAGGGAGATGAGGGTTTCATACCTTTCCCAAGGGTATGAGTCTGAAAGTGAATGTAATTATGGGACTGGAGTTCTAACACACTTACTACAATGTTGCAGTCAAGCATGTTAGTCACTAATGCCACCCACCCTGTCAGTGGGGCGTTAGAATGCACCAACTGCACTTCTGCTGAGGGGTAAGACTCCCCCAATGGGGCCACCTGTTGGCCGTGGGTGGCGACCTGTGATGCTTAAGGATAGAGCCCAGGTGGATGAGCAGTGCATGACATGCAATACTCCACTTTGTCCCTATCTTGGGCTAGACGGGCGGTCGGAGAGGCCCCCTCCGATCAATCGGCTGGTCACGTCAAGCCCTAGCACCTATATGATTTTCCCAACTATTGCCCTTATAGCAAGCCCCAACTCCTTTTTATCATATGGGTGCTAGAAGGCGGTGGCTGAGGGTCTACATGTCCTGGGAATGACGTTAAACTCTATCTGATGGTGAGGTTCCAGTTTTGGAGGTTTGGAGAATGTGGAGCACCCCTTCATCACCATTGCTCCCTGGTCCACTCTGACCCGGAGTGGTAGTACCTGTTAGGGTCCCATCTATGGGTTAAATAGAAAAATGTATTTATAAAAAAATTGTATTATCCATTAAGAATTGATTTATTTCAAAACTTTATCGGCATTAAATGACCCACTTGAGGTTGATATGCCGTAAAACAAAAACAAACAAACAAACAAACTAATGCCACAGGTACTTCCCCAGGAGAAAGTGAAAAATAATATTGTGGTATAAAAAGTTACATGTTGGTTTGGGCAATTTCGAGGAGGGAGAACTTTAAAAATGTTAAAGAGTTGTTAAAGTAACTGTGATTAATTACCAGGATTTGTTGCTTATCTTACTGTCTTTTTGTGGTGTGATAGTTTGTGTGGAAGGAAAGTCAGAAAAGGAACACAACAAATTCTTTTTCTACAAGTTCAAACAGCTTGTGAGATTTTCTCTCTTGTCTGCAGGATAACTTTTCCATTACATTTAGTTGCCATATTGGCACATCTAGGTATTTAAGGAAAAGGGGTGTGTATTTAGCCTATCTTTTTAAGACTTGACATGTTCTTTAAGAAAAAGAACACCAGTTTCATCCATCTGGGGACAGACCTGCCAGAGAAGTGGCCACGCCAGTGAACAATGCATATATCACTACATAGTAAACAATACTAAACGCTTTTATTAGACATGTCTAAGGACAGTTGCTAAGTAGGTGATAAACCAGGTTTTATTTCTATTACAAATGTAATTTCACATACATGGAGGTGTGTGGTGTAATGGTTAGAATAGTAGGAAATGGACTCATCGACCCGAGTTCAAATCCTGGATGAGACCTTTTGCATTTCACATAGCACTAATAACCTTAGGAAAGGTATGAATCCATATATTCTCCCTCCAGCTATGGGTAAATAGCAGGGCAGACTGGGCTCTTTAACCTTGGATAGGTGACCAGTCTAGGAGAAGGAAAACTCTGAATTCAACCTGTTAAACGCCGCTTAAGAAATTGACTTTGTGTCACATCCTGCTTATGCGGAGGGGTTAGTAAATATATATAATTTTACATACATACATTTTTCCTGTTTTCTAACTTCATTCCTATCAGAGGATTTTTTTCAATTCATTCCTGAATAAAAAGCCTCATTCATTCTCTAGAAATTATCTCCCTACCAACTTTTATTACTTGTTTTTTCTTATCTCTTGATCCTGTGAAGGGAGCATGATTTTAGTTAAAGTCATTTTACTGCAAAGTGAGGATCAGCTCTTTACATTTCAATTTGTGCTAATGCTGTTCTTCTCCAGCTATGGTAAATAGTAGGGCAGACTGGGTCCTTTATCCTTGGTTAGGCAGTCTAGGAGAAGGAAAACTCTGAATTTAAACTGGCTTTATTCCACTTAGAAATTGACCTTGTTTCACATCCTGCCTGTGGAGAGGGGTTCATTAAATACATACAACTTGAGGTTTATCCTTTCTTTCCAATTCCTTCCCTTGCAGCCTCTGGTTGTAAGCTGCCTTCACACTTTGAAATCCTACTTTTTGACTGACTCTTTCCAACTCTCTCAAACTGTTCCTATCCAGATATATCTGTTCATATATATGATAACTTTCTTTGACCTAATTCTCATCATCAGAGATATGTTTATGTTCCTCAATCTCATGCTGAGCAACTTTGTAGGCAGCTAATGCCTTTACATTATAATATAATTGATAAAATTATCAGAAATAGAGTAATAAAATTTAATGAACTTATATGAAGGTATAAAATTATTTTTCTGAATTGGTGAAAGGAGTACTGCGTACATATCTATAATGTAGGAATGTTCAGAAATCGCAAAGAGAGGTATTAAAATTTTAAAAAAATCTTTTTAATTTTCAAACAATCACCAAAAATCAGTCCGATTTTAATTAAATTTTCACCACTTTTATTCATTAACGACTTGATTTTATAATGAATAGTTTATCTTATTAAAAATATTTTAGAGAAAAAAATCATCATCAATTTAGAATGTCTGTGGGGTTTTGACCTTTGTCCACTTGAAGAAAAAAATTTCTAGTCCCTAATTTTCACATTTCTAGAAAGATCCAATCCTGAAGAACACACAAAAAAAATAAAAATTGAATATCCCAAAAATGTTATTTGAAAATTTAAAAGTTATTTTCTTAATACTAAAAAAATATTTTTTGCAGAGTGTTTTTTTTTTCCATTGTTTTAAAAACAACATTTTTCTTTGAATTGATGCAAATAAAAAAGAAATTTAAAAAAAGTATTTTCTCTGACTCAATTGACCTATTTTTATTCTCTTAAAAACTTGATGTTGAATTTTAGACGTCTTGAAGGTGCTGTGTTGAATTCAATATTTTAACCGTAGATCAAGCTTTATTTAATCTATCTAAAAATGTAAGTTTAAAAATATGCAATTTTGCACAACATATTTTCGAGATTTTTATATATTTACAAAATTATTAATAATAATTGTATTTTCATGTACAGATCATCAAACGTATTAAAAAGTTATCTCCCCTGATAACCCGGATCGAGGAAATACACAATATACTATTTTACTGTAATACAGCAAAAAAGGTCACATTGTAGCAAGAGTTTTGTTAGCACAGCTCTAATTTGCTATAGAAATTGTTTTGTTCTATAGAATAAAGAAATTTCCAATCCATTAAAAGATGCGGAACTTAAGTTTCATTACAATGAAATAGAGAGAAAATATTTTTTAAATTTTGCAGTGAAGTGCAGCTACTACATCTAGTAAAGCATAAAGATAATGAAAAGAAAGAAAAAGTCAGGCTTCCAACAAAAAAATATTTAAATATTTTCTGCTGAAAAAAAACCAAAAAAAACAAAAAAACAAACAAAAACCTTTCCATGATTTTGTAAATTTTCAAAAGGCAGATATCAAATAATCACAAAAATGTAAAAATGTTTTAAAATTAATTTATAGGGGTAGAATGAGAAATAATAGCTGCTCCCTAACAACTTTTGCAACAGTTGTGAATATCTGCGTCTCATGATGTTGATGCTTTACTATCTCTATGAAATCAATTGAAAAAAAAAAAAAAAAAAAAAATTACTGCCTGTCTCAGAATAGGTGTTACATTTAGTATATAAACTTACATACAAATATAACTTTTATTATGTTATATTATCATGTTTTTTTGTTTTTTTAAAAACATGAATGCTAACTAACCATCACCATGTTAATAGGCTTATAAATCTATAAAACATTTACCAGATTAAATGAGGTTACATTAGGAACTTACCTAACATATCTCATGCCTTATCCCTTTTTCCAACAAAAAAAAAAAAAAAAAAAATATTTTTGGAGGATATGTGCTTAATTGAAGTCATACCTAATTTTGAGAATTAATTAGTTAATAATTAATGAATTTAGGTGGGCATATATGTTCAAATGTAAGGCTAAACAAATCGAGAAAATGTCAATCCCTGAATGTACATTTCGATTGACATTTTCTCAATTTGTTTAGCCTTACATTTGAACATATATGCCCGCCTAAATTCATTAATTATTAACTAATTAATTCTCAAAATTAGGTATGATTTCAATTAAGCACATATCCTCCAAAAATTGTCGGCTTAAAGCCATATAAAGATAAACACATTTGTTTGTTTACTTAACTTCATATATATATATATATATATATATAGTAAGTAAAGTCGACGGGGTGGCCTAAAGTCGGTATCAGCCAGTCAGCGAGGGAGTCTATCGCCTTTTTAATAGCGCTAGACCAAGGAGATTGTTTTTAGCATCTGAGGTGGAGCACCACACCTACCATCAGCTCCTTTCTTAATTAAAAAAAATGTCAAGTATTTGTTTTTATAGAATATATATATATATATATATATATATATATCTATAAAAACAAATACTTGACATTTTTATAAATACAAAGACTAATAAAGTTTTTTTAAGTGGAAAATGCAAACTAAAATAACAGCAGATAAAAAAACTTAAAATAATCATTAAAACTGTCTGAATGGATAAGCTTTGGGCTAGATGAGAAACCACAGTGCAGTCTGTTGTTAGCTTGAAGCATTTGGTGTTTATTATGTCTGTAGAAGAAATTCTTGACAATCTTCAAGAAAGATACGACCCTGAAAAAATAAAAAAAATAAAAATTAGATATATGCGATATATAATCTTATCTGAATAAATTATTTGTTTGAATTTTTTAAGATGAAGCTTGATAATTTGTATTATTTAGATTTTTCAGAATATTGTCCTTATCTTTATAGACATGTTTCAACCTATGTGCCTTCTTCATATAAGGGTTGGGTTAATACAGTTCTAAGTGACGATCATCTGTAGGTTGGAGGTTCAATCCTGACTACAGGCGAAAAATAAATAGAATACTTAACATAGCTTAACACTTGTACCTGGACAAGGTTTCAGAATTCAACAAGAAACACCTGAAGAAGAAAAGACACATTGGCTGAAATGTTATATATAACAATAAAAAATGATAACAGTCTGAAAAATCTAAATAATATAAAGAACAAATGATATAAACATAATGGAACTATTTATGAAATATTTGTTATTAGTAAACAACCAATTTGAAGTTAAAGCATTAAAAATTTTAGCTAATATTGAACTTTTCTGTGGTAAATTCTTTGCAATATCCTGTATTGGATATGCCATTATTATGATAATGATAATGAAATTTATTGTGCCCAGGTGCACCACAACTCATCAAAGTTTCATGTCAAGTACACAGAATAATGTATTAGTGTCAGGAACATGAACAGTTTACAGTAGTAATGTGCATGTATGTGTGCGCGTGTGTGCATATGTATGTGGAGAGTGGCATCAGGTATAGTGTCGGAGGACCACAGGAATCATGGAGGCTTTGAAAGACTCAGTGCTTCGGCAGCCTACAACAGACGCAGGCAGTTTATTCCATGTCTCCGCAATTCTGAGTGTGAAAAAATGTTTCCGAAAGTCATGTGAGCAGTAGCATTAAGCACTCTTTCTATGCATACACTTTTCTCATTATATATATATATATATATATATATATATATATATATATATATATACACACACACACAAGGTGTCAAAAAAGTATCAAAACTTTTTGTACTTTCTGACACACCTTGCATTCTGGAGAAAAAAATAACTTTCCATTCATTAATTTTTTTCAGAACACAAGGTGTCAAAAAGTACCAAGTTTAAAACTGTATTTACCAAGATAGAAATGAAGAATGAATGGAATGTATTTTTTTTTTTTTTTTTTTTTTTTTCAGAATATGATGATGGATTTTCTGTATTTCATGTATAATAAACCCCACCATTTTATTTTTTTTACTCAATAACTTTTGGGTATTATTAATGTTTATTACTTAATTACAATAAAAAAAAGAATTTAAAAAAAATAAATTCTAACTGGAAAGTTCAATATAACCAAAATGTCATATTGTAGGATATATAATAGCATTAAGGGTTTAGAAGAATTGACAAATCTTGCAATAAAAAACAAGTTTTAAAAAGAAAGATTACATAAATATGGATGTTTCAACTGTAATCAATTTTGAATAACTTACTATCTGCTCTATAGTAATCAAAATATTTCTTATAAAGATATATGTCAGCCACAGATACTGTGTTTCGACGTATCATGTCTCTTCAGTGTGGCTAGACATTTACAAGCTACCACCAGCCAAGATGGAAACCAGATTGATTCATCATCAGTCAGGCTGCTAAACCACTCGGCCACAATCACCTACAAACTGGAAGGGGGATTTTTGACTGATAAATACACCCATCTGTGTATATGTAAAGGCCTCCATCCCTTTTATAGGAGAGTGTTGCCTCCCCTATCAACATTTTAATGAACTTATTTTCTTTTAAACCAAAGATACCAGGATTTTATCATATTTTATGAAACATTATACAATCAAAATGAATATCAAAACCTATAATTCATTACCAAACACTACAACATTGTAATTCTGTAACTAAAAAGTCCAAAAGTAAGTACACCTATAGAAATTTATGAGTGATACTATAAAGATAATTCAAAAGAAATTCAAGCTATAATATTTTATAAATATTTTGAAATCTTTGGAGGGCTCAAGATGAGGATAGCAAAAATAGAATTGTTATTAAGAAAAACATGATAGATAAGGTGGAGAAGGACAAATAAAGTTTTGTTTAAAAATTTAGTTAATATATAGAATTTTGCTTAGAAGCATTTGGGATGACTACATTTTTGGTTATAGAGTTTCAATGCTGTAAAGTTTGGCAATAAATAATACCTAATAATATCTGTTTTGATTGTGTGATCTTTCAGTGAAAATAGCAAAATCCTGGTTTCTTTGCTTTAGAAGAAAATCAACTTTTTATTAAAAAAAAATTGTTATGAGTATTTATTTATGGAAAATTCTGCAACAGAATTCAAGACATAATGTTTGATAAATATTGTGAAATTCTTGAAGGCCTCAAAATGTAGATAACAAAAATAGAATTGTTTTTAGGACTTAAATATAACAAAGAAAATTAAATTATTATAAAAAAAAATGTTTGTTTACCTTTTGTTTTATTCTTGCTATATTTTTGCAAATAATTGCAAGAAATAATTTTGGAGCATTTTATACATAATTTCTTCATGAAAATCTGGCTGAAATAAGAGGAAATTATTCAGCATTTTTTTTTTTTTTTTCAAATTCTTAAATAATCAACTTAATAGAAAATGTCACTGAAGAAGAAGAAAAAAAAAAAAGTAAAAAATGAGATATTTTAATAATAAAGATCCTATTCATTTAAATAACATTGTCTTTGGAATTAAATTCAATCAAGCACCAGTATAAATAGTTTTACAGAGTATTTTTTTTTTTTTTTGCAACTGACCCAAGAATTGCTGTTCTTATACAGCGATTTGTAAAAAGAAATAATTTCAAGTGTTCACCAGTTGCATCAAATAAGTTACATTTTTAACTGAAGTTCAGTCAGCATCTTTTGCATAGTGCTACGAGGTATTTGGAGTTCAGCAGAGCGTTTGCGCGCAGATTTTTTGGGGGACTGCAGAATCGATTGCTCCACTGCTGCAATCCGTTCAACACTAGTCGTCGGCCGACCGCAGCGGGGAGCATCCAGGACACTTCCAGTTTCAAATACTTTTTTCTCCCATTCCCGTAAAACTCTGGGAGTTGGTGCTGGTTTTCCAAATCGTTCTTCAAATTTGCGTCTAATGATTGGTACTTTTTGATTGTTTCTCACTCGTTCATGCATCCAAACGGAAGCCACCAATCTCTCTTCTATTGTATATGGACTTTGATCACTCATTATTGATCATCTGAAATTAAAGTTTAAAAAACAAATTAATTCTCAAAGAAAATTATTAGAACTTTATCTTTTTTTTTGAAAAAGTTTTGTGCATTTAAATTCTTTTTTTTATGATTAAATCTAAAGATTTTACAGGAGAGAACATTTGCATTTTATCAATCATCATTTTAGCTGAAAGATTTTTTTAAATGTAGACATCATTAACGCTGGTTTCAAGAGGAATGTAGTAATATACGTGGTGACGTCAATGGAGTGTACTGTCTTTACAGTGACTCCACAGTTTTGCATTAACCAGAAATAAATTTATTTTAATGTGTGTGTGTGTGCGCGTGTGTATATATCATCATCAAGCTACACTGACAGCACAGATTCTCATGACTCCTCTCTCACCACCCGTCCCTATCAGTCATCCCCCCCAGGCAGGTCTTCTGCATGACATCCAGAATCTGCACAAAGCTGATTGATATAGGTTTTACTGTTTGGCCTACACTGGTGTGTCCATAGGAAAATATCACTTAGGAGTTCATCCTTGATTCTCCAGCATATCTTGCTTGTCTTACTTGGATGGTTTGTGTGATAGAAGGCTAAGTGACTGTACAGCTGCTTTTTAGTGGGTTACTGCTTCCAAGATCTGTTCAAAACAGTACATAGCATCTTTTTGTAGTTCCCATCCAGCTTTTTCTCTAACAGAAAGAGTCCAATCATTCAGTAGTACTGACACAGTTACAGCTTGGAATGAAAATCAATTTGTCTTACAGATAACAAATTTATTTTTAATTAAAAACATTTTTTTTTTTAAATCTGAAACGGTTTTAATTTTAAGAAGTGAAACTATTTTAAATGAAAAAAAATCTCTCTATATGTGTGTGTGTGTGTGTGTTAGGCTTCGTCTGATGATCCCATAGGTGGGAAACTGACAGTCATCAAACACTGTTGACTGTCTGTGTCTGTGCTACTCTAACTTAGATATATATAGGGCCGGGTTAGCTCAGTCGGTAGAGCGTTCGGCTAGAAACCACAAGGTTCCTAGTTCGATACCTGCCCTCGCCAACTCAGCGTATGAGTAGCACAGGGATCTGTGCGGCAAAGTAAGGAGCTGATGGTAGGTGTGGCGCTCCACCTCAGACGCAAAAACAATCTCCTTGGTCTAGCGCTAGTGAAAAGGGGATAGACTCCCTCGCTGCATGGCTGATACCGACATTAGGCTGGCCCGACGACTTTACATTAATATTAATGTGTATGTATGTGTATATATATATATATATATATATATATATATATATATATATATATTTGTTTTATTTGTACTAAGAAACTGTAACTATTTGACAATATATTTTCAGTAGTTGTATATAATCATTCAGAATTGGAATGCAAGTTGTCACATTTACATTGATATAGTACAAAGGAAGGTACAAGTTATAATGCTTAAATTAGAACTTGAAATTATTATGATCCTCTAGAGGAAGAATAGCATTAAATTTACTTCTATATTTGCAAACATTAAAAGTTATAGCTAGCAAGATTGCAGAGTCGGAAGTTATAATGTCCAACTCTGGACTCAGACTCCTTAAACATAATTAGAATTAAGTTAGACTCTCAACAAATTTTAGTTACCTACTTTGGTAATTAAAATAATTTTACTAAAAAAAATTTCATCATTGTCACTTGACACATGCTCTACACCAGCAGTCTCCAACCACCAGGTCGCGGGCCATTAGGTACCAGGCCGCACAGAACATTTAAATTTTTCTTTTTTTATTGATTATTAGTCTAAATGCTGATATTTTATTTTGAAAAGTGACTTCTGTGCCTCTTGACAGGTCTCGGTTATGTGATAGGTCACCATTTGACATAAGGCCACTGCGGATGATTTATTATTAGATTATGTCATTAATGATTATTAAGCAAATATAGGCTGGAGCATATGAAGGCCGGTCCGTGAAAATATTGTCTTAGATGAAACCGGTCCATGGCACAAAAAAAGGTTGGGGACCGCTGATTTATACTATATGAACCTGGCTCTATTTCCCACCATATTAAGGAGTGCACCACATTTTATAAAATTGTAAAATGATATATCTTTGATGAATTTATATATCTGTAAATCTATTAAAAAAATAGATAAATATATCAGATGTTTAATGCAAACGTGAAAAAATAGTAATAAAATCTTAGTTCACAATATAAAATATAGTTAGTAAAGAACAAGGCTGCAGATTCAGAAGGTATAAGGTCCGACTCCTAGGATGCCGACTCAAGATTCCATCCAAAACCTCTGACTCCCTAGGACTTTAACACCCTGATAGCTAATATTTAGTATAGCTCTCATAGGCACAAGCTAGTCTCAACTCAAAGTGAGATGGAGGAATACAAATCCAAAACTCTCTCATCTGGAATATTTTACTATATTTTTTTACAATAAATCCAAAGATCCAATAAGTTGTTCAGCTTTCTCTTACACGTAGGTTTCAGCTTTCTCCATATCGGATTTATCATGTTAAAGTTAGACCTTTAGGCTGACTAATATTGTAATACTGAAAGCGCGTGGTGTAATGGTTAAAGTCATGGAAAATGGACTCGTCACCCCGAGTTCAAATCCTGGATGTGATAACTTGCATTTCACTTAGTGCTAATACCTTTGGGAAAGGTATGAATCCTACTCCCTCCAGCTATGGATAAATAGTAGGGTAGACTGGGCTCTTTAACCTTGGTTAGGCAACCGGTCTAGGAGAAGGAAAACTCTGAATTCAAACCTGTTGAACTCCACTTAAGAAATTGACCTTGTGTCACATCCTGCTCGTGTGGAGGGGGTTGGTAAATATAAATATTGTAATACTGCAATGTCTCCATAAGGGAGAAACTTTTTTATTGCACATAGTATATATTGTTAAATACTCTTATGTTGAGATACTTCACCAATCTCTATATTTGGTAATAGGTGGGAAACTTAGCACTGTCCAGTATTTCATTAATTTTTATCAACTTTCTTCAACCATTGTTTTTGATGTAGTCCCAAACCATTAGACATCCACTACCATTTCTCAGGTTGCACTGACAGCACAGATTCCCAAAACTCTCTTGCCACCCATCCCTATCGGTCATCACTCCTGGTGTGTAGGTGTCCACAGGAAAACCTCACTTATGAGTACATCCTTGCTTCTCCAGCACATCTTGTTTATCTTACTAGGATGGTTTGTGTGATAAGAGGTAAGTGGTAGTACAGCTGCTTGTTTGTGGGGTGCTGCTTCCAAGATTTGTTCAAGACAACACACAGCATCTTTGTGTAGTTTCTATAGATCTTAACTGGTCTACAGACACATACTCTTGGAGTAGAATATACTTCAATTTTGCTATTATTACTAGATATTAATGTTGCCTATTTTTCCTTATTCCAGCTCAGTTGGTAGAGTATCCACCTTGGAACCACAAGATCCCGGGTGTGATACTGGCCCATGCTAATTCAGCCCATGAGTATCACAGTTTCGATATGTGCAGTAAAGTAGGGAGCTGATAGTAGGTGTGGCATACCACCTCAAACACAAAAACAATCTCTCTGGACTAGCACTAGTGAAAAGAGGATAGACTCCCTTGCTCTCCAGCTGATACTGACAACAGGCCATTTCGCTGACTTTACTTCTTTTTTTTCTTTTTTTTTTTTACTTATAGCAGATGTTCTTTTGACCAAACTTTTGTTTTGTTCAATGTTTTTTTTGTGTTGTCATTCATCCATTTTGATTATTTCTATCAAATATCCTTCCAAATGAATGAACTGATACTTTGCTAGTAATACTGCTTTTGTCTATTATTTGTGTGGCATGGTCACTGCCTCCAAATATATGTCAGTAATGCGGTCAGGGTCAAACTGCTTTGTCAGGATGGCTATTACTCAGCTTGGGAGGGAAATACATACAGTTATTTCCTATAAGTCTAACATGATCTTGACTGATAAATTATTAATTTATTTTCCCATTAAACTAACCCTAAACCCTAACCCCATCTTCTTTTTTCCTAGTAGATCAATAAATAAATAAATAATTTATCAGTCAAGAGTGGTTCCCCTTTGATCATGTTAGACTTATAGGAAATAACCAACACATACACATACACACAAAACCAACTTGACTTTTAGTGTTAGGACCTTTAATTTTATTGTCTCTCCATTCAGTCTGGTCAGTTTATTTGTCTCATACCCCACCTGTATGGACTGGGCACAAGGCTCCGTTTTAACGTGGGCCCACCCACAAGCCGAAGCTCATGGGTGGGAGAGAACAAAAATTGCATTGATCCCTTCGGCATTGCCCCCTCAAGGGGGGCGCCTCAGGCACTGGGCAATAAACCCAGCCCTGCCCCTTTAAGTCAAGGGGGCAGGTGTTGCCTGGGGGGGATGGCCCCCTGGGATCGACGCTATTAATTAACAGCACCTTATCCAGAGGCCGAAGCTCACTGGACCTCCCAGTTGGGAGTTTGAAGGTCAGGGTCTGATGGCATTGTGTTGTGGCTCTTCCTCCTATGCCTTTAGTCATTAAGGGTGGCTCTGTAGGTGTTTTAAAAGGAGGAGATAACATAGTGGTGAAACTCCAGGCACCACGATTCTAAACTGGAGTAGACCATCAGTGATGGTCAGCAGATTCGATATCTGTAGCACAGTCAGCATAGTAGATTGCTTTGTCAGGGATAGCAACACACACAAAAAAAAAAACTTGACTTTTAGTGTTAGGAGCTTTCATTTTATTCTCTTCATTCAGTCTCTGAATGGACAATGCTGAAGATGCCAAAAACAAACAAACTGTGGCGTTATTTTCGTATTTGCCTGGAGAGTTGTCTGTCCATTTAGTTTCACTGGTTCCCGCTAGGGGCCTTTGATATTTAAGCGGCTGATTTGAACGTCTCTCCCTCTCTTTTTGCCTGCTCGACCTACGAGACACTATGGGTTAGACTCTGGTCTACCCCCTTCTCGTTGGGGCTTCAGCCCTCAACGCCGGACTAATCACTGTAAGTGATTCTTACAGCATGGACTATTCTTAGTCTCATGTCTGTGCTTTTATGCTTTTCCCTTTTACTTATGTATGTATGTTTATGTACACCTCTATGTATTATGTACCCTGTTTATTATGTGCTGTATATAAAATGTTTTGTCTATCAACTTTTGTCGGAGTTTTATCTTCAAGTATTATCACTTTGAATCTTACAAAACTATAACAAAGCTAAATAACTTTATTCCTTATTGCAAACGACTTGTCTTGTCACTTGGATGAATATTATCTGTAAATATGTTTATTTTTAACTTACATGCTATCCTCATTTCAGAAAACATTAACTTGTGGCCTAATTTTTCTTTGAATTGAATAAATTATGCCCCACCTTGCAATATTTTCTTTCTTCTTCCTTTCCTTTTGTTTTATTAATAGAAATAAAACATTGTTACTTGATTTACCTCTGCCTTGTGTCGTCTTTGCAAAACACCCTCATGTGGTATTTCATCTTTTCATTATTTTTTTTCTCTGATCAAAAATCCAGCGTTCTTGGACTCAGAATCTGGATACATATACAGGGTGTTCAGGATAAATTTGACAGTTTCAGAAGGAAAAAGGAAAAGTGCTTGGTGACTACAAAATTTAATGGATTGTAAAGAAATTCAACAGGCACAGAAATTACACTACTGTCAATAAGTTTCACTCAAAATAACCACCATTAACATCGATCACAGCCTCAATCCTGCTCTGGAACCTGGGGCAAGCTGATGTTACAGTTCCCCTGGGAAGGGTCTCAAAAACTACCATAGTTCTGTCGATTAACTGGGCTTTTGTAGTACTGGCATGGCAATTGGTGTCTTTCTCAACAGCGCCCCCATACATAATAATCCATGAGGTTAAGATCTGCGGAGTTCGGAGGCCAAACATTGGGACTGGTGTAGTCGTAAAAATTCACCGACAACCATTTTTTACTTTTCCCAGAGGTGTGGCAAGGGGATGAATCCTGCTGCCATACATATGACCAACCATTGGCTACCCTTGTTATCCAGGGCTTGAGTACAGTGTTTAGCAACTCCATGTAGGCATCTGAATTCAACCTGATACCCCTCTGAAAAAGAGGTATCACATCACCCTCTGAGGACACACATCTGAAAACCATCACAGTTTGGGGAAATATAGTCTGCATGACACAAGGAGTGTCCTTTGGACTGTATGCAAGCCTTCTGTTATTCTGTGTGTTGTGCTTTTGATCTTGGCAAAAGTTTTTTCTCATCAGAAAAGAACCAGATTGTTTGTGGTTCAGTAGGATGTTTCACTATGCTCAGAAGTTTCTTCGCCTTTGTCAGACAATTTTCACGGGCCTTTTCTGGGAGCAGTTGACCTCTGTGATGCTTGTATGAATAGTAGCGAAGGTCTTCATTGAGTGCAAGCTTCATGGTAGAGGCTGAAACATTCAATTCATATGACAATGCCAGGGTCCTCCAACACTTTTTTCTGCAAATTTTCAAGGAATTCTGCTGTACGAGTGCAATCAGATCGTCTGTTATGTTGCTTTCTTCTAGTCACAGCCTCATAGTCTCCATTGCAATTCTCCAGTTCATATCTGATTGTTTTTCAGGGAGCATTGGGCAGCAGTTAAATTTTTAACTCTCCACGCTATTCACTAGCATGGAGAGTTAAAAATATATAGAGGGTGTTTGGGATAAATTTGACATACTTATATTTGGTTATTTTTCTCCTTTAGGTTGGAGGTATTGACACACACTACACATCATTTAAAAGCTTGGACCCTTCTTCATTCATATACATGATGACAGATAGAATGGATGACTGGAACCCACCTGAATCATGGAAGAGAATAACTTGTATCATGATGATCTGTGCCGGCCATCAAAATAAGGAAATTATGGTTGCTACCCAATTATTATCATGGAATATTCATCTCTCAAGAAATGGATATGTAACAACAATGATAACCAAGTTTGATTTCTTTTAAGTTTGGTGGCTCATTTCATTGACTTGTCACTATACCATTAAGAAATGTGGAGTAATATATTTTTATAAGCATTCTTGTAAATAATTATTTACTAAGCTTAGCTGACACAAGGCCAAGCCTGCCTGTATATATGACCATAATAATTAAGCTTATATTTCCAATTAAATATACCTTTTTTTTAAATAAAATTAATTTATTAAAGCAACTACAAGGTCACCATAATGACAGCAAATATAATTAACGTCAGCAGGTTACAATGTTTTCTTGGAACCATCTCTTTTAAATGTACAAAAAGATCTCTTCTGTTCTGACCAAAAGTACTGCATGACAGTTAAAATGTTGACTTTTTCCCTCCTAAAATGAAATAAGATTATGCAGCTGTGTGAACAAAATTAATATTAAAATCATTGGGAAATAAATAAATAATAAATAAAAACTAACAGTAAAGTTGGTATTTAATTTTTAAAGAAATTTACTTTGGTGAATTGATAGTGGAAATATTAACATATGTTGCAATAAAAAAAAGTAATGAAAGTTTGAACATCTAACAAATGTTCTTGTTCAAGTACACAATGTTTGTTATTGAAACAAAATGATGATTCCAATAAAGTAAAAAAAAAAACAAAAAACAAAAAAAAACAAAAAAAAACAAAAAACAAGGCAGTGATATTAAGTGGATTTTTTTTGTCAATTAAGTACACCAAAATAGATAAATAAATTAATAATTTTAAAAAAATTAAATAATAGGCATAAAATCTTTTATGATGTTTTGTTTACTGTTTGTTAAAAAACGAAATAAAAACAAAGAAATAACAAAACGTCTAGATTAGTTACGCCAGTGTAAGTTAAACTTGAAAGTGTCCTTCTCTTTCAAAAACGTGTAAATGATATTTCTTTATTGAAAATAAGAAAAAAGAAATTAAAACATTTTTCAATGTTGGACTTCAGACTTTTGGAGGGAAATAAATAAAATGTTGACCAAATAAGTCATTTAATTTTACTAGGTATCTCCAGAATCGGGCCACGTGATTAGTTTAGACCGTATTGAATAAATAAAAGTAAATATTTTTTAACTTTGTTTTTAAAAATCCCGCAAAAAAAAAGTAACGATCAAACAGAGTTGTTACAAAGAAAAACAGTTAATTCAAATATCAAATTATCCGATTGGGAAAAATTACACCGTTACCTTGAAAAATAAATAAAACAGTTCATTTAACTTGCAAAAGGGTGATTTTTATGTAGAAATGGGGACTGTAAATTTACATATTATTTATCTTTGACAATTATACATTTAAATGTATGGGTGGCTGTATTCGACATAATTGTTTTCTTGTGCATATTCATTAACCGATTATTGGTTTTCAATGATTTTTGAAAGATTTTTTTTTTGTGGTAGTTTCAGAATAACTCCAGAATATTTGTTTAGTTGAACTTATAGTGTAAACTATGAAGTAAAGAAAAGACAATAAGTATTACAAATATTGTCAGTTTTGCTCTTCCGTATATTATAAGAATCAAACATTACTATTCAATAGGTACAACCAATTTACCCTGTGAAATTTACCCTCACGATATTCAACACAATGAAACTTGCATAAAAATTAATATTATCTTGAAAAAATGTTTTCCATTCGAAAGAAGAAACATTAAACAAACTCCTGATGATTTTTTTTTTAATTTTCAGCTTACGGAAATAATGAAAATTATGATTGAAAAACAATGTTTTCATTTTTGCACAGTTAAATCAACTGAAATTTTAATATACTAAAATCAAGTTACAATAAGAGTTTTTTTTTTTTTAATTCTATGAAAAAATCAATTAATGGTCAGATTTTCACGAAAATTTCCATAACTATTTACCTTTGGATGTAAATATATCTGAAATAGTTTTTTCCTAAAATATATTAGGGGAAATATTTATTTTTTACGAGGTCTACCCCCCCCCTTTTATTTTATGAGATATATGAAAAATAAAAATGAACCATCAGAAAACTTTTTTACTTTTTTCCTATAAAGATAACTATATAAAAAATTGTATAACATACAACGCAGTAGTTTTTTTTAGGAAAAGTGAATGAAATCGGAAATAAAAAGTGAAAAAAACAGTCATATTATTATTTGAAAACTTTTTTTTTTCTTTTTTAATTGATATGTACTATATTCTATTAAATTGTAAAAACAATGAAAAAATTAAGTAATCAATTTTAAAGAGATTTTCAATCTTTTGTGCGTAATTTGTTTTTTTAATGTTTAAAAATCTTTTTTTGTGTGTACAAATAGAATTTTTCACAGATATTTAAATATATGAATTTTAGAATTCAGGTGAACTAAAAATTTGTCCGATCCACGATATATTAATATTTTTAAAAGAATTTGTAATTTTTTATTGTTGAATAGTAATGTATGATTTTTTGAATATACAGAAGAGCAAAACTGACATATTTGTTTTTATACAAAGAGACGAGATGCTTCTCAGTATATTAACTATTGTTTGTTTTTAAGCGTAAAAAATTATTTTTTAACTGTTTCTACCTATTAGAATAAAAAGTAAATATATATTTATTATTTTATCAGTTTTTCTCTTAGAAAAAATATTTAAATTTTCATTCATTTCATTTCATTTCATTTTTAAAATTTATACCACACACATTTTTTTTTAAAGTCATTTCACTGTGAAATTTTTAATATTAAAGTTTTTCAAGTTTTTATTCATTTTAATCGTAAATTTTGGCTAAACTTGCAAATCGGTCAGAAAATTAAAACATATTACAGGGTGACTAAGAAAAAATAGAACCCAAATTATTTATTTATTTTCCCATTAAACTAACCCTAAACCAAAGGTAAAATTTATGGAAATTTTCATGAAAATTGGACCATAAATTGATTTTTCATAGAATTTTTTATAAAGCTGGTAGTCATAACTTGTTTTTGGCTACATTAAATTTAAATTGATTTAACAGTGCAAAAAAGAAAACATTGTTTTTCGTTCATAATTTTCATTATTTTCCTAAGCTGAAAATTTTTTTTTAAATCATCAGGATTTTTAAAAATGTTTCTTCTTCCAAATGCATAAAAAATTTAAGATAATATTTCAAGATAAAAAAAAAAAGAATATTTTAAAAATCGTTGAAAACCAATAATCGGTTATTGAATATGCACAAGAAAACAATTATGTCAAATACAGCCACCCATACATTTAAATGTATAATTGTGAAAGGGAAATAATTTGTAATTTTTCTCTCCAGATTCGACTTTAAAATTACCCTTTCGCATGTAATACAGATGGGTTTATTTATTTAAATAATGATGTAATTTTTCCGAATTGGATAATTTAATCTTTGATTTAACTGTTTTTCTTTGTAACAACTCTATAGGATCGTTACTTTTTTTTGCGATATTTTTAAAAAACAAAGTTCAAAAATACTTACTTTCGTTTATGAAATATAGCTTAAAATGATCACATAACCGGAAAATGGAGGTACCTAACAATAATTCAACAATAAAAAAAACACTAAAATTCTCATTAAAATATTAATATATCGTGGATTGGATAAATTTTTAGTTCACCTGAATTCTAAAATTCAGTGTTATTATATTTAAACATTAGGGAAAAATTCAATTTGTACACACAAAAAAAGATTTTTAAACATTAAAAAAATTATTTAAGCACACAAAAGATTTAAAATCTCTTAAAAATTCATTTCTTAAAAACTTTTTTTTTGACAATTTAATAGAATATAGTACATATCAATTAAAAAAGAAAAAAAGTCTTTAAATAATAATATTAAGACATTTTTTAGCACTTTTTATTTCAGAATTCATGATTTTTTTTCTACAAAAACTACTGCCTAAAATATTATACAAATCTTTTAATATAGTCATTCAGACTCTTTATAGAAAAAAGTAAAAATAGTTTTTTTCCGGTTCATTTTTTTCTAGGGACTGGCAAACTGAGCCTAAAATGCGTTTTTGACAAAATGACTTTAGCCCCCCTACAGAAAATAATTTACCAAAAATCAGGAAATTATTGGATTTTAATGAAATTTTCAGTGTTTATGTATCAATGAATGATCTTTATAATGCATTATTTATTTTATTTCAAAACTTTCTCATTTTTTTCAGGTCACTTAATTTTAACTCCCCTTATGTTGAGGGCGTAAAATGTTTTGCAAGTAGATCATTTTCGATACTAATTACAGTATAAATAATGAGATAAAAGACCGAATTTACGAATAGAAACAAACAAAAAAATGTTTACGGTTGCGCTTCTATGAGAAAATAAGTACCGAAAATCGAAAAATAAAATGTAAAAAAATAATAAATAATAAATTTTTTGGAGATTTCTTTTTTACTCACTTCGATGATTATTTAATTGGCTATTATTTTATAAAAGAAAAAATTATACATCAATGTTTTTTCTACTTAAAAAGGGGAGGGGGTATATTTTCAATCGAGTTTTTCTTCAAAACTTATTACTTTTGGAACCTAAAATAAGGTTTGCATTAAGTAGATATTTATTTTTAGAATCTAGAAATATAACATTTTAAACTTAACATCAGGATTTTCATATTTTAAATGAATTTTATATATTAATTTTTCATAGCAAAAATACTAAATTAAAGTTTTGAAATAAAATAACTGGTGCATTATAAAATTCATTAATTGTTAAATCAATACTGAAAATTTCATTAAAATCGGATAATTACCTGATTTTTGGTATATTCTTTTTCCATCCCAAATGTTACGTTAAAATTGTAAACAAGCGCCTAAAACCATTGAAAAACAGTCAAAATGGCGGATCGCGTCGAAATTGACCAAAACAAATAGTTTTAAATCTTTTTAAAATAAACTGCATATATAATTATATTTTTCTTTTTTTAATGATGGTTATTATGCTACTACTTATCGATTTAGACAAAGTTTAACCTTAAATAATAGATTTAAGTATTCTTAATTCGCTTTTAAAACTCGTAGTATCCGATTTTTTTTGCCAGTCCCTATTTTTTTCATATCTCATAAAATAAAATGGGGGAGGTAAACCTCGTAAAAAAATAGATTTCCCAATATATTTTAGGAAAAAAACTATTTCAGACATATTTATATCCCAAAGGTAAATAGTTATGGAAATTTCGTGAAAATCGGATCATTAATTGATTTTTTTATAGAATATTTTAAAAAATCCTCTTGTCGTAACTTGTTTTTTGGCTACGTTAAATTTCAGTTGATTTAACGGTGCAAAAATGAAAACATTGTTTTTCAATCATAATTTTCAATTATTTCCATAAGCTGAAAAAATTGTTAAAAATCATCAGGAGTTTGTTTAATGTTTCTTCTTTCGTATGGAAATTTTTTTTCAAGATAATATTAATTTTTATGCAAGTTTCATTGTGTTAAATATAGGGGGGTAAATTTACAGGGAAAATTGGTGGTAACTAATTTTTTACACTACCTACAACAACAGATCGGAGAAATTAATTTCCTTCAAACGTTTCGTATCTCCCAAGAGCACAACATTGAATAAGCCTAGAAAAATTATACTTATCTTTTTGCATGTTTTTTCTTATCATTAAGATTTAAAATTTAAAAATAGCAAATTGATTATTATTTATGGATAAATAAAAAACAAATAAAAGGTACAAACAAATAAATGAAGTGATTAAACTTATCTAGTAGTAAAAGTACTTCCGTCCTCATGCTTTTTTATGGATTATTTTTAACAATAGGTTTTTCTTTTGTTATAAAAATCCAAGTTATTTTATATAATTTTCTCCTTCGAAAATAAAAGAAAAACTTTAAAACATTTTCAGCTAAATCTCTTAAATTAATAAACGTGCTAGATTTTAAAACTACGAAAATAACAAAAGAAAGATAGCTTTAACTATAATAAATAACAACCCGATTACTCGAATCTTCCAATGATAATGTCATACAGTTTGATTAAGAACTAATTTTACGTATCAATAAAATTAATTTTTGATACGCATAAAAATCACACAAATTTAAATAGTGAATTGAAAAAACTTTTATAAAAAGTATCTTTTACCGGCCAATAAAACGTCAACATCGCACTGTAGTAATTTTTAAGTGTAAACTTAACGAGGAAATGCTGGAAATGAGTCGCGTAAAAAGTAGTTCTTAATAATTGCAATTTGGAATTTCTTCATTAAATTAAATTATCATATGCATAAAAAACCCCCCAAAACATGAGTTTGTGTTGAGCAAGGTGTTTAAATATCTCGATGTAGATATTGAATATGAGGGTTGTATAATGAAACTGACCAATTTGATGTCGCACACTCCACGTGTGGATTATT
>CM042144.1:14596204-14658131 GCA_023376005.1 Doryteuthis pealeii
AAGGCTTTCAGTTTGCCCAGTCCCTAGAAAAAAATGAACCGGAAAAAAAACTATTTTACTTTTCTATAAAGAGTCTGAATGACTATATAAAAAGATTTGATAATATTCTAGCAGTAGTTTTTTGTAGAAAAAAATCATTGAATTCTGAAATAAAAAAGTGCTAAAAAAATGTCTTAATTATTAATTATTTTAAAAACTCTTTTTTTCTTTTTTAATTGATATGTACCTATATTCTATTAAATTGTTCAAAAAAAAGTTTTAAGAAATGAATTTTTAAGAGATTTTAAAATCTTTTGTGTGCTTTAAATAATTTTTTTAATGTTTAAAAATCTTTTTTTGTGTGTACAAATCAAATTCTTTCCCTTAATGTTAAATATAATAACACTAATTTAGAATTCAGGTGAACTAAAAATTTATCCAATTCACGATATATTAATAATTTTAATGAGAATTTTTAGTGTTTATTTTTATTGTTAAATTATTGGTTAGGTACCCCCATTTTCAGGTTACGTGATCATTTTAAGCTATATTTTCATAACCCGAAAGTTAAGTATTTTTTGAACTTTTGGTTTTTTAAAAAAACTATATCGCAAAAAAAAAGTAACGATCCTTATAGAGTTGTTACAAGAAAAACAGTTAAATCAAAGATTAAAATTATCCAATGGGGAAAAATTACATCATATTTAAATAAATAAACCATCTGGTATTACATGCGAAAGGGTAATTTAAAGTCGATTCCGGGCAGGAGAAAAATTACAAGATTTATTTCTCTCATTAATTTATACATTTAAATGATGGTGGCCCTGATTTGACATAATTGTTTTCTGTGATATTCAATAACTGATTTATTGGTTTTCCACACGCATTTTTAAAATAATCTTTTTTTTTTATCTTGGAAATACTTATCTGAAAATTTTTGCATTTCGGAAGAAGAAACATTTTAAAAATCCTGATGATTTAAAAAAAAATTTTTCAGCTTAGGAAAATAATGAAAATTATGAACTAAAAACAAGGTTTTCTTTTTTGCCACTGCTAAATCAATTTAAATTATACGTAGCCAAAAACAAGTTCATGAACTACCAGCTTTATAAAAAATTCTATGAAAAATCCAGATTTATGCGTCCAATTTTCCATGAAATTTCCATAATTTACCTTTGGTTAGGTTAGTTTTTAATGGCGAAAATAAATAAATAATTGGGTTCTGTTTTTTCTTGAGTCCACCTGTAATATGTTTTAATTTTTCTGACCGATTTTGCAAAGTTTAGCCAAAATTTACGATTAAAATGAATAAAAACTTGAAAAACTTTAATATTAAAATTCACAGTGAAATTGACTTTTAAAAAAAATGTGTGTGGAATAAATTTAAAAATGAAATGAAAGAATGAAAATTATTAAATATTTTTTTCTAAGAGAAAAACTGATAAAATAATAAATATATATTTACTTTTTATTCTTAATAGTAGAAAAAAACAGTTTTAAAAAAAAAAAAAATAATTTTTACGCTTAAAAACAAAACAATAGTTAATATACTGAGAAGCAATCTCAGTCTCTTTGTATAAAACAAATATGTCAGTTTTTTTGCTCTTCTGTATATCAAAAAATCATACATTACTATTCAACAATAAAAAATACAAATTCTTTAAAAATATTAATATATCGTGGATCGGCACCAAATTTTAGTTCACCTAAAATTCATAAAATTCATATATTTAAATATCTGTGAAAAAATTCTATTTGTACACATCAAAAAAGATTTTTTAAACATTAAAAAACAAATTACGCACAAAAGATTGAAAAATCTCTTTAAAATTGATTACTAAAATTTTTCTGTTTTTTTTACAATTTTAATTTAGAATATAGTACATATCCAATTAAAAAAGAAAAAAAAAAGTTTTCAAATAATAATATGGACTGTTTTTTTTTCACTTTTTTATTTCCGATTTACATCATTTTCCTAAAAAAAACTACTGCGTTGTATGTTATACAATTTTATATAGTTATCTTTATAGGGGAAAAAAGTTAAAAAAAGTTTTCTGATGGTTCATTTGTTATTTTTCATAATCTCCAAAAATAAAATGTGGGGTGGAGCGGGGGTAGACCTCGTAAAATAAATATTTTCCCCTAATATATTTTTAGCGAAAAACTATTCAGATTATATTTACATCAAAGGTAAAATAGTTATGGAAATTTTTCGTGAAAATCTGACCATTAATTGATTTTCATAGAATTTAAAAAAAAAAAAAACTCTATTGTAACTTGTTTTTAGTTATATTAATTTCAGTTGATTTAACTGTGCAAAAATGAAAACATGTTTTCCAATCTTAATTTTCATTATTTCCGTAAGCCTTGAAAATTAAAAAAAAATCAATCAGGAGTCTTATGTTAATTTGTTTCTTCTTTCGAATTGGAAAACATTTTTTCAAGATAATATTAATTTTTATTGGCAAGTTTCCATTGTGTTGAATATCGTGAGGGTTAAATTTTCACAGGGTTAAATTGGTTTGTACCTATTGAATAGTAATGTGATTCTTATAATATACGAAGAGCAAAACTGACAATATTTGTAAATACTTATTGTCTTTCTTTACTTCATAGTTCTACACTATAAGTCAACTAAAACAAATATTTCTGGAGTTATTTTCTGAAATACACAAAAAATAAAAAATCTTCAAAATGAAACAATAATCGCGTTAATTGAAATGCACAAGAAAACAACTGTCGAATTACAGGCCACCCATACATTTAAATGTATATGTGTTCAATGATAAATAAATGTAAATTTACAGTCCCCATTCTACATAAAAATCACCCTTTTGCAAGTTAACGAGAACTGTTTTTATTTTATTTTCAAGATAACGGTGTAATTTTTACCCAATTGGATAATTTTGATATATTGAATTAACTGTTTCTTTTGTATGTAACAACTCTGATGATCGTTACTTTTATTTTTCGGGGATTTTTAAAAAACAAAGTTTAAATATTTTACTTTCATTTATTCTAATATGGTTCTAAACTAATTCACGTGGCCCGATTTTGGAGATACCTAGTAAAATAAATGGACCTTATTTGCGTCAACATTTATTTATTTCCACCCAAAAAAGTTCTGAAGTCCAACATTAAAAATGGTTTTTAATTTCTTTCTTTCTTATTTTCTTTTTCAATAAGAAATATCATTTACACATTTTTGAAAGGAGAAGGGCACTTACAAATTTAACTTACACTGGCGTAACTAATCTAGACGTTTTGTTATTCTTGTTTTTATTTTCGTTTTAAAAACAGCTAAATAAAACACCATTAAAAAGATTTTTATGCCTATTATTTTAAGTTTTTTTTAATTTATTTAATTTATTTATTCTTATTTTGGTGCTTACTTAATGACAAAAAAAATCCACTTGATATCACTGCCTTGTTTTTTGCTGTTTTTTTTCTTTAGGAATCATCATTTTGTTTCCAATAACAAACATTGTGTACTTGAACAAGAACATTTGTTAGTAATTAGATGGTTCAAAAACTTCATTACATTTTTTATTGCAACATAATGTTAATATTCCACTATCAATTCACCAAAGTAATTTCTTTTAAAAATCAATACCAACTTTACTGTTAGTTTTTATTATATATTTTATTTATTTCCCCAATGATTTTAATATTTAATTTTTGTTCACACAGCTGCATATCTATTTCATTTAGGAGGCGGAAAAAGTCAACCATTTTTAACTGTCATGCAGATACTTTGGTCAGAACAGAAGAAGATCTTTTTGTTAATTAAGAAGATGCGTTCCAAGAAGAACCATTGTAACCTGCTGACGTTAATTGTATTTTGCTGTCAATTATGGTGACCTTGTATTGCTTTAATAAATTAATTTTATTTAAAAAAAAAAGGTATATTTAATTGGAAATATAAGCTTAATATTATTGGTCTAATATACAGCAGGCTTGGCCTTGGTCAGCTAAGCTTAGTAAATAACTTACATTACAAGAATGCTTATAAAAATATATTACTCCACATTTCTTAATAGTGGGACAAGTCAATGAAATGAGCCACAAACTTTAAAAGAAATCAAACTTGGTTATCATTGTTGTTACATATCCATTTCTTGAGAGATGAATATTCCATAATAATAATTGGGTAGCAGCCAATAATTTCCTTTATTTGATGGCTGGCACAGATCATTCATGATACAAGTATTCTCTTCCATGATCAGGTGGGTTCCAGTCATCCCATCAATCTGTCATCATGTATATGAATGAAGAAGGCGTCCCAAGCTTTTTAAATGATGTGTAGTGTGTTCAATACCTCCAACCTAAAGGAGAAATAACCAAAATATAAGTATGTTTTCAAATTATCCCAAACACCCTCTATATATATTTTTAACTCTCCATTTGTTACTAGGTGAATAGCGTGAGAGTTAAAATTTAAGGAAAATTATGGTTGCTGCCCAATGCTCCCTGAAAAACAATCAGACATGAACTGGAGAATTGCAAATGGAGACTATGAGGCTGTACTAGAAATGAAAGCAATAACAGACGATCTGATTGCACTCGTACAGCAGCAATTCTTGAAAATCTGCAGAAAAAAGTGTTGGAGGACCCTGGCATTGTCATATGAATTGAATGTTCAGCCTCTACCATGAAGCTTGCACTCAATGAAGACCTTCGCTACTATTCATACAAGCGCATCACAGAGGTCAACTGCTCCCAGAAAAGGCCCGTGAAAATTGTCTGACAAAGGCGGAAGAAACTTCTGAGCATAGTGAAACATCCTGCTGAACACAAAAACAATCTGGTTCTTTTCTGGATGAGAAAAACTTTGCCAAGATCAAAAGCACAACACACAGAATAACAGAAGGCTTGCATACAGTCCAAAGGACACTCCTGTGTCATGCAGACTATATTTTCCCCAAACTGTGATGGTTTTCCAGATGTGTGTCCTCAGAGGGTGATGTGATACCTCTTTTTCAGAGGGTTATCAGGTTGAATTCAGATGCCTACGTGGAGTGCTAAACACTGTACTCAAGCCCTGGATAACAAGAGACAAATGGTGTCATAATGTATGGCAGCAGGATTCATCCCCTTGCCACACCTCTGGGGAAAAGTAAAAAATGTTGTCGGTGAATTTTTTACGACTACACCAGTCCCAATGTTTGGCCTCCGAACTCCACAGATCTTAACCTCATGGATTATTATGTATGGGGGCTGTTTGAGAAAGACACCAATTGCCATGCCAGTACTTACAAAAAGCCCCCAGTTAATCGACCAGAACTATGGTAGTTTTGAGACCCTTCCCAGGGAACTGTAACATCAGCTTGCCCCAGCTTCCAGAGGCAGGATTGAGGCTGTGATCGATGTTATATGGTGGTTATTTTGAGTGAAACTTATTGGACAGTAGTGTAATTTCTGTGCCTGTTGAATTTCTTTACAATCCATTAAATTTTGTAGTCACCAAGCACTTTTCCTTTTTCCTTTATGAAAACTGTCAAATTTATCCTGAACACCCTGTATATGATCCAGATTCTGAGTCAAAGAACGCTGGATTTTTGATCAGAGAAAAAAATAAGAAAAGATGAAATACCACATGAGGGTTGTTTTGCAAAGACGACACAAGACAGAGGTAAATCAAGTAACAATGTTTTATTTCTAAATTAATAAAACAAAAGGAAAGAAGAGAAAGAAAAATATTTGCAAGTGGGGGCATAATTTATTCAATTCAAAAAAATTAGGCACACAAAGTTAATGTTTTCTGAAATGAGGATAAGCATGTAAGTTTTAAAAATAAACATATTTACAGATAAATATTCATCCAGTGACAAAGCAAGTCGTTTGCAATAAGGAATAAAAGTTATTTAGCTTTGTTATAGATTTTGTTAAGCATTCAAAGTGATAATACTTGAAGATAAAAATTCCGACAAAAGTTGATAGACAAAACATATATTACAAGCCACAGGATTAAAACAGGCGTACATAATACATAGAGGTGTACATAAACATACAGTACATAAGTAAAAGGGAAAGCATAAAGCACAGACATGAGGACTAAAGAATAGTCCATGCTGTAAGAATCACTTACAGTGATTAGTCCGGCGTTGGAGGGCCGAAGCCCAACGAGAAGGGGGTAGACCAGAGTCTAACCCATAGTTCGTAGGTTCGAGCAGGCAAAAGAGAGGAGAGACGTCAAAATCAGCCGCTTAAATTATCAAAGGCCCCTTAGCGGAGAAACCACGAAACTAAATGGACAGACAACTTCTCCAGCAAATACGAAATAACGCCACAGTTTGTTTGTTTTTTGGCAAACTTCAGCATCTGTCATCAGAGACTGAAGAAGAGAATAAAATGAAAGCTCCTAAACACTAAAAAGTTCAAGTTTTTTTTGTGTGTGTTGCTATCCCTGACAAAGCAATCTACTATGCTGACTGTTGCTACAGAATCAATCTGCTTGACCATCACTGATTGGTCCTACTCCAGTTTAGAATCGTTGGTGCCATGGAGTTTCACCACTATTGTTATCTCCTCCTTTTAAACACCTACAGAGCCACCCTTAATGATAAAGGCATAGGAGGAAGAGCCACAAACCACAATGCCATCAGACCCTGACCTTCCAAACTCCCAACTGGGAGCGTCCAGTGAGCTTCGGCCTCTGGATAAGGTGCTGTTAATTAATAGCGTTTGACCCAGGGGGCCATTCCCCCCCAGGCAACACCTGCCCCCTTTACTTAAAGGGCAGGGCTGGCGTTTATTGCCCAGTGCTGAGGCCGCCCCCCTTGTAGGGGGGAATTCCGAAGGGATCAATGCAATTTTTGTTCCTCTCCCCACCCATGAGCTTCGGCTTGTGGGTGGGCCCCACGTTTTTTAAAACCGGAGCCTTGTGCCCAGTCCATACAGGTGGGGTATGAGACAAATAACTGACCAGACTGAATGGAGAGACAATAAAATTAAAAAGGTCCTTAACACTAAAAGTCAAGTGGTTTGTGTGTATGTGTCATTGTGTTGGTTATTTTCCTATAAGTCTAACATGATCAAAGGAACACTTTGACTGATAAAATTATTTATTTATTTATTGATCTACTAGAAAAAAGAAGATGGGATTAGGGTTTAGGGTTAGTTTAATGGAAAAAAAAAAAAATAAAAAAAAAATAAATAAATAATTTATCAGTCAAGATCATGTTAGAACTTATTAGGAGAAATAAACTGTATGTATTTCCCTCCCAAGCTGAGTAATAGCCATCGTACAAAAGCAGTTTGACCCTGACAGCATTTACTGACATATATTTAGGAGGCAGTGACCATGCCACACAAATAATAGACAAAAAGCAAGTATTACTAGCAAAAGTATTCAGTTCATTTCATTTGCGAAGGATATTGATAAAAATAATCAAATGGATGAATGACAACAAAAAAAAACATTGAACAAAACAAAATTTGGTCAAAAGAACATCTGCTATAAGTAAAAAAAAAAAAAAAAAAAAAAAAAATTAAAAGTCAGGCGGAATGGCCTGTTGTCAGTATTTAGCTGGAGGAGCAAGGAGTCTATCCTCTTTTCACTTAGTGCTAGTCCAGAGAGGTTGTTTTTGTGTTTGAGGTGGTATGCCACACCTAACTATCAGTCCCTTACTTTACTGCACATATCCAAACTGTATACTCATGCTGCTGAATTAGCATCGGCAGTATCACACCCGGGGTCTTGTGGTTCCAAGTGGATTTACTCTACCAACTGAGCTGGAATAAAGAAAAAAATAGGCAACATTAATATCTAGTAATATTAGCAAAAAAATTGAACAACATTCTACTCCAAGAGTATGTGTCTGTAGACCAGTTAAGATCTATAGAAACTACACAAAGATGCTGGTGTATTGCTTGAACAAATCTTTGGAAGAGCACCCCACAACAAGCCAAAGCTGTACTACCACTAACCTCCTATCACCACAAAACCATCCTAGTAAGATAACAAGATTGTGCTGGGAGAAGCAAGGATGTAACTATAAAAAAAAAAAAAGAAAAAAAAGCAAAAAAAAAAAAAAAAAAAAAAAAAAAAAAAAAAAAAAAAAAAAAAAAAAACAAAAAAAAAAAAAAAAAAAAAAATAAAAAAAAAAAAAAAAAAAAAAAAAAAAAAAAAAAAAAAAAGAGAAAAAAAAAAAAAAAAAAAAAAAAACGTATGTTTTCCTTGGGACACTACACACCAGGAGTGATGACGATAGGGATGGGTGCAAGAGAGTTTTGGGGAATCTGTGCTGTCAGTGCAACCTGAATAATGGCTAGTGGATGTCTAATGGTTTGGCGACTACATCAAAAACAATGGTTGAAGAAAGTTGATAAAAATTAATGGAAATACTGGACAGTGCTAAGATTCACACCTATTACCAAATATTAGAGATTGGTAAGTATCTCAACATTAAAAGAGTATTTAACAATATATACTATGTGCAATAAAAAAGTTTTCTCCCTTATGGAGACATTGCAGTATTACAATATTATATTACCAACCCCTCCACACGAGCAAGGATGATGCACACCAAGTCCAATTCTTAAACGGGAGTTCAAAACAGCTTAATTCCCAGAGTTTCCTCTCCTTAGACCGGTTGCCTAACCAAGGTTAAAGAGCCACAGTCTACCCCTACTATTTTATCCATTAAGCTGGAGGGAGTTAGGATTCATACCTTTCCAAGGTATTAGCACTAGTGAAATGCAATTATCACATCCAGGATTTTGAACTCGGGTGACGAGTCCATTTTCCAAAATGACTTAAACCATTACACCACCCTCACTTTCAGTATTTACAATATTAGTCACCTAAAAGGGGTCAATTATAACATGATAAATCCGATATTGGAGAAAGCTGAAACCTACATGTAGAGAAAGCTGAAAACAACTTATTTGGATCTTTGGATTTATTGTAAAAAAATATAGTAAAATATCCAGAGAGAGAGTTTTTTGGATTTGTATTCCTCCATCTCACTTTGAGTTGAGGACTAGCTTGTGCCATGAGAGCTATTACTAAAATTAGCTATTCAGGGTGTTAAAGTCCTAGGAGTCTAGGTTTTGGATGAATCTGATCGGCATCAGGAGTCGACCCTAACCCTGAATCTGCAAGCCTTGTTTCTTTACTAACTATATTTATATTGTGAATCAATTCTTATTACTATTTCACGGCATACATCTGATAATTTATCTATTTAAAAATAGAACAGATATATAAATTCATCTAAAGATATTATCATTTTTACTAATAAAAATGTGGTGCACTCCAATTGGAAAAAACCACAAGTATAGATCAGCGCGTCCCCAACCTTTTTCAACCGCATCTAAGACAATATTCACGACCGCCTTCAACCACACCAATTTGCTTAAAATCATTAATGACGTAATCTAATAAAACACCGCAGGGCCTATTCAAAGAACCACCACAACCGAAAAAACCGCATGGCACAGAAGTCACTTTTCAAAATAAAAATATCAGCATTTTAGTACATAATCAATAAAAAAGAAAAAATTTAAATGCTCTGTGCGCCTGGTAACTAATGGCCCATTTGACCCGGTGGTGGGAGAACTGCTGGTTGTAGAGCATGTGTTCAAGTGACAATGATGAAATTTTTTTTAGTAAAATTATTTAGTTACCAAAGTAAGGTAACTAAAAGGTAGACAACAATCAATTATGTTTAAGGAGTCTGAGTCCAGAGTTGGAACTTATTAACTCCTGACTTGCAATCTTGCTAGCTATAAAACTTTTAATTTGTTATATATAAAGTAAATAATGCTGTTCTCCTCTATGAACAAATAAATTTCCAAGTTCTAATTTTAAGCTTATGACTTGCTTACCTTCCTTTTATCTATATCAAGTAAATGTAACAACTTGCATTCCAATTTCTGAATGATTATATACAACTACTGAAAATCATATGTCAAATTAGTACAGTAGTACAAATAAAAACAAAAATAAAAATAACCACATACAACACATTAATAAATGTAAAGTTCGTCGGGGCGGCCTAATGTCGGTATCAGCCATTGCAGCGAGGGAGTCACCCTCACAGCGGCTAGGACCAAGGAGATGTTTTTGCGTTGGGTGGAGCCGCCACACCCTAGCCCTCAGCTCCTTACTCCACACAGATCCCTGTGCTACTCATTACGCTGAGTTGGCGAGCGGCGGTATTTGAACTAGGAACTTGTTGTTTTCTAGCCGAACGCTCTACGACTGAGCTAACCCGACCCTATATATATCTAAGTTTAGAATAGGCACAACACAGAACAGTCAACAGTTTTTGATGACTGTCAGTTTCCCACCTATGGGATCATCAGACGAAGCCTAACACACACCACACACACAACACACACACATATAGAGAGATTTTTTTTCATTTAAGATAGTTTCACTTTCTTAAAATTAAAATTATCTGTAAGACCAAAATGATTTTCCATTCCAAGCTGTTAACTGTGTCAGTACTACTGAATGATTGGACTCTTTCTGCTTAGGAAAAAAGGCTGGGATGGGAACTAAAACAAAAACGATGCTATGTACTGTTTGAAACAGATCTGGAAGCAGTAACCCACTAAAAAGCAAAGCTGTAAGTCACTTAGCCTCTATCACACAAACCATTCAAGAAGACAAGCAAGAAATATGTTTTACTGGAGAATCAAGGTTGAACTCTCTAGGGTGATATTTCCTATGGACACACCAGGTAGGCCGAAACAGTTAAAACCTATATCAATCACTTTGTGCAGATCTGGATGCCATGCCAGAAGACCTGCCTGGGGTGATGACTGATAGGGACGGGTGGTGAGAGGAGGAGTCATGGAGAATCTGTGCTGTCAGTTGAGCTTTGATTCATAATATACACACGCACACATTAAAACAAATTTTATTTCCGGTTAATAACAAAAACTGTGAGTCACTTGTAAAGGCGACAGTACACTCCATTTTGACGTCCACCACATATATTACTACATTCCTCTTGGAAACCAGCGTTAAATGATGTCTACATTTTAAAAAATCTTTCAGCTAAAATGATTGATTGAATAAAATGCAAATAATTCTCTCCTGTAAAATCTTTAGATTTAATCATAAAAAAAAGAATTTAAATTGCACAAAACTTTTTCAAAAAAAAAAGATAAGTTCTAATAATTTTCTTTGAGAATTATTATGTTTTTTAAACTTTAATTTCAATGATCAATAATGGAGTGATTCAAAAGTCCATATACAATAGAAGAGAGATTGGTGGGCTTCCGTTTGGATGCATTGGAAACGAGTGAGAACAATCAAAAAGTACCAATCATTTAGACGCAAAATTGAGAACGATTTGGAAAACCAGCACCAACCTCCCAGAGTTTTTACGGGAATGGGAGAAAAAAGGGTATTTGAAACTTGGAAGTGTCCTGGATGCTCCCCGCTGCGGTTCGGCCGACGCACTAGTGTTGAACGGATTGCAGCAGTGAAGCAATCGATTCTTGCAGTCCCCCAAAAAATCTGCTGCGCAAACGCTTCTGCTTAACTCCAAATACCTCGAGCACTATGCAAAAGATGCCGGGATGACTGAACTCACCCCCCCTCGTTTAAAAAATGTAACTTATTTGATGCAACTGGTGAACATGAAATTATTTTTTTTACAAATCGCTGTATAAGAACAGCAATTCTTGGTCAGTTTGCAAAAAAAAAAAGAAATACTCTGTAAAAAACTATTTATACTGGGCTTGATTGGGAATTTAATTCCAAAGACAATTGTGATTTAAATGAATTAGGATCTTATTATTAAAATATCTCCATTTTTACTTCCTTTTTTCTCTTACTTCAGGTGACATTTTCTCTATTAAGGATTATTTTTAAGAATGAAAAAAAAAAAAAAAAATGCTGAATTAATTTCCTCTTATTTCAGTCAGGTTTCAATGAAAGAAAATTATGTATAAAAGCTCCAAAATTAATTTCTTGCAATTATTTTTGCAAAAATATTAGCCAAGAATAAAACAAAAGGTAAACAAACAATTTTTTTTTTATAATATTTAATTTTCTTTGTTATATTTAAAGTCCTAAAAACAATTCTATTTTGTTATCTACATTTTGTGGCCTTCAAGAATTTCACAATATTTATCAAACATTATGGTCTTGGAATTCTGCTTGCCAGAATTTTCCATAAATAAATATTTCATTAACAATTTTTTTTTTAATAAAAAGTAATTTTTCTTCTAAACCAAAGAAACCAGGATTTGCTATTTCACCTGAAGATCACACAATCCAAAACAGATATTATTAGGCTATTATTATTGCCAAAACTCTACAGCATTGGAAACTCTTATAACAAAAATGTAGTCATCCCAAATGCTTCATTAAGCCAAAATCTATATATTAAACTAATTTTTTAAAACAAAACTTTATTTTGTCCTTCTCACCTTATCTATTCATGTTTTCTTAATAACAATTCTATTTTTGCTATCCTCATTCTGAGCCCTCCAAAGATTTTCAAAATTATTTTTATATAAAATATTATAGCTTGAATTTCTTTTGAATTATTCTTATAGTATCACTCATTAAATTCTATAGGTTGTACTTACTTTGACTTTTTAGTTACAGAATTACAATGTTGTATTTTGGTAATGAATTATAGGTTTTGGATATTCATTTTTGATTTGTATAATGTTCATAAAAAATATGATAAAAATCCTGGTATCTTTGCGGTTTTAAAAGAAAATAGTTCATTAAAATGTTGATAGCGGGAGGCCAACACTTCTCCTATAAAAGGGATGGAGGCTTTAACATATACACAGATGGGGTTGTATTTTCAGCAAAAATCCCCCTTCAGTTTTGTAGGTGATTGTCGGCCGAGCTGGTTAGCAGCCTGACTGATGATGAAATCAATCTGGTTCCATCTTGGCTGGTTGTGTAGCTTGTAAATGTCTAGCCACACTGAAGAGACATGACTACGTCGAAACACAGTATCTGTTGGCTGACATATATCTTTATTAAGAAATATTTTGATTTACTATAGAGCAGATTAGTAAGTTATCAAAATTGATTACAGTTTGAAACATCCATATTTATTGTAATCATTTTCTTTTAAACTTGTTTTTATTGCAAGATTGTCAATTCTTTCTTAAACCCTTAATGCTAATTATATATCCTTACAATATGACATTTTGGTTATATTGAACTTTCCAGTTTAGAATTTATTTTTTTTAAATTCTTTGTTTTTATTGTAATTAAGTAATAAATCATTAATAATACCCAAAAGTTATTGAGTTAAAAAAATAAAATGGTGGGGTTTATTATACATGAAATACAGAAAATCCATCATTCATATTCTGAAAAAAAAAAAAAAAAAAAATACCATTCCATTCCATTCTTCATTTCTATCTTTGGGGTAAATACAGTTTAAACTTGGTACTTTTTGACCCTTGTGTTCTGGAAAAAAATTAATGAATGGAAAGCTTATTTTTTTTTCTTCCAGGATGCAAGGTTGTGTCAGAAAGGTACAAAAAGTTTTGATACTTTTTTGACACCTTGTGTGTTGTGTACTATATATATTAATATATATATATATATATATTATGAGAGAGAAAAAAAAAAAACTGATGCATAGAAGAGTGCTTTAATGCTTACTGCTCACGTGATTTCGCGAAACATTTTTTCACGCTCAAGAATTGCGTAGACATGGAAAAACGCCTGCGTCTGTTTGTTAGGCTGCCGAAGCACTGGAGTCTTTCAAACCTCCATGATTCCGTAGTCCGGCCTTGGACACTATACCTGATGCCACTCTCCAACATACATATCCACACACACGCACAATACATCACATTACTACGTAAACTGTTCATGTTTCCTGACACTTAATACATTATTCTGTGTACTTAGACATGAAACTTTGATGAGTTGTTGGTGCACCTGGACAATAAATTTCATTATCATTATCCATTAATAATGGCATAATCCATACAGGATATGCAAAGAATTTACACAGGAAAAGTTCAATATTAGCCTAAAATTTTTATATGCTTTATTTTTCAAATTGGTTTGTTTACTAAATAACAAATATTTTATAAATAGTTTCCATTATGTTTATATCATTGTTCTTTATATTATTTTTAGATTTTTCAGACTGTTTCATCATTTTATTGTTATATACATTTCCAATGTGGTCTTTTCATGTGTTTCTTGTTGAATTCTGAAAACACCTTGTCCAGGTACAAGTGATTAAGCATTGTTAAAGTATTCTATTTTAATTTTACGCTGTAGTCAGGATTGAACCTCAACCTTACAGATGATCGTCACTAAGAACTGTATTTAACCCAACCCTTATATGAAGAAGGCACATTAGGTTGAAAATGTCTATAACAATCAAAGATTAAGCGACGAAAATTCTTGACAATCTTTCAGAAGATACGACCTGAAAAATTTAAAAAATAAAAAATTAGATTATGCGATATTTATAATCTTATCTGAATAAATTATTTGTTTGAATTTTTTAAGATGAAGCTTTGATAATTTGTATTATTTAGATTTTTCAGAATATGTCCTTATCTTTATTGTTATAGACATGTTTCAACCTATGTGCCTTCTCATATAAGGGTTGGGTTAATACAGTTCTAAGTGACGATCATCTGTAGGCTTGGAGGTTTCAATCCTGACTACAGGCGAAAAAATAAAATAGAATACTTAACATAGCTTAACACTTGCTGTACCTGGACAAGGTTTCAGAATTCAACAAGAAACACTGAAAAGACACATTGAAATGTATATAACAATAAAAATGATGATAACAGTCTGAAAAATCTAAATAATATAAAGAACAAATGATATAAACATAAATGGAACTATTTATAAAAATATGTTAATTAGTAAACAACCAATTTGAAAATAAAGCATTAAAAATTTAGCTAATATTGAACTTTTCTTTGGTAAATTCTTTGCAATATCCTGTATTGGATATGCCATTATTATGATAATGATAATGAAATTTATTGTGCCCAGTTGCACCACAACTCATTCAAAGTTTCATGTCAAGTACACAGAATAATGTATTAGTGTCAGGAACATGAACAGTTTACAGTAGTAATGTGCATGTATGTGTGCGTGTGTGTGCATATGTATGTGGAGAGTGGCATCAGGTATAGTGTCGGCGGACTACAGGAATCATGGAGGCTTTGAAAGACTCAGTGCTTCGCAGCTACACAACAGACGCAGGCAGTTTATTCCATGTCTCCGCAATTCTGAGCGTGAAAAAATGTTTTCCGAAAGTCACTGAGCAGTAGCATTAAGCACTTTTCTATGCATACACTTTCTCATATATATATATATATATATAATATATATATACACACACACAAGGTGTCAAAAAAGTATCAAAAACTTTTTGTACTTTCTGACCACACCTTGCATTCTGGAGAAAAAAATTAACTTTCCATTCATTAATTTTTTTCAGAACACAAGGTGTTCCAAAAAGTACAAGTTTAAAACTGTATTTACCAAGATAGAAATGAAGAATGAATGGAAGTTATTTTTTTTTTTTTTTTTTTTTTTTCAGAATATGATGATGGATTTTCTGTATTTTCATGTATAATAAACCCCACCATTTTATTTTTTACTCAATAACTTTTTGGGTATTATTAATGTTTATTACTTAATTACAATAAAAAAAGAATTTAAAAAAAATAAAAATTCTAACTGGAAAGTTCAATATAACCAATGTCATATTGTAGGATATATAATAGCATTAAGGGTTTAGAAGAATTGACAAATCTTGCAATAAAAAACAAGTTTTAAAAAGAAAGATTACATAAATATTGGATGTTTCAACTGTAATCAATTTTGAATAACTTACTATCTGCTCGTATAGTAATCAAAATATTTCTTATAAAGATATATGTCAGCCACAGATACTGTGTTTCGACGTATCATGTCTCTCAGTGTGGCTAGACATTTTACAAGCTACCACCAGCCAAGATGGAAACCAGATTGATTCAATCATCAGTCAGGCTGCTAAACCACTCGGCCACAATCACCTACAAACTGGAAGGGGGATTTTTGACTGATAAATACACCCATCTGTGTATATGTAAAGGCCTCCATCCCTTTTATAGGAGAGTGTTGCCTCCCCTATCAACATTTTAATGAACTTATTTTCTTTTAAACCAAAGATACCAGGATTTTATCATATTTTATGAAACATTATACAATCAAAATGAATATCAAAACCTATAATTCATTACCAAACACTACAACATTGTAATTCTGTAACTAAAAAGTCCAAAAGTAAGTACACCTATAGAAATTTATGAGTGATACTATAAAGATAATTCAAAAGAAATTCAAGCTATAATATTTTATAAATATTTTGAAATCTTTGGAGGGCTCAAGATGAGGATAGCAAAAATAGAATTGTTATTAAGAAAAACATGATAGATAAGGTGGAGAAGGACAAATAAAGTTTTGTTTTAAAAATTTAGTTAATATATAGAATTTTGCTTAGAAGCATTTGGGATGACTACATTTTTGGTTATAGAGTTTCAATGCTGTAAGAGTTTGGCCAATAAATAATACCTAATAATATCTGTTTTGATTGTGTGATCTTTCAGTGAAAATAGCAAAATCCTGGTTTCTTTGGTTTAGAAGAAAATTAACTTTTTATTAAAAAAAAAATTGTTATGAATATTTATTTATGGAAAATTCTGCAACAGAATTCAAGACATAATGTTTGATAAATATTGTGAAATTCTTGAAGGCCACAAAATGTAGATAACAAAAATAGAATTGTTTTTAGGACTTAAATATAACAAAGAAAATTAAATTATTATAAAAAAAATTGTTTGTTTACCTTTTGTTTTATTCTTGCTATATTTTTGCAAATAATTGCAAGAAATAATTTTGGAGCATTTTATACATAATTTCTTCATTGAAACCTGACTGAAATAAGAGGAAATTATTCAGCATTTTTTTTTTTTTTTCAAATTCTTAAAATAATCAACTTAATAGAAAATGTCACTGAAGAAGAAGAAAAAAAAAGGAGTAAAAAATGAGATATTTTAATAATAAAGATCCTATTCATTTAAATAACATTGTCTTTGGAATTAAATTCAATCAAGCACCAGTATAAATAGTTTTACAGAGTATTTTTTTTTTTTTTGCAACTGACCCAAGAATTGCTGTTCTTATATACAGCGATTTGTAAAAAAGAAATAATTTCAAGTGTTCACCAGTTGCATCAAATAAGTTACATTTTTAACTGAAGTTCAGTCAGCATCTTTTGCATAGTGCTACGAGGTATTTGGAGTTCAGCAGAGCGTTTGCGCGCAGATTTTGGGGGACTGCAGAATCGATTGCTCCACTGCTGCAATCCGTTCAACACTAGTCGTCCGGCCGACCGCAGCGGGAGCATCCAGGACACTTCCAGTTTCAAATACTTTTTTCTCCCATTCCCGTAAAAACTCTGGGAGTTGGTGCTGGTTTTCCAAATCGTTCTTCAAATTTGCGTCTAATGATTGGTACTTTTTGATTGTTTCTCACTCGTTCATGCATCCAAACGGAAGCCACCAATCTCTCTTCATTGTATATGGACTTTGATCACTCATTATTGATCATTCTGAAATTAAAGTTTAAAAAACAAATTAATTCTCAAAGAAAATTATTAGAAACTTTATCTTTTTTTTGAAAAAGTTTTGTGCATTTAAATTCTTTTTTTATGATTAAATCTAAAGATTTTACAGGAGAGAATATTTGCATTTTATCAATCATCATTTTAGCTGAAAAGATTTTTAAAAATGTAGACATCATTTAACGCTGGTTCCAAGAGGAATGTAGTAATATATGTGGTGACGTCAATGGAGTGTACTGTCTTTACAGTGACTCCACAGTTTTGTATTAACCGGAAATAAATTTGTTTTAATGTGTGCGTGTGTATATATCATGATCAAGCTACACTGACAGCACAGATTCTCATGACTCCTCTCTCACCACCCGTCCCTATCAGTCATCACCCCAGGCAGGTCTTCTGCATGGCATCCAGAATCTGCACAAAGCTGATTGATATAGGTTTTACTGTTCGGCCTACACTGGTGTGTCCATAGGAAAATATCACTTAGAAGTTCAACCTTGATTCTCCAGCATATCTTGCTTGTCTTACTTGGATGGTTTGTGTGATAGAAGGCTAAGTGACTGTACAGCTGCTTTTTAGTGGGTTACTGCTTCCAAGATCTGTTCAAAACAGTACATAGCATCGTTTTGTAGTTCCCATCCAGCTTTTTTTCTAACAGAAAGAGTCCAATCATTCAGTAGTACTGACACAGTTACAGCTTGGAATGAAAATCATTTTGTCTTACAGATAATTTTAATTTTAAGAAGTGAAACTATCTTAAATGAAAAAAAATCTCTCTATATGTGTGTGTGTGTGTGTGTGTGTGTTAGGCTTCGTCTGATGATCCCATAGGTGGGAAACTGACAGTCATCAAACACTGTTGACTGTCTGTGTCTGTGCTATTCTAACTTAGATATATATAGGGTCGGGTTAGCTCAGTCGGTAGAGCGTTCGGCTAGAAACCACAAGGTTCCTAGTTCAATACCCGCCCTCGCCAACTCAGCGTATGAGTAGCACAGGGATCTGTGTGGCAAAGTAAGGAGCTGAGGGTAGGTGTGGCGCTCCACCTCAGACGCAAAAACAATCTCCTTGGTCTAGCGCTAGTGAAAAGGGGATAGACTCCCTCGCTGCATGGCTGATACCGACATTAGGCCGCCCCGACGACTTTACATTAATATTAATGTGTATGTATGTGTATATACATATATATATATATTTGTTTTATTTGTACTAAGAAACTGTAACTATTTGACAATATATTTTCAGTAGTTGTATATAATCATTCAGAATTGGAATGCAAGTTGTTACATTTACATTGATATAGTACAAAGGAAGGTACAAGTCATAATGCTTAAATTAGAACTTGAAATTATTATGATCCTCTAGAGGAAGAACAGCATTAAATTTACTTCTATATTAACAAACATTAAAAGTTATAGCTAGCAAGATTGCAAAGTCGGAAGTTATAATGTCCAACTCTGGACTCAGACTCCTTAAACATAATTAGAATTAAGTTAGACTCTCAACAAATTTTAGTTACCTACTTTGGTAACTAAAATAATTTTACTAAAAAAAATTTCATCATTGTCACTTGACACATGCTCTACACCAGCAGTCTCCAACCACCGGGTCATGGGCCATTAGGTACCAGGCCGCACAGAACATTTAAATTTTTCTTTTTTTATTGATTATCAGTCTAAATGCTGATATTTTATTTTGAAAAGTGACTTCTGTGCCTCTTGACAGGTTTCGGTTATGTGATAGGTCACCATTTGACATAAGGCCACTGCGGATGATTTATTATTAGATTACGTCATTAATGATTATTAAGCAAATATAGGTGGAGCATATGAAGGCCGGTCCGTGAAAATATTGTCTTAGATGAAACCGGTCCATGGCACAAAAAAAGGTTGGGGACCGCTGATCTATACTATATGAACCTGGCTCTATTTCCCACCATATTAAGGAGTGCACCACATTTTATAAAATTGTAAAATGATATATCTTTGATGAATTTATATATCTGTAAATCTATTTTTAAAAAATAGATAAATATATCAGATGTTTAATGCAAACGTGAAAAAATAGTAATAAAATCTTAGTTCACAATATAAAATATAGTTAGTAAAGAACAAGGCTGCAGATTCAGAAGGTATAAGGTCCGACTCCTAGGATGCCGACTCAGATTCCATCCAAAACCTCTGACTCCCTAGGACTTTAACACCCTGATAGCTAATATTTAGTATAGCTCTCATAGGCACAAGCTAGTCTCAACTCAAAGTGAGATGGAGGAATACAAATCCAAAACTCTCTCATCTGGAATATTTTACTATATTTTTTTACAATAAATCCAAAGATCCAATAAGTTGTTCAGCTTTCTCTTACATGTAGGTTTCAGCTTTCTCCATATCGGATTTATCATGTTAAAGTTAGACCTTTAGGCTGACTAATATTGTAATACTGAAAGTGAGTGGTGTAATGGTTAAAGTCATGGAAAATGGACTCGTCACCCCGAGTTCAAATCCTGGATGTGATAATTTGCATTTCACTTAGTGCTAATACCCTTGGGAAAGGTATGAATCCTACTCCCTCCAGCTATGGATAAATAGTAGGGTAGACTGGGCTCTTTAACCTTGGTTAGGCAACCGGTCTAGGAGAAGGAAAACTCTGAATTCAAACCTGTTGAACTCCGTTTAAGAAATTGACCTTGTGTCACATCCTGCTCGTGTGGAGGGGTTGGTAAATATAAATATTGTAATACTGCAATGTCTCCATAAGGGAGAAACTTTTTTATTGCACATAGTATATATTGTTAAATACTCTTTTATGTTGAGATACTTCACCAATCTCTATATTTGGTAATAGGTGGGAAACTTAGCACTGTCCAGTATTTCATTAATTTTTATCAACTTTCTTCAACCATTGTTTTTGATGTAGTCCCAAACCATTAGACATCCACTACCATTATCAGGTTGCACTGACAGCACAGATTCCCCAAAACTCTCTTGCCACCCATCCCTATCGGTCATCACTCCTGGTGTGTAGGTGTCCACAGGAAAACATCACTTATGAGTACATCCTTGCTTCTCCAGCACATCTTGTTTATCTTACTAGGATGGTTTGTGTGATAGGAGGTAAGTGATAGTACAGCTGCTTGTTTGTGGGGTGCTGCTTCCAAGATTTGTTCAAGACAATACACAGCATCTTTGTGTAGTTTCTATAGATCTTAACTGGTCTACAGACACATACTCTTGGAGTAGAATGTTGTTCAATTTTGCTATTATTACTAGATATTAATGTTGCCTATTTTTCTTTATTCCAGCTCAGTTGGTAGAGTATCCACCTTGGAACCACAAGATCCCGGGTGTGATACTGGCCGATGCTAATTCAGCACATGAGTATCACAGTTTGGATATGTGCAGTAAAGTAGGGAGCTGATAGTAGGTGTGGCATACCACCTCAAACACAAAAACAACCTCTCTGGACTAGCACTAGTGAAAAGAGGATAGACTCCTTGCTCTCCAGCTAATACTGACAACAGGCCATTCCGCTGACTTTAATTTTTTTTTTTTTTTTTTTTTTACTTATAGCAGATGTTCTTTTGACCAAACTTTTGTTTTTGTTCAATGTTTTTTTTGTTGTCATTCATCCATTTTGATTATTTCTATCAAATATCCTTCCAAATGAATGAACTGATACTTTGCTAGTAATACTGCTTTTGTCTATTATTTTGTGTGGCATGGTCACTGCCTCCAAATATATGTCAGTAATGCGGTCAGGGTCAAAACTGCTTTGTCAGGATGGCTATTACTCAGCTTGGGAGGGAAATACATACAGTTATTTCCTATAAGTCTAACATGATCTTGACTGATAAATTATTTATTTATTTTCCCATTAAACTAACCCTAAACCCTAATCCCATCTTCTTTTTCCTAGTAGATCAATAAATAAATAAATAATTTATCAGTCAAGAGTGGTTCCCCTTTGATCATGTTAGACTTATAGGAAATAACCAACACATACACATACACACAAAACCAACTTGACTTTTAGTGTTAGGACCTTTAATTTTATTGTCTCTCCATTCAGTCTGGTCAGTTTATTTGTCTCATACCCCACCTGTATGGACTGGGCACAAGGCTCCGTTTTAACGTGGGCCCACCCACAAGCCGAAGCTCATGGGTGGGAGAGAACAAAAATTGCATTGATCCCTTCGGCATTCCCCCTCAAGGGGCGCCTCAGGCACTGGCAATAAACCCAGCCCTGCCCCTTTAAGTCAAGGGGGCAGGTGTTGCCTGGGGGATGGCCCCCTGGGATCAACGCTATTAATTAACAGCACCTTATCCAGAGGCCGAAGCTCACTGGACCTCCCAGTTGGGAGTTTGAAGGTCAGGGTCTGATGGCATTGTGTTGTGGCTCTTCCTCCTATGCCTTTAGTCATTAAGGGTGGCTCTGTAGGTGTTTTAAAAGGAGGAGATAACATAGTGGTGAAACTCCAGGCACCACGATTCTAAACTGGAGTAGACCATCAGTGATGGTCAGCAGATTCGATATCTGTAGCACAGTCAGCATAGTAGATTGCTTTGTCAGGGATAGCAACACACACAAAAAAAAACTTGACTTTTAGTGTTAGGAGCTTTCATTTTATTCTCTTCATTCAGTCTCTGAATGGACAATGCTGAAGTTGCCAAAAACAAACAAACTGTGGCGTTATTTTCGTATTTGCCTGGAGAGTTGTCTGTCCATTTAGTTTCGCTGGTTCCCGCTAGGGGCCTTTGATATTTAAGCGGCTGATTTGAACGTCTCTCCCTCTCTTTTTGCCTGCTCGACCTACGAGACACTATGGGTTAGACTCTGGTCTACCCCCTTCTCGTTGGGGCTTCGGCCCTCAACGCCGGACTAATCACTGTAAGTGATTCTTACAGCATGGACTATTCTTAGTCTCATGTCTGTGCTTTTATGCTTTTCCCTTTTACTTATGTATGTATGTTTATGTACACCTCTATGTATTATGTACCCTGTTTATTCTGTGCTGTATATAAAATGTTTTGTCTATCAACTTTTGTCGGAATTTTATCTTCAAGTATTATCACTTTGAATCTTACAAAATCTATAACAAAGCTAAATAACTTTATTCCTTATTGCAAACGACTTGTCTTGTCACTTGGATGAATATTATCTGTAAATATGTTTATTTTTAACTTACATGCTATCCTCATTTCAGAAAACATTAACTTGTGGCCTAATTTTTCTTTGAATTGAATAAATTATGCCCCACCTTGCAATATTTTCTTTCTTCTTCCTTTCCTTTTGTTTTATTAATAGAAATAAAACATTGTTACTTGATTTACCTCTCTGCTTGTGTCGTCTTTGCAAAACACCTCATGTGGTATTCTTTCTTTCATTATTTTTTTTCTCTGATCAAAAATCCAGCGTTCTTGGACTCAGAATCTGGATACATATACAGGGTGTTCAGGATAAATTTGACAGTTTCATAAGGAAAAAGGAAAAGTGCTTGGTGACTACAAAATTTAATGGATTGTAAAGAAATTCAACAGGCACAGAAATTACACTACTGTCAATAAGTTTCACTCAAAATAACCACCATTAACATCGATCACGCCTCAATCCTGCTCTGGAACCTGGGCAAGCTGATGTTACAGTTCCCCTGGGAAGGGTCTCAAAAACTACCATAGTTCTGTCGATTAACTGGGCTTTTGTAGTACTGGCATGGCAATTGGTGTCTTTCTCAACAGCGCCCCCATACATAATAATCCATGAGGTTAAGATCTGTGGAGTTCGGAGGCCAAACATTGGGACTGGTGTAGTCGTAAAAATTCACCGACAACCATTTTTTTACTTTTCCCAGAGGTGTGGCAAGGGGATGAATCCTGCTGCCATACATATGACCAACCATTGTCTACCCTTGTTATCCAGGGCTTGAGTACAGTGTTTAGCAACTCCACGTAGGCATCTGAATTCAACCTGATACCCCTCTGAAAAAGAGGTATCACATCACCCTCTGAGGACACACATCTGAAAACCATCACAGTTTGGGGAAATATAGTCTGCATGACACAAGGAGTGTCCTTTGGACTGTATGCAAGCCTTCTGTTATTCTGTGTGTTGTGCTTTTGATCTTGGCAAAAGTTTTTCTCATCAGAAAAGAACCAGATTGTTTGTGGTTCAGCAGGATGTTTCACTATGCTCAGAAGTTTCTTCGCCTTTGTCAGACAATTTTCACGGGCCTTTTCTGGGAGCAGTTGACCTCTGTGATGCTTGTATGAATAGTAGCGAAGGTCTTCATTGAGTGCAAGCTTCATGGTAGAGGCTGAAACATTCAATTCATATGACAATGCCAGGGTCCTCCAACACTTTTTTCTGCAGATTTTCAAGGAATTCTGCTGTACGAGTGCAATCAGATCGTCTGTTATGTTGCTTTCTTCTAGTCACAGCCTCATAGTCTCCATTGCAATTCTCCAGTTCATGTCTGATTGTTTTTCAGGGAGCATTGGGCAGCAACCATAATTTCCTTAAATTTTTAACTCTCCACGCTATTCACTAGCATGGAGAGTTAAAAATATATAGAGGGTGTTTGGGATAAATTTGACATACTTATATTTGGTTATTTTTCTCCTTTAGGTTGGAGGTATTGACACACACTACACATCATTTAAAAGCTTGGACCCTTCTTCATTCATATACATGATGACAGATAGAATGGATGACTGGAACCCACCTGAATCATGGAAGAGAATAACTTGTATCATGATGATCTGTGCCAGCCATCAAAATAAGGAAATTATGGCTGCTACCCAATTATTATTATGGAATATTCATCTCTCAAGAAATGGATATGTAACAACAATGATAACCAAGTTTGATTTCTTTTAAGTTTGGTGGCTCATTTCATTGACTTGTCACTATTAAGAAATGTGGAGTAATATATTTTTATAAGCATTCTTGTAAATAGTTATTTACTAAGCTTAGCTGACACAAGGCCAAGCCTGCCTGTATATATGACCATAATAATTAAGCTTATATTTCCAATTAAATATACCTTTTTTTTAAATAAAATTAATTTATTAAAGCAACTACAAGGTCACCATAATGACAGCAAATACAATTAACGTCAGCAGGTTACAATGTTCTTCTTGGAACCATCTCTTTTAAATGTACAAAAAGATCTCTTCTGTTCTGACCAAAAGTACTGCATGACAGTTAAAATGTTGACTTTTTCCCCTCCTAAAATGAAATAAGATTATGCAGCTGTGTGAACAAAATTAATATTAAAATCATTGGGGAAATAAATAAATAAATAAATAAATAAAAACTAACAGTAAAGTTGGTATTGAATTTTTAAAGAAATTTACTTTGGTGAATTGATAGTGGAAATATTAACATTATGTTGCAATAAAAAAAAAGTAATGAAAGTTTGAACATCTAATTACTAACAAATGTTCTTGTTCAAGTACACAATGTTTGTTATTGGAAACAAAATGATGATTCCAATAAAGAAAAAAAAAAAACAAAACAAAAACAAGGCAGTGATATCAAGTGGATTTTTTTTGTCAATTAAGTACACCAAAATAGATAAATAAATTAATAATTAAAAAAACTTAAATAATAGGCATAAAATCTTTTATGGTGTTTTATTTACTGTTTGTTAAAAAACGAAATAAAAACAAAGAAATAACAAAACGTCTAGATTAGTTACGCCAGTGTAAGTTAAATTTGTAAGTGCCCTTCTCTTTCAAAAATGTGTAAATGATATTTCTTTATTGAAAAGAAAATAAGAAAAAAGAAATTAAAACATTTTTAATGTTGGACTTCAGACTTTTGGGTGGAAATAAATAAAATGTTGACCAAATAAGTCATTTAATTTTACTAGGTATCTCCAAAATCGGGCCACGTGATTAGTTTAGACCATATTGAATAAATGAAAGTAAATATTTTTTAACTTTGTTTTTTAAAAATCCCGAAAAAAAAAAGTAACGATCATACAGAGTTGTTACAAAGAAAAACAGTTAATTCAAATATCAAATTATCCAATTGGGAAAAATTACACCGTTATCTTGAAAAATAAATAAAACAGTTCATTTAACTTGCAAAAGGGTGATTTTTATGTAGAAATGGGGACTGTAAATTTACATATTATTTATCTTTGACAATTATACATTTAAATGTATGGGTGGCTGTATTCGACAATTGTTTTCTTGTGCATATTCATTAACCGATTATTGGTTTTCAACGATTTTTGAAAGATTTTTTTTTTTTGTGGTAGTTTCAGAATAACTCCAGAATATTTGTTTAGTTGAACTTATAGTGTAAACTATGAAGTAAAGAAAAGACAATAAGTATTACAAATATTGTCAGTTTTGCTCTTCCGTATATTATAAGAATCAAACATTACTATTCAATAGGTACAACCAATTTACCCTGTGAAATTTACCCTCACGATATTCAACACAATGAAACTTGCATAAAAATTAATATTATCTTGAAAAAATGTTTTCCATTCGAAAGAAGAAACATTAAACAAACTCCTGATGATTTTTTTTTTAATTTTCAGCTTACGGAAATAATGAAAATTATGATTGAAAAACAATGTTTTCATTTTTGCACAGTTAAATCAACTGAAATTTAATATAACTAAAAACAAGTTACAATAAGAGTTTTTTTTTTTTTTTTAAATTCTATGAAAAATCAATTAATGGTCAGATTTTCACGAAAATTTCCATAACTATTTACCTTTGGATGTAAATATATCTGAAATAGTTTTTTCCTAAAATATATTAGGGGAAATATTTATTTTTTACGAGGTCTACCCCCCCCCCCATTTTATTTTATGAGATATGAAAAATAAAAATGAACCATCAGAAAACTTTTTTACTTTTTTCCTATAAAGATAACTATATAAAAAAATTGTATAACATACAACGCAGTAGTTTTTTTTAGGAAAAGTGAATGAAATCGGAAATAAAAAGTGAAAAAAACAGTCATATTATTATTTGAAAACTTTTTTTTTTTCTTTTTTAATTGATATGTACTATATTCTATTAAATTGTAAAAAACAAAGAAAAAATTTTAAGTAATCAATTTTAAAGAGATTTTCAATCTTTTGTGCGTAATTTGTTTTTTAATGTTTAAAAATCTTTTTTTGTGTGTACAAATAGAATTTTTCACAGATATTTAAATATATGAATTTTAGAATTCAGGTGAACTAAAAATTTGTCCGATCCACGATATATTAATATTTTTAAAAGAATTTGTAATTTTTTGTTGAATAGTAATGTATGATTTTTTGAATATACAGAAGAGCAAAACTGACATATTTGTTTTTATACAAAGAGACGAGATGCTTCTCAGTATATTAACTATTGTTTGTTTTTAAGCGTAAAAAATTATTTTTTAACTGTTTCTACCTATTAGAATAAAAAGTAAATATATATTTATTATTTTATCAGTTTTTCTCTTAGAAAAAATATTTAAATTTTCATTCATTTCATTTCATTTTTAAAATTTATTCCACACACATTTTTTTTTAAAGTCAATTTCACTGTGAAATTTTAATATTAAAGTTTTTCAAGTTTTTATTCATTTTAATCGTAAATTTTGGCTAAACTTGCAAATCGGTCAGAAAATTAAAACATATTACAGGGTGACTCAGAAAAAACAGAACCCAAATTATTTATTTATTTTCCCATTAAACTAACCCTAAACCAAAGGTAAAATTTATGGAAATTTTCATGAAAATTGGACCATAAATTGATTTTTCATAGAATTTTTTATAAAGCTGGTAGTCATAACTTGTTTTTGGCTACGTTAAATTTAAATTGATTTAACAGTGCAAAAAAGAAAACCTTGTTTTTCGTTCATAATTTTCATTATTTTCCTAAGCTGAAAATTTTTTTTTAAATCATCAGGATTTTTTAAAATGTTTCTTCTTCCGAATGCAAAAAAAATTTTCAAGATAATATTTCAAGATAAAAAAAAAAGAATATTTTAAAAATCGTTGAAAACCAATAATCAGTTATTGAATATGCACAAGAAAACAATTATGTCAAATACAGCCACCCATACATTTAAATGTATAATTATGAAAGAGAAATAATTTGTAATTTTTCTCTCCGGAATCGACTTTAAAATTACCCTTTCGCATGTAATACAGATGGGTTTATTTATTTAAATAATGATGTAATTTTTCCCAATTGGATAATTTAATCTTTGATTTAACTGTTTTTCTTTGTAACAACTCTATAGGATCGTTACTTTTTTTTTGCGATATTTTTAAAAAACAAAGTTCAAAAATACTTACTTTCGTTTATGAAATATAGCTTAAAATGATCACGTAACCGGAAAATGGAGGTACCTAACAATAATTTAACAATAAAAAAAACACTAAAATTCTCATTAAAATATTAATATATCGTGGATTGGATAAATTTTTAGTTCACCTGAATTCTAAAATTCAGTGTTATTATATTTAAACATTAGGGAAAAATTTGATTTGTACACACAAAAAAAGATTTTTAAACATTAAAAAAATTATTTAAGCACACAAAAGATTTAAAATCTCTTAAAAATTCATTTCTTAAAAACTTTTTTTTTGACAATTTAATAGAATATAGTACATATCAATTAAAAAAGAAAAAAGAGTTTTTAAATAATAATATTAAGACATTTTTTAGCACTTTTTATTTCAGAATTCATGATTTTTTTTCTACAAAAAACTACTGCCTAGAATATTATACAAATCTTTTAATATAGTCATTCAGACTCTTTATAGAAAAAAGTAAAAATAGTTTTTTTCCGGTTCATTTTTTTCTAGGGACTGGCAAACTGAGCCTAAAATGCGTTTTTGACAAAATGACTTTAGCCCCCCTACAGAAAATAATTTACCAAAAATCAGGAAATTATTGGATTTTAATGAAATTTTCAGTGTTTATGTATCAATGAATAATCTTTATAATGCATTATTTATTTTATTTCAAAATTTTCTCATTTTTTTCAGGTCACTTAATTTTAACTCCCCTTATGTTGAGGGCGTAAAATGTTTTGCAAGTAGATCATTTTCGATACTAATTACAGTATAAATAATGAGATAAAAGACCGAATTTACGAATAGAAACAAACAAAAAAATGTTTACGGTTGCACTTCTATGAGAAAATAAGTACCGAAAATCGAAAAATAAAATGTAAAAAAATAATAAATAATACATTTTTTGGAGATTTCTTTTTTACTCACTTCGATAATTATTTAATTGGCTATTATTTTATAAAAGAAAAAATTATACATCAATGTTTTTTTCTACTTAAAAGGGGAGGGGTATATTTTCAATCGAGTTTTTCTTCAAAACTTATTACTTTTGGAACCTAAAAAAGGTTTGCATTAAGTAGATATTTATTTTTAGAATCTAAAAATATAACATTTTAAACTTAACATCAGGATTTTCCTATTTTAAATGAATTTTATATATTAATTTTTCATAGCAAAAATACTAAATTAAAGTTTTGAAATAAAATAACTGATGCATTATAAAATTCATTAATTGTTAAATCAATACTGAAAATTTCATTAAAATCGGATAATTACCTGATTTTTGGTATTTTTTTTTTCCATCCCAAATGTTACGTTAAAATTGTAAACAAGCGCCTAAAACCATTGAAACAGCCAAAATGGCGGATCGCGTCGAAATTGACCAAAACAAATAGTTTTAAATCTTTTTAAAATAAACTGCATATATAATTATATTTTTCTTTTTTTAATGATGGTTATTATGCTACTACTTATCGATTTAGACAAAGTTTAACCTTAAATAATAGATTTAAGTATTCTTAATTCGCTTTTAAAACTCGTAGTATCCGATTTTTTTTGCCAGTCCCTATTTTTTTTCATATCTCATAAAATAAAATGGGGGGGGTAAACCTCGTAAAAAATAGATTTCCCCAATATATTTTAGGAAAAAAACTATTTCAGACATATTTATATCCAAAGGTAAATAGTTATGGAAATTTCGTGAAAATCGGATCATTAATTGATTTTTTATAGTATATTTTAAAAAATCCTCTTGTCGTAACTTGTTTTTTGGCTACGTTAAATTTCAGTTGATTTAACGGTGCAAAAATGAAAACATTGTTTTTCAATCATAATTTTCATTATTTCCATAAGCTGAAAAAATTGTTAAAAAATCATCAGGAGTTTGTTTAATGTTTCTTCTTTCGTATGGAAATTTTTTTCAAGATAATATTAATTTTTATGCAAGTTTCATTGTGTTAAATATAGGGGGGTAAATTTCACAGGGAAAATTGGTGGTAACTAATTTTTACACTACCAACAACAACAGATCGGAGAAATTAATTTCCTTCAAACGTTTCGTATCTCCCAAGAGCACAACATTGAATAAGCCTAGAAAAATTATACTCTATCTTTTTACATGTTTTTTCTTATCATTAAGATTTAAAATTTAAAAATACAAAATTCATTATTATTTGTGGATAAATAAAAAACAAATAAAAAGGTACAAACAAATAAATGAAGTGATTAAACTTATCTAGTAGTAAAAGTACTTCCTGTCCCTCATGCATTTTTATGGATTATTTTACAATAGGTTTTTCTTTTGTTATAAAAATCCAAGTTATTTTTATATAATTTTCTCCATCGAAATAAAAGAAAAACATTTAAAACATTTTCAGATAAATCTCTTAAATTAATAAAACGTGCTAGATTTTAAAACTACGAATAATAAAACAAAACGAAAGATAGCTTTAACTATAATAAATAACAACCCGATTAACTCGAATCTTCCAATGAATAATGTCATACAATTTGATTTAAGATAATTTTACGTATCAATAAAATTAATTTTGATACGCATAAAAATTAGCACAAATTAAATAGTGAATGAAAAACTTATAAAAAGTCATATTTACCGGCAATAAAACGTCAACACGACACTGTAGTAATTTTAGTGTAACTTAACGAGGAAATGCTGGAAATGAGTCCGCGTAAAAAGTAGTTCTTAATAATTGCAATTTGGAATTTCTTCATTAAATTAATTAATCGTATGCATAAAAAAAAACCCCAAAAAACAATGAGTTTGTGTTGAGCAAGGTGTTTTAAATATCTCGATGTAGATATTGAACTCATGAGGGTTGTATAATGAAACTGACCAAATTTGATGTCCACACTCCACGTGGTGGAGGTGGGGATGTAAACATTTTTCAAAAATATGCATATGCACAGCTGATTGGTTGCTGCAAAGTTAAAATAAACACAACCGCCGGGTATTCTTGATTACGGGTGGTCTACTGACCACCCGTAATCAAGAATACCCGACGTGGGAGTGGGGGGTAAGAAAAGTTTCCCCAGGCGATGTACTGATTATCTTATTCTTAACATTATTACAGCATTGTGGTATTAGAATTGTTACGGGGGTTCTCCCCGTGACAATTCTAATATATCCTTAATATCGCTATGACACTTGATTTTTTTTCTTGTCGGTACAGTTACAGACGTGAAAATGTACCTCCTTAGAAATACCCGGTATACCTAATTTCTAAGGAGGTATACTATACCACCCAATAGAATTTTTTTAAAAAGCCTGTAGTCATAACTTGTTTTTGGCTACGTTAAATTTCAATTGATCTAACGGTGCGAAAAAGTAAATATTGTTTTGATGTTTTCGTTCATAATTTTCATTATTTCCATAAGCTGAAATTTTTTTTTTTTTTTTAAATCATCAGAAGTTTTTAAAAAAATGTTTCTTCTTTTAAATGATCTGAAAATTTTCAAGATAATATTAACCTTTGTGCAATTTTCATTGTGTTAAATATAGGGGTGTGGGTGGGGGGTAAATTTGACACGGCAGATTGGACATCCCCGCAGAACGACAACAATTCTTATAACAAATTTTATATAAAGAGAAATAAAAGAGAAGATAGTAAAGAGAGAAATAGTTTGCAAATTGGTTGCGAGACTTATCTGTGGAGTCTGTCAGGTCAACAAATTCGAGTTCGCACCCGAGTCTCTTTTTTTTTCTGTTCAAGTGTTGATTTAGATTGTCAGTTCAAATTTTGATTTAGTTTCTCTCTTCCAATTCTTATTTTACCTCCTAAACATTTTTAATTTATTTCTTATTGTGGCTATTAGAAGGAGCGAGCGCCAACCATTACTGCAATACTTTTTATTAACTTCTAGTGTCAGGGAGCTGTTTCCTCAGCAAAGTTGTCAAGGTTTCTGGCGTTTATCAGACAGCGTCCAGCGTTCATATCGTCTGCTCACTATCCAATTTTTTTCCCGCCTCCTGTCAAGGGAGCGAACTCTGGCTTTTGGGCTTATTTCCCCTTGACCAACTTTATATATATATACTAGCAAAAGTACCTGGTCCATGAGTAAAAAAAAAATAAAAATTAACACCAGGTAGTGAGTTGGTAAGAGAGAGAATAAGAGGAAAATAATTTATAGAATTAAAAAATGTAATCCTTAACTTTTGAGTGTTTTGAAATATAATTCTATTTTTCCAAAACTGTTCTGTACATATGACAAAAACTTAAATTCAATTCCTAATTGCTTATTTTTCTTAATTGATTGTTGCATTAAAGCGATCAAAAATATTAATTTAATTTATTTTCTTTTTCACCCCTAAAAAGTAACAATTAAAAGGAGCTAAGTATTAAACATGTCTCCTTATTTATTTAGCTCTATCGGCTGAGGCTGTACAATATGCCGACAGCACCTCTGCTGAGTAAAACCTCCTTCCAATTGGGCCACCTGTCGGCTCTAGGTGACGACCCGTGGTGTTTGCAGAGTAGTCCATGGCATGCACCGTTACTTGGGCTAGACGGGCGGTTAGAGAGGTCCCCCCAATCAATCAGCTGATCATGTCAAGCCCTAGCATCTATATGATTGCTCTTATGGTAAAACTGAATCTAGTGGTGAGGTTCCAATTATGTAGCTCTGGGAAGTGTGGAGTACCCCTTCATTGCCATTACTCCCAGACTTCTCTTCAAACTGGAACCTTCTCTTCAAACTCAAACTCAGGAACCTTCTCTTCAAACTCTGGAAGGAACCTTCTCTTCAAACTCTGGAACCTTCTCTCAAACTCTGGAACCTTCTCTTCAAACTCAGGAACCTTCTCTTCAAACTCTGGAACCTTCTCTTCAAACTCAGGAACCTTCTCTTCAAACTCAGGAACCTTCTCTTCAAACTCAGGAACCTTCTCTTCAAACTCAGGATCCTTCTCTTTCAAACTCTGGAAGGAACCTTCTCTTCAAACTCTCTTCAAACTCAGGATCCTTCTCTTTCAAACTCAGGAACCTTCTCTTCAAACTCTGGAACCTTCTCTTCAAACTCTGGAACCTTCTCTTCAAACTCAGGAACCTTCTCTTCAAACTCTGGAACCTTCTCTTCAAACTCTGGAACTTCTCTTCAAACTCAGGAACCTTCTCTTCAAACTCTGGAACCTTCTCTTCAAACTCTGGAACCTTCTCTTCAAACTCAGGATCCTTCTCTCAAACTCTGGAACTTCTCTTCAAACTCTTTCTCTTCAAACTCAGGAACCTTCTCTTTGAACTTAGGAGGCTTCAGGTCATAATCAGAAGCCTTCAATTGGACACATGGTGCAACAGATATAGTTAATACAGTTCTAAGTGACAATCCTGGCCAAAGGTGATAATAACATAGAATACTTAAAACAACTTAATATTTGTACTTGGTCATGGTTAATGAAATGAGAACAGTCTACCCCAGTGAATTCAATAAAGGGTTAAGTTTGAAGTTCCGTGAAGGTTCCTGATTATGACTTGAAGGCTCCCAAGTTCGACAAGAAGGTTCCTGAGTTTGAAGAGAAGGTTCCTTAGTTCAAGAAAGTTCCTGAGTGCAACAGGAAATACCTGAAGAAGGCCAGAGGGCACATCAGCCAAAATGTTGTATAGATAACAATAAAGATGAGGACAATATTCTAAATAATCCAAATTATCAAGCCTCATCTAAAAAATTCAGAGAAAAGGCTGAGATTAGTTTGGAAAAAGGCCTTAAGTATGCGGCAACCAGTGAGAATCAAACTCACTAACAATGGTCTGCTTGGTTAGCTATCTACCCACTAACCATGCAAGGCTGGTTGGTTGGATTTTATGGCATGTCAATTCTTGTTGGGTTATTTCATGCTGAAGACATCTTCTTTTATTCATTTTTGATGAGTATTCAACATTTTTTTAAAAACTCAATTAAAAAAAAAACAATTTTTTTGTATCACATTTTTTTCTATTCAACCCTTAGATGGGACCCTAACAGGTACTACCACTCTGAGTCAAAGTAGACCTGGGAGTAATGGTGATGAAGGGGTACTCAACACTCCCCAGAGCTCTAGAATTGGAACTTAACCTCTAGATGTAGTTTAGCATCATACCTAGGACACCAAGATCCTCAGCCACTGTTTTCTAGCACATATATGAAAAAAAAAGGAAGCGCATGGTGTAATGGTTAAAGTCATGGGAAATGGACTTGTCAACCCGAGTTCAAATCCTGGACGTGGCAATTATTTCACTTAGTGCTAATACCCTTGGGAAAGGTAAGAATCCTACTCTCCCTCCAGCTATGGGTAAATAGTAGGGCAGACTGGGCTCTTTAACCTTGGTTGGGCAACCGGTCTAGGAGAAGGAAAACTCTGAATTCAAACCTGTTGAACTCCGCTTAAGAAATTGACCTTGTGTCGCATCCTGCTCATGCAGAGGGGTTGGTAAATATATATATGAAAAAAAAAGGGTCTAGGAGTTTTCCATAAGGGCAATAGTGTGAGGACAATCATATAGGTACTAGGGTTTGATGTAACCAGCCGATTGATCAGAGGGGTCCTCTCTGACCACCCATCTAGCCTAAGTCAGGGTCAAAGTGGAGAGTTGCATGTAATGGTCAACAGGTGGCCCCATTCCTCTGCAGAGGTGCAGTCAGTGTATTCTACAGCCCCCCAACAGGGCAGACACTATGCAAGGTGCCCGGACCTGTTTAGATAGTTGAAACAGTTGCATATTTCCTGCTGGGACCAGGGATCATTTTGACCCCGTGTAAAAGCCAGGATTTTGACTGTTGACTTTATCAGGTGGCAAAAGACTCTTCATTTAAAAGGCTGTGGCAACACAATCTTCCCATTCCTGTTTTGGCCTTGTGACATACTAAGTGAAACTTATTAAATATCAATAAGAGTATTGACTAAATCACAAGACCTTTATGAGTAAATAATTATCCATGTTGATAGTCTGCCAATTTTTTTGTAATATAGTAATTATATATAAATACTATACTTAATAAAGTGTAGTATTTATATATAATTACTTTTGTTTTGTATATAATAAGCGTGTAAAACTTGCAACATGTTTATTTTGTGTGAAGATATTACTTCAAACAACGAAAAGATTCTCTCTCTCTCTCCAAATTTAATATCTGTAGATCTGTAATTGGGAAAGTCTACCCATTCTTCTTAAATATATATAGATATATAACTTTCAAAGAAAGAAAAATTTAACAAAACATATTGCTCTGTATATAATTCAGTTATTAGTACATTGAGCTCTCCTAGGGATTTATAAAAATCCTTGTATGAATCTATAAGTTTTCACCTACATGAGCATACAGTGTGGGTGTACAGTGAGATTTTGATGATCCCAAATAGAATCATCCCTTACTTACCAGTCAATTGGATTATTTTACTTTTATATATATGTAAAATCATCATATGTTTTTTTATATATATATATAATATATCTTTATATATATCTTTATATATATGTAAAAACATATATGTAAATATATCTTTATATATATGTAAAAACATCATATGTTTTTTCAAAATGTTAAATTATATATATGTATATATAATAATAATAATATTATTATTATAGGAAAAATAAAGGGTCTACCATGGTTTCAATCAAATTGAAATGATTTCATCTGGACGCTACCCTACGTTTAACTAAGTCGATGTAATTCCTTAGTTAAATTAAAGATATATTTGGGATAATAACAGTTGAATGCTATATATATATATATATATATATATATATAGAGAGAGAGAGAGAGAGAGAGAGAGAGAGACAGACAGACAGACAGACAGAGACAGAGAGAAAGAGAGAGATAGATAGATATAGATATTTTTAAAAATTATCAAGGGTTATTCATAAGTAGCAGTGTTTTTCTTTGTTTTTTTTTTATTGGGAGTGAGCTATAAATTAAGCAGTTGGATTAAAAAGAAGAAAGAGAAAATAAAGAATTGGATAAAGCAAGAAAGAAAATAAAACAGGTAAGTGTTTAATTCAATCCATTATTTATCAATTCTGCTTGGAAGAAAAATAAGTTTCTATATTTTGTCATTTTGAAATGAGTCATTATCCTTGCAAGAGTTGTACAGCATTCTTGAGCTGCATAATAGGGCAGGTCGATTTTGGAACTGTAACATCTCCCATGTGCTGAAAGTTGTAAAGAATTACCACACAAAATATTTTTCTTCAAAACTTTGTCTTCGTTTAAGGAAACAGATTTCAGTCTTTTAAAATGTTATCACCGTTACAGCTTACTTATCATGTAAAAAGCAACAAATCGGATGTGTCGGTGGTGATGGGGGGCATATTTTCTATTTGAATTCTAGTTATAATATTTTATTCATTTCGTTTAAAATGACAAGCTTTTCTGTTTTAGATAGCGAAAATGCTAAATTTTATAACCAATTTCTAGGTTGAATGTTTTGAAAATGAGGATTTTTTTGTGCATTTTTGTACACAATATTTTTTTGTGCATTTTAGTACCCAATCTTTGATGTTATTCCCTCAAACAATCGTGCAAGTAAGAGATCTAGTTTTTGGTATCAGTATCTATCATACCAACACACAACTTTCGCTGTTTGAGAGAATTTGATATTTAAAAAAAGTGAAAAATCAATCTACCCTACTGTGTAAACCTGACTGAAAGAATCTGAAAAATGGATTGAGTGACATGTGATTCAATTCATAGCAAAGAGGAAAATATGAGTTATATATATATATATATATATATATATACATATATATATCTTATTATAATGGAGATTGTGTGTTTTTCTGTCTGTAACCGAAACTATATTACTATTCAAGTCACAATTCCCTTAGTTATTTACGTCACATTCTACAGGATTTTATTTTTATTTAAACCTCAATTATTAATAAAATTGTTTTACATTATTAATACTGTTGACAATATCTACATAAGAATAACATGCAATTGCATTTATATATACAACAAAATAGCGGTTTACAGTGTGAATGGGAAGGCTAATTTGCATATTGATATAAAAAATCTGATTTTAATAAATATGTGCTTCGTATTACTGATTTCTAATTGTTTGATTTTATCTTAATGAATATTAGCAAAAATCTTGTGGATAAATCTTAAAAGAAATCCATTAACAAGAAGAAATAACTGTAATTTTATTCTTTACTTTCTATTTTAACTAAATAGTTAAATTAGGATTATTTAGCAATGAAAGACGGGAGTGGGGGAAGAGTAAGTTTCAGTTGTTCTATTTTTTGATTATACACCCCTCTGTTTTCAAATCTTTTTATCTGCCTTCTTATTTAGTTTCATTAGCCTTTCTAAATTAATCTAATATTTTATTACATGAAAACTTAAATACTTGCTAGTATATATAAAGATAAATCTAATGAGTCAGACAAACCTACTAAAAGTTTCGCTTAATGCTCTTCAGGGCTAAGATCTGACTCTTAGCCCTGAAGAGCATTAAGCGAAACTTTTAGTAGGTTCGTCTGACTCATTAGATTTATCTTTATTATTTGCTCTACTTAGGTATTGAGCACTTTTTACTTATTAGCTTTAGTTTCCGGGTGGGTTTTTATGAATATATATATCTTATATATATACATGCATATAAATTGTTTTTTCTTTTGGCCAAAATCTATTAGAGATTATTTTTTGTTAGTACGATTATCTTGGTTTTTTCTTTTTTACAAAAAATTTTTCTTCCCGGTTGATGTTTGGTAGTATATTTTTACAATCAAACTATTTGCTGGGTTTTTTCTCACCGCGAGGATTTACCAACAAGTTTGGTATATTAAATATATATATATATATATATATATATATAAGTTAAAAGAAAGTAAATGAATCCGACGGTATGAGTCTAGATAAAAGGATATGAAAACACCACATAATGCTGTTAAAGTGAAAACATTTTATAACATATTCATAGCTGATATTGGATAATATTTTGATTTTATAAAAATCATCTTCAGAGCTTGTTTATACTCCATGTTGTTAAGAGCGGAGACAAAAGTCATATGAGTTCAAAACAAAAACCATGTTGTTGCAGAAAAGAAAAAAAAGTTATACAATAGTTTCGAATGTGAGCACTTCCGCCACATTTTTCTCGGTCATCAGATTATGTATATCTTATTGTAACAGTTTTTAAAAAAGAATACATATTAACAAGATTGAGACTAGATGAATTCTCTTATTCAAAACGGGATGAGTATTGAATATGTTATAAAATGTTTTCACTTTAACAGCATTTTGTGGTGTTTTCATATCCTTATCTTTTTTCTATACTCATATATATATAATGAAAACCTTTATTTATCAGAAATAAATTTCTTTTGGCTACTTTTACCTCTTCAAATCTGATTTGATAATTAACAAGAATTACATATTAGGTCTATTTAAATATTTAAATAGACCTAATATGTAATTTTTGTCCATTAGGAAATTAGATTTGAAGAGGCAAAAGTAGCCAAAAGAAATTTATTTCTTTGTTGGTTGGTTTTGAAGGCTGTCACAATGTGAGTGTAAAGAAAAAAGAAGGTAACTATGATGTCATTTTATTCTTTTAATATTTCGGGATGTAAAAATCCATGATCAGAAGATACTGGACTGAAGTGTCTTGATGGCTTCACACATAAGCAAGCACCAACCACACACATACACAAATAACATAATTGGAAGACCAAGGACAGAAGAATTTAGCAGCCGCTAAGACAACTTCAGTTCCAGTATTCTTCTGATCATGGATTTTTCATCCCGAAATATTAAAAGAATAAAATGACAGGTTAACAAAAACATCATAATTACCTTCTTTTCTTTACACTCGCATTGTGACAGCCTTCAAACCAACCAACAACCAATATATACACATGCTTCAAGCAAATTACAAAACCCTTTAAATTTATTTCTGATAAATTAAGGTTTTCATATATTTATCTATACTATACTCCGTATGTATAAAAATATGCACATACACTGATATTATATGTGCTAGCAAATATATGCACCTCCGGATGCAAGTATTTAAGTTTAATTATATAAAATTTATCATATTGAATTAGAAGCGGTAATGAAACTGAATAAGAAGCAGATAAAAAGATTTGGAACAGATGGGGTGTATGATTAAAAATAGAACAACTTTGAAACTAACTCTTCCATCATTTTCCTTACTCCCATCTTTCATTGGTAAATTTTCCTAATTTAACTATTTAGTTAAAATAGGGAAGTAAGTATAATTACAGTTATTTCTTCTTGTTAATGGAATTCTTTAAGATTTATTAAGAGATTTTTGCTCATATTCAATAAGATAAAACAAACAATTAGAAATCAATAATACTAAGCATATATTTATTAAAATCAAATTTTAAGATCAATATGCAAATTAGCCTTTCCATTCACACTGTAAACCGCTATTTTGTTGTATATTAAATGCAATTGCATGTTTTTAGTACGTAGATATGATAAACAGTTTTAATGATGTAAATCAATCTTATTAATAATTGAGATTTAAATAAAATAAAATCATAGAGAATGTTATGTAAATAACAAAGGGAATTGTACTTGATAGTAATACGTTTTGGTTCAGACAGAAAAACACACAATTTCCATTATAATAAAAGATATACACAAATCTTTATATGTACGTGAGTTCTAGATTTAGTTGAATCTATCTTGGAAATACTTTATACAATTTACCTATACAAGGGTGATCAAAAGTAAAACCATTTTGTTTGAACAGGTTAATTACACACAGGACATGTATCATACATCAAATAAAGCTGGTCCTCTGTGGATCACATCCCTAGTTTCCACATAGTCCCCATTTCTCTTAATAGCAATATTTACCTCGAATTAGAGCATGTATCTATGGAGTTTAAGTGGTTTGGGTGCTTTAAGGTTAAATGTAGGTATCTGAATATTCTTGGTTGTGATTATTTTTGATTTTTTGGACTATCATGCCTCTCTTTATCATGATATATTAAATATATTTTGGCCATTGAACCTTTTGAACTTCTTTAGTTGTACCTTTTCCGTCCAAACATAGCAATGATTCAACCTGGGAAATCAGTTGAATACTTTGTCTGTTAGCAACAAGGCGTTGAAGAACTTACGAGATCTCATCTCTTTAATAATGAGATCTCGTCTGGTTTTTGTCTTAACAAAACTATGTTCACTGCTTACATCACTATACCCAAAATCATCATAAATAGAATTACATTTGAGCATGCCATATGTTAGACGTCCTCATTGTTTTTTAAACAAATTTTAATAAATGCATAACTGGTATTATCTATCTATATTATAGTTTGTTTATTTTAATATATATTCAAAGTTATCAGAACTAGTTCCATTTCAATTTTTTTAATGTTACTCTTTAATAAATTTATTTATTTTTTACTCCTTAATAAATTTTGATGATTTACTTTGCTTATGATACAAATTCTTTGATTATTAAATTTTCAACTCCCATCCGTCAGGTAATTTTTTTTATGTCGCCCAGAGGGCGTTTTTATTTTATTTTGTTAGGTATATAACAAAGATGAGAACAACAGTCCAAAAAATTAAATAATACAGCAAAATAACCTTGGTTGTTATAAATACAATATGTGGAACATGCAACATTAGACAGTCCTATTGTTTTAAACAAGTTTAATAGATACATCCCCAGTCTCATATATTTATATATAGTTGTTTTATTTTATAGATATTCAAAATTAATAGAACTTAGTTTCGATTTCAAATGTTTTATTTTTTTTACTCCTTTTATAAATTTGATGATTTCATGATTTATGGTTCAAACTCTCTGACATTTAATTTTTTAACTTCCACCTCTCAAGCGATATCTCTCAAAAATGTATTTTTACATTGTCTGGAGGTCGTTTTTTTATTTGCAAGTTCAATAATGATGTCATTGTTTTTTTGCATGCCCATGATTGTGACGCTCTTTGTGACACTTCTTGGATTGGTGCACCTGAAGATACCAGAGTGTACATGGCTGAAACTTTGTATTATTTGTAGTATTGGACTATTGTCCTCATTTTATTGTTATTTGTACATTTCTGTGTGTACAATGGCTGAAACTTTGATTATTTGGACTATTGTCCTCATTTTATTGTTATTGTTACATTCTGTGTGTACAATGGCTTGAAACTTTGTATTATTTGTAGTATTTGGACTATTGTCCTCATCTTTATTGTTATTTGTACATTTCTGTGTGACAATGGCTGAAACTTTGTATTATTTGTAGTATTTGGACTATTGTCCTCATCTTTATTGTATTATACATTTCTGCATGTACAATGGCTGAAACTTTGTATTATTTGTAGTATTTGGACTATGTCTCATCTTTATTGTTATTTGTACATTTCTGCATGTACAATGGCTGAAACTTTGTATTATTTGTAGTATTTGGACTATTGTCCTCATCTTTATTGTTATTTGTACATTTCTGCATGTACAATGGCTGAAACTTTGTATTATTTGTTAGTATTTGGACTATTGTCCTCATCTTTATTGTTATTGTACATTTCTGCGATGTGCTCTTCAGCCTTCTTCAGGTATTCTTGTTGGACTTGGAAGCCTTTCTTGAACTTGGGAACTTTTTTTACAAACCTTTTGGGAACCTCTCTTGTCGTAATCGGGAGCCATCACGGAACTTTGAACCCAACCCTTTATTCATCCACGGGGTATACTGTTCTCATTCCATTAACCATAGCTGGGTACAAGTGCTAAGCTGTGTTAATTATTATTCTATGTTACTCCCTTGGTCCACTCTTGACCCGGAGTGGTAGTACTGTTAGGTCCCATCTATGGGTTAAATAGAAAAAATGTATTTTTAAAAAGTTGTATTATCCATTAGAATTGTTTTATTTCAAAACTTTATCGGCATTAAATGATCCACTGAGGTTGATATGCTGGTAAAACAAAACAAACCAAACCAAATCTATGTTACTGTCACCCTTGACCAGGATTGAACCTGCAACCTAGAGATAACTGTCACTTAGAACTGTATTTAACCCAATGCTATATCCACTACGCTATATGTCTAATTCAGAGAAATGGCTTGAAATTTTGTTTTTATATGACACAATAAAGATGAGGACAACACCCAAAAAAATCAAAATAATACTTTCTGGCATGAGTGTAAAAATTCCTGGAAGTTTAGTTGAAATCAGGCCAAAAATATAAAGTCTTAACTGTACAGACAGATGAATATTTAGTGAATTATTAAGAAGAGATTTTTATGGGTGTAATTATTTATAAAGCAGTACTGTAAATAATATCAGTTATAATAATTATTATTCAGTATAATTAATACCAGCTATAATTAATTATACGAGTACTATATAATTATTACTCTGTACAATGTTGTGCTGTGGAAATGTATTGTACCCCCCCAAAAAAAAAAAAAAAACAAAAAAAAACCCTGATTGTTAGTTGACTGCAATTAACCCAGTGGCAACTCCGGGGGTCGGGCTTGTTGAGTTCAGCCCAAGTAAGCAACATTCAAGCATATCTATGAAAGCAACAAAAATCTTTTATAATGTGCCATTTTCATTATTGACTTCAGCTGGATCCAAAATTAATTGTTATAACTCCATGTCTCAAAATATTGGCTGAAATTGATAAAAAAACACAGGTTTAAATGGGTTAAGTGGTGAGTTTATTGGCCGACACTGCAGTGTTTCGATCTATTAATTAGATCATCTTCAGGGCATAAGATAAGAAATTATTTATCACAGAATAACGAGAAAAGCGAGTGGTAATCCTTGTCATTCAGTCTGTTTAAAAAATTTTTGAGATTTGAAAAAGGAGACGGTTTTGAAATATGACATTATCGCAACAGAAAAAATGTATACACACACACACACAACCACATACCTAAAAAAGTGCACAATGTTTCCTTTCGGTACACACACTTACAGCGTCCCATACTCACGCCATAAAATAGAATATTTGATGTCATATTTCAAAACAGTCTCTTTTTTCAAATCTCAAAAAAATTTTAAACAGACTGAATGACAAGGATTACCACTCGCTTTTCTCATTATTCTGTGATAAATAATTTCTTATCTTATGCCCTGAAGATGATCTAATTAATAGATCGAAACACTGCAGCATCGGCCAATAAACTCACCACTTAACCCATTTAAACCTGTGTTTTTTCATTTTTCTTAATATACTACATATATATATATATATATAATACTAATAATATTATTGTTAGATGGAAAATAAAGGGTCTACCATGGTTTCAATCAAATTGAAATGATTTCCTCAGGACCCTACTCTATGTTAACTAAGTCGATGTAATTCCTTAGTTAAATTGAAGATATTGGATATATAAGGTTATTATCTGATAAATATCTTCAATTTAACTAAGGAATTACATCGACTTAGTTAACGTAGAGTAGGGTCCTGAGGAAATCATTTCAATTTGATTGAAACCATGGTAGACCTTTTATTTTCTACCCAACAATATTATTAGTATTATTACTGCACTATATTTTTAATATGAGCACTTTTGGATTATTTACTGACGCCACTGCGACGGAAAAGTTAAAGTGGCAATTGGATATTATATTTATATATATATATATATACCAACCCCTCCGCACGAGCAGGATGCAACACATGGTCAATTTCTTTTGAATTCAGAGTTTTCCTTCTCCTAGACTGGTTGCCTAGCCAAGGTTAAAGAGTCCAGTCTGCCCTGCTATTTACGCATATCTGGAGGGAGATTTGGATTCATAACTTTCCCAAGAGTATTAGCGCTATGTGAAATGCAAACAGCTTTGTCCAGGATTTGAACTCGGTTCGACAAGTCCATTTCCTACGACTTTAACCATTACACCACTCACCTCCATTTTTTCTTTTCATGAATAAAATGTGACACATGGTTCATTTCTTAAACGGGTTTGAATTCTGAGTTTTCCTTCTCATAGACTAGTTGCCTAACTAAGGTTAAAGAGCACAGTCTGCTTTACTATTTACCCATAGCTGGAGGGAGGATAGTTGTATTCATACCTTTCCCAAGGGTATTACAAATATGTGAAATGCAAACAGCGTTGTCCAGGATTTGAACTCGTCTCACCGTGTCCATTTCCTATGACAGTAACCATCATACCACACGCTTCCACAAGTAAATAGTTTGTAGATAAATATTGATTTGGTTTTATAAACTGGTAAAGATAATTTTCATTAATTTCATGTGTATTAATAAATTGATAGAATTACTAAACTAGTGGATGACCCTCGGCCACCACCTTCTAGTAGCCATATGATAAAAAGGGGTGGTTGTTTGCTATAAGAGTAACCAAAAAAATATGGTCAGGACAATCACATAAGTGCTAGGGCTTGACATAACGAGCTGGTTGATCGGATAGGGCCTATCTGACCACCCATCTAGCCCAAGTAACAACTGAAGTTGGTTGGTTGTTTTATTTTACGGCATACCAACTCTCTTTTAAGTCATTTGGTAAACAAAGGGCTCAGGTTTCTTATAGTACCTAGTGTTGCTTAAGTAGTCACCCAATTAAGTATTGAATAGGCTCATCACTGCTTAACTTCAGTGATCTAGCAGGAACCAGTGCTTTCAGTGTGACTTGATTGTAATTTAAGGACTGAAGTGCAGTGTTGCATGTCATGATACCACTTAGAACTCAAGTCACAGACTGCTAAGCCACCACAGTCCTCAGTCATTATTGGCCAAGAGGTAGCCCATGAAGGAGGGGGGGTGTGTTTACTCCTCTGCAGAGGTGCAATGTGTGTATTCTACAGCCCTAGTAGACAAGACAGGCCTTTGGAAGGAAATAAGTAAAAAGTAAGTAAAGTCGTCGGGATGGCCTAAAGTCAGTATCAGCCAATCAGCGAGGGAGTCTATCCCCTTTACACTTGCGCTAGACCAAGGAGATTATTTTAGCGTCTGAGGTGGAGCGCCACACCTACCATCAGCTCCTTACTTTACCGCACAGATCCCTGTGCTACTCATATGCTGAGTTGGCGAGGACCGGTATCAAACTAGGAACCCTGTGGTTTCTAGCTGAACAATCTACCGACTGAGCTAACCCGGCTCCTTGGAAGGAAATAGCTTATGATAATATGTGACTTTTACTTCTTAATCTTTAGAAAATTTTTTAAAAACCTTTATACCATAATTATTCAAGTATAATATGCAATTTCTCCAGATTTTTAAGCATAAAAGTTAGGGGTGTGTATTATACACAAGAACTAAAGGTCTGTTGTAGAGTAGCTAACACCCCTTCAGTACTCTACCAGATGGACTGGCTCATAGCCATTACATAGCCTACGATTAAAGTAAATTAACTAGCTGAATAATATTCAGACTGACTTTGCTGTGTTGGCTATACTGAATTGACCCTCCTCTATTTAGTGTAAGTTTTGTCTTGTTAATTGTTTGTACTTATTTGTTCTGTGTTTGTATGTATCCACTTGTCACTGGATATTAGTGCTTAATAAATGTATTAAGCACACCATTATTCTGTGTCTTTCCACTTCGTGATACAACACAGTCCATGACACCATTGAGGGTGTTTGTTTTTAATACAACAGTTTGATATTATTAGAAGATAAATATAACTTTGATGAATGACAGGAGAGAAAAATATATTTTTTTGTGCAAAATAAAGATTTCGGTAATTTCCACAAAATCTCCATAAAATTGTGCGTGCGCATTATCTGAAATGAACTTAATTATTATTAAGAACACATTTTATGATATTTTTGCGTTAAAGCAAAAGTTGTATTGCTTTCGAAAAAGTTTCTAAGATTTGTTTATTTTGAACGGAGACTTTCAAAATAGCTATCGGCTTGGTTCAAAGTGAAAGTCAAGTTCTGTTTTATGCTGCTACGTAGAAAAGACTGCTAACCAATTGGTAATTCCATGGTAATTCATGTCAAATCATCCAGAAAAAAGTAAAATTGTCACCCACCCCCTTAAATTTTTACAATGTGTGGACTATGTTAAAGTAAGACAATCTCCAAAATTTGAGTATCCAATTACAAAAATTGGCAGAGTTATGTTGATTCGTAGCTCTCCAAAAGGAGTTTAGGGTTACACATATTTAAACAGTATTTCAAATACAAAAAACCCAATTCCTAAAATCATTGAATATTGTAAAATGCAAATTTTTAGCTTCTTTTCTGGTTAATATGAATTTCTCTTACTTCTCTGTTACCTTTTTCTTTCTCACTCCCTGGTGTTCCTAAAATCCTTTCACACCTATGTGATTTTCAGACGAGGGTCTGGAGTTTATATAGGTGAGAAACTGTCAGTAACCAGGCACTGTTGACTCCATGTCCACACTTGAAATATTAATTGAATCGATTGTGTTGTTATTCACTTTCTCGACATATAGTTTCTCTCTCACACACATGCATATATATATATTTATTGTTGTGGAGGCGATGTATGCTTCTTTGTTGGTATATCTGATGAGTCTAATTTTCAATTTATATTATATATATATATGTAGGTATGTTCAAAACAAAGGGACATAACTCTTATTTTGTTTACACGATTATCTCTCTTAGATTGGCTCCTTGTGAGCCATTGAAATTTTTTTTATGGTTACTCAAAATCGCTATCTTTTACTATCTCGTATGTTTTCACATCCAGGTATTTGGAAGTAAAAGATAAACATAGGATTTTCTATCCAATATCTTTAAAAATATTTATTCTTGGATGTGTAGGCAAAAAGACTTCTCTGTTGCGATTGACATATTTATTTAGACTGGGAGAGAATTCGGCCAGTTTTGTCCTCCATACTTGAAATAGACGATTTTTTAAAATTTTTTAAAAAATTCTTGGAAAATATGCAACATATCATAGCATATTTTTTAACTTAGATTTTGTCAAAAATAAAATTTAGGGTAATCTTTTATTAAAATTTCAAGTTAGTCACGGATGTTGACAGACATGTAAAATTGACCTTGAAATTTTTAAGGTAGTAAAAAACTCAATTTAACTTAGATAAAATGAATTTTTTTTTTTCATCAATTTAGAGAAAAATATTTTTTTTTGATACTATGAAAAAAAACAACAAAAAATATGCTACATCATTTATTTTTTGAGTTTTAAGAAAATAACTTTTAAATTTTAAAATCACTTTTTTAGGGTATTGAATTTAAATTTTTATTTTTCTATATATTCTTCAGGATATGATCTTTCAAGAAATGTAAAAATAAGGGACCGGGAATTTTTTTTCAAGTTTCTTTAATAAAATAAGCTAATCATTATAAAATTAAGTCGTTGGAAAATAATTTGGTGAAAATTTCATTAAAATTGGACAACTCCCAGATTTTTGGTAATTGTTTTAAAATTAAGAAATTAAAAAAAAAAAGTATGATCTCCCTTGGGAATCCTTGAACATCACTATATATATATATATATATATATATATATATATATGTGTGTGTGTGTTTGTGTCTATAATATATATTTTTTGTTTGGTATGTATGTGTCGACTTATAACTCAGAAACTAGATGTTATTCAGATTTGAAATCCTTGACACCCTTGTAACTAAAAAACACACCAAATTTGGTTATTTATTTTTACTGATTAAGGAATATAATTAACTAATTAAACAAAAATCAAACGATTATGATAATCGTGGCATAGCTGCTGCTGCTAATATAAAAATAAATTCGTTGGCTGCTGCCTATATCAGCAGTGATTTAAAATGGCACTGCTGCTGGTAATTTGAAGTTGACAAATTTGTGCCCTAATCGTTTCAGCTCGGAATTTCTTGCGTATCACCGGTCTAATCATAGAAATTTTTATTTGGTTAGAAAGAAAATAAAATAATTTTTCTAAATATGTAATTTGTATGTTTTATCGATTGAATTATTTTTTACAACGAATTAAATAACAATAATAAACGAAAACATTGAATTTAACGATTAATAATAAAATATAATCCATTTTTAATCAGTATTTAATTTTTTTGCATGTACAAAAGAGTTTTAGAAATAAAAAAATAAATTGTAATACGAGCAATTGTAAGTATTTAATTCTTAGCATTTTATTGTTACATTTTAATATGGTAAAAAAAAGAAGGAATTAAACAGATACATTTAATTTCTACCATATGAAATCAACAGGCAAGGAAGCTCATTTAAAAAAATTAAATTGTTCCAAAAATGTAAACAACAAAGAGACTATTCTTAAAATAAACAAATATTATAATACACTAATTCTTAGCTTTGTTTATCGTTAAATATTTAATAAAGTTTAGGAATGCATTTTTAAAAATAATATCTTAAATGTAAACAAAAAGAAAAAAAATTGCTAAAATAAACAAACATTCTACCATACAAATTCTTGGCGATTTTTAAAAAAAATTGCTAAATCATTTTCCTCTTATTCTCTCTTTTACTCCTGTTTTCTCCTCACTAACTCTTTGGTGTTCCTAATTTTTTTTAAATCCGGTCATGGACCGGTACTATTGGTAATATATATATATATATATATATATAGTGATGCTGATTGCGTCCTGGGATGGACATATTTGGTTTGAATGAGTCCCCGGGAAAATCTATGGGTCCTGAAGCCATCTAACCAAAAGTTTCTTAGAAATTAATTACACAGGATAGATTACAATGTATTTTCAGTTAGCTTGAAATGGTGAGGGAAGAAAAAAGAAAAACATTAAGATGCATGGATATGATTCTACCACACACTTTTAGATTTTTGTGCGTCAGGGACACTGGACAATATATATATATATATATATATATATGTATTAAAACAGTTAAAACCCCCTTCGCATTCTGTGGGTGACAATATCCGAGCGGTTAAGCTGTCTGACTGCTGTTGAAATGATTGGAGTTCTATCTCGGCTCTAGGTAGCTCACAAAATGTCTAGCCACACTGAAGAGACTTGATAAGTCGAAACACGTGTCTGTGGATGACTATATATATATATATATATATATATATATATATATATATGAAAAATGAATGGAAGTGAATCCGACAGTGTGAAATAAATATTTAGAAAAAACAAACACATGATGTAAAATTTGCTGACAGAATTCTGTTTCGACCCTTTATTGAAGTGGTCTTCATCAAGAGCGAGTTGTGTATGATAGAGAGAACAGTGAAAGTGGACTGTGGTCTTACAGTGCTGGGATTTTTTAACTTTTTGATACTTTCTTTTACATTTTTATACACATTTACATCAAACTCTTTTGAGTTTTCTTTGTGGACTATAATGCTTCTGATTTTAATAAAATAAAATAAAATTTTTTTATTTTATTTTCATAACAGAATACGCATTTAAAAAAAAAAAAAAAAAAAAATTTTAATTAAAAAAAATTCCGGCTATAATATTGAACGTTTCATCTGCACCACTTTCGTCTCATAACGGTCCACTTTCACCGTTCTCTCTATCATACACAACTCGCTCTTGATGAAGACCACTTCAATAAAGGGTTGAAACAGAATTCTGTCAGCGAATTTTACATCATATGTTTGTTTTTTCATATATATATATATATATATATATATAACCATTCAGGATTTTGAAAGGAGAAAAAAAAACAACAACAAAGCCAATGAAATTGTAAACAGAACAAATTTAATACAATAAAATTCTGAAATAATACAAAGCAATTGAGATTGCAATGAGGCAGATAAACAATCAAAAAACAAAATAATTTTTGAAATGCTTATGAAATAGCAACACCAAAAAATCTGTCTTTTTTTCTTCTTTTTTTCCTGTTTTCTTTTTCTTTTTTTTTTCTTTTTAAATATAACTCGAAGAAAATGTGAGATTTAAAAATATCTGCAGTTGTTATCGAAGTAAACAGCGAAATTGCAGCAGAAAGACAAAAATAGAAATTTTTTTACTACTCAAAAAGAATTCTGGGACCGTTTTTAAGGATAATACTAATCCTTGGATTTCATGAAAGTCCGCATGCTTAGGCAAAAAAGAAAATGATATTAATAACTATAATAAAAATAAAACAAATAATCAAAAAAAACAAAACAAACAAACAAAAAAACAATTACAAAAAAAGTTAGCAATCTCTAAGCTATATACTTGACTTCTTTGTTGCTTAAGTACATTATATGTTACTTATTGCATCAATTAAATTCACATAGCATTTCATATTTCATGAATAAATGAATGTTATATCATGAATATTACTTATTGCATCAAAAGGGGGTTTTATATAGCAATTTTTTTTCTTTCTTCACATTTTTGTTATTGCATTTTGGAGGTAAAAAATGTACTCCATATATCTCCAACTTCCTTTTTGTCATGGTGCATCATTCTTTAATTTTTTTTAAAAATTTAGTAGCAATCTTCATAAAAGAAATTTTGACTCAAAATTAAATAAAACTATTCTTCAATATATTTTACCATCCCATACATTAACCATACCATACATTTCCCCTATCTCTCTCTATTGCACTTGTATTGAAAATGGAAGAAGAAAAAAAACAAAAAACTGGATTTTCTTCAAGATTTCATTTTTCTCCTAAATATTCTTCCATTTCTCCCTAAACATTATTATTAGTATTATTTTTTTGGTTTCAACTAATTTCATGACTACCAAGTATTTGAGATGTATAGTTTCTAGTAAAGAGAGAAAAGGAGTTAAAATTGGAGAAGTTAATATTGGAGAGAGAGCAGGAGGGGGGGAACAGGATACATGGAGGAGGAGGAGGAGGAGAATGATGATGAGGAGGATGGGGAGGATGAGAAAAGCATAAAGGATAAAGATTATATGAACTTAAAAGGAAGGAACGTTCACCTTGCATGCATTGTGTGCTCAATTCAATGGCCATTTGCATAGATTAAAATTTTTTCCTTTTAAACAAGAATCTTGAGTTTTTTTTTTTTTTTTTAAATTAAGGTAGGGATTTTTTTTAAAAGGTTCATTGAAAATGCGTGTGTGCGTGCTTGGGAGTACAAGTTGAACATTTAAAAAAAAAAAAAAAAAAAAAATTAAAAATTAAAAAAAAAAAAAAAAAAAAAAAAAAGCTCAAAAAGGTCAGAGGGAAAAATGAGTTTTAATGGTTATTTCGTTTCTTCTCTGTAACTTTTTTAAAAGAATTAATTTGAAAATCCCTCATCACCAGCATTTTCTTCTTTTTTTTTTCTTTTATACTTTTGAATATTTTTGGTCTTGGAGAATCTCAGAGATAAGCAGAACTACAAGTCAGAAGGATTTAAAGACAAAAAAGAGTCAAAAGGGGGGAAAAGAAAGGAAAGACATTTGTTTGTTTTTTATTTTTTTGTTGGGGTATAGGGGTATCCTCCTCCCTATTTAAGAACTGCTCAGGGTGCCCAACACCACTGTCACTGTGTGGGGCAATCATTAGAGACAATAAAGGAAAAGGTTAGAAGGCATAAGTTGCGACTAGACAATGGGAACATTGGTAGTTACTTTCTTAAGAGGATGGCCAACATGAAAAAGGTAAAAATAGAGAGAGAGACAGAGAGAGAGAGAGAGAGAGAGAGCAAAAAGAACTGAATGGATAAGAAACCGGGATTATGAGTGAATGAATAAATTGAATGAAAGTGAGTGCTAGTCAATAGTCTTGGGGGGTGGGGGGCTATGTACAGATCAAGTGACCGCCATATTTTATTCATTTTACTTAGCAGCTTCCACGGGAAACTCAAATGTAAATGGGGATTTCCTTGGCACTGGTGATGGAGGCAGTGATGGGTTAGCAGACTGCGACTCCAGGGCCTCTGACAATCTGAAAAATAGCAGAAAATGAGAAAAGAAACATTTTATGAGTAAATTGTATTAAAAAAAAAAAACCAACAAAAACAAAACAAAAAATACAAACAAGACAAATGCAATTTGACAGCTTTTTAATTTAGTGAGTCCTGGGATGCATGTATTTGATTTGAATGAGTCCCGGGAAATTTGATGGGTCCCAATTAAAGTTTCTTAATAAATTATAGTTTTTATCTATGAGCAACTAAATCTGTCTAACCCCTACCTTGTACCCCATACAGTGTAATTCATTTTTAAGAAAACATTGAAATGTATTTACAGTTAGCTGGAAATGGTTGGGGAAGAACCCCCCCCCCAAAAAAACAAAAAAAAAACAAAAAAAACAACAAAAACAACAAACTGGGACCCCACGGATACAATTATTCTGCGTCCTTTTATATGTGTCAGTGTGTTGCATACCCTTTCTTACTTCTTTCTTCTGGTCGTATTTTCTTCTGGCCGGCTTTGCTATTTCTTCATCTATCTTGGTCTGGTCTCTTCTAAGGTTTGAACTTTCTTGGGGACTTTGGGTCTGGTTTCTGAAGTTCTTTTCTTCTTTTTTTTTTTTAAATTTAAAAATTTTTTTTTATATTATTAAAGTTTAAGATAATTATTCAAATCTAAAAGATATTTTATTTATTTTTATTTTTTATTTAATATGTTTGCACCAAGGGTCAAGTACGGAAGATAGTTTTGAGTTTATTCAGAGATTTCAGATACTCTTGAAAATTCTAAAAATTAATAAACATTTCAAATGAATATTTAATTTCATTATTTTTCAGATTTGGAAGGGTAGTATTAACCTTAAAAAAAATAAAAATAAATAAATAAATAAATAAAAGGGGTAAACAGTAGGGCAGACTAGACTCTTTAGCCTTGTTACGGCAACTGGTACAGAAGAAGGAAAACTCTGAATTGTGATTGTCTTCATTCCTATATACTAAAACAAGAACAACAACCACAGAACATGTCAAACACCTTTGACTGTTAAACACTTAGTCATGGAATGCAGTTTTTTGCTCACATCAGAAACCGTTATTTTAATGCAAACAATTTGGAAGATCTATTTGAAAATGTCAACATGGAAGACATTCTGTCCTTTTTGAGGGAAATAAAATTATACCATAGAATATAGACATGAACAATACCATACAATATGATCCCCAATGATGCTCACACAATGTTAAAACCAATTACTAAAAAAGTATAAATATAAATACACAACATATATTACTTCCTAACTGTTAGGCATGACATAACCCCGGACGTGTTGATAGGCCGTTAAAATCAATCAACCAACCAACCATTCATTCATTTGTAGGGGATTATCTTCCCTTTAACTGGAAGAGTTATCTTCCCGCTGTGTTGCCGTTTGTGGCCACCAGGGGACCTCTGGTATATAAGCGGCCGATTCAAATGCTTCCGCCTCTCTTTTTCCTTACTACCTCTGAACGAGCACATGGGTTAGACTTATGTCTACCCCGTTCTCGGTGGGGCGTAGCCCCCCCTACATTACTGTAAGTCTTTTATACAGCATGGACTATCCTTTAGTTCCATGTCTGTAACATTTATATTTTATGTACATTTGGGTATCTCGTTTATACCTAAATATTGTATCTTGTATTTACCATTCATGAATGTGTCCTTTTATCTCTACTCTTATATCTTATTTGTATCTTATGTATCTATGTACTTTATGTATCTTATCGTTACCATATGCTGTACACCTATTAAATGTTTTGTCTCACAACGTGTCGGAGCTGTTGCTCAATCACTAACCTTGAAAATTACAACTGGTGACCCCGACGTGATGTCTACACCACTACACATTCATTTTTTAAACTCTGCTTGAAAATTGACCTTGTGTCATTTCTTGCTCAAGCAGAGGGTTTGGTAAATACATATTTCATATCTACCTACGGCAATATATCAACAGGAGGTGCGTTTAGCATAAGGGTTATCATTGTAGGAAATGGAATCAGTGACTCAAATTCAAATCCTGGACAAGGCTGTTTGTGTTTCATTTTGTGCTAATACCCTCGGGAAAAGTATGAATCTATTCTTCCCCCAGCTATGAGTAAAAAGTGCGGAAACCAGTCTAAGGGGAGGAAAAACTCAAACCAGTGTGTACTCTGTTTAAATATTGACTTTGTGTCACATCCTACTAGTAGCAGAGGGGTTGGGTAAATACATATAGCAATACAACAAATGAACCAGTAGGATAATCTAGAAAAATTTCAAATTTACCTGGTTGCAAAGAGAGAGAGAGAGAGAGAGAGAGAGAGAGAGAGAGAGAGAGAGAGAGAGAGAGAGAGAGAGAGAACTAAGCAAAGCAAGAAGAGGAGAGAGAAAAACAAAAATAGAGAGGAGAGAAAGTGAGAGGAGAGAGGAGAGAGAGAGAGAGAGAGAGAGAGAGAGAGAGAGAGAGAGAGAGAGAGAGGAGGTTCCTGTGACATCCAAGAAGAAGAAATTTGAAAGCAATGGGAAAACCCATGAAGGTTATCAGAAATAATTAATCTCTATTAAAGACTAGCAGCAGCTACTCGGGGTCACCTGGGTAGAGTTTTTTTTTTAAAAAAGTTAGTCCCGCAGATCAATTATTACTGAATCGTGAGTTGAATCCTTGTGGGATGCCCTATTTAAATCCCTACGTTAAAAAAATAGACCTTGCATTGATCCAGTTAGTCTGAAAAAAAAAATGTAATGTCTACTATCTAAAATATTAAATGAAAAGAAAAAAAAAAAAAAAAAAAATCCATGCTGTTATCATTTAAATTTTATTTTTTAATTATCTTCAAGAATATAAATCAAATCTCTTATTTTTGCTCAAAAACCAAGCCATGGTGATATTTAATGTGTATATATATTTACTTTGTCGTTAATTGTTTTATTTTCGAAGTTTCCTCCGGATATACTGTTATGATCCCGGTGGAGCCCCCCGGTTACGTTCACCTATCGTTTCGACGTTATACAACGTTTTTCCATCAGAGATTACCAAAGAAAATGAAAGCTGTACATACAACAATCATGGTAACTTTGTTCTTGGGAACAATTTTTCTTCCCTCCCCCACGAGATGTTCACTGACCGGGTCCCGACTATTGACTGATACTGCTACTAGGGATCGCTTTCCTTCCCCCAAATCGTGACGTCACTTCGCAAGGTCGGCTACGTGCCATGACGAAGCAGAATTATTCTTCTTCCGGTAAAATTTGGGGTCACTTTCTAGGACCCCCCCCCCTCCTGGTGTCAGCCAGTCTCTAAGAATATTCTAGAGGTTTCTACTTGTTGATCATTTGATTAAACGTAACAATACATATACACACAACTGCCCTTTATATATGGATGGATAGATAGATAGATAGATCGATAGATATAGATAAAATCATTAAAAGAGACAAAATGAAGACAATCACAATCGTTTTGGTTGAAAAATCTTTGTGTATATTTCATGTAAAAAATTAAAAAGAAGAGAAAGAAAGAAAGAGAAAGAAAGAAAGAGAAAGAAAGAAAGAATGGGGGGATATGAATGGGGATGAATAGAAAGAAAGAGAGAAAGAAAGAAGAAAAAGGGATGGGAGAAATTAAAAAAAAGAGAAAGAAAAGAAGAAAGAAAAAGAAAAGAATGTAGGATGTTAATGAGAGGGGTGAATAGAAAGAAAAGAAGAAAGAAAGAAAGAAATAAGAAAAAGGGATGGGAGAAATTAAAAAGAAAGAGAAAGAAAGAAAGAATGTAGGATATTAATGGGAGGGATGAATAGAAAGAAAGAGAGAAAGAAAGAAATAAGAAAAATATTTTGTTAAGTGACTAAATTAGAAATGAATTAATACAAAATAGATTAACTGACACACATGACTGGCAAAACCAGTGAGAAATGGCGGTTAAATTAATAGGCGGGGGGGGGGGGGTATATGCCCTGCAGGTAAATAGGATAAATAATTTTTTTTCAACGCGAGAGAGAGAGAGAGAGAGAGAGAGAGAGAGAGAGAAAGAGAGAGAGAGAGTAATAACCCAGAAAGAGGAAGAGAAACAGTAAGTACATGGAGAAACAGTAAGTGCATGGAGAGGGAAGAGAAAAAGTGTATAGAGAGACAGAGTGAGTAAGATCACGAAAAGGGGAGAGCGAGTAAGAGCCCAAAGAGAGGGAGAGAGATAATAAGAGCACAAAGAGAGGGGGGAGAGAGATATTAAGAGCCCAAAGAGAGGGAGAGAGAGATAATAAGAGCCAAAAGAGAGGGAGAGAGAGATAAAGAGCCCAAAGAAGAGGGAGAGAGATATAATAAGAGCCCAAAGAGAGGGAGAGAGAGATAATAAGAGCCCAAGAGAGGAGAGAGAGATAATAAGAGCACAAAGAGAGGGGGAGAGAGATAATAAGAGCACAAAGAGAGGGGAGAGAGATATTAAGAGCACAAAGAGAGGGAGAGAGAGATATTAAGAGCACAAAGAGAGGGGAGAGAGATAATAAGAGCCCAAAGAGAGGAGAGAGAGATAATAAGAGCCCAAAGAGAGGGAGAGAGAGAGAGATAATAAGCACAAAGAGAGGGAGAGAGAGATATTAAGAGCACAAAGAGAGGGAGAGAGAGATATTAAGAGCACAAAGAGAGGGAGAGAGAGATATAAGAGCACAAAGAGAGGGAGAGAGAGATATTAAGAGCACAAAGAGAGGAGAGAGAGATAATAAGAGCACAAAGAGAGGGAGAGAGAGATATTAAGAGCACAAAGAGAGGGAGAGAGAGATAATAAAGAGCACAAAGAGAGGAGAGAGAGAGATATTAAGAGCACAAAGAGAGGGAGAGAGAGATAATAAGAGAGAGATAATAAGAGAGAGATAGAGAGAGAGAGAGAGATAATAAGAGAGAGAGAGAGAGAGATAATGAGAGATAGAGATAATAAGAGAGAGATAGAGAGAGATAATGAGATAGAGATAGATAATAAGAGAGAGATAGAGAGAGAGAATAAATGTGCACCCAAGATGTTGCTATTTTTATTTGCAAATATTTAGTTACACAAGATTGTTAATGACAATATCTTGATGTATCAATATGCATACATTTGCCACCTTTGTCAGATATTTTACTCTACCAGTCACCATGCTGTAGAATGTCTAACAAAACTGTTTACACACACACACACACACATATATATATATATATATATATATATATATATATATATATATATATATATATATATATATATATATATATATATAAAGGAGGTGGGTGTGAGTAGACATTATTTGCAGTGTAGTTAGAAATGAAGAAGTGAGTCTACAGAGGATATATGAAGACTGTAGCTGTCTACCAAATAAACAACTACAAAGTATCACATGAATGAAGGTCACAAATACCTCAGAAATACTGAACAGGAAGAAAGACAAGTAAGTGTAAATAGTTGCTATTTGTGCAAGTTAACTCTTCTTGCCACAGCATATTACTTAATTATATAGAGTCCATAAGAATCATATATGAAAAAAAAAGGGTAAATAGTAGGGCAGACTAGACTCTTTAATTTTCTTGCCACAGCATATTACTTAATTATAGAGTCCATAGAATCATATATGAAAAAAAAGGGTAAATAGTAGGGCAGACTAGACTCTTTAATTCTTCTTGCCACAACATATTACTTAATTATATAGAGTCCAATGAATCATATATGAAAAAAAGGGTAAATAGTAGGCAGACTAGACTCTTTAATTCTTGCCACAGCATATTACTTAATTATATAGAGTCCAATGAATCATATATGAAAAAAAAGGGTAAATAGTAGGGCAGACTAGACTCTTTAATTCTTCTTGCCACAACATATTACTTAATTATATAGAGTCCAATGAATCATATATGAAAAAAAAGGGTAAATAGTAGGGCAGACTAGACTCTTTAATTCTTCTTGCCACAACATATTACTTAATTATATAGAGTCCAATGAATCATATATGATAAATAGTAGGCAGACTAGACTCTTTAATTCTTCTTGCCACAACATATTACTTAATTATATAGAGTCAATGAATCATATATGAAAAAAGGGTAAATAGTAGGGCAGACTAGACTCTTTAATTCTTCTTGCCACAGCATATTACTTAATTATATAGAGTCCATGAATCATATATGAAAAAAAAAGGGTAAATAGTAGGGCAGACTAGACTCTTTAATTCTTCTTGCCACAACATTTTTACTTAATTATATAGAGTCCAATGAATCATATATGAAAAAAAAGGGTAAATAGTAGGGCAGACTAGACTCTTTAATTCTTCTTGCCACAACATATTACTTAATTATATAGAGTCCATAGAATCATATATGAAAAAAAAGGGTAAATAGTAGGGCAGACTAGACTCTTTAATTCTTCTTGCCACAGCATATTACTTAATTATATAGAGTCCATAGAATCATATATGAAAAAAAAGGGTAAATAGTAGGGCAGACTAGACCTTTAATTCTTCTTGCCACAGCATATTACTTAATTATATAGAGTCCATAGAATCATATATGAAAAAAAAAGGGTAAATAGTAGGGCAGACTAGACTCTTTAATTCTTCTTGCACAGCATATTACTTAATATATAGAGTCCATAGAATCATATATGAAAAAAAAAGGGTAAATAGTAGGGCAGACTAGACTCTTTAATTCTTCTTGCCACAGCATATTACTTAATTATATAGAGTCCATAGAATCATATATGAAAAAAAAAAGGGTAAATAGTAGGCAGACTAGACTCTTAATTCTTCTTGGCCAGACTAGACTCTGCCACAGCATATTACTTAATTATATAGAGTCCATAGAATCATATATGAAAAAAAAAAGGGTAAATATAGGGCAGACTAGACTCTTTAATTCTTCTTGCCACAGCATATTACTTAATTATATAGAGTCCATAGAATCATATATGAAAAAAAAGGGTAAATAGTAGGGCAGACTAGACTCTTTAATTCTTCTTGCCACAGCATATTACTTAATTATATAGAGTCCATAGAATCATATATGAAAAAAAAGGGTAAATATAGGGCAGACTAACTCTTAATTCTTCTTGCCACAGCAATAGGCAGATAGACTCTTTAATTCTTCTTGCACATATTACTTATATTATATAGAGTCCATAGAATCATATATGAAAAAAAAAAAAGAAAAAAGAAAGAGTGAAACATGAGAGGAATAACAAAACGTTTAGTTTTTATTAAATCACATAAGTTATTTTCTTGTATATAAAAATCCGAAAGCAAAAATTTTCTGGACTGATTAGATTTGGATAATATCCAGATAAAATTATTTTCTGGGCATTAGTTGGGCGAGAATCAAATTTCCATGGAAATAAGCTGTTATTTTAATTTATAAGTTTAAAAAAAAAAAAAAGAAGAAATAAATAGGAAATGTATTTATTCAAACTCTAAGTCATTGTTGGGGGGAGGTCTTATTGTTTAGGGGGAAGGGTCTTATTGTTTAGGGGGTTTAGGGGGGAGGGTCTCATTTTTTTAGGGGGGGAAGGGTCTTATTGTTTAGGGGGGGAAGGGTCTTATTGTTTAGGGGAGGGGAGGGGAGGGTCTTATTGTTTAGGGGGGAGGGTCTTTTGTTTAAGGGGAGGGGGAAAGGTCTTATTGTTTAGGGGAGGGGAAAGGGTCTTATTGTTTAGGGAGGGGGAAAGGGTCTTTTGTTTAGGGGAAAGGGTCTATTGTTTAGGGGAGGGGGAAAGGGTCTTATTGTTTAGGGGGGAGGAAGGGTCTTATTGTTTAGGGGGGAGGAAGGGTCTTATTGTTTGGGGGGGGGGGTCTTATTGTTTCCACTCAAAATAACCAATTACTTTTTCTCTTATTATTTTCATGACTTACAGAAGATTTTGTCAACAAATATAATAATTTGTATTATTTAGATTTTTCAGACTGTTGTCCTCGTGTTTACAGTTATATACACATTTCAGCTGATCTGCTCTCTGGCCTTCTTCAGGTGTTTCTCATTGAACTCGGGAACCTGAAGAAGACTGGAGGGCACATCAGCTGAAATGTTGTGTATATAACTATAAAGATAAGGACAACAGTCTGAAAAATCTAAATAATACAAATTATCAAGCCTCATCAAAAAAATTCAGACAAATAATAATAATAATAATAATAATAATAATGATAATGATGATGACGATAATAATAATAATAATAAATAAATAAAATTTTGACCATGCTATTAAATAGTATATTCACACACCAGAATCTGTCCAAGAGAATGAGTTGCATAAAATTCTCTGGGACTTTGAGATACAGATGGATCACCTAATCCCTGCCAGAAAACCAGACCTAGTGTTGATTGACAAAAAAAGAACTTGTCATCTAGTGGATTTTGTTGTTCTGGCGGACTACAGAGTGAAAATGAAAAACAAAAACAAAAAGATGGACAAATACATAGACCTTGCTAGAGAACTGAAAAAACTGAAATATGAGGATGAAGGTCATACCAATCGTAGTCAGTGTCCTTGGAATAGTTCCCAAAGGTTTGCAAACGAAAATGGAAATCAAAGAAAGAATTGAGACCTGTTAAGATTGGCTAGAATACTCAGAAGAGTCCTGGAGACCTGTGGAGACCTCTTGTCCCTCAGAGTCCAGTGAATAACAACCAGCAATCAAAGCAATGACCCACGAAGAGTGATATAATAATAATAATGGAGATTCGCTTCTGGTTTTTGTCTGTAACAAAAACTACGTCACTGCTTATGTCACATTACCCAAAATCGTCATAACATAGAATAAATACACTGAAAATTTGAACATGCAACATTAGACAGTCCTCATTGTTTTTTAAAACAAGTTTTAATAAATACATGACTGGTATTATATATCTATATATAGTTTGTTTTATCTTAATACATATTTAAAGTTTACATTTCAAATTGTTTTATTTTTTAATCCTTTAATGAATTTGATGATTTTACTTACTTAGGGTACAAACTCACTTACATTGAATTTTTAACTCCCACCCCTCAGGCAATATGTTTCAAAAATCTATTTTTACATCGACCGGAGGGCGTTTTTTTTTTTGCTAGTAATTTACAACGTCTATTTGTATGTATGTTACCATGAAGCAAAAGTAGCACACCATAGCAAGATGTTTTGGTAATCCTTAACTATTTCCTCGTAAATTCCCACCATAATATAAACTGAACCCTCATTTTATGTCCGTGTTTTTGCAATAAATGTTTTATTTTTCTTGCACCCGTTATTTTACAATACTAAATATATTTTCTTTATTTATTTTAATATTCACTTCAATGTGTATATTCTAGAAGTTTTTATTTTGTGAGAATGGTTAGTTTTAAAGTAAGGGCTTTTTGTTATTTCTTTCTTTTTTTTTGGGGGGGGGGGGCTTTGGTACTCTAAAATAAAAACCTCAGATTTTAATCATCGTCAATGAAAAAACAAAATTACGGTCATAATCGGAGGATCCAATTTATGGCTAAATTGTAAAACGAGCCCCACTTTAAAACTAACCATTCTCACAAAATAAAAACTTTTTAGAATATACACATTGAAGTGAATATTAAAATAAATAAAAATATATTTAGTATTTAATATATTTAGCACCCATTATTTACAAATAATGGGTGCAATAACATAAAATTATAAAAGGACGCAGAAAAATCATATCCATGCATCCCAGTGTTTATTTTTTTCTTCTCCCACCATTTCCAGCTAACAGTAAATACATTTCAATATTTTCTTGGAAATGAATTACACACTATGGGTACGAGGTAGGGGTTTGACGGCTTTAGTTGTTCATAGATAAAAACTCTGCAATTTACCAGGAAACTTTAGTTGTGACCCATTAAATTTCCCAGGGACTCATTTAAAACAAATCCTTGCATCCCAGGATGTACTAAATTAAAAAGCTATCAGCATCACTATATATATATATATATATATATATATATATATATATATATATATGTAAACAACTTTTTAGCTATTTTCAGCCGACAGTATATTTGGGAGAATGTGCTTTTTAATTTTAGTCAGACCTAATTTTTGAAAGTTAATTCATTTATGTTTAATTAGGCGGGATTTAAACTACTTAAATGTGAGGCTAAACAAATCGAGAAAAATCAATCTCTGAATATATATTCGACCTATTAGGTCTCATCAGCAGAGTTATAAGATACAAGGACCGCCTAGCGTGTGACTCGAACCTTTGTGCCGAAATGGCACGCCGGTATCTTACCATCACGCCAAGGCGGTCCTCGTATCTTTAACTCTGCTGATGAGACCTAATAGGTCGAATATATATTCAGAGACTGATTTTTCTCGATTTGTTTAGCCTCCATTTAAGTAGTTTAATCCCGC
>CM042144.1:14663231-14680731 GCA_023376005.1 Doryteuthis pealeii
TCAAACTCGCTATATAATAGTAATGGATCTGTGAGACTAGTTTGCTAACCATTACACCACGATGTAAAAAGTATGCATCCAACTATGGGTAAATAGTATGGCAGACTGGGCTCTCTAAATTTGGTTAGGCAACCAGTCTAGAAGTAAAATTGAATTCAAACCTGTTAAACGGCGCTCAATAAATTGACCTTGAGTCACATCCTGCTCAAGTGGAGGGGTTGGTAAATACATAAAATGACATTTTGAATATCTTTTTGAAGTTTTAGCATCCGCCTAGGAACCACATAGTTCTTGGTTCGATACCAGCCCTCGCCAACTCGGCGTATGAATAACACAGGGATCTGTGTGGTAAAGTAAGGAGCTGATAGTAGGTGCGGTACTCCACCTCAAATGCAAAAACAATCTCCTTGATCTACCACTAGTGAAAAGGGGATAGACTCCCTGGCTGATACCAACTTTAGGCCATCCCGATGACTTTACTTACTTTTTTTTACTTAATGTTGGTTTAAAATGAAAGTTAAAAGCATAAAGTTACTTGTGATGATAATGATAATAATAATAACAAAATGGTATATGTATAAACCAGAATCTGTTCTTGAGAATGAAATGCATAAAATTCTCTGGGACTTTGAAATAAAAACGGATCACCTTATCCCAGCAAGAAGACCAGACCTAGTGTTGATAAACAAAAAAGAAAGAACTTGTCAACTGGTGGATTTTGCAGTGCCAGCAGATCACAGGGTGAAGCTGAAGGAAAATTAAAAAATGGACAAATATCTGGACCTTGCCAGAGAACTGAAAAAAATTATGGAATATGAAAGTGAAAGTAATACCAATTGTAGTTGGTGCACTTGGAACAGTCCCAAAAGGATTGGAAAAGGGTCTGGAAAGTTTGGGAATTAGAGGAAGGATTGAAACCATTCAGAACACTGCACTGCTACAATCTGCCAGAATACTCAGAAGAGTCCTGGAGACCTGAGGAGACTTGCTGTCATTCAGACTCCAGTGAAAGGCCATCAGCTAATGCTGATGTGAAAACTCAAAAGGAGTAAAGAATAATAATATACCATATGAATAAACTATATAAAGGCAAAAATAGATAAGATGCAGCAGAACAGCAAGTGCAGAATGTGTGGAGACAGAGACGAAATAATATAAGCGAATGCAGCAAACTAGCACAAAGAAAGTACAAGACTAGGCACGACTCAGTGGGAAAGGGGGTCCACAGGGAATTGTGCAAGAAATTCAATTTTCACCATACAACTAAATGGTATATGCACAAGCCTGAATCTGTACTGGAGAATGAGACGCATAAAATTCTCCGGGACTTCAAGATACAAACGGATCACCTAATCCCATCCAGGAGACCAGACCTACTATTGATTAACAAGAAGAGAACGTGCATCTCGTGGATTTTGCCGTTCCGGACGACCACCAATTGAAAGTGAAAAAAAGCGAAAAGATAGACAAATAATTGGACCTTGCCACAGAACTGAGAAAACTGTGGAACATGAAGGTGAAGGTCATACCAATTGTAATTGGTGCCCTTGAAACGGTCTCCAATGGTCTGGAAAAGAATTTGGGCGAATTGGGAAATCAGAGGAAGAATAGAGTCCATCCAAACTACAGCACAGTGAAGATCAGCTAGAATACTCAGAAGAGTCCTGGAGACTTGCTGTCACTCAGCTTCCAGTGAACCACCTCATAATAACAATAATAATAATAAGTTTTTAATAATACACCTAGACCAATCATTATTATTGTTGGTTGAAAGGTTATATGAGAAATTTAACAGACTAGATAAAAACCTGCCCATGGGGTGGGGATTTCAAACTAATTCCTGCTGAAGGGGAATGCCAATAGAACTAACCAATTTGTTGCAGCCTCAAGGAAGTTTGCTTCCTGCGGGGCACCCCATGTTAAACCGACCTTGTGTCACATTCCAACACAAAGAGGCAAGGGGAGTTAAATACCAAGATCATAGATTTGAACAATGTATTTATCGAATTACGTTATTCAAAAATCATCATCATCAACACAAACTCATAGATCAAAATTTAAATATCTGGAAGTTCACAAAAAAGATTGCAATTTTTTGAAATCTTGACATAGACAAATGAAGGGTCCATTTTTATATTATATTTACATATGTAAATCAAACTTCCCAGTAAAAATTCTACAAAAATATTTTCAAAAACTAATATGCTAAAACCATGTTTCAGGATCCTGTAGAGGAATGATAGTTGGTTGAATATTGTTTCCTCATATTGATGTTTGTTTGTTTTGTTTTACGGCATATCAACCTTGGTGGGTTATTTAATGCCGAGAAAGTTGTGAAATAAATCAATTCTTAATGCATAATGCAATTTTGTTTATCAACTCATGTTTTTCTATTTAACCCATAGATGGGACCCTAACAGGTACTACCACTCCGGGTCAGGGTGGACCTGGGAGTAATGACGATGAAGGGATACTCTACACTCCTGAGATAGGGCCAAAGTGGAGTATTGCAAGTCATGAACTGTTCATCCACTTAGGTTCTATCCTTAAGCATCACGGGTTACCACCCACGGCCAACAGGTGGCCCCATTGGGGCAGTCTTACCCCTCTGCAGAGGTGCAGTCTGCATTCTAACGCCCCAGCCGACAGGGTGTCCTCATATTGAATAAATACGAGAACAATTCATGACAAAGTAATAATTAGAACTAGCAAGACCTGTGGATATACTACAGTATGATAATTTAATTATTACGTTTGACATGTTTAATTAAGAGCTATTGCTAAAATAGTTCAATATGTAAAAAGTGTAATAATCTTGATTTAACTCTCTCTCTCTCTCTCTCTTCCGTTTTTTATTTCTTTCTTTTCATCATCAATTGAAACAAGTTAGCTTTATTGTTTTTGCGTTCTCACCCCCTCTCTCTATCTTTCTCATACTCTCTTTCTTTCTTTCTTTCTTATTATATTTTTTGTGTAGCATGTTCTTTCTTTCTTTATAATAAAAATGGAATGGTCCATTATTTAGCTGAGGTGATGACACACGTATGAAATAAGAATTCAGTGGAAAAGTGACACCAGATAATCTTGATTTAGATTTTTGCATTTCATCTTAGATGATTTGGATGGTATCATTTTTAACCAGAGGGTATTGCAGGATGATAACGGACGGCAGATTTAGGAACATGCATATTGATATATAGATATTTTATTTCTTGAGCAAACTTAAGAGAATACAACATAAGAATGAGTGGTAAGAATGTATGAAAGAGGTGATTGTAGTGTAATGGTTATTGTTGTAGGAAATAGACACAGCAAACTGTGTTCAGCCACTTAGAACCTTACTTAGGCTAGATGGGCGGTCGGAGAGGCCCCTCCGATCAATCGGCTGGCCACATCAAGCCCTAGCACCTATATGATTGCCCCAACCCTATTGCCCTTATGGCAAGCCCCAATCCCTTTTTATCATATGGGTGCTAGAGGTGGTGACTGAGGGTCTACATGTCCTGGGAATGATGTTAAACTCTATCTGATAGTGTGGTTCCAGTTTTGGATGTTTGGGGAATGTGGAGCACCCCTTCATCACCATTGCTCCCTGGTTCACTCTGACCCGGAGTGGTAGTACCTGTTAGGGTCCCATTTATGGGTTAAATAGAAAACATGAGTTTAAAAACAAAATTGTATTATGCATTAAGAATGAATTTATTTCAAAACTTTGTCGGCATTAAACATTTTTGAATACCAAATTACCAATAGAAGTATTCGGCATAAAATAACCCAAGAGGTTGACATGCCGTAAAACCCAACAAACCAAACCATCAGATCATGAAAAGGTTGTTTGCATTTCATATAGTGCTAATACTCTTGGGAAAGGTATGCTGCTAATACCCTGGAGGAAGTTATTCTCCCTCCATGGATAAATAGTAGGGTAGACTAGGCTCTTTAATCTTGGTATGGCAACCAGTCTAGAAAGAAAAGTAAAAATAACCTGTATTATTTAGATTATTCGGACTATTGTCCTCATCTTTATTGTTAACTGTACAACGTTTCAGCCGATGTGCCCTCCAGCGTTCTTCAGGTATTTTTTGTCCTCCTACAATGCAAGTGATGTAATCCCAACAATCTTATTAATAACCACAGAAAATATGGGGTCCTCTGCAGAGGATGCAGTCAGCAAATTCTAAGACTTAACAACATGTCTAGGTTCTCATCAGATCACCAAAATTGAGCATTGAAAGTTCAGTTTTGGTTGGTTGGTTGGTTGGTTGGATTTTATGGCATGTCAACCCTTGTTGGGTTATTTTGTGCTAAAGACATTGTTTATCAACCCCTCCGCACGAGCAGGATGCGACACAAGGTCAATTTATTAAGCGGAGTTTAACAGGTTTGAATTCAGAGTTTTCCTTCTCCTAGACTGGTTACCTAACCAAGGTTAAAGAGCCCAGTCTGCCCTTCTAATTATCCATAGCTGGAGGGAGAGTCGGATTCATACCTTTCCCAAGGGTATTAGCACTAAGTGAAATGCAATTACTTCAGCCAGGATTTGAACTCGGGGCGATGAGTCCATTTCCCATGACTTTAACCATTACACCACGCGCTTCCTAAGTACTCAATATACCAAATTCATAACTTTTGCTGTTTGAGAGAATTTGATATTTTTTAAAAAGTGAAAAATCAACCTACCCTAATGGTGACCTTTCCAATAGAAGATCTTACCTGACCCCCTGCAGAACATAGTAGACTTAAGTTTTAGACCCTGTTAATCATGTCATAATTCAAGGATATATATTTACCAACCTCTCCGCATGAGCAGGATGTGACACAAGGTCAATTTTTTAAGCAGAGTTTAACAGGTTTAAATTCAGAGTTTTCCTTCTCCTAGACTGGTTACCTAACCACAGTTAAAGAGCCACATCCGCCCTACTATTTGCCCATAGCTGGAGGAGAGTAGTTGATTGATACCTTTCCCAAGAGTATTAGCGTTATGTGAAATACAAATGGCTTCGTCCAGGATTTGAACTCGGATCGACGAGTCCTTTTACTACGACTCTAACCATTACACTACGCACCTCCAACTCAAGGATAGCTGTGTTGCAAGTTCTGAGACTTTTGTAAAAACATATTGCAGACGGACAGAATAGGAAGATGCAGAAAATAGACAGAACATATCAGAATATTATTAGCTGCATCATAATTCAGTAAGTCTGAGAAATACGGAAAGACTTTTCTTTTTCTCTTCATCTCTGCTTATGGCTGCTCTACGTTTCAGCAGTGAAGACACTTTGAAGACTTGAGAACAATTGAAGAAATTATGTTGGCTTTCAAAGATGATTATGTGACGTAAGAATATATAGGTTCATCAGTACATTAGTTTTCTGCAAAGTCACTTGGTGTGAGATTGAGGAAGTTTCAAATGTAAATACACCTTTGATGATGGGAGACAGATTAAAGAGGGCCATCACCATTATATATATATATATATACAATCCAAAAATCCACAGAAGAAATCTTCCTTATGACATAAAAGTTTCTTTTTAAAAGTGTCGTAGTTTACAGAGCTCAATGTATGCTCTTATTGTCAGTCACAGAGCAAAATTATATGAATAAAAAAATATAAGAGAAGATTTAGATTTTTAGCTTCATAGCCTATTTCAGGAAGCCTAGAGCAAATGTCTAGTCTTTCCAATCATCATCTGTTATATTTTTTACTTATATATATATATATATATATATATAAATGAATGAAGAGATAGTCAGTGAGTGAGTGAGAGCTAGATAGTCAGAAAGTAAACGGATCTCTAATACAGTTGTAGTAGGATGACTTTCACCAAAATCATGCCATCACCAGAAGGTAGAGTTTGTTTGTTTGTTTATTTTACGGCATATCAACCACGGTGGGTCATTTAATGCTGGCAAAGTTTTGAAAGATTCGTAGCGATAGTTTGGAAGAAAATTTTTTTAACTTATTTTTATTTGTTTTGGTTGATGTGGCCTTCAACCTGAAGAAGGCACATCGGCCAAAATGTTGTGCAGATAACAATAAAGAGGAAGACAATAGTCTGAATAATCCAAATCATATATATATATATATATATATATATATATATATATATATACTTTGGTGCGGTACCAAGTTTCTTGGTACAAGGTGATTCTAGGTGGGTCCTAATTCTCTACCAGTAGTTTGTTGTAGAGTTCAGGTTCCGTATGAGAGCTCAATGTTTATTTATTGTAAACAGAGCAAAGTTATTTGGGAATAAAAGGCCTTAAATACCATGGGTATTGTGGTTATGGACCATTTCCACTCGCGAGTATGCTCACGAGCTTCTTCAGACCACTGATATATTTTATTTAGACAGGCACATGGCCAAACTCATTTTATATTCATACATTTCACCTCCCTCATTCAGGGGGGTGGTCATATTGCATTTTTTTCCTTTCAAATGTCTTTTTTATTGGTGGAAAAAAATTTTTTTTTTCCTTTTTTCCCCTCCTCCTTTGCCTGGTTGGCGGTGTTTTTTTTTATGTGTCTGCCTAGTCTCTTTGGTAAATTCCTAAGTTTAGTTTGACTGACCAACAGGATTTTAATTTATGGTCTAGATGCCGTTTTGCTCTAATTGGGTCAAGTGGGAAGCAGGGAAGGTATGTCTTTTTTCTCAGCGGGTGGGGGTATTTTTATTCCCAAATATATATATATATATATAAAAGAAGATTTGGAATTAAATAACCCACAACAGTTGATATGCCATTAAACCAAACAACCAACCAACATCCATACAGATGAGTGAGCATCCTTGTCCAGATAGGCAATGAATCATAATAATTTCTTAAGGTTATTTTACTAAGCAACCAAATCAACTGTTTATTGGTTATCAATGCTCCCCCACCCCCAGTGCCCCTTGAAATGCAACACTTTCTCTGTTACAATTACTAGCAAGTATATGCACCCTCCGGGTGCAAGTATATAAGTTTTAATGTAATAAAATATTGTATTAAATTAGAAAGGCTAATGAAACTAAATAAGAATACAGATAAAAAGATTTGAAACAGAGGGAGTATAATAAAAGATTTGAAACAGAGGGAGTATAATAAAAGATTTGAAACAGAGGGAGTATAATAAAAATAATAAAAGAAAGAAACTTACTCTATTCTCGTCTTTTTGTTATTTTTTCTAATTTAAGTATTTAGTTATAAGAAAGTAAAGAATAAAATGACAGTTATTTTATCTTGTTAATGGATTTCATTTAAGATTCATTGAAGAGATGTTTGCTTATATTCATTAAAATAAAACCAAACAGTTAGAAATCAATAATACTAAGCACATATTTATTAAATTCGATTTTTTAATATTAATATGCAAATTAGCCTTCCCGTTTACACTGTAAACCGCTATTTTGTTGTATATATAAATATAATTGCATGTTGTCAGTATGTAGACATAGTTAACAGTATTAATAATGTAAACAATTTTATTAATAATTGAGATTTAGATAAAAATAAAATCATGGAGAATGTGATGTCAATAACTAAGAGAATTGTGACTTGAGTAGGAATATAGTTTCGGTTACAGACAGAAAAACACACAATCTCCATTATAATAAGATATTATGACTAGCATTTTTAGAAAAAAAAAGACCAGGAGAGGGGGCACTCATAAAAAAAACACTAGAAAAAGCTTCACAGCTTAGAAATACCATCATAGCCTTGCCTCAGGTTTAATGCAATTTATGCATCTTGCCATTGAACAAATGCCATGTACCTGTGGGACTCTTTTAATGATAAAATGATTGAAGACTTTTTTCCAATGGAGGAAATGAGAAGAGTCCAAGCAGACAAAATCCAGCTCTCTACACAATAAATGCTTTCCTCATTGAAAATGGAACAATTGCTTTCCAAGAATCATGTGGATATTTTTGGCAAATGGAAGAACAAATGAAAATAATTCAGCAGAACTTACATAAACTCACAAACCAACATTAATAGTTGATGTAGTGTTTAATGCAGTTGATAAAAAGAACAGTTGAGAGAAATACTTAAATACAGCTGGTTATATTATGCACTAGGAAGATATCACAAAACATATCCAACACTAGCTTAAAAGCTGCCCTGTTGGGTGGCAATTAAGCTAGCTCCTGTGGGGGAGGGAGGGGCAGCCTTTATGAGTGACTTTCACAATTAATTTTTGATTATTCCCAAATTTATTTCCAACTTATAAAAATTGTTATTTGTAAAAAAAATTTTTTTTAAATCCATAAAATATGTAAAGAAATTGCCAAAAACACTTGCAGTAATCAAAACTAGGAATCCAAAATTTCAGGTTTATGGTCCAGATTTGGGCCCAAAATGTTTTTAATTTGCTCATGGAGTTACCCTGATTCCAAAATGGTATGATATGCTGGCCTAAAATTGAAAAAAATATTGTTACATATTTCATGGATAGCCTATGAATTATGTAAGTAATATAGTATAAATTTTGAATCAGAGTTTGTAAGAAAATTTCAAAATCCGAGGGGGTTAAGTGGAAAATTACTGTTGACCATTATTGACAGGTAATAAACCTTTGCTTAACCTTTTCCAAAAAAACGTGCCAGTTGAAGTGTGTCACAGTTTTAGTTAGTTCTGCCCGGAAAGTCAGTGTGAGTGGATGTGGAAATCCGTCTCATCAAGATGTCACTTTTCACTGCGTGGTTTTGTGCTGGGTTATTTTAATAAAAGCTTTAAAGAAAAACAACAAAGTCTTGCTTTATTAAATAACAAACAAGAATTCACTGACACCCAGCCCGAACAAAAAGTCGAATCAGCCCGGGAAAACAGCCCAGAGGAAGATGCTAGGAACAAGTAGACAAGTAAGAACCAATCTATCATTCTCTCATCATCTTCTCTACTGGCTCTCTCTCTCTCTCTTTCTTTCTTTCTCACTCTTTCTTTCTCACTCTTTCTCTCAAAGGAAGATGCTAGGAACAAGTAGACAAGCAGAAAAGAAGTAAGAACCAATCTATCATTCCCTCATCATCTTCTCTACTAGCTCTCTCTCTCTCTCTCTTTCACTCACTCTCTCTTTCTCTTTTTCTCTCTGTCACACTCTCTCTCTTGAAAGGAACTAATTACCCCCTCAAAGGCCACTATGCTCGCGCAATGGGGGGGGGGAGGAGGAGGAAGGGGAGATGAAGAATAATTAAAGTTCCAATTACCGTCGAACTGGGAAGACAAGGCAACAAACGGTTGTAACTTAAATACAAACCCGAATAGTCACAAAGTCTACTGCATAATGTTTTGCTTTATTAATTAACAAAAAAGAATTCACTGACACCCAGCCCGAACAAAAGTCGATTCAGCCCGAGAAAACAGCCCAAATGAAGATGCTAGGAACAAGTAAACAAGCAGAAAAGAAGTAAGAACCAATCTATCATTCCCTCATTATCGTCCCTACACTGTCAATCTCTTGCTAATTATATACCCGATATACAAACAGCTGTATAACAATACGACACTGTTATATAGTAAGGTCACGTGAGTATTAGGAGGATAGTCCGTCGTCTAAGTACTTCAAGTGAGTTCTGCACAGAGTAATCTGTGTGTTCTTAAATAGTGGTTAGAACAATTGCCACTGTTAAGGTACGGGGGAGATGGGTCATTCCATTATATCAGACACATTGACACTTGTATTTATTATTAACAGGTATTGCAGTTACATTGCTTTCTGATTAATTTTAATGGCAGGTCAACCTGTCTGGTTATTTTATACCTAGAGGTTAGAGAATCACATTCATATTTACATTTTTTTGTAGTTGTTTCTTAAGGGGTTATTCTTTTGCACATAGTCCTATCAAATACAAATAACTTTAACTCTTAATATCCTGTTGAGAATTTTCAAAGTCCAGAGCCCCATTCTATAAGGATTTATCAAAAATGGCTAAAAATGACCTTTTCATTTAAAGTTACATGTTATTTCACTTAAATCAAAGACTTCTAAATATGTTTAATATTATATTTAAACAAAGGTTATTGTTTAGGGTAGATTAGTAAAAGGAATGTGACTTCTGGCTGGGTGGAATGAGGTGGTATAGGACGTTAAGAATTAAATGGATCTATTTGACCCATAGATAGGATCCTAACAAGTACTATCATTTTGGGTCAGTGTAGATGTGTGGTAGTAATGGCAATGAAGGGGTACTCCACACTCTCCAGATTTCCAGAACTGGAGTCTTACCATCAAATGCAGTTTAGTGTCATACCTAGGACCCCCCCCCCCACACTTTTGGGGGGACAGAATGTGGGCTTACCTCTCTGCAGGGGATACAGTCAACATATTTTAAGCCTGGTCAAAAGAGCATATTGCTTTCTGGTGTTAAAATATTATATAATTAAAAAAAAAAAAATTATTAAATAATTATTAAAAAAAAGAAAAGATAAATTGAATTAGATATAAATAAGTAAATAAACAAATAAATATAATAATAATAATAATATTGATTATATAATAATAATAATAATAATAATAATAATAAAAATGATTAAATTGATTTATATTACATCCAACACAAAATATTATACATCACCATGGCCACCAAACACAAATACGCTCTTTAATACGCACATACATATGCACGTGCAATCCCGCGCTAGGATACAGTCATAACATCACAACCAACACGCATTTTCATGGACACGCGCATGACAACATACGCGCAAGTACAAAAAAAAAAAAACACATTCATGTAAACATACAACATGAGAATACAGTTATATAAAAATACCATCATTAAAAAAAAAAAAAAAAAAAAAAAAAAAAAAAAAAAAATCATTTAAAAAGAAATGCCATAACTAAACTGTTTCAGTTCCAGTGATCTCTTGAAAAAGAGATATTATCTCGAAAATTCAAGAATTAAATACAGATTAACACACAACATCATTGTTACCGTATTATTATTTTTTCTTTACACCTGCATTGTGATAGCCTTCTAAATCAACCTTCTAACCAATAATTTGTTTAACCTACCTGCAATATTCAGCCCTGTCGGCTGAGTCTTTAGAATACACTGACTGCACCTTTGCGGAGAGGTAAGAGCTGATTAATTTAAGTTTTTGCTGGTCAGCATTAGTGCTGTGAAATGCATTGTCCAGAATTTGACTTACCAAGTCCATTTTCTATAAGGATAACCATGATGTTATCCAAGCCTCCACAAGGGATTCAGACTTAATTATTATGAATGAAACATTGATAATACCTATTTTTTTGCCTTGCATGCTATTGATAAATACTTGAAAAGATATTCCTGGCATAAAACTGTATTTTTGGTGGTTGGATCATTCTACTGGGAGACAACTAGAGACAAAACTTATTTATCCAAGAAAAAGCACAGACAGCAATCTTGATATCTTCCTCAAATACTCTCTCATCTCTGGCTGAATTTCAGACAGTATCAACTAACTCAAAATATATGAGTCACAGAAGAACAAAGGAACTTTGGAAGTTGGTTACTTCAACTTGGAACCACTCCCAGAATTACCAAGGCATCGGCACTCTATCATGTGGAGCAACAATCTTGGTTTTGAAGAAGTGTCCTTGGTCAATTATATTTAGTATTACCAGCACTTTCGCTGAAATCGGTGGACATTAACAAATTTGCGCCTTAATCAGTTTAATTTGCTATTTCTCATGTATTTCAGATCCAAGCTTAAAAATATCTATATGGTTGGAAATAAAATAAAACAATCTTTCTAAATATGTAATTTCTGTGTTTTTATCCATTGAATTATTTTTTATGGTGATTTAAAACAGCTGAAAACACAAAATATGAATTTTTTTCCATGGCTAAATTTTAGTCGTTAGTTTGCTTTGCAAAATCAAAGAGGGTAATCTTTATATTATTTGGATTATTCAAACTATTGTGCTCATCTTTATTGTAATCTGTACGTTTTGGCACATCGGCTGAAATGTTGTACAGATAACATTGAAGATGAGGACAATAGTCAGAATAATCCAAATAATACTAATTATCAAGCCTCATCTCAAAAATTCAGAGAAAAAGGGTAATCTTTATCAATATTCTTGAAACTGTACATTTAATTACAAGACACCTTCAACCTTTGGAAGCGGAACCACTACCAATGAAAGTTGACACAGGTTCCTTCAAAAAGTATAAGATTGTATTTACCTCGTACCCCACTTGTATGGGTTAGGCACAAGGCCCTATTAACGTGGGCCCACCCACAAGCCGAAGCTCATGGGTGGGAAAGAACAAACATTGTGTTGATCCCGTCGGCATTCCCCCTCAAGGGGGCGCTTGGCAATAAACCCAGCCCTGCCCCTTTAAGTCAAAGGGGCAGGTATTGCCTGGGGGGACAGCCCCCTGGGATCGACGCTATTAACTTGTAAAGATCCAGGGCTGAAGCCATTGGACCCCCACCTTATTGGTGGGTTCAAAAAGTATAAGATCAACCAAAAAAAAAAGCACTGTATCCTTAATAGAAGATAGTCTCAGAATTATTTTGATATATAATGTGTGACATTTGAATGATGGTTAATCGTCAGGATTTTTTGTCAAACTTTCAATTTTGGAAATAACGAACTTATGATATAGTATTAGAATGTTAACAAAACATAATCAAATGCTGGCTGGACAGGCTTTGTTAAAAAAAAAAAATGATGTAAATAGATATTCTATTTCTTGTATGTAATACAACATAGCAAATATTTAAAAAGGTATTTTTAAGTTCAAAGTGATGTTATTTATTTAAATTAATACTATATATGTGTATACATGCAGTATTAAAATGAAAATGTTGAACAATCTTTTAATAAACTTAAAAATGGAATACATAAAATTTGAGTGCAGAATCAGAAAGAACACACTTTTACATAAGAATTCCAAGTTTTATCAAAATTGCTCCAAAAATAAAGAAATGGTAAAGAAATTACTGAATTTCTTGTTTTGAATTGGTCTGTGATTTGACATTTTTTTTGAACAAAATCATGTCCACTTTTGTACCCCCAATTTCAGGACTTTAAATTCTCATAACTTTTGAACCACTGGGATATTTGCATAATTCAAACAGTTCTGAACTCCATTTACAAAGCTCTATTTAACTAACCTAAATAACAAAAAAATTAACTGGGAATGCTAATTGTAGTAAGCAAGTTTAAACTCCAGTCGCTCTATTACATTCCCTTTCAGACTAATAACCATGGGAAAGGTATGAACTCCCTAATCCACTCTCCAGCTATCAGTTAAATAGCACCATTACTGCTCTTGTACAAGGATGGCTATGCAATTTTCAAACCAAGTGAATTATTTGTGTTCATATTTTTATTGTTGTGTGGTCTACCATGATACGAACACAAATAATTCATTTGGTTTGAAAATTGCATAGGTGAGAACTGTCAGTTACCAAGTGTTGTTGACTGCAAGTCTTTGTTATTCTAAATTTATATATATATATATATATATATATATATATATATATATAAGGTTACAGAGTTTTAATGTTGTAGAGCTTGATAATAAATAACACCTAATAATACTGATTCTGATTATAAAATATCCCAAGATAAATAAGATTCTTGTATTTTTGGTATAGAAGAAAATTATTTTTTTATAAAAAAATTGAGGCGTACTTATTTACAGCTGATAACTTGAATTACAGAGATTATATATATATATATATATATATATATATATATATATATATATATATTCATCAAAACGTTACAACCGCATTTTCATTGCAGTAGCATAAGTAGTTAATCCAAAAGGGCTCAATACATCTCGTAAAATATAGTGCATTTATAGTTGTAGAAAAGTTTTTCTCTCTACCACGTTTTCGGTGTTCAAGGTACACCTTCCTCAGGAGAACTAAAGATTTTAGGTAGCTTATTTTATATATACTTGAATTTCAGTAGTACACATAAATAAGATATAAACAAGTTGAATAATCATAATAATAAAAATTTTTTTAAAAAAGGGATAGGTGTTAAAACAGCTGACAGATAGAATTACAAACTTACTTTTGCCTGATAAACATATGGAAAACTAATCTTTAATTTCAAAAGGGAAACAGTTTAGATTTTATAGACTAAAGTTTATATTAGAAGACAGGAGAGAAATAAAAATAATTCTAACCCAGACAAGTATATGTAAAATTAGCTACCTATAATTTTTAGTTCTCCTGAGGAAGGTGTACCTTGAACACCGAAACTGTGGTAGAGAGAAAAACTTTTCTACAATTATATATATATATATATATATATATATATATATATACACATATACATACACACACACACACACACACACAGTGATGCTGATAGCTTTCGGTTAATGCGTCCTGGGACGCATATATTTGCTTTGAATCTCTGGAAAAATTTATAGGTCCCACCTAAAGCCGTCTAACTCCTACCTTGTAACCTATTCTGTGTAATTCATTTCTAAGAAACTATTGAAATGTATTTATAGTTAGTTTGAAATGGTGAGGGAAGTAAAAAAGGAAAACACTGGGATGCATGCATATGATTTTACTGCGTCCTTTTAGAATTTTGAGCGTCAGGGACGCAGGGTGTGTACCTATACCTATTAGCATCTGTGTGTGCGTGTGTGTGTGTATATATATATACACATATATATATATATATATATATATATATATTATAGTTACAGAGTTTTAGTGGGGTAGAGCTTGATAATAAATAACACCTAATAATACGGATTATGATAGTAAAATATCCCAAGAGAAATAAGATTCTCGTATTTTTGGTATAGAAGAAAATTAATTTTTTATAAAATACTTATTTACAGCAGATAACTTGAATTACATATATATATATATGCATACAAGAGTATTGATATCTTAGTTGGAATTGCCAAATGTCCAGCTGGCAAAAAAAAAAAAAGAAAAAAGTTTAGTATATTTGTTTAATGACAGAACAGCAAAGCTGAACTATGAGAAGATTTGAGATAGGCTCCAGATTTCTTTTTTCTCCGCAGAGGGTGGTCTTAATGAAATAAATTATAACAAGTTCAAATAACATTAGAAGTGAGGAAGTATCTGCTTATGTATTTTTTCTCAGAGTGATAAGCAAGGCTTTGATAAGCTACAAGAAATATGGGTAAAAAAGAAAGAAAAAAACCATGTGCTTATAATTGAATTTGTGATCATTTGAGATTTTCCTGTAATATTCTTGAGGAATGGTTTTCCTCATTTTTCCTTCCTTTCATGCAGTATCTTTTTTCTGCCAACTGTAATTACAACTATTTGTATTCTCATGAAGAATTCCAAACTTATAATACCAAAGAGAAAGTATAATACATCAGGAAAGTCATAGGCTAAATTTTGGACCTAAACTCCAAAATGACATACCAGGAAAGTCATAGGCTAAATTTTGGACCTAAACTCCAAAATGACATACCAGGAAAGTCATAGGCTAAATTTTGGACCTAAACTCCAAAATGACATACAAGGAAGTCATAGGCTAAATTTTGGACCTAAACTCCAAAATGTAGTAGGCTAAATTTTGGACCTAAACTCCAAAACATGACAAAATGACATACAGGAAAGTCATAGGCTAAATTTTGGACCTAAACTCCAAAATGACATACCAGGAAAGTCATAGGCTAGATTTTAGACCTAAACTCCAAAATGACATACCAGGAAAGTCATAGGCTAAATTTGGCCCTAAACTCCAAAATGACATACCAGGAAAGTCATAGGCTAAATTTTAGACCTAGACTCCAAAATGATGTAAATGGTTATCAACAAGAGAATGGTCTAGTGGTGGGAGTAGCAATTTTTATTTCCAGGTAACATTACCATTTTACTTCATGTTAATGCTCTTAGGAAAGGCATGAATCTATTTCCTCCTACCTCATATTGAATATAGCATTCCCAGCTGTTTAGCTGATTTTAGTGGACATTGACAAATTCGCACCCTAATCGGTTCAACTTGGAATTTGTTGTGTATTTCTGGTCCAATATTGAAAATATTTATAGGGCTGGAAAGAAAATAAAACAATCTTTCTAAATATGTAATTTGGATGTGTTTTTATCCATTGAATTATTTTTTTACAGGGAGTTAAAATAGTATTTTGCTTTGATCAGCAGAAAATGTGAAATATGATTTTTTTCTCCCCGAGATTCAGTTGTACACATTACTTTGTTTTGCAAAATCATAGAGGCCAATCTTTATCAATATTCTTGAAATTGTACATTTAATTAGAAGACACCTTAATCTACAAGTTCAAAGTTGTTTTTTCTCCTCCGACCAGAATTAAATAATAATAATAACCTCAAATAAAAAAAAAAATCAACTGGGAATGCTACAAAAAGTCTGGCTGGTTCTACACAAACCTTCACTACTATAACAAAATCACAAATGTAGATTATTTGCTAAGCTTCAGTTTAGATAATGGTAGTCATTGATGCTGATGAATGACACACACACACACATATATATATATATATATATATATATATATATATATATATATATATATATATAATATATGGAAATACGATGAGGAAATTAATCCGACAATATGTGAAGAAAATATTTTAAAATATAACAAACACAGGATGTTATGATCAGGAAACAATTTTTAGTGTAAATACTTAAGCATTTCGGTATTTTGTACATGTGGATATGCGTATATATGGATTATATGTATTTATATATTGTTTTAATTTTCTTATTTTTCTAACATTAATATTCCATATGAAATACGGCATATCTTTATTAACTTTTCGTTCTCCGCTTATTCACGTTAAAGCATGCGTCATTATATGTTCTTCACCTTCCATTTTTGCACATGCATTGATCACGTCATTTGCTTTTTGTAAACAAACACGCATATAAAAATTAACGGTTAATAACATCATATTCACACAACCATTATACACTTAACATCTTTCATTTTGTTCCTCACATAAACATTACCTAACAGTGTCCTGAAGATGGTACAAAATACCGAAATTCTTAAGTATTGACACTAAAAATTGTTTCCTGATCATAACATCCTGTGTTTGTTATATTTTAAAATATTTTCTTCACATTATATATATATATATATATATATATAAAAACTGTAATTCGTTAAAAAAATCACATAGCAAGACTTTTATTAAGGCAATACACTGCTATAATTTAAAGAATAAATCAATTTCCAGTTCAATTTGTAACAGAATAACAAATCTAAGGGGTCAGTGTTAATGTTGAATGTCATTTTTTAATCATCCGAATTCTTGATAGAATAGAGAAACAAACAAATGCTAACTAGAATCCTTCAATTCTTCTGAAATAGAAGCATCAATATCATCATGGACATCTGTTACAATGGGAACCCAATGGGCCCATGGGTCATCTAATAAATATGACTGGAGTAAAGTTGATAACATTTTAGAACAATTAAGAAAATCCAAGTTTAGCTCAGTCGGTAGAGCACACACCTAGGAATCGCAAGGTTCCCAGTTTGACACCGGTCTGCACCAACTCAGCGTATGAATAGCACAG
>CM042144.1:14685731-14752029 GCA_023376005.1 Doryteuthis pealeii
TCACGGCGCCACCCACGGCCAACAGGTGGCCCCATTGGGGGAGTCTTCCCCTCTGCAGAGGTGCAGTTGGTGCATTCTAACGCCCAGCCGACAGGGCGGAATTTGATGGTTGAAGCTGATGACTTTTGATAAGTTCATGAATACTGGGCTTAAGCTTTTGAAAATATATAAACACGAGCATGTTCTCCAGGATTCTTGTGGAATTAATTTCCTCTAATTACTAAGAAGGCTTGGTAGTTTCATTGACCCCCCGCCCTGTAGACCCCCGAATACTTACAGACCCCCTGATTTGTTGCATAGACCCCAGGGGTTTATGTAGATCATTCTGAGAAACCCTTGTCTAAAGTTAGGCGTGCGTGTTATACACAAATAATTATGGCACATCTTTTAAATCAAATTTTTAAATTTTAAGGCTTCAGTCTTCCTCCTTTTTTTAAAAATCATAATTTGTCTGTGTGTGTGTGTGTGTGTGTGTGTGTGTGTGTGTGTGTGTGTGTATGTGTGTGTTTGTAAATGCATGTGAATGTATAAAACACTTTTCAAAGAGCAAACAGATACTACACTCTGATCTTAAGTAAAAAGCTAATGCATACATAAATAATGCTGTAATTTTTTTTTTACAAGTTCTATAAGCAAGTTAGTATTAACTTTACTAGTCCAGATTAAAAGTGAGGTAAGGATAAAAGTTTTGGTAAACAGGTCAGGCTTTGTTCTGTTTACCAAAATTTTTCTTGTTCTCTAATGATTCTGGCATTGGAAAAAAACGGTCTAAAAAAAAAAAAGTTTCATTATGGGTTACTCTTACCACGCATTTAATCTGGACTAGTCTATTCACTTCTATAATCTCAATTGCGTGGGAAGGAAAATCTTTACAGTGGGCTTATTGTTAGGCTCAAAATTAGAAGGGGTAGATTACAAGACTTACTCTCTCTCTCTCTCTCTCTCTGGATTCTTTCTTTTATTTTCTATCATTCTATCTACCACAGACGATGAGAGAGAGAAGAGAGAGAGATAGAGAGAGGAGGAGGAATATAAGGATTCTTTATTTTATATCATTCTATCTACTACAGACGATGAGAGAGAGAGAGAGAGAGAGACGAGAGAGAGGGGGGAATATATATGGATTCTTTCTTTTATTTCTATCATTCTATTACCACAGACGATAAAAGAGAGAGAGAGAGAGAGAGAGGAGAGAGAGAGAGAGAGAGAGAGAGAGAGAGAGAGAGAGAGGAATATATATGGATTCTTTCTTATTTTCTATCATTCTATCTACCACAGACAATAAAAGAGAGAAGAGAGAGAGAGAGAGAGAAGAGAGAGAGAGAGAGAGAGAGAGAGAGAGAGAGAGAGGGAATATAAGGATTCTTTCTTTTATTTTCTATTTTCTATGATTTCTATATACTGCAGAAGAGAGAGAGAAAGAAGAGGAATATATGATTCTTTCTTTATTTTCTATCATTCTATCTACCACAGACAATAAGAGAGAAGAGAGAGAGAGAGAGAGAGAGAGAGAGAGAGAGAGAGAGAGAAGAGAAAGAGATACTAAACACAAGTTCTGTTAGCCTTTTAGTACTTATTTGGTATTTATCTAACCTATCCGAGCATGCTTAATTTTGTATATCTTTAAATGAAGTGCGTTCAAGTTAGCTTTCGTGATTATGCACAGCAGGTGAAATGATAAACAAAACAAAAGCCTATTTTCGCAAGTTTTCTCAAACTGACCAGGGGGGGGGGGTTTAAAGAGGCATAGATTTTGTTAGGTTTATCATTATCCCCGAGTTAAACAACCAGTTACTAATGTATATATTTATCCAACCCCTCTATCACAGGCAGGATGTAACACAAGGTCAATTTTTAAGCAGAGTACAGAGTTTTCCTTCTCCTAGACTGGTGGCCATAGCTGGGGGAAAAAGAGATTGATTCATGCCTTTCTCAAGAGCATAAGTGCAAAGTGAAATGCAAAAAGCCTTGTCCAGGATTTGAACTTGTGATGCTGATTCCATCTCCTATGATCAGGACAGTGGAGTTGGAGTCGGAAGCAATTAAGAGGGTCATTGGAGTCGGGGTCATTGGAGTCGGGGTCATTGGAGTCGGGGTCATTGGAGTCGGGGTCATTGGAGTCGGGGGTCATTGGAGTCGGGGTCATTGGAGTCTGAAGCAATCAAGGAGTCACTGGAGTCGGAGTTGTGGAATTGGAGTCAGAAGCAATTAAGAGGCCAGTGGAGTCTGGAGTCATTAAAACTATACAGACTGACTACAGTTGAATTTACACTTGATATGGCCCTAGTTTAGTCTGTAAAATTATACAGTGCACTCTCATTATAAACAGATTATTAAAAAAAAACATGCTATGGGTAAATAGTAGGGCAGACTAGGCTTTTAAACCTTGGTTAGGCAACTAGTCTAGGAAAACTCTACTTAAGAAATTTACCTTGTCTCACATCTTACTTATGTGTGTTACATAGTCATTAGATACCTAATGATTATGACAATAGTGTAGAAATCATATTAGTGCAGCTGATGGCCTTGAGAGTGAGTGACAGCGTTTGACCTCACTCTGACCTTGCTTTCTGGGGATAGACCGTGAGAACGGAAACCCCATAGAAAGCCCCCTTCCAGTTTAAGGGGTAAGCAACTCAGTTAGTTACAGTTAGAAGTTAGAAGCCAAGCTAGCAAGATGTGAGTCTCACTGCGTGATTGTCTGGTCTGGGGATCTGCGAATAAAGTAACATCATCGTAAATCGAAGTCTTGTGTTTATTACTAAAAACTAACAATAGCACAGGGCTTCTGATAAGCAGTGATCCCTAACAGAAACCAGACCAAGATAAATGATAGAAGAACCAAGCCAGCCAGAAGAATAGACGACAGAGTAAGAAGTAAGAGAAGTATATAACATGTGGAAGGGTTGGTAAATTTGTATTTAGGGAAGAGTGAAGGATTTTTGTTACGTCCATTTTATGAGGAATCTGAATGGTTGAAAAAAAAAAAAAAAAAAAAAATAAAAATATGTTCAGCCCAAATAAAGAACTCGCTCTATCAATTGCAAATTAGATGGAAATTGCTTCTCCATCCCCCCCCCCCTAAATTAGAGAATTTTGTATTGCTCTAATAAAAAACTTGCTATAATGTACACTTTTGCCATGTTACAGTTGCATAAATACAGACATCAGAGATGCTGATGGGTTTGCCTCCTGCATCCTTAACACACAGAATCATATCCATGCATCCCAGTGTTTTCCTTTTTTTCTTCTTCCCCCACCATTTCAAGCTAACTGTAAATACATTTCAATATTATTTTTTTATAGAAATGAATTACACAGGATAGGTTACAAGTAGGAGTTAGATGGCTTTGGTTGTTTCCCCAGATCATAAATAAAAACCCTACAATCTATTAAGAAACTTTAGTTGGGACTCATTTAAAGCAAATATGTGCGTCCAAGGATGCACTAAATCAAAAAGCTATCAGCATCACTGAGACATAATAAAAATTATATCAACATGCAAATAATAATATGTAGATAAGTGAAATAAATATGTAGGTAATATAATGGTACAGAAAATGGGAAAGCTTAGTTTAGCAAGGTCTGACCAATGAGATAACCAGTGACACCATTGTTGTCTGTGATGATATTGATGGTTCTATATAGAAAGGAGTGAAGAATTCTCATTAGCATTTCATAGTTATCTCCAATATATCAAGAATTTGGATGATAAAAAAATAAAAAAAAGAAAAGAAAAAAAAAGAATTATTATTATCTGCGTTATTCAGACTATTGTCCCCATCTTCATTGTTATTTGTACAACGTTTCGGCCAATATACCCTCCGGCCTTCTTCAGGTATTTCTTGTCGGACTCGGGAACCTTCTCGGACTTGGGAACCTTCTTTTCGAACTTGGGAACTTTCTTGTCGTATTCGGAGCCATCACGGAACTTTGAACCTAACCCTTTATTTATTCCACGGGGGTATCCTGTTCTCATTCCGCTAACCATAGTTGGGGTAGAAGTTGTGATGGCTCCCGAATACGACAAGAAGGTTCTCGAGTCCGAGAAGGTTCCCGAGTCCGACAAGAAATACCTGAAGAAGGCTGGAGGGTATATCGGCCGAAACGTTGTACAAATAACAATGAAGATGGGAACAATAGTCCGAATAACGCAGATAATACTAATCTTCAAGCCTCGTCTCGTTTCAGAGAAAAAGAATTATGTTCAGAATGTTATAACCCAGTTGCACACTGAACAGGAGACTGCTTTATTTTCCAACTATTTTAAGTCCAATAAAAAAATCCTACGTGCCATTTTTTATGTGTTACTGTTATATACATACACAGTGATGTTGATAGTGTTTTAATTTAGTGTGTCCTAGGACGCATGGATTTGACTTGAATGAGTCCCTAGGAAATTTGATGGGTCCTAATTAAAGTTTCTTAATAAATTGCAGAGTTTCATCTATGAAGAACTAAATCCATCTAACCCCTACCTTGTATCCCATACAGTGTTATTTCCAAGAAAATATTGAAATGTATTCACAGTTAGCTGGAAATGGTGCGTCCTTTCAGATTTTTATCTGTTATGACTCATGTTACATACTGACGTTTTCACTTTACCAAATCAGCATATAACGTTATATACCTTTCTTACTTCTTACTCTGGTCATATTTCTTCTGGCCGACTTTGGTTCTATCTTCTAACATCTTGGTCTGGTATATCTTCTAAGGTCTGGTCTTCTTGGGGACTCCGGTCTGGTTTCTGCTAGGATTTCTCGTTATCAGAAGCCCTGTGTCATTGTTAGTTTTTAGGTAATAAACACAAGACTTCGATTTACGTTGATGTTACTTTATTTGTAAATCCCCAACCAGACAATGCGTGCCGATCCTTACATCTTGCTAGCTTGGATTCTAACTTCTAACTGAGTTGCTTACTCCTTAAACCGGAAGAGGGCCTTCTATTGCCTTCCGGTTCTCACGATCCATCCCCGGAAAGCAAGGTCAGAGTGAGGTCAAACACTGTCACTCACTCTCAAGGCCATCAGCTGTACTAATCGCCATAATGATTTCTACAATAACTTATAAAAGCATTAGGGATCCAATAATTATGTAACACTCATACCTATCAGCATCTCAGCATACAAACATACAAGAGAATTTTAGTAATAGAGACATAGTGAAAAAAATATTGATATCTAATCAGTTGAATTAGGATCGTATGGTAGTGTAATGGTTACAGCTCAGAAAATGGATTTGGCAAACCGAGTTCAAATCCAAGCTGTGGCTTTTTAAGCCTTCATTTTACACTAATGACCTTGGAGAAAACTTCACATAGTTAATGCTAATTAGTCTGGGGTGGGTTAGGGGTGGAGGAGGAACCATCAGGCAAGTCAGTAAGAACAGAATGATCATCTGGTGAGAGAGGCAAATCAACAACAATTTCATCAAATATAAAAAGTAAAGTCGTCGGGGCGGCCTAAAGTCGATATCAGCCTATCAACGAGGGAGTCTATCCCCTTTTCAATAGCGCTAGACCAAGGAGATTGTTTTGGCGACTGAGGTGGAGCGCCACACCTACCATCAGCTCCTTACTTTACCGCACAGATCCCTGTGCTACTCATATGCTGAGTTGGCGAGGACCGGTATCGAACTAGGAACCTTGTGGTTTCTAGCCGAACGCTCTACCGACTGAGCTAACCCGGCCCCTTAGAAACCCTTATTCATTCTTTCAAAGTTTCTAGGAAAGGTTTGGTTTGTTTGTGTTTTACGGCATATCAACTCAGTGGGTCATTTAATGCCGATAAAGTTTTGAAATAAATCAATTCTTAATGGATAATACAATTTTTTTATAAATACATTTTTCTATTTAACCATAGATGGGACAGTTTCTAGAAAAGGTTGAATTTTCAGAGTAAGGAACCAGTAAGGCATAATATTTATTTTTGTGTGTATAGGATTTCAACATTTTTTTCTTTTAACTGTCTCAGTGGTGTTGATAGCTTTTCAATTCTAACATGGATTTGATTTGAATGAGTCTCCGGGAAATTTGACAAGTCCTAACTAAAGTTCCTTAATAAATTTGGAGGATTCTTATTTATAAACCAAGGAAAAGGGATGGGAAAGTTTTTTTTTTATGTAACAACTAAAGCCATCTAACCCCTACCTTGTACCCCCACGCCATGTAATTTGTTCCTAAGAAAATATTGAAATGTATTTACAGTTAGCTTGAAATCATAGAAGAAGAAAAGAAAAAAAAAGAACAGGAGTGTTTACAGTAGGGTTGGGCAATACCCGAGTTTGGCACAAGGCCAGCAATTCTCTCGTGATGTTGGCAGTGAAAATTTCCAGTTAAAAGCCCCCCTCCAAAAAAAGAAGCTATTTTCTGCAAATTAGCAGAGAACTTATATCCCTGAACTGTTACGGGTTGGTTGCATGCAATGTATAGAGATATTTTTATGGACAAATTGCGTCCCTAGGGTGCGTCCCTGGGATGCACGGATTAGATTTTACTACGTCCTTTTAATTTTTTTATGCATCAGGGACGCAGGACGCGTACCTATCAGCATCTCTGACTGCCTGAAGCCTGGTACCACAGAGTCCCCATTGGTCTGCTACTCCTGATTAAATTTGCAAGCTTACAAGGCTAAAGATCGCAGTCTGTCCTACTATACCCGGGGTGGAAAATAGACGAAGTCATGCCTTCCTCAAGGCAAAGTGAAACAAGCCTGCAAATAATTCGTAATTTTGATGCGACTCTTAAAAATACCTTCGTAGCTCCCAAATATGCGATTTATTTGATGCCCCCTCCACAACCCAGACATGTGACATAACACAAGATGGACGTGAAAGAGTGCATATGGCACCCAGTTAAGAAACAATAGTGGACATGAACCTTTTCAGTAAAGTATCCTTTATGATATTTACGTAAATGATTTGGGAAGGGTCTACTCTTAAAGGGACAATGAAAACTAGAAAAATGCCCTAAACTTTCAGGTAGTTGTTTTGTGCGTCTTAAATAAAAAAAAAGAAAAAAAAGAAAAAGAAAAAGATTATGTACCTAAAATGAAGCCAGATAAGAATGGTGAAGAGAAGAACTAAGTGGCCAGGTGAGATTAAAAGTAGATGATTGGGGGGGAGTCATTAAAAAGAAATTGAACACGGCAGACAATAGCAGAGACAAATTGAAGGAGAATGCACAAGAGATTGCTGCATCTGGTTATATAGTTAGAGCAAGAGAACGTGTACAAATTAAGAGAGAGAAGAGAAAAAAAAAAAAAAAAAAAAAAGAAGAACAAAATGAGCAAACATAAATTAAGATCCGAGAAGTAAGATAGACACAGACTTGACATACGATGGCGGCAGCGGCAGCAGCAATAAAAAAAAGATAAATGAGGATAACAAACACATATTGAAAGAAAGAAAAGAGAGAAAGAAAGGAAGAAAAGAAAAAGACGATTGCTGCCGGGGCTAAAGATGTGCAGACATAGACACATGTTGATCAGATAAAAAATGCATACATAGAGCTAATGTGGAGAGAATTTATTTACTAACGGACAGAGTATGATGCATCCAGGAATGGAGAGAAAGCACTCAGAAATGGACATCAGTCAGGAGAGAAAGAAAGTAATGGTCCCAGATATATATATATATAGACAGATAGATAGATAGAGATAGAGAGAGATAGAGATATAGATAGAGAGAGAGATAGAGAGAGATAGAGAGAATGCACTCAAATTGACATGAGGGGAAAATAATCTTAAATAGTAAAAATGAACTTCAATAAAAGAGAAAATAGAAAGGAAAGGCAAGATGCATAAAAAAGTAGGTATCAACTGATAGAAAAAAAAATGATACTGCACAATTTGATGAGAGAGAGAGAGAGAGAGAGAGAGAGAGAGAGAGAGAGAGAGAGAGAGAGAGAGAGAGAGAGAGAGAGAGAGAGAGAAGAGAGAGAAGGAAAAAAGGAAGCATATTAAAATTGGCAGAAAAAGAGTTTGGCATGATTAATATCACAAGGTAAACTCTTGGTATAAGATGCACACTGGAAAAAGAAAGAGAGCAAAATGATTCTTCCATCAAAGCTATTAAAGTAGCAATATTATTATTTTAAATGTAATATCTTTATTGCAAATGACAAATATAGTAACATGTACAAAAATAGAAACATGGTGGTTCTATATTGAGAATACATGATGGCTCTAGCAAAGAATGGCTTGATCTGGGCATTGTGCATTTAAGAATGAGAATGGATGACTTAAATGCTTGCTTTTTAAGTAACATTTTAATATAAGTAACTGTTTCTGGGTTTAGATCGATCAACATACTTACAAAGGGGGTTAGTTTTGGTAAGAATGCTATACATAGATACAACAGATATGTTCTTTTTACAAATATAGAAGATATTTAAATTTAAACACGGGTTTAATTCAAGGCCAATTAGGCTCAAACTGCTGTTACCAAAAACAGTAGGTGAAAGAGAAAAATGACAAGAAAGGAAATTGTGTGCTATAAATAGAAAAGCAAATAGTAACACGGTATCGAATAATACGTTTAAAATAGACTCAAGTTGAAGCAGAAATAGAAGCATGGAAGGAAATAATAGTAGCTGTAGTAGTTATATATATATATATATATATATATATATATATATATATATATGCGTGTGTATGCATACAATAAAAACAGGGAAAATATTGGTTCTATCAGTTTCCCCAACAAATAAAAATTTTGAAATAATAGATTTTAGAAGATGTGTATGCCATATCTATTGATTTTTGGACTATCCAAAAAAGGTGGGTAAAGACGGTGGGGATACAATAGATAAATATGGCATCAGACATAATGATGATGATGATAGATAATGCAAAAAAAAAAGGGGGAAGGAAAAAAAGTAAAGAATATATCAGCACGCAATGAAAAGAAAGATACACACACACACAATCAATCGATAATGCGAGTGTAGACAGGAAAGTATCAAACCGTATTTACATCCAACATTATTATGAGAGTGCAGCCACTAAAATCAGTTACATTTTGAAACACAATGGAAAATCACTGTAAAAAGGGAGGTGGGACACATTTAAGTTCCTATTTTATCGCGCCAAAAATCTATTTTTTGTCTAACCAGTTAGATTTGATCTATCTTTTTTCCTTTTTTAGTCACGTAAACATCACTTTATTTAGTTATTATTTTCTGAGATTTTTTCATTTATATTTTCTTTGCATTCAAAGAAAAAAAACCTTTTTTTTCCATTGAACCATTTGATTTTTTTTCGCTGGTTGCTTGTGTTTACCCCACCCACCCAACTTTAAATACAAATCAAATTACTCAACAATTGTGTGGAAAATTATGAACACATATCGTGGTAAATTAAATGTATTTTATGATAATGACACGGAATTAACCATGGAATTATTTTTATAGGCTCTTTAACAGCAAAGCTTCGAGAAAAAATTGTTGTTTTTTTTGTTGCATATTAAAGATTCTTGTAAAATTAAAAAAAAAAAAAAAAAAAAAAAGCATTGGAGGAAAATTTCTAAGATTCTCTACTTCAACATTTTTTTTGCATTCAAATAATCATGCTTTAAAAAAACAAATTAAGTGAACAATCTAAAGAACAAAGAAAGCGGTTTCAAACTAGCAAGGCGTTCAAGATCGCGATTGCATATACTATATATATATATATATATATATATATATATATATATATATATATATAATTATCTGTGTAATAATATGCAAACGGCTGAAAGCTTGTTTTGTCCATCCAGGCAAACTTTAACTTTTTAATTTAATTTTTTTTTTCAACCGAGCCTGGACAAATGGAGATGAACGAACAATTGAGATTAGCTAGTAAGAATGGAAGATAAAACGAAAAAAGGTTTAAGAAACAAAAGGGGAAAATCTGTTGCAATTATTTTTCTGATGAAAGCATTTCTGCATGCGCGTGAGAAAGATTATGGGAGTCTTATTGAATTTGATTTTTTTTTTTTACAGTTGCCACCAGAAAAAAAAAAAAATGTGAATATAAAAAGGGGGGGGAAGAGGAAGGAATCATTTTTGCTGATCAAAGTGTTAAATAGCATTATTTATCTTCGTGATCATTTTTCCTCAATATTGCGTGGGAGCAAGAGAAGGGGAAAAATGCAAGATTTAATAATGGTTCCAAAATACACGGGCAAAGAAAATAGATGGAATGCAAGACCCTCCTCAACAAAGAAAAGAAAAAGGTTGAGGTAAAGAGAGAAGAAAAATAAAAAAAAAAAAAAAAAAAAAAAAAAACCCCAAAAAACTCCAATCCTGAGAAACATCGTCACAGAAGAAAAAAAACAATTATTTTATTTCCTATAGACAGCTACAATATTAATAATACTTGATTAAACAAATGCAACTGATGCTCAAATTAAAAATCGCCAAAAATGAAAGAATATTTCTTGTTGCGTGCTGGTCCCTTCATTCATTCATTGGGGATTAAGGCCTCAAAATTATCATTTTCACTCAGACAATACAGTAATGAAATAAGATAAAGTAATATGCAAGTGCTAAACTAAAAATAAAAAAAATTAACTAAAAGTTAAAATCAGCCGCATTGTTAATTTTCTTTAAAAAAAATGTTAAACGTTAACTTTGGTACAATTATCCTTTTTTCATGCACAAACCCAACCTGGTCAAATAATTCTTCGTTTTTTGGAGGGGAAAGAAAATTCTATGAATGAAAAAAAAAATAATAGGCATATATCTTGTTTTAATGTCAATGGTGAAATTAAAAGAATATGCTCAGAAAGGGATTTCCCATTGCCATGGTTAATTTTAAAATAAACTAGCATTATTGTTGTGATTATTATTATTATTATTATTCAGTCTGGACACAATAAGAACATCTGTTGGGGGGACGTTAACATACTCAGCTGCGCAAAGCATTCTGGGTAGACTTAAGAAATAATAATAGCAGAAGAAGAGCAGACCTTCTTATCCCATTTATATTGAACGACTTTTCACTTTACATTCAAGGGAAAGGAGGGGAAAAACACGTTAAAATAGGATTTCATGACAGAAAAGAGGCATTATATAACAGATCCTAATCCCACAGACAGATAAGAGAATAATTTCGATAGAAAAAGACAGATTTTATGTTAGATAAAAAGAAAGAATCATTTAAAAGAATGACGGCTCATTCGCACATAAGTGGCACGTACCAGTATCATAAAGAAGTGCATTTTCTTTGCATTAAAGCAAGCCCTCCACGAAATAATGAAGTGCATTAAATCTATTAAACAGTAGTTTTTAAGAAGCAACTAAGTAATATAGGCTTTACCATAATCTTGATCGTCCAAAAGGAAAAAATCCTGACAAACCTTGAACACTTAAGCAGTGCAAGTCGAAGGCTTCCCTAGCAGACAGGATGAAATAATAAGCAGCCGTGTGTTTTATGTGGTTCCAATTGTCAGATGTCTGATGAGCAGTTTCTTACATCATCAAGATAATAATCAGTTGAGAAAAATACATTAGATGCACCTTCAGAGTAATTTTTTTTTTAATTCAAAGTAGTGTTGTTGTTGCTGCTGCTCATTTACAGAAGCCGTGTAATAATAATGCAATGTTGTTGCTCTCTCTCGACGAAATGTTGCTTTTTCGCCAACGACTAGCAGGGGGAGATAATTCAATCATCGAGAATCAAGGGAGGTAAATCTTGGCATTTCATTCCATCACTGTATTTCGGTTTCGGCGAGCAATGACCCCGCCTATGCGCTTTCTAAAAAACCTTTCTACTTTCTTATCTCGGCAATCGTATAGGAAACCAATATGTTGCATTTTGGTTGCAAGCACTACTGGTAGGTACTAAGTTAATATAAACCACGTTGTAACGTATATTAACTCTTTGAATAATCTTTCTCTGTTACTGACTGACGATGCCCCTCTTCAAAATATCGTAATTTAAAATCTAGTATTTACTAGAAATAATAACTTTTGGTTACGTAAAAAAACAAAAAAAAACAAACATGTTAAAGTGAAATATTTATATTTATTTATTTATTAGGGACAGAATGTATATATTATATATATATATATTTAATAAGGATACAATTTGTTATACTTAAAATTGTAGTTGTGCTTCTACACTGCCATCCGGCATGCAACTTTTCACAAACTTAGAAACATATTTAGTAACTTTAATGAAAGGAAGAAGAAAAAGATTCAGATATATTTATTCCCGAACTCTAAACAGGATTCTAAAAATAAATCGGATATTTTATTTTTGTTGGCTGTATCTTAAATGTAGCTGAAATTTTAGATTTTATTTACAATGTGCAAGTGATACGGCCATGTGCAAGTTGGAAAGTATTTGAATAACACGTGTACATTTTTTATAATTTTTTGTTGGTTTGGCTAACTAAAACATTACTTTTTTTGGTTTTGAAGAAAGTCTATTATAATAAATGCCCGTAAAAATTACAATAAGTAAACTTTGTATTTTGTATATATTTTTTAAAGCTTTCATTGAAAATTGGATATAATTAAAACGTCATTGATTCATTCCAGAATGAACCACACACACACAAAAAATCACATTTTTTTTTTATCTAATTTTTATCAGATTTTATTGATGCATCAATTGTTTTATTAGACATTTTTCTATCGTGGTTGCATTTTAGGGAATACACATGTTATCTTCTCAGGAAGACAGGGGGAAATTTAACATCTTATCTTTTTCCATACGGTCGTCAAAGTAACAGCCGGTGCAACAATTTTTAAATTATTTGACTTAAAATGACACTTAGTTAAAATGTATTACTCTACTTATTTTAATGATTTCGATCCCTATTATTTAAGTATATCTTATGATTTTGTTATCTTCAAGATACGCACTTCCGAAATTTTGAGCCTTTTTATTTTTTTTTAAAAGGAATCTCCCCTTCAAATTATCAGCAGGAGCCAGCCTCGTGCAGTCTTTTGATCTGAATCTGCCTTTTTTTTCTTTTTCTTTTCTTTTTTTTCTTTTCGAGAAAATAAACTTATCTTTTATTTGAATTCTTAAATAATTTTCTTTTACAATAAATTATTTGGGGCATTTTTCAATGAATATGAAATTTTTTTAACAATGAATTTTTTTTCCCAATGATTTAAATAACTTGAAAACTTTTAGCTTCATTGAAAAATACCCCAAACAAGTTTATTTTCCAGGGAAAAAAAACAAAAAAAAAACAGATAGATCAAAAGAGCGTACGAGGCTCCTGCTGCTAATTTGAAAGGAGCATTCTTAAAAAAAATAAAAAACTTAAAAAAAACCCCCGGGAGTACGTATCTTGAAGATAACTATTTGGAGGGGTGATCCGCTTTTTACAGTTTCAGTTCATTGTTTGCATTCTTTGTCAGATGACGTATATTTTACCAGTCGAAAATCCACCCCCTTCATTTATTTTTGTTTTATTCAAACCAACTGCTCGCAGTACAGTACAAATATCAAATTTTTGTGGTACCAATATTTTGTTAGACTCCAACAAAATATTGGGCTTCCCCTCCCTGGAATACATTTTAGTTAGCGAGCTAATTTAACAGAATATTTGTAGTAGTAGTTAGATTAGATGTGGCACAAGGCCAGAAGTAAGGGGGTGCCCAGTGAGAATCGAACTCTGTATTAATGGTTGGTCTGCTAATCTAGCTCGCTAACCATTACACCACGTGAAACAAGTTCAATCATATCTCATTACTACACCGAACTTGTACCAGACTAGCTAAGCTTTAAATAGCATTTACTACTAAATTTAGCTGAGTCTGCTACCAAATATAGCAATTGATGCAATGACCAATAAAAGATGAATTGTTGAAGTATCAATTGGGTAAAGTATCAGATAGATATTTTTGGGTTCTTCATCGTTGGGGTTAAAATGGTAAATGCTTTGTTTGTTTGTAAGTTCATTTAGCAGACCTCGGTTCGATCCTCATTGGGCTTGTGATAGACGAAGCCCACCTTAACCCAACTGACATTTATTATATAAAAATAATTAAAAAATACTCACGCCGGCAAAGCAGAGAAGTTCTTGTTTGAAAATTTAGTTTCACTTTCAATCGCTGATAAGTTCCGAGTGACTTAGACCTTAAAAGGAAAATAAAAATAGATTTTTAAAAATTTAGCGACATAAAACCTTTAAATGTGTATATGAAAATAATTAGGAAAAAAAAGATAATTTTATGAACTTGAATCTAATATTCTTAGTTTGGTGGTGATACTTACAAAAAATGGTTCCAGAAGGATTGCGATGATGTGCATGTCGATATCAATGGAATGCGTGCACACAGGAGGGATTCTTTTACTGAATATTTTCTTGTGATATGTTACACCTTAATTGAATTGTTAAACGACTTCAATTATTTTGATAAAATGAGTTTTTATTTATTTATTTATTCAAAAATAAAAATAACTTCCATTTTGTCAATTTAAAAAAAAATCAAAACTTTAAAAAGATGTTGTTGTATGCTGACGAAGCACTGAGTCTTTCAAAGCCTCCATGCTTCCTGTAAGTCCGCCGACACTATACCTGATGCCACTCTCCACATACATATGCACACGCGTGCACACATACATGTATATTATTACTGTAAACTGTTCATGTTCCTGACACTGTACATTATTCTGTGTACTTGACATGAGACTTTGATGAGTTGTGGTGCACCTGATCACTTTACACAATAAATTTCATTATTATTATTAAAATTTATTTCAGCACTTTTTTTTTTATAAAAAAAAAAATCAAATTAGTTTCAGATTATTTCATAACTGCTAGAAAGACAGCATATTCCATTGACATCTATAAATACGTCACCACTTGGGACTCTCTCTATCTCTCTTTTTAAAAGTACTTTTTGGGTTTTCCTTTTTTTAGTCCAGCTTAAAAAGTTCGGTAATTGTATCATTGGGAATGTGAAAAGTTTTGGTAAATGGGCCAGGCTTTGGCCCGTTTACCAAAAAAAAAAGGTCTAAAAAAGTTCAGCTCGATATTACCATTGCCACACTTTTTAACCTGGACTATTTGAGAACTTTCAGCTTAAATATTTTCTTTTAAGAATTTTGGGTAGTGTAATGGTTAGCAATCTAGATTGAAAGAGCATTACTAGTGGGTTCGAGTCTCACCGGGTGCCCCATACTTCTGGCCTTGTGCCGCACCTAAGCTAAGTTCTTTAGTAAATAGTTGTATATACAATAATTCCAAATTGTAAGAAACAAAATAAAAAAAAAGTATTTTAAAAACTTTTATTGATCTTTTTCTTCACCTTATTAATACTGTTGATAATTTTAATTTGTAGAGATTACATTCCTAACTTGCCATGGTTCACCTATTTGACACTAGGGGACACAAGAGGTAATTACCTCCTATATCTGCCAGTAGGTGCTAGGTGGTGTAGCAAGAAGCATTATAAAAGTAGAAGCAGCAATGTCAAGTCTCTTAACTTTCTAGCCTTGAGAGAATTAGTTGCGTCTCCTGTCTACAGATGGGGTAGGGGTTAAACCCCCAGCATTTTCATGTTGCATGGCACATGAGAACATACTCAACATGTTTCCTATTTTACCAGCAGTCTCAAGACTTTATCTACTAAAAGACTATTTTAGTATTAAGACGTTTCACTCGTACAACTATGTATAAGCTCTTCTATGTATCTCCTATCATGTTTATATCCTCTTCTGTTTAGTTTGATCAGGCATTAAAATATCTGTATCACTTTTAATGATATAATAATAAAATTTATTGCATACAGTGCTCAGGTGCACCATAACTCATCAAAGTCTCATGTATAGTACATAGAATAATGTACTAATGTCAGGAACATGAATAGCATACAGTAATAATATACATGTATGTTTGTGTGTGCGTGCATATGTGTGTGGAGGGGGGTATCAGGTATAAAAAAGTCGAAAGTCATCGGAGCGGCCTAATGTCAGTATGAGCCATACAGTGAGGGAGTCTATCCCCTTTTCACTAGTGCTAGACCAAGGAGATTGTTTTTTTGCGTCTGAGATGGAGCGCCACACCTACCATCAGCTCCTTACTTTACCGCACAGATCCCTGTGCTACTCATAACGCTGAGTTGGCGAGGACCGGTATCGAACTAGGAACCTTGAAGTTTCTAGCCAAATGCTCTACCGACTGAGCTAACTCGGCCCTAAATCAGGTATAGTTTTGTCAAATTACAGGAAACATGGACGTTTTGAAAGATGCAGTGTTTCGGCAGCCTACAACAGATGCAGGCAGTTTATTCCATGCCTCAGCAACTCTGAGTGTTAAAGAATGTTTCTGAAAGTCATATTCCATATGAGGAAACAATACTTGACCAATTATCATTCTTCTACACATTCATTCGGTTTTCAGTTCTCTTATAGAAAATCTATAAAGAAAAGGCACGAGCGGCAGTGCTCCAAGGTTTGAAATATGGAGTTAACCACAAGTATGGCAGACAGGTTGAGATTTAAAGAAATAAAACGAACAACTAGAATTATGAATAAAAGACTGTATTACAGAATAACAATAAAGTTGCAAACTTTGTCACTTATCTGGTGTATCCTGAGATATGGGGTATTAACGGAGACCTTGCTACGGCCCTCTGTTCCGTTCGGATATGATGGACTTCTGTTTTGCATCTGACTCTGATTCTGGTTGTTGTAGAAAAGGTGGAGAGACCCTTTTTTAGGTCTGTCCCCAGTGCTAGCTGGATCAGAAGAGGCACGAGTTTGCTTATTCGGCTTTGCTGCCAAAGTATGCTGGCTCGTGATTGGTTGGTTTGAAACAGAGGCTTGCAGACAAAGGACGATAACCCAGAATTCTCAATAAATCTTAAAACCAAAAAATGAAGGTGGAGTCCCTGTGGTGTAGTGGCTGACATGCTGAACTGTGACATCATAGTTCAAATTCCAGTTGTGCTATTATATTTACTTTAATACTAATACCTTTGGGAACAGTATGAAACCCCGTATCCCTCAGATATGAGTTAAATACTATCACCTCTGTTCTTCTATACAGTGGCTTTGGCATTAAATAACCCCTGAATGTTGATATGCCATTAACTCTTAACATCCTATACCACCTCATTCCACCCGGCCAGAAGTCACATTCATTTTCATAATCTGCCCCAAATGATAGACTTTGTTTAAATGTAATATTAAATATATTTAGAAGTCTTTATTTTAAGGGAAATAACAGGTAACTTTAAATGAAAAGGCCATTTTTAGCATTTTTGATAGACCCTTATAGGAATACTGCTCTGGACTTTCAAATTTTCTCAATAGGATGTTAAGAGTTAAACAAAGGAACCAAAACCAAATCAAAGAATTAAGAAAAAGACATTGTATCTACGAGATACCACTAATCAACGAGAGTGAGTCAAAAAGTAATGCCATTTTGTTTAGGACGGGTATAATTACCAACACAGGAATATGTATCATACATCAAAATGAAGCTGGTCCTCTAAGGATCACATCCCAACTTCTCCACATAGTCGTCGTTTCTCTTGATAGCAATGTTCCACTTTTGAATGAGAGCATGTATCCCTGCCCCGTAAAATTCTGTTGACTGTTCTTTGAGCCACTTTTTCACTACAGATACATGTTATCATTTGACAGTGGAACAATGCTATTAAGAGAAATGGTGACTATGTGGAGAAGTTGGGATGTGATCCTTAGAGGAACAGCTTCATTTTGATGTATGATACTTATTGTTCCTGTGTTGGTAATTATAACAGTCCTAAACAAAATGGTATTACTTTTTGACTCACCCTAGTAGATTAGTGGCAAAAATTTGTTTGGAGGGAGAAATAAGATTCAGCCCATCAGCAGTCACTATCAGTTGGATCCTTGAAATAACTGTTTATCCATTTTTGTTTTTTTTCATACTGTAATTAATATTTATATCTGTACATGATAGAGCGAAAGACTTGGTCAACAACCTTTTGCAGTTGGGAAATCAATTACCCGATCAGTTATTTTTTTTCACAATTCAAAGTAATTATGAATTTACTAGAAAATAATCTTCATTAAAACTCATATTGTAAATATAGATTGTATTGAAGTCAGTTAGTTAGTCTACTGTTGGTTTTAATAACAGCAGCTAAGTACCTGACTTCAATATGGCGCTGCAAACAGGATTTTTACCCTTATTGGTCTGTGCTGCACTGTTCTTCTGTCTGTGATATGTTGACATCCGAACAGTAGCTATGTCTGTGGTATCAGTCATTGCAGTTTGGTCCCGTAGTGCTGATTCAGATGCTTCAGCATGACAGATATTCTACTCAAGGGACTTCAGTCGAGGCCACCGATATAGAAGGCCCGTTCTTTGGGTGTGTGACGTCACAAAAGTGGGCCCAACTTAGAGCAAGCGAAATAGATACCGTTGTCTCGTAAAGACAGTAAATAAACAAGTGTTATGTTTCATTAAACTTTAATAACTGAAATTCGTTCATAATTTTATTTATTTCAAATTTGAAAACAACTTTTATAAATGATAACAAACATTGTTTTGATTTGCATGTTTTTTATTTTTAATTTAAAAAAAACTTGTAAAGGCAACGTTGAGGTACATAAAAAAACAAATACCATTACATTAAACTTTAATAACTGAAATTCGTTCATAATATATATTTTTTTTAAATTGAAAACATTTTTTTTATAAATGATAAGCAACATTGTTTTGATTTGCATGTTTTTTTTATTTTAATTTTAAAAAACTGTAAACTGAATTATGAATAAATGAACAATCAATTATTAGATAAACAAACAAACAAATATAAATAAATATACTAAATATAAATTTGATAAAGTTTAGGTAAATTATAATCAGCATGGTTTTGATTTGCTTTTTTTTAAAATTTCATGATTATTCTGTAAATTTACAATATTGTAATTATCAAGTGATAATTACTTAATACAGGAACAACTGAATTATGAATAAATGAACAATCAATAATTAGATATAAACAGACAAACAAATTACAATAAATATAAATAAATATATTAAATATGAATTATAATCAGCATTGTTTTGATTTGCTTTTTTTTTTCAATTTTAATGATTATTCTGTATTTTTACAATATTATATTATATATAAACAGACAGATTACAATAAATATATTAAATATAAATTTGAAACCAAGTTTAGATAAATTATAATCAGCATTGTTTTGATTTGCTTTTTTTTCAATTTTAATGATTATTCTGTAAATTTACAATATATACTGAATTATGAATAAATGAACAATCAATAATTAGATATAAACAGACAAACAAATTACAAAAATCAAATAATACTTATTGAAAAATAGGTTATAGATATAAAATTCAGCTGAATGTCTGAAGTTTTCTTTTTTTGCTTAACTTATTAATGATGTTATCATTTTCTCTAGAACAAAAATTATTTAAAAGAGCATTTGTAGAGCTTAAGATAAACATCTTTTCTATTTTTTCAATATTATGACCTTCATCACAAGTGTCAACATTAAAAAGTAGCTCATGGTCTGCCAATACATTCAATGTTATATGCATGGCTAATTTCCTTTGATTTACTGAATGAAGAAAAGAATGATTTATATTCATTGAAAATTTGCAGAACTAAATTAACATTTTGCCTTTCAAGACTAGTAGGATAAAGAGCTTTTGAGGTCAATTTATAACAATATTTCAAAATTGACTGAGATTCCAGGGCATGAAGTTTCTGTAAGGTACAAAATGGGCACTTTGGATACTATTTAATTCATGATTTCCATTATGACAAAATTTTGGAAAGAGCATGCATTTAGTTGCATCTTTTTGACCAAGCCAATTGTTTCTAATGCATTTTAATATATGGACTGAGTCAAATAGAAAGAAAAGAGGCCGAGACTTAACAAATGGGTGTGGATATACAATCGAAAGCTTTGGTGGATTGCAAAAGTAAGATATAGCCTTTTTATTTATTGCATTATTATCTGTTATGATTGATAATACTTGAAAGCCTATCTCCTCTAAACCAATTATAATACGTTTAACAATATTAAATAAATTTTCAGCTTTAAGACATTTAGTTGGCATAACATGCACAACATCCTTATATGGTGAGAATACACTAAGCATAAAAGCAAATGCACTTGTTGCAGCTTCATTTCTATTGTCAGATAAGCCAACAATATTACCACCCTTATAATCAAAATAAGGTTTTAGGTGAATTTCATCAACAAGTAAAGATACTGTAGTGTCTTTCTGTACAAGTAACTTGAATTTGTTTTTAATATACATGAGAAAATTGTTATCATGTTGCTCAATTAAAGGATTCATATTTGTTGATAATGTTACTCTTTTAATTGTCGAATAACTAGGTAAAATTATATTTTTGCCATCTCTTAATAATCTATACCCTTTAGGAGAGCAGTTATATAATAATGAAGAAAATATCATCATTTCTGTTGAATAATCAAACTTATTCTGTGTCATTAATTTTAGCTGCTCATATATAAATTTTATTGAATTAAAATATTTGCTTGATTCATCTTGTATCAATATAAAAAATGACATGATTAATTTTAGTATAAAAATTATACTAGGGGGATTAGCTTGCTGTTGTTCTGTGTCCATTTAAAGCACTTTTAAGTGCAGAATTGTCCAGTCGAATTCTTCTAGAATCTGGTGACTCTCTAGAGGTGATTGATGATGATAGATATGAGGGACAGTTTGGGAGAATTCTAGGAATTGCGCCATCACAAAGAGATTTTTTTAAAAGTTTAACTTTAATTGCTGTCCCTGTTTTTCATCAAATGCTGATGCTTCTCTTCTTATGTCCTCTGGTCGAAAATGTAGTTCACATACCTAAAAATATTGTAAAAATCAAAAACCTATTTTAAATCCTTGTAAAAATCTTAAAAGTTTGTCAGCAAAAAATCTACAATATGAAGCATTTTTTCTTATAATTCTAGGAAAAATGAAGAGTGTTCTGATATCTTTAAGGAACATAATTTACCAATTCAACAAAAAATTATTAGTGACAAATCTATGTACAAATAAAGAGAGAATTTTTTAACATTTATATATTTTTTGAATTAGAATAATGAATAATTATTTTTTGGATAAAATGATTTTTGAAAATTTTGATAGATTTTAATCCTTTTTAATCCTTTAATTTTAATCCTAAATTTCAATTGAATTACAATTGTGAATTACAAAGACATAAGATTAATTTAATTACTATTAGAATTATTTTATTATCAATAATTTTGTTATTATTATTATTATTATTATTTACTCCTTTTGAGTTTTCACATCAGCATTAGCTGATGGTCTTTCACTGGAGTCTGAGTGACAGCAAGTCTCCTCAGGTCTCCAGGACTCTTCTGAGTATTCTGGCAGATTGCAGCAGTTCAGTGTTCTGAATGGTTTCAATACTTCCTCTGATTTCCAAACTTTCCAAACCTTCATTATTAGAATCATTATTATTACTATTATTATTATTAGAATCAGTATTTTTATGATAATAATAATTTAAATAACAATGATAACAATAATAACTTCAGGGAAATACCATCAGCTGGTGTGAAAAACTAATAATAATAATGATAGCAATAATTATAATGATTGATACCATCCAGAACACTGTACTGCTGCAATCTGCCAGAATACTCAGAAGAGTCCTGGAGACCTGAGGAGACTTGCTGTCACTCAGACTCCAGTGAAAGACCATCAGCTAACACTGATGTGAAAACTCAAAAGGAGTAAATAATGATAACAAAGGCTAAATTTGCAAATTGTCCTCAATATTTCAAGATTCGTTAAATAAATGAAATTAACTAACCTGACTTACCCCCCCCCCCCAAAAAAAAAAGCCAAGTAGGAAAAAATATAAATAAAGTAAATAAATAAAAAAAAGATTTTTTATTGATGAAATAAAACAATTACTTACCAAAAAAAAAAAGTCAAGTATTTTCCAACTTTAGTTCAATAATAATAATGATAACGATAATAATAATAATATCAATAATAATAATAATATCCCTTTTTATTTGAATAAATTTATATCAAAGTAATTGTGGGATTATTAGACATTAGACAAATATTTACTTTCTCGCATTTAAGACTAACCAAAATAGTCAATTTAATTTAATAGACTCATTTATTTATGAATAAAACTATTCAAAAATATTGTTAGGATTATCAGAATTATTTCTTTTATGTTTATAAAAATATCCCTTTACGAATTTAATGAATTAATATCGAGAATTTCTTTAGAGTTTATTTCTAAAATGAGTTTTTACAGAACTTTTTATTTTACGCTCTTATGTGAAAAAAATTGTTAACTTAAGACAGAGCTTTTAATGTCTTAAACTTGATTTTGTGAATTACAAAGACTTTAAAATACTTCAATTATTGAAGTTTAAATTAAATTTATTTAGTTTTAATACAAAATATTAATACAAAATACAAAAAAATTACTCACTTTGGAATTCTTTAGGTAAAAAAATGTTCTCGTATTTTCGTAAATCCAAATTTTATCATAAGGGAAAGAAAAAACACTAACTTTTGGTACATTTCATTTAGTTTCCATTACAAAAAGGCACAACACACTTAAAAGGCATTTTTGTTTATAAATTAAAATAAAATAAAATTAATTGACTGAATAATTACAAGAAAAAGTCGTTGACTATTTGACTATTATTTTTTAGACACGTGTGTATCTAGCCGGTGTTGCTCGTGTAGCCTCGTTTTGGGTGAAACAAACTTGGGACTAGATATGATGATATCGCAGTGACGTCAGACTCTATCCATCTGGCCTTAGTAATTCTAGTTGGTCTTGCTTCAGTACCCCGGGTTTGCTAGTAGATCAGTTAGAACCGTTTGCTGCCTTGTCTTCCCAGTTCAACGGTAATTGGAACTTTAATTATTCTTCAGATTGTAACATTTTTTTCTACAAAATCTCCATGTAACTTACAGCAATAAATGACTGTTAACATCCTAGCACCAGATTACAGAGGAAAACCTTTTGAAATCTCATAGATTAGCTAAGAGCTGTTTTACATGCACATGGACTCCTACACATGGACACACCAGTATCCAACACATTGTATAAAAGACATGTTTCTACTCAGCAATGAAATCAACAAAACATGGGTATTAAGAATTCAGATAGAAAATATTCATCAAATTGAACGAGTGTTAAGAAAATCTATCGTATGACAGGTAGGGCACGGCTGCCGTTGAGAGGTACTGGCACAAACTAGTGAGGTAGTCTAGAAATTCATGCAAAATCTGTTAAGTTTAAGTGTCATTAAGTTCCAATCATACAACGATTTATTACTTGAAGAATCTTTTCAGACAGATCCTTAAAAATAGAAAAAATCATCTGAAAAGAAGATTCTACTTTCTATCAATACTGGTAATTTTGAACAATTACAACTCTTAGAGAAGGGCTGAGTGGAGTTGCTTGTTTTTGTTAGGCAAATCAATAATTTTCTTACTGTGGTGGAGTAAAGGTGGTAACAAGTTATATATTGATTCTACATACCTATAAAAATGGAAAATGTACCACAGGGTTATTTTTTAATGTGGGTTTTTTGCCAAAAGTACCTAGATAGTATAAGAAATAGTGGGTATTAGTTTGAAACCAACACTAAGTCCTTATAATGCATTTGGGCATTCATAGATACCCTAACACTAAACATTGAAGTTAATTAGCCCACTGTTGGTTTGAATAACAGCAGCTAAGTGCCACTCAAGCAGTGTCCAAGACAGCTGGTATAAATAGAACTCAAGAATGATCCATCCATGAATATGGGTGACTTGGTTGATTCCATTCCTTGAGTTCTGATTGGCTGCTTGATTGCTTGATTTGAATGACATTGTGGAGTCTTATATATACTCTGTCATTTTGCAGTGGACTTTGTGGCTTTCGGGATTGTATTTAGTTACAACCGTTTGCTGCCTTGGCTTCCCAGTTCAACGGTATTTGGACTTTAATTATTCTTCAGTGAGGAAAGACAACAATAATACAGCCATAAGAACTAGTGGATATTGGTTTGTAACAAACACTAAGTCCTTATAATGCATTAGGGCATTCATAGATACCCTAACACTAAACATTTGGTGAGGAAAGACAACAATAATACAGCCATAAGAACTAGTGGATATTGGTTTGTAACAAACACTAAGTCCTTATAATGCATTAGGGCATTCATAGATACCCTAACACTAAACATTTGGTGAGGAAAGACAACAATAATACAGCCATAAGAACTAGTGGATATTGGTTTGTAACAAACACTAAGTCCTTATAATGCATTAGGGCATTTATAGATACCCTAACACTAAACATTTGGTAAGGAAAGACAGACAACTCATGTGAACTATACACATAAATGTTTGATGAATGTGATATGTAACAAAAAATAACAGGATACATATGTCCCAAACAAGTTAACTGCACAATATATTCCAAGAATAATCAAAATGTAATAAAGAAATGGTTAGTAAAGACTTAGTTTATGCCATGGTTATTTTGCAGGGTGCAATAATTGCTATGTTGAAGTTGGAAACGAATTGTTTCTATTCTGTTCTACGAACAGAACTGAGATAAATGCTCTTTTCACTAAATGAGCAAGGAAAGAAAGGTAACAAAAGAGAGAGTTTGAAAAGGGTGAATCATCATGTGACCAATGGACACGTGAGTTGGGAAGCCACGCCTACAATCCAATGGAAGACAATTATGTGTCTTTCTCTATAACACCAAAACAAAATGCAGGTGTTTTTCCATGGAGCACCACTTCATCACCATTGCTTTCAGGTCCACTCTGACCTGGAGTGGTAGTACTTGTTAGGGTTCAATCTATGGGTTAATAGAACAATGTGTCTAAAACTAATAGAGTACTCATTAGGAACGAATAAAACAAAAACACGTTTAGCATAAAATGACCCAATGGGTTGACATGCTGTAAAATACAACCAACCAACGGTATCTATATTATGTATCTAAAAAGTTGCATATATTGGAAATATGATGAGGAAATTAATCTGAAAATATGTGAAGAAAATGTTTTAAAAAATATAACAGACACAGAATGTTACGATCCAAGGAAAAATTTCACACATTCACCATACACTTAACATTTTTCAATTTTCACTCTTACAAAATTTCTTTTGCATTGTCCTGATGATGGTTTATCATAAACCGAAATACTTAAGTATAGACATATAAAAATTTTTCCTTTGATCGTAACATCCTGTGTCTGTTATATTTTTGAAAACATTTTCTTCACATATTGTATATTGTAAATGAGTTTATCTTGTCTTTCTTTTGTGAGTGGGAAGTTGACTAAACATCTTCCCTACAGCCAATCATTCCCTATAGCATATTGTCCCATCTATTGGTTAAATAGTAAAATGTGTTTAAAAAAAAAATTATCCATTAAGTATCACCTTAAGATATGTTGACTAAACATATATATGTTGATATTAAGTATCACCTTAAGATATGTTGACTAAACATATCTTAATGTATTAATGAAACAACATTAAGTATCACCTTAAAATATGCCCTTTTTATCATATGGATGCTAGAAGACGTTGGCTTCGGGTTTACATGTCCTGGGAATGACGTTAAACTCTATCTGATGATGAGGTTCCAGTTTTGGAGGTTTGGGGAATGTGGAGCACCCCTTCATCACCATTGCTCCCTGGTCCACTCTGACCCGGAGTGGTAGTACCTGTTAGGGTCCCATCTATGGGTTAAATAGAAAAACATGAGTTTATAAACAAAATTGTATTATCCATTAAGAATTGATTTATTTCAAAACTTTATCGGCATTAAATAACCCACTGAGGTTGATATGCCGTAAAACAAACCAAACCAAACCAAACTTAAAATATGTTGACTAAACATCTTCCCTAGCCAATCATTCCCTATAGCATATTGTCCCATCTATGGGTTAAATAGTAAAATGTGCTTAAAAAAAAAAAAATCCATTAAGTATCCAAAAATGTATCAAAAAATTATCCATTAAGAATGAATGAATTTCAAAATTTTGTCAGCATTAAATGACCCACCGAGGTTGATATGCCATGAAACAAACCAAACTAATAACATCTTTGAACTTTTAAAGTTCTTTAAAGTTGATAACCCGGATTATCATTGTGTGGGGGGTGTACGTAGAGATATGCTGTGTTTCTGACTGTAATTACAAATGTTGTAGTGTATTAAATAGGTTAACAATGCTGTCATTGTAGTTTCTCTGTGAAATTGTATCATGAGGTAGCTTTAAGGAGTAACAGGTCAAAGGAGTGTTAACCTCAGGAGGAGTGAGGCAGAATTGTTGTAGGGGGTCCTTATTCTATTTTATCCCATGTAGCAACCGGTTGAACATTTTTTTCTTTGTTCATTAATATGTGGGTTTGGGTTCAGACTGATTTTGGGTAAACATTGAGTGGGAGAGTTAGATTTAACAAATGTCGGTAATTTATGAGGAAGTGCGTCCTGGTCTCCTGCCTCAAAAATTGCTACCCGATGACTATCAAAATAACAACCCCAGCTCATTGTAATTCTTGTTTATTTATCGTAATTTGTCATAATTCTTGTTTAGATATGAAGATGGATATATAGTTTGGAATAGACTGAGATAGATAGATAGATAAACAAACAAAATAATATAGATAGATATGAACAAATGGAGATAGATATTTTCGACAAGTAAATGTATTTGGGGGGAGTCTTAGTATTTAAAGTAATATAGATAAATATGAACAAATTGAGATAGATATATAGATATGAAGATGGATAGTTTTGAATAGACTGAGATGGGTCGTTATTTTAATAGTCACCGGGTAGCAATTTTTGAGGCAAGAGACCGGGACGCACTTCCTCATAAATTACCCAAATGTCAATCTTTTTGGGATATTCAATGCCAAAGTCTTTCTTTTTTTTTTTTTCAAGGAACTACATAGTTTCAAGTGTCTAATAATAATGATAGGGGGTTTGGTTTGATTTGGTTTAATGGCATATATCTGGGTTAAGGGATATATTATGAAGTTGGTATTTGGTATATTATTGCAGTGGTAGCTGGTGCGTCAAATAGCAGTATGTCTTCCGAGCAATAGTGGTGGTATTCTGACTGGTAGGTGAGTAAGCTTAGACTAGTAGGCTTAGGTGCTTGTACTACCACAGTGTCGAATATTTATAGATGACACTGTCCAATCAGATTATAGTGAGGGGGTACCAAGGTATTTACATATTCATTACATCAGCATATCAACCCTGTGGGTTATTTAATGCCAACTCTTTATAATATCTATAAAATATACAACATTTTTATAATATCTATTGATAATGGAGATTCGCTTCCGGTTTTTGTCTGTAACAAAAACTACGTCACTGCTTATGTCACATTACCCAAAATCATCATAACATAGAATAAATACACTCAAAATTTGAACATGCAACATTAGACAGTCCTCATTGTTTTTTAAAACAAGTTTTAATAAATACATGACTGGTATTATGTATCTATATATAATTTGTTTTATTTTAATACATATCTAAAGTTTACATTTCAAATTGTTTTATTTTTTAATCCTTTATATATATATATATATATATATATGAGGGTAATCTCAAATGTAAGTAAGTCCACGGGGCGGCCTAAAGTCGGTATCAGCCAGTCAGCGAGGGAGTCTATCCCCTTTTCAATAGCGCTAGACCAAGGAGATTGTTTTGGCATCTGAGGTGGAGCGCCACACCTACCATCAGCTCCTTACTTTACCGCACAGATCCCTGTGCTACTCATACGCTGAGTTGGCGGGGACCGGTATCGAACTAGGAACCTTGTAGTTTCTAGCCGAACGCTCTACCGACTGAGTGTCTTCAAAATATTTAGAAATCATAGAAACATTTATTGTTTATTGTCCTTCTAAACATGTATCTATTTTTCTACAAAATCGCCATTTTGGTTGATGCATTATTGGTAGGTGTTGTGGCAGTTTTTTTATGACCATGTCATACCAGTGTTGAACCTAGTTGTTGTCATTGCAAACTCCCTAAACCACTTGTGGACGTTTTTGACATCCATGCAGGACTTGCCAAACACTTTTATTAATTGGCAATGAATTTTAATTTGGTTTAAAGCCTTTTGCATTTAAAAACTCAATAACTACATGAACTTCACAGTTTGTGGTCGCATCAATCAGGAGTTCCATCAGAAATGACTGCCATGCCAAGACTGAACTGGTCTCCAGTCTCCCAAAACGTTGATTTGATTTAAAAATATTTTTTGGTTTTGTGTACACATCAAATTTTTATATGAGAATTTTCTCTAATCTTTCTTCTAACTACTGGAACAGATATTTTGATGATAAAATTTATGTTTATACAAATTTTTTAATTTTTTTTACTTTAGGTCTCAATTACCTGCCAAAATTTTTTGTTCATACCTTCAGTATAGCAATATTCAGGTCTGTACTTTCACCTGCTGTGACCCAAAGCGATATGAAATTTGAGGCCTTTCTCAAAAAAAAAAAAAAATGTTTTATATTAATGTTAAAGATAAAACTAATATATATAATTTTTGATGAATTAGTGTTTAGGAATAAAATCTAATGATAAAATAAAAATATATTTATAAAAATGAAGCCCCGAGGTCCTGGGCTACAACTTATTTAACTGATCTGCAAGTCCAGCACTGATAATATTTTACATAACCTTCACATCTGTATTATAATGATCGAATTTTGTGTATGTATATTATTATAACATAAAAATGGCACATTGTAGAGTGATTTTTGTTAGAGCAATAGCATTGAAATGCTCTGACTTAGACAATAATGCAATTTACTATCTAAGTTTAGTTTAAGGAGCTGGTTTAACTCGGTAGAGCTTCCGCATAGGAATTGCAAGGTTCCAGAATGGATAGTAGATACTGTTAAATCTGCACATGAATAGCACAGCTTGGGTAATTTGATCTGCATGGTAAAGCAGATGGGAGCTGACGGTAGGTGCGGCACCTCATCCTCAGCAAAACAATCTGCCTAGTCTAGCCCAAGAGAAAAGGGGATAGACTCCCTCGCTGTTAATAAGATCTTTTTTTCTGGTTGTTAAAAAGAAAAAAAAATTGTCTTGTTGCTTATTTTGTTTTTTTTTTTAAGTTGGCTTCTGTGAAAGAAGCAAAATGATGTCGGTTAAATCGAACTTAACAGACCTAAATTCCACTATTGTATGTCACCCCGCCAAAAGAAAAGAAAAATACCAAAAATCAGGGAATTAACCAAATTTAATGAAATTTTCAGTGTTGATATATTGATACCACATATCTTTGAGGTGTAACACAGATTCTCAAAGATACATGGTATAAAGTTAACTGATCTGAAAAAATGTATGTTTTTTAAATAAAATAACTGGTGCATTATATCTTTTATTCATTAATATATCAACACTGAAAATTTCATTAAATTCAGTTTATTCCCTGATTTTTGGTATTTTTATTTTCTTTCAGCAGAGTGACATACGATGGTGGAATTTAGATTTGTTTAGTTCAATTTGACCAGTGACTAATGGTTGTAAAAACTGTAACATTTTAATTAATTTCTGTTTCATTTTAACTGCCATCTTCATATCTTCTATAAAATTGCAACATTTGTGTATTTTTCTTTTTTTTTTTTCTTTTTTTTTTAGATATTTTCATCTATAAAATTTTCTTTGATTGTTTTGTCTATTTTGTATTAGCTTTTTTCCCCAACCTCTTTACATATGTTAAGCTTTTAATCAATTCTTTGTGCCTACATGAATAAAATCTTGTGATAATTTGAGCAAGAGATTTTATTTATGAAAATGTTTGTATATTTATGGCTCATATGGATTACGTGCTATGATTTCCTGAATATGTTTTGAAATACAAGTAATTTTCAGTTCATATTTTAAAACTTCAACTAGTTAATCTGTGTGTCCTTGTTGGGTCAGCAGTCCATGATAATAGTGAAGTATATATATATATATATATATATATATATATATGTGCACATTAGAAAATGGTTATCATCATGGGAAATGGACTCAGTGACCAGAGTTCAAATCCTAGATACTGTATGCATCCAACTATTTTCCGTCCAGCTACGAGTAAATAGGACAGACTGGGATTTTTAACCTTAGTTAGGCAACCAGTCTAGGAGAAGGAAAACTCTTAATTCAAACCTGTTAAACTCTGCTTAAAAAATGGACCATGTGCCATATCTTAAACATGTGGTGCATTGGTATATATATATATATATATAGTACAGCCGTTTCCAAATATGTTTGTTAAGGTTGTCATCGCTGAAACCCAACAAAATCTTGATAAATGTATCTATGAGCATAAAAGATTGATAAAGACAAACAACACTCGAAATGCCCTATTCACACAGAACAAACTTCGATCACACATTCAACTTCAACCACGCATCACTACTCAAGCCCATACATAGTAAGAGCTTATGCCAACTATGCAAATCAGCACTCAATGCGAACACAAAAGTTGTAAAACAAAGGCCAGGTTTCTTCCACCTGGCAACATCGCTCACAAAAATTGTAATTCAAGAAAACAAAGTCAAAATGGATAAAAAATAGAAAATAAATTTAAAAAATCACAAAATCTCTATAATACTCCAAAACAAAAAATATTCAATTTATTTGTGTTGTTTTATCAGCATTTTCCCTCTATTTTTAACCATATATATATATATATATATATATATATATATATAACTTTTAGGTAAGCAAGATAGATTGAAAATAAAGAAGTAGCCTTAAATTATTTGAATTTCTAACATGAAGTATTGTCGTTATTAATATTTTCATCTTATTTTTATTGCAATTCAAAGGCATTTTTGTATTCTATGACTGTTAAGCTAACTATATGGACTAGAGAAAAAAAGCTTCCAACAATATTCTTGTAAAAGAATTTACAATGATCTTTTGATTCTACAGACGATAAATAAGTGAGATTGAATATTTAAATATAATATCAAAGCATTTTTTTTGTAAAGTATATATATATATATATATATATTCATGTGCATATGTTGAGGTATGAAGCAATTACAATAGCAACTTATAACTGCAGAGACAAAATGTTTATTCATACGAATTGTATTAAAGCAGAGACGGGAAGTTTAAAAAAAAAAAACAAATGTGTCAGGTAATCCATTGTTGATAAATTGGTACCTTGTCTGTAATTAACTAATTTGACTAATTCACATTATACACAATGTTTTTTGTTTTTAAAATCTATTTGACGTTTGCTATGTGCAGCAAATAGACAAATTATTAGCACTACTGTGTGAATACCTAGCATGGTGCCGTGTGCAAATATAGTTAAATTTTAAGCACTTTGCCATGGCCGACTGTTGTCAAATTCCTAGTGCTGTACCGTTTGCAACTATAGTTTAATTTCTAGCCTGGTGCAATGTACAAATATAGTCCAATCTCATACTATATTCTATTTGCTGGTCTGTATTTGATGGGGAATGCTTGAATACAGTTTTGATAGCATGTGTTGCCAGATGCAGTTATAGTTGAATTACTACAGGGTCAGGCAAAATGATCTGACACATTTGTAGGTTTAATAAAATGCAAATGAAGTAAAGAAACAATGATCTGACACATTTGTAGGTTAAATAAAAGGCAAATAAAGTAAAGAAACAAAAAACTGGTTTTATTTTCGAAAAGTACATATAATGCCATTTTTTTTCATATAATGCCATTTTGTTTTGTTTCTTTATAATGCCATTGTTTTTCGTTTCTTTTTCAGTTGCTGCCATGAATTGGACTGGTGAGCATCGCGCTTTCATTGTGGAAACGTTTATCAGCATCATTTTGTATGGATGCATTTGAAGATCATTGAAGAATTCTTCGCAAACTTGTTTTGGAAAGTCTAAGAGCCTGAGCACGTTTAAATGTGGAACGGAGTGGAGACTGTTGAACTGAAGCTCTTACCGCTGCCACATTTTCTGGAGTTCTGGCGGTGCGAGGTTGGCCGGTTGATTTTCGTTTCAATGCAGATCCAGTTGCTCTGAAGTTGGTAACCCATAACAAGATCCTGTTTCAAGCTGGTACGGGATCATGTCTACCAGATTGAAGTGCAAACGGAACGCTCTTTGTGTTGCAGTTACAGATTCATTTGTTTTGATAAACGTTTCCACAATGAAAGTGCGATGCTCACCAGTCCAATTCATGGCAGCAACCGAAAAAGAAACGAAAAACAATGGCATTATATGAAAAAAAATGGCATTATATGTACTTTTCGAAAATAAAAACACTTTTTTGTTTCTTTACTTCATTTGCATTTTATTAAACCTACAAATGTGTCAGATCATTTTGCCTGACCCTGTAGAACAGAGCAGGAAATTTACTGACTTTAATCAGAAAAGTTTAAAAATTTTTTTTATTATTCTGATATTTACATTATCATTTTATGGTAATTCAAAGCAGTGTTTCTCAACCTTTATGGCTGTGGCCCCCTTCAACCCAATGTTGAACTTCTTTGTAGCCTCTTATGCCAACTTGAGTTTTTATACCCCCATCACCACCTCCTCCCTCATGCTCTGTCTGTGAACTTAATACATCAAAGGAAGTAGGAATATTAAAGATTGTAAGTAAAAAGTAAGTAAAGTTGTCGGGGAGGCCTAAAGTTGATATCAGCCAAACAGCGAGGGAGTCTATCCCATTTTCACTAGTGCTAGACCAAGGAGATTGTTTTGGGCATCTGAGGCGGAGCACTACACCTACCATTAGCTCCTCACTTTACTGCACAGATCCCTATGTTACTTATACACTGAAGCGCGTAGTGTAATGGTTAAAGTCATGGGAAATGGTCTCGTCGCCCCGAGTTCAAATCCTGGACGGGGTAATTGCATTTCACTTAGTGCTAATACCCTTGGGAAAGGTATGAATCCTACTCTCCTTCCAGCTATGGGCAAATAGTAGGGCAGACTGGGCTCTTTAACCTTGGTTAGGCAACCAGTCTAGGAGAAGGAAAACTCTGAATTCAAACCTGTTAAACTCCGCTTAAGAAATTGATCTTGTGTCGCATCCTGCTCGTGCGGAGGGGTTGGTAAATATATATACGCTGAGTTGGCAAGGGCTAGTATTGAACCAGGAACCTTGTGGTTCCTAGGCCGATGTTCTACCAACTGATCTAAACCGGCCCTATAGCATCAAACACTACTTGTTGCCTTGTCTTACCAATTCGATGGTAATTGGAACCCCAGTTGTAAATAAAAGAATGTTATTTGAATAAATATTTTATTTGAAAAAAAAAATTATTTACAAAACAAAAATTGATGTACCATCAGCTTTATCTTGTACTAGCAGGGGCTACCCGGCATCGCCTGGGTAAAGGGGATTTTTAAAAGTTAGTCCCGCAGATCCATTATTACTGAATCATGAGTTGAATCCTCGTGGGATGCACCATTTAAATCCCTATGTAAAAAAAAAATAGACCTTGCATTGATCCAGCTACTCTGAAAAGAAATGTTAATGTCTACTATCTAAAATATCAAATGAAAAAAAAAAAAATCCATGCTATTATCATTTAAATTTTATTTTTTAATTATCTTCATGATTATAAATCAAATCTCTATTATTAGAAAATGAAGTAGTTAAATGGTCAATTTGTCTTGTAAGATTCAAAGTGATAATACTTGAAGATAAAACTCCGACAAAGGTTGATAGACAAAACATTTTATATACAGCACAGAATAAACAGGGTACATAATACATAGAGGTGTACATAAACATACATACATAAGTAATATAAATACATATACAAGAGTAGAGATAATGACACATTCATGAATGGTAAAAATACAAGATATTTAGGTATCAAAGAGATACCTATATGTACATAAAAACGTAGTTACGGATACATGACTAAAGGATAGTCATATATCGTACAAGAGACTTACTAGCAGTGAGTGGCCAGTGTTAAGGGCCGAAGCCCCAACGAGAAGGGAGTAGACCTAAGTCTAACCCATAGTGTCTCGTAGGTCGAGCAACAGGAAAAAAGAGAGAAGAAGTTCAAATTAGCCGCTTAAATAGACCAGGCCCCTAGTGGGAACCAGAGAAACTAAATGGGCAGACAACTCCCCAGGCAAATAAAAAAATAACTCCCACAGTCTTATTGATTAAAAAAAATAAATTTACTAATAATTTACTATTTAGATTATTATCATCATCAGGTCATGCTGACAGCATGTATACCCATGACTCTCTCTCACCAACTATCCCTATCAGTCATCGCCCTTGACAGGTCTTCTGCATGGTATCTAGATTTTGTGCAGAGCTGGATGATGTGGATTTTTGCTGGTCAGTCTACACTAGTGTTTCTACCTGTAAGTATCTTCAGGAAAATGTCACTTATGAGTTCGTCCTTGCTTCTCCAGCATGTCTTGTTCATCTTACTTGGATGGTTTGTGTGATAGGAGACAAGTGGCCATACAGCTGCTTTTTTGTGGGGTTCTGCTTCCAGGATTTCTTCAAGACGGCATGCAGTATCCTTGTGTAGTTCTCATCTAGCTTTTTCTTTAAGCATTTCATTAGAGTTCAAGTAGTGCAGGCTTACGGTAGCACTGATGCGGCTACAGCTTGGAAGAAGTCACACTTTATCAGAGAAATCAGATTTCCATATGATCAATCTATAACCCTCAATGTCTTTTCTATGCGTATATTGACATCACTTTCTGTACGAGAGGCTTGTGTTGAAGTGAGTTAGTGTACTGTTGGTTTGAAAAACAGCAACTAGCTAAGCACAACTGAACAGTGCTAAGACAGTTGGTACTTATGGAAATCAAGAATAGTCCATTCACGTATTTGGGTGATTCCATTCCTTGAGTCCTGATTAGCTGCTTGGTTTCTATGATGTTATGAGTCTTCATAAATACCCTGGCATTTTGCAGTAGTAATGCAGCAAGATAGATTCGTATTCAGTTATGGCAACTTGTTGCCTTGTCTTACCAATTCGACGGTAATTGGAACTAATATGATTATTCTACAGCTTGGTTTAGCTCAGTCAGTAGAGCACCCGTCTCACAACCAAAAGGTTCTGGGTTCAATACTGGCCCTTGTCAACTCAGCGTATGAGTAGCACAGGGATCTATGCGGTAAAGTAAGGAGCTGATGGTAGGTGTGCCACTCCACCTCAGACGCAAAAACAATCTCCCTGGTCTCGCGCTAGCGAAAAGGGGGATAGACTCCCTTGCTGTTCAGCTGATACCGACAAAAGGCCACTCTGTCTACTTTACCTTTTACCATTCCGTATAGAGATATCTCAATCTTGTTTAGAAAAAACAAATAAATTATTAAATTTGCAACCAATTGTGTAAATACCATGAAAAGGTTAAATGTGCAACCAATTAGTTGTATAAATAGCATGAAAAGGTTGAGATATTATCCAACCATTTAAAAATACCTGAGGTCAGTGATTTGATTAATTCACAATGGAAATTGAATAATTAAAAAAAAGATTAAAAAAAATAATTTTTCCATTGAAATATAACAATAACTATAATCTATATATGAGAATATAAGTGCTTTTATCCAATATCTTACTGTGTCGTTTGTTACATTTGATTTGATTTTTTTGGGGGGTGGGGAGCGTATATACTTTCCTATAAATAGACAATGAAAGTCTTTTCCATTGATAACATGGGTGAATAAACATTGAAGTATAAAATCAGCCACAATTCGTGTTTGTTAATTAAATATTGATTATCTATGTAGTGAACTACTTATAAAATGTGTATGCGTGGGGGTGTGAGAGTTTCTTTTTCTATAGGCAGCGTTTTTACACAAAATAGAAAAACCATGTGAAACATTACAGCACGTATTTTTGTCAATTTTTCTTTCTGCACTCAACAGCCATAACTATTCACACTTTATTATAGTATATAAAAACAAAGTACTCGGTAACACTTACGAACATATCAAGAAAAAAAAAAGAACTGTTTATTTCTTTTTTGGCAACCCCTATACTTTTTATTGATTTTGGTGACATGTCAACCTGTCTAGGGTTATTTTTGTTGTAACTCGTATATTTGAATTAACAGAGGAGTACGAAGAAAACACAATAAGATTTTTTTGGTAAAGGGAAAAAAGATTCACAAGACACGATACAAGTGGAATGTCTAATCACTAATTGACAGGATGCATTCACAAGTCTTGCTCATTCGCTTATGTGAAGTTTCACTATTTATAGAAAACAGATGATTCCATTGTCCTCATTCAGGTACTATATGACAATTTTAAAAACAGATTTTTTTTTCTGATGTGCTGGATATGAGCTTTTGTTTTTTTTTTTTTGCATTAATCAATTAATGGTTTCGTTTATTTGTTTAACAGCATATCAACTTCTTATGGGTTATTTAATGCCGAAATATGTTTGATTATAATCCTAAACCCCGGGGCTGGGTTAGCTCAGTCGGTAGAGCATTCGGCTAGAAACCACAAGGTTCTTAGTTTGATACCGGTCCTCGCCAACTCAGCGTATGAGTAGCACAGGGATCTGTGTGGTAAAGTAAGGAGCTGATGGTAGGTGTGGTGCTCCACCTCAGACGCTAAAATAATCTCCTTGGTCTAGCGCTATTGAAAAGGGGATAGACTCCCTCGCTGACTGGCTGATACCGACTTTAGGCCGCCCCGACGACTTTACTTTTTTTTACTATAATCCTAACTATTTATATGTTTAGTCTGGTTTATTTGTTTAATGGCATATCAACTCCTTATGGGTTATTTAATGCCGAAATTTAATTCATTTCTAAATGTTTGATTACAATCATAAATATTTTTAATGTTCCATTGCATATTCTGAATTGCACTTTTTTTTTATTTGTCTAAGATCATTTGTTTATCAGTTATGATATCAAGTATTCCTATCTAAAGGGTTGGTTTAGCTCAGTCGGAAGAGCTTCTGGCTCGGAACCCTGTGGTTCTGGGTTCAATACCGGCCCTCGCTAACTCAGTTTATGACTAGCACAGAAATCTGTGCGGTAAAGTGTGGAGCTGATGGTAGGTGTGGCACTCCACCTCTGACACAAAAACAATCTCCCTGGTAGATAGACTTCCTTGCTGTCTGGCTGATACTGACAATAGGCCACTCTGTCGACTTTTATTCCTATCTAATAAAAATAATTTGCATATCTAATACTAATAATTTATATGCCCTTATAAGGTGTCTTACCCTAGACACACCCTTTTTTTAGGTGGGTGGGGTGTCTAACCCTACCTCACAGCAGAGGATAGTCCGTGTATTCTAAAACCCACTGACTGTAGTGGTGGTGGGGAGAATCTTATATTTTTAGTTAATATTCAAAGTTATCCTTTTATATCCTGTAGATTTTACGTGACTGATACAGTATTGCTGTTTACTTTGATCTAACACAGAATTGTTTTTCTAGTGTAGAAAATAAATATCTATATGTAATGATAAATTGTTTTGATAATTTCTGCCTACCACATAATTTTCTACACTTTTAGGCATAATCAACAGAGTGGGAGTCACTGTGGCATAATGGCTAATATGCTAGACTGATATCATAGTGAAAAAAAAAAAATTAAAATTAATGAAATAGATCACTAATTAGGACTGAGCCTATTCTAGTAGTGACCACCCCAAAGCGGATTTAACAGGTTTGAATTCAGACTTTTCCTTCTCCTAGACTGGTTGCCTAACCAAGGTTAAATACATCTGCTCTACTATTTTACACATAGCTGGAGGGAGAGTAGTTGGTGTAGAAGTTATCCTCCAGATATAGAAACAATATGATACTCACTATCGCAGTGGGGTTCTAACTACCGTCGAGTTAGTAGACAAAAACAACTGGCAAGCTGTAACTTAAATACAGTCCTTGCATGCTGCTGGCATAATGCAAAGTGATGGCTGAAGAGTGGGTACTTATCCATGTTCTTACTCACCCTGAAATCCAACAGCCAATCAGAACTCAGGAAATGAACTTGCCTGAGTTCATAATGGAATAATCCAAAGCTCCATATAAGCCACCTACCAAACTCTAGTTTTAGTCTTGCATTCATCTTGTAACAGAGTTGAATATTTTACACAAAATCCAACAGTTGGATTCATACCTTTCCCAAGTGTATTAGCGCTATATGAACTGTAGCTTCATCCAGGATTTGAACTCGGGTTGACAAGTCCATTTCCAACGATTCTAACCATTGCACCACACACTTCCAACATGTGAGTGAGTGAGTTTGAACTCCAGTTGCTCTATTACATTCACTTTCAGACTAATACTCTTGGGAAAGGTATGAAACTCCTCACCCCACCCCAGTTATGGATTAAATAGTAATAATACTTCTTCTCTAATAGTACTTATAAGGAGAGCATGCGGTGCATGTTGCACAAGGCGCACAACACGTAAAACAAAAAATGTGCAGATATTTCTACAAGTCCCAGAGTGATGGAGGAATGGTGAGGTGTGCAGGCCTGATGGAATGGAAGCATTACATTCACTTTCAGACTAATACCCTTGAGAAAGGTATGAACCTCCTCACCCCACCCCAGTTATGGGTTAAATAGTAATAGTACTTCTTCTCTAAGAATGGCCTTGACATTAAATAACCCATGAAGTTTGATATGCCATTAAACAAAGAAACTAAACCATAATCAACAGAGGCACCTCTCCTTGCGTAATGATTAGCAAAACTAAACTGGCAGATCATTGTTAGTGAGTTTACACTGGGTGCTTCTAGCATTGGGTTAAATCAAGCCGATTTTGATAAATGACTACAAGCATAAGGCAGTGACTGAGGGTCTACATGTCCTGGGAATGACGTTAAACTCTATCTGATGATGAGGTTTCAGTTTTGGAGGTTTGGGGAATGTGGAGCACCCCTTCATCACCATTGCTCCATGACCGGAGTGGTAGTACCTGTTAAGGTCCCATTTATGGGTTAAATAGAAAAATGTATTTATAAAAAAATTGTATTATCCATTAAGAATTGATTTATTTCAAAACTTTATCGGCATTAAATGACCCACTGAGGTTGATATGCCGTAAAACGAAACCAAACCAAAATTGTCTAAATTGGCAAGATTATTTAAGCATATTTGTGTTATACGGATAGAAAATAATTTTTTTCTCTTTTATTGATGTCCATTTATACTAAGGACGTAAGCCAGAAACATATTTGTTGAGTAATATGTTTTATTATCTGCTCTAAGCTTCAGTTTCCATAACAGACATGTTAACATGGTTGAGAGATGAGCTAATACCTCTCTCCATGTTAAATAAGTGGCTGGCATGTGTAAAAGAGCTTAACCTGAATTTTGATAAGGATTGTAGATTTACTTTTATCAAAATAAATAAATTGAAAAAAAAAAAAACACCCTCCCCAAAAAACAAAAAAAACAAAAAAAAACAAACCCAAAAAAACAAAAAAAACAAAAAAAAAACAAACCACCCAACATATTTTAAGGCGAGAATGCAGAGGAGATACACTTAGAAAGATTGAGATAGTCTTGGCTGTTGACTGCTTGAGACCAAACAGAAGATAAGTAACAGAGTTACTGTAATTGGTTTATGTTTAAACCATATCTAAATCTGGTAAAGAAATTTTCTGAGAAATATAAGTTTAATCTGGATGTGGGTTAATGGTATTTTTTTTTTTTTTTTTTTTTTTTTTTTGGTGGTGGGTGGATGAGTGAGAGTTTGGTTGTGGAAATTTACTGTAGCTATTGGTAAATATGGTCGTTTATTATTACATACAACCAATATCTATATAGCAAAGGTAATTCTTTTTTTTTTCTGTATTTTCTCTCTCAGCAATTAAGTAGCTGTAAATGCTAGAAATGTGAAACTTTTTACATTGATAAAGGCTCTTGCTAATATATGCAGTGGTGGATCAATGAATGTTTGTAGCCTGACACAGTCATTAGCTGAATTTTAAAATTTTCAGTACAGATTATCTTAGAAAATAAATATTTGTTGTGTAAAATAAATGTTTTTTTAACATAATTAGGCTTAACATTAACACACACACCACACATACACACACACACATACACACACACATACACACATACACACACACATATATATCATTTAAAACAATCCATTGCTTCTAATCCGCGTTGTTTACCAAAGGTTGTAGAACGACTAGTATGAAATAAAATTAAAAGAAAAGAAATGCAAAGAAAAATCTTATATATATATATATGTGTGTGAGAATGGGAAATGAATCCGACAATATGAGGAAAAATGAGTAAAGAAAAGAAATGTAGATGGATAAAAATGAATTTATCGATATCACTTTTATCGATAAAATTCATTTTTATCCATCTACATTTCTTTACTCATTTTTTCCTCATATATATATTATTTCTTTATGTTGGTGGGATCATATGTATATATATATATATGTATATATATATATAAATGTTGTTCTGGTTCCAACAGGAGAAAATTTAATATTTTATAAAAATGAAGGTCCACAAAATGTATTATGTTCTCAGAAAAAAATTTTTTATTCTTTTTATCTTACATATACGACACGTGTTTCTGATCTGTTATCTTGGCAGAATATTCTGCCAAAATAATAATTCAATGTCTGAAGAAGACAGCAGATCAGAAACATGTGTCGCATATGTAAGATAAAAAGTATAAAAAAAAATTTTCTGAGAACATAATACATTTTGCGGACCTTCTTTTTTATAATATATATATATATATATATATATGAAAATATTTATAAAATAATAATTATTGTGAAAAATTATGGGTCTACTGCAGTTTTGATTGTTATGACCTCTTCAGGATCCTATGAAAGAGATCATAAAGGATTTGGTGCTGATTTTTTTTTGTTTTTTGTCTTTTAATGTTAGTAAGCAAGATGTCACAACTGTGGATGAAGGTAGTTTAAGAATAGTTTGAAATATCGGTTAAATCAAACTTAACGGACCTAAATTCCACAATCGTATGTCACCCCGTTGAAAGAAAAAAATACCAAAAATCATGGAATTAACCATATATAATGAAATTTTCAGTGTTGATATATTAACGAATAAAAGATATAATGCATCAGTTATTTTATTTAAAACCTTTTACATTTTTGCAAGTCAGTTAACTTTATACCACATATCATTGAGAATCTGTGTCACGCCTCAAAGATACGTGGTTCAAAGTTAATTGACCTGAAAAAATGTAAATGTTTTTAAACTGGTGCATTATATCTTTTATTTATTAATATATTAACACTGAAAAATTTCATTAAATTCAGTTAATTCCCTGATTTTTTTTTTTTTTCTTTCGGTGGGGTGACATACGATGATGGAATTTAGGTCCATTAAGTTCGATTTAACTGAAATATCTGATATCGCAGCCTGAGTACATGTACTTTTGACCATATATATTGGGTCTGACGGAATGATCTCTGTCATCATATTAATAGTGAAAAATTATGGATCTAAAGAAGTTTTGATGGTCATGATCTCTTCCAAACTCTACATCTTCATCTAAAAGAAGAAAAAAAGGGTCCAAAAAATATTGTGATGATTGAAACCGCAGGAGACCCATAATTTTTCACTCTTATTGTTAAAGCTCTCTTTTTATGACATATTGAGCACTCTTGGATAAATTACTGAAATAATACTTCAAAAACCTTGAAGCGGTACTTGGATATATATATATATTTGGTGATGAGAATCATACTTTGTGGGGTTCAACTGTAATAGTATAGGTAATATGTAGTGAGAGCTTGATATACCTTGTTCTAGCTGTGTTTGAATGGACAGAGCAATACAATGAATGAATGAATAAATTTTAAATTTGTTTCATGTGATAATCCTCATTACATGAAGCTAATTAAATCTTTTTTCCCTTTATTATATATATATATATATATAAATATATATCATGGATTAAATATCCGTAACTACGTTTTGATAATTTCCCATTTTATCATAGGTGTTTTGCCCGTTGTGTCTTTAATGTGCACCTTCATATGCTAATAATTTTCATTCACCATTATATTGTATATATATATATATATATATATGTATATATAGTTTAAATGTTATATATTTTGGCAGCAAGTTATTTTTTAGGCAGGTGTTATTAAACAACACGGAACATTTCTTTTTCATGGTCTTGATTTGTATCTTTTCCAGTCTTCTGGTTATCTTTCTAATGTTAGGATCCAGTTGAAATAGGATTCTTCCCATACTTTCAGCCCGAGCACTTTCGACTGCTTCTTCAGTCGTCATCAACGGGGGTATATGATTTGGTGTTGGTTCTTTTTTTTTGTCTTTTTCTTTTATCTATTTTGTTTTTAAATTAGAATAGTCCATTATTATTTTTTTTTAGGGTTGCGTGATTAGTGTATTAGTTATTAAAGATAGCTAATATATTATGACCGATGTTGAATGCTATTTTATTAATGTTAGGCTTTTTATTTTTTATGCATATTGCCTCAAGAATTTGTAGGCGTTTCTTATTGTTATTTTTATAGATGATTTTAGTATTTTCAGTGAGAATTTTCCTAATGTTGTAGGAGGAAAAGATACAAATCAAGATCATGAAAAAGAAATGTTCTGTGTTGTTTAATAACATCTGCCTACAATATATATATATATATATATATATAAAATTTGGTTGAGCACTTTAATTAGAAGGGATTTAATTGCAAAATTCACCATATTCGGCGTACAGCTAAACCTCGCTCTGTTTACATAAACCAAGTTTGAGGCCTCTAGTGAATTTCCTTTCTGCTTAGAAATGTAGTGATTAAATAGTCTCCTATATTTGACACCTGCTTGTGGCCGCACAGGTAAGAGGTTTGGCGAACGAAAGTACATTCGGATCTTGAATGCGGCCAGAGGTAGCTGTTAAACGGTATAACCACACTGATGAGAGGTGATACCTCGAAACACGTGTCTGTGGATTACTTTATTATATATATATATATATATATATATATATATATATATATATATAGATAATCTAATGAGTCAGACGAACCTACTATTAGTTTCGCATAAAGCTCTTCAGGGCTAAAACCTGAAGAGCTTTATGCGAAACTAATAGTAGGTTCGTCTGACTCATTAGATTATCTTTATTATTGGCTCTACTTAGGTATCAAGCACTTTTTACATATTAGCTTTCTCCTAGCGGTTATATGAATATATATATATCTTATATACATATATATACATATAAATTGTTTTTTCTTTTGGCCAAATACTGTACCAATAGATTATTTTTTGTTGGTACGAATATCTTGGTCCTTTCTTTTTTTCAAAAATTTTTTTCTTCCTGGTTGATGTTTGGTAGTATATTTTTACAATCAAGCTTTCTGCTGGGTTTTTTCTCTCCGCAAGGATCTACCAACACGCTTGGTATATTAAATTATATATATATATATATATAAAATATTATGTAAAATGTTTGTTTTTTTTGTTTTGTTAATAATCACTAAGCTGTAGGCATATGCATCTTTCAATCTTTCTTTTGTTGATTTTAAATTTGGATTAACATTAAACTGACAAATTGAGTTGTGATAAACAGATTATGAATTCAATTATTAAAATAAATAAGATTTATCAGTTTTTAACCATTCAACTTATTTGGTTGCATCTCTATAGGCACCTATTATTTTGTTATTATTATTTATATATATTTACCAACCCCTCCGCACGAGCAGGATGCGACACAAGGCCAATTTCTTAAGCGGAGTTCAACAGGTTTGAATAAAGAGTTTTCCTTCTCCTAGACTGGTTACCTAGTCATGGTTAAAGAGTCCAGTCTACCCTGCTATTTATCCATAGCTGGAGGGAGAATTGGATTCATACCTTTCCCAAGGGTATTAGCGCCATGTGTAATTCCAACAGCTTCATCCAGGAATTGAACTCGCATTTCCCACGACTCTAACCATTAGACCACGCGCCTCCACATTATTATTATTTTTATCATTATTATTATTATTATTTAGACCACGTGCCTCCACATTATTATTTTTTTATTATTATTATTATTATTATTATTATTATTTAAAGGTAAGCTAATAACTGGATTGAACTTGCATCCACATCTAATTAAAACTGATACTGCTAATTTCTGTTATTATTCTTTAATATACAATAAACATTTTATTGTTGGAATTAATTGAGAGTTTGTATTTCTCTTTTTTTTTTTTTTTGGCTAATGAAAATTGGTAAACAATCCACATTCAATAAAAATATTTTTTTCATACAAAACTATGAGGGTATTTAAATGTTTGAAAGTAATTTTATATCTGTAGGAGTTTATTGGCAACTGGCATCATTTTACTTTTGTTTTTAATAAAAATAGCCTAACAGAACTGCATATGCGTGTAATCAATTTTTCCTTTTATGTAAATCAGACGTTGTTTGGTCTGTTAGTTTAGCTTAAATCTGATTAAAGTGTTGCCACTTTCTATTCTTTTGATTATGTATTTTTTTTTTTTACTATTATCAGCATGACGTGTGTTTATTACTTTGAAAGCATTATTATTGGAGATTAGGAAACATGGAAGAAATGAAGGTGACTTTGGTTGTTTTGGGGACTTTTTGCTTACTACTATGTAGGTTTCCACAGGAGAATGTCACTAATGAGTTCGTCCTTGCTTCTCCAGCATGTCTTGTCTCCCCTTTCTACTGTCTGCACTGCACTAAAATATGTGTATTGCAAATTGGCCTTTATATATATTTACCAACCGAGCAGGATGTGACACAATATATATTTACCGCACGAGCAGGATGTGACACAAGGTCAATTTCTTAAGTGGAGTACAACAGGTTTGAATTCAGAGTTTTCCTTCTCCTAGACTGGCTGCCTAACCAAGGTTAAAGAGCCCAGTCTGCCCTACTATTTACCCATAGCTGGAGGGAGAGTAGGAAATTTGGCCTTTATAGCCACTGGCGTGTCCATGTGCAGGTTTCTACAGGAGAATGTCACTAATGAGTTCGTCCTTGCTTCTCCAGCATGTCTTGTCTGTCTTACCCAGATGGTTTGTGTGATAGGAGGTAATTGTCCGTAAAGCTGCTTTTGTGTGGGGTCCTGTTCCCACGATTTGTTTAAGACAGCACACAGCATTCTTTTGCAACTTCCAAGATATCAAAGAGTTTCTGTATATGTATATATATTGTTAGAATTAATTTTAAGATAGGGATGAGTGGGTAGTGGTGTGGCTACCGTGGGCCAGCAGTGGACTTGCCCTTCCTAGAACCCTCCTCTCCAATAGGCATAATAAAGAGATTTTTTGCTGGGACGTTGGGGGGGGGAGAGTTTGTAACTCGTTACTACTGTATAGTGAAATCTGTCTTGTTCGGGCTAACATTTCTTTTGCGGGAAAAAGAGTTTGTAACTCATAACTACAATGTATTAAAATTTTGTGTTTTGCTCGACTGTTGTGTGAGCCAACATTTTTTTTTTTCTAAGTTTCGGTTCCCGAGGTTGCTTGGTTGCAGACTGCGCCAGTGGAGTTTGTTGCAATCTGCTGCTATGTAAACCCTGTTAACAGTTATTGCGAGAATTCTCAATAATATTTAATAACCTTGTAAGATTTAAAGGTGATATTATACTTGAAGATACAAACTCCGACAAAGGTTTGATAAACAAAACATTTAATATGTATACAGCACATGGATAAAAGGGTACATAATACAAGTGTACATAAATAAAGATAAAGACACATTCATGAATGGTAAAAAGATAAACATAAAAGCCACAGACATGAGACTAGGAATAGTCCATGCTGTGTGAAGAACTTACAGTAATGTAAGGGTGGGGGGACAAAGCCCCAACGAGAAGGAGTAGACCTTAACTAACCCATGTGTCTCATAGTTGAGCAACTGGAAAAGAGGAAGAGACGTTTGAACCAGGTGCTTAAATACTATAGCCCCTGGTGAGAACAAGCGACAACTCAGCGGGAAGATAATCCCGACAACCTCTCTGCACGAGTAAGATGTGAAATAAGGTTGATTTCTTAAGTGGAGTTTAACAGGTTTGAATTCAGAGTTTTCTTTCTCCTGGACTGGTTGCTTAATCAAGGTTAAAGAGCCCGTCTGCCCTACTATTTAACTATAGCTGTGAGGAGAATAGTTGGATTCATACCTTTCCTAAAGATATTAGCACAATATGAAATGCAAACAGCCTCATTCAGTATTTGAACTCAAGTTTATTTCCTGTGATGATAACCATTACACTATGCACCACCACATCTGTATATATGCCTCTTTCTTTGTTGTATCATGGTCTAAAAATTTGGTCCAGGAAAATCTAAAACTTTGCTTTCATAAAATTTGGCCATCAGGTTTGGAATATATAAAACTACTTTAACGACTGCACCTCTGCAGAGGGGTAAGACTCCCCCAATGGGGCCACCTGTTGGTCGTGGGTGGCGACCCGTGATACTTAAGGATAGAGCCCGGGTGGATGAGCAGTTCATAACATGCAATACTCCACTTTGGCCCTATCTTGGGCTAGACGGGCAGGCGGAGAGGCCCCCTCTGATCAATCGGCTGGTCACGTCAAGCCCTAGCACCTACATGATTTTCCCAACCCTATTGCCCTTATGGCAAGCCCCAACCCCTTTTTATCATATGGGTGCTAGAAGGCAGTGGCTGCGGGTCTACATGTCCTGGGAATGATGTTAAACTCTATCTGATGGTGAGGTTCCAGTTTTGGAGGTTTGGGGAATGTGGAGCACCCCTTCATCACCATTGCTCCCTGGTCCACTCTGACCCGGAGTGGTAGTACCTGTTAGGGTCCCATCTATGGGTTAAATAGAAAAATGTATTTATAAAAAAATTGTATTATCCATTAAGAATTGATTTATTTCAAAACTTTATCGGCATTAAATGACCCACTGAGGTTGATATGCCGTAAAACAAAACAAACCAAAATCAAGTATGAAATATATAAAACTACTTTAAATATAAAGACAAAAGTATTTAACATATTAATAATACAGGGTGAGTGCTATCTTGGATTTCACTGCCCTCTAGCAGTGGGAGGGGTGCACAGAGATTCTGCTGGTGAGTAAATAGATATTTTGAATTAATGTCACCATAAGCATATTCCAATAAGTTTTTATAGGATTACTTTTTGTGTCCACCCTCTGTTTATCACTTCAATGACTGGACACTTTCTATGTGTGCATGTGTATGTTCAATATTATTATAATATCATGTGCACATGCTGCTACAGCAAAAAAAACAAAAACAAAGAGCAACAGCTGGTGCAGCCAATAAAGCATTCATTAGGGTGTGTACACACATACATATATATATATATATATATATATATATATATATATATATATATATGAGGATATATATATATATATGAGGATAGGAGGATTGGAGTAAATCCGACAGAATGTGGTAAAGAATAGAGGGAAAATATGGACATAAGAACAACTCAAACAAGTAGATGTAGGAGATATATTTCGTTGTGCATTGAACACAACTTCTTCAGTCACTTATTTGAACATTTGTGCATCATAGATTTGCTTTTATAGAAGAGAAAGTGAACGGGTGAGGGGTGAGTCTGGTGATGAAATCAGGAGGATGGGATAGAGTTTGTGAGGATTTGATTGGTCAGAAGAAATATTTCATGGATTGTACTAAACTACCTTACTTATCATGTTTCTTCCAACAAATTCCACACTTTTGATCTTATATCCCTCCCCACCCAATCCATTCTTTACCACACACACACACACACACACATCTTATTATAATGTGTGTTTTTCTGTCTGTAACCGAAACTATATTACTGATCGAGTCACAATTAACATAGTTATTTACATCACATTCTCCATGATTTTATTTATATTTAAACCTCAATTATTAATAAAATTTCTTCACCTTTTTATTAGTGTTGTCCATATCTACATACAAATAACATGCAATTGTATTTATATATACAAAAAATAGCGGTTTGCAGTGTGAATGGGAAGGCTAATTTGCATATTGATATTAAAAATGTGATTTTATTAAATATGTGCTTAGTATTATTGATTTCTAACTGTTTGGTTTTATTTTAATGAATATAAGTAACAATCTCTTCAACAAATCTTAAATGAAATCCATTAACAAGAAAAAATAACTGTCATTTTATTCTTTATTTCCTAATTTAACTAAATTGTTAAATAAGTAAAATTCAGCAATGAAAGACGGGAGTGATGGAAGAGTAAGTTTCATTTCTATTTTTCTATTATACCCCCACTCTGTTACATATCTTTTTGTCTGCCTCTAATTTAATACGATATTTCATTACATTAAAACTTAAATACTTGCACCCGGAGGGTGCATATATTTGCTAGTATATATATATATATATATATATATATATATATGAGAAGAAAATATTTTAAAAATATAACAAACACAGGATGTTATGATCAGGAAACAATTTTTAGTGTCAATACTTAAGCATTTCGGTATTTTATACCATCTTCAGGACACTGTTAGGTAATGTTTATGTGAGGAACAACATGAAAGATATTAAGTGTATAGTGGTTGTGTGAATCTGATGCTATTAACCGTTAATTTTTATATGCGCGTTTGTTTACGAAAAGCAAATGACGTGATCAATGCATGTGCAAAAATGGAAGGTGAAGAACATATAATGACGCATGCATTAACGTGAATAGGCGGAGAACGAAAAGTTAATAAAGATATGCCATATTTTATATGGAATATATATATATATATATATATCTTATATTTTTACTCCACTGTGTTTCAGTGAAAAACCAACAGTTCCATAGGGAAAGCAGGGAGAAAGCTCCAACACCACTCACCAACTCCCCTTTCTACTGTCTGCACTGCACCAAAATATGTGTATTGCAAATTGGCCTTTATAGCCACTGGCATGTCCATGTGCAGGTTTCCACAGGAGAATGTCACTAATGAGTTCGTCCTTGCTTCTCCAGCATGTCTTGTCTGTCTTATCCAGATGGTTTGTGCGATAGGAGGTAATTGTCCATAAAGCTGCTTTTGTGTGGGGTCCTGTTCCCACGATTTGTTTAAGACAGCACACAGCATTCTTTTGCAACTCTCATCTAACTTATTCTCATGGAGGCGCGTGGTCTAATGGTTAGAGTCGTAGGAAATGGACTCGTCAACGCGAGTTCAATTCCTGGACGAAGCTGTTGGAATTACACATGGTGCTAATACCCTTGGGAAAGGTATGAATCCAATTTTCCCTCCAGCTATGGGTAAATAGCAGGGCAGACTGGACTCTTTAACCATGGCTAGGTAACCAGAAGGAAAACTCTGAATTCAAACCTGTTAAACTCCGCTTAAGAAATTGACCTTATGTCGTATCCTGCTGTGCGGAGGGGTTGTTAAATATATATTCTCTTGGCGCTTTGTTATGGTCCAAGTGGTGTGTCTATGTGTTGGTGTCCACATGAGAATGTCACTTATGTGCTCGTCCTTGCTTCTTCAGCAGTGTCCAGCATGTTCATCTTGTTCATCTTGTTTGGATGGTTTGTGTCATAGGAGGCAATTACAGGCCTTGTCAAAATACCTCCTTAAGAAATTAACCATGTGTCACATCCTATTTGTCCGGAGGGGTTGGTAAATATATTTTTTTGTTGGAATTCTTCCGTCTGCTAAAGACGATGGCATAGTGTCCAATTTTTTTTTAACTGCATCTGTGTGAGTGGCCTGAACAGGCCAATTTTTGAATAGAAATTTCTGGTGCAGTGACTGCAAACAAACAGTGATGCTTGCTGGAGTTGCTGTTGTCTCTCCTTCCTTCTGGTTCTCTTTTCTGTGGTGGCTTCTTTTCTCTCTTTTTCACTCCTTTATCTGCCTTGTTTGACAAGGAAATGCCAGGCTGGTTGGTTTTCTGCACTAACCTCCCATGTGTTTGTGTTGATGTTGCATGTCCCCATGTCCTTCTTTCAGAAGTCTTTAAAGTGTAGGAGTGTTCTCCATACTAATTCGGCATACAATAGGTCTTTGGGGATGCGACCTTTGTCCATCCTCCTAACATGGTCAGGCCAGTGCATATATATATGTGTATATATATATATATATATATATATATATATATATATATATTTATATTATACTAAAGCTGAGTTAATCAATTTTTGCTTCCTAAAGGCTTTTTTACTGTTTAGTTTAATGACACGAAAATTATACTAAATTATTCCTTACTTTTAGGATTGAATTATGTTTGAAAAAAATTCTGTTTTAATTGGTTCTAATTTGAAATTAAGTAAAAAAAAACGACCAATCTCTTACTTTACTCTCTGTCTATCTCTTTCTTCCGCTCGTTATATAATGTTAGTTTCTCTGGAGAGTAGAGAGAGAGAGAGAGACGGGAGAATTTGAGATGTATTTCTATGTTAAATTTCACAACCAGCAACCCATAGCTTAAATGTGGTCAAACATTTACTTTCTTAGCTTACAAAATGATTTTAAGGTTTTGTCTGGCCGTATTTATTTAAAAAATTTTTTTATTCACTTTGCTAACTCCCTTTAGCCCTAATCTTAATTATCTACCCAGAGCTGAATGGGTGACCCATATATATATATATATATATATATATATATATATATAGCTTAAAAAATATTCATCAATATTTTTAGAGTATTTCCTATCTGGAACTTTCCCCCCCTTTTTAGCTTTAGAATTCAATTTCTGGTTTTAATAAAAGAGTTGTCTCTTTAGAATGGACTAGATTTTTGACAGAGACGCATTTAGACTGGCATCAAATTTTAGAACAAAAACGTCTTATTTCTTTCTATTTATTTTTAAATTTGCAGGATTGATATATAATAAAATTTATATTTTTGAGAATGATTATAATAATCTAAATGTTCTGTGTTTTTCTTTTTATATTTTTGCTATACACATTTTTTTCTTCTTGTCCTGAGTTGAAAGAAAAGATGATTTTGAATTGATTGAGTAGCAGCAGCCATGTTAGATTTGATCACAGGGAGGATTTGTTATTTGCTATGGTAATTATTGCTCTTTTGTTTAAGTTTACTTTGTCTTCTCTGACAAAAGAAGCTTAACTGGAAACAGAAGTGCTTCATATCATCAATATTTGTGCATGTTATTGGCTTGCTAAGAAAAAACAAAAAAACGCTTTGAGTATTTTATCATTTGTTATTAACAAGCTGTGCTACTCATGTGCTGAGTTGCTGAGAGCTGATATCAAACTCAGAACATCATGGTTACAAGGCGGATGCTCTACTCTGAGATACTTGTAAAATCAGCAAAAAACAATAAAAGTTCTCCTACTCTGATGCATTGTTGAGGACCTTCAAACTCCCAACTTGGAGGTCCAGTGAGCTTCGGCCTCTGGATAAGGTGCTGTTAAATAATAGCGTCGATCCCAGGGGGCCATCCCCAGGCAACACCTGCCCCCTTGACTTAAAGGGGCAAGGCTGGGTTTATTGCCCAGCGCCTGAGGCGCACCCTTAAGGGGTAATACCGAAGGGATCGACGCAATTTTTGTTCTCTCCCACCCATTAGCTTCGGCTTGTGGGTGGGCCCACGTTAAAACGGAGCCTTGTGCCCAGTCCATACAGGTGGGGTATGAGACAAATAAACTGATGCATTGTTGAGGAGTGCCATTCAGTAAAAATTTCACCACCCCCTCTAAGATACTGGCGATGATTCTTCCTTTCCTTTGATTTATTTTTTTTATTTTTATTTAGAACTCTAATTTTAACATTTATATTTACAAAAGACAAACATAATGGAATTAATAACTAATACCACCCAAATGGCATTAGGGAAAATATTTTAACTGATCCATTGGGAACTTGAAGTTCATAAGATACAGTATTTTCTGGCATATAAGATGCGCCCAGAGTTTGGCAGATATATTGACGAAAAAAAAAAGTTAAAAAAAAAAAATCTTTTTCATCTTCACAGTCTTCCCAACTATTAACTACTGGTATTCAGATATTACTAATATCTTTAGAATTTTTTGTACACTGTGTGCAAATATTTGAAGTTTTACAAGACTCTTACCTTTGTTGGGTCAGTAAAATGGTTATTCACTGAATGTTATACTAACACAATACCTTAATATGGTTATGATTGTATTGTACCCACAGTGAGTGTGATATAGATAAGTTAAAGCAATATTCTATAAGATTGATATAAGAAATGATCTGTCACCAAATTGAAGAATAAGTTCCTTTCGACCCGGCCGATTACAGGGGAGTAATCTTGATAAAGCACGGGGTATTTTTACTGGGCATGTGGCTTACAAAGGACTTCAAAGAACTTATTCTTCACAAATATTGTAAACAGAGAGTGAACTGTGACTTCAGAAGAGAAGTGTGGACTGATATTAATTTATGATGAAAGTACGAGGGTAAGTCAAAAAGTAATGCCATTTTCTTTATTTCATGTGAAGTTTTTTATAAAACTAAGGCCTACATTGAGACCCTAGCGATGCTCAGAGCAAGAATCCGATGAGTAAGACCCAACTTTACAATCGACAATGTACTCCTTCTGCATGAAATGCTCAACCACTCACAGGCATCAGGACAAGGTTCATTTGATGTATGATACATGTTCTTATGTTGGTAATTATACCCATCCTAAACAAAATGGCATTACTTTTTGACTCACCATCGTATTATTGGTATTGTTATTTTATAATTCCAATTACTGTACTAACAACTCTGTTGTTACTTATTATACTACTACTATAATTATTATTATTTCATTCCTATGGTTTTTCACTGGAGTCTGAGTAACTGCAAGTCTCTTCAAGTCTCCAGGACTCTTCTGAGTATTCTAGCCAATCTTAACAGTGCAGTAGTTTGGATGGTCTTGATTGTTCCTCTGATTTCAAATTCACCCAAATTCTATAATTATTATTATTATTATTATTATTATTATTATTATTATACTCTATTGTACTTATACTTTACTAATATCTTGATTTTGTCCTGTCAGTGGGGCTTAGAATATTGACTATATCCCCTGCAGAGGGGTAAGACCCCCACCACAAAAAAATTGGTGTCTTGAATATGGCACTAAACTTATGGTGAGTCTCCAGTTCTGGAGATTTGTGGAGTGTGGAGTACCCCTATATTGCTATTACTCCCGGGTCTAATCTGACCTGGAGTGGTAGTACCTATTAGGGTATCATCTTTGGGTCAAATAGATCTGTTAAGTAGAGATAAGTGTGTGCAAAAAACAAGCTTTTAAGAAACAACTACACAAGTAATGTAAATATGAACATGTAATGAATGTGATTCCCTAACCCCTAGGCATAAAATAATCCTATATAGGTTGACATGCCATAAAAATCAATCAACTAAAAAAAAAAAATATAAAAAAAAAAGACATAATCTAGGAACCAGTTTTGTTGGGTAGATGTTTGCAGTGTCAGTTTACAGATGCCGCATCATCAAAATCACCAGTCACCATTAGCTAACCCATAGTCTACCCATCATCCAGACCTTGAGCATATAAAATGCTGCGTGATTTTCTGAGAATTTTTTGGAAATAGTGTGTGCATTATATGCCAGAAAATATGCTGGTTCATATTTGGTTCATATTGATTAATATTCTATAACCAATATTTACTATAATATTAACTATAACCAATATTTGGTTCATATTGGTTCATATCAAAATTCTGAAACTCCAGTCATTGACTTGTGTTCATTTTTTTTCTTTTTTATCCGTTTAACTTGTTGATCATAAATATTTATTTGAACTTTGTCGGTTTCATGGTATCTTTTTGATTATCCTATTCAATCTTCTCAGCCTTTTTCTCTGTCAACTACCAGACTCAGCTCTTCTCCAATGTCTGTAAAACATGGGGAGTAATTGGCATAAAATAACCCTAGATGAGTCGATGTGCCATTAAAATCAGTCAATCAACCAAGCTATAAGTAAATATTAGGGCAGACTGGGCTCTTTAACCCAATATAGGAGAATAGAAACCAGTTTTTTTAAGAAAACCATCCAGAATGCATAACATGTCAAAAACATATTGAAGTCAGTCAGCCAGTTCAGTTATGTGACAATTTGATGTACATAGGTCCTTAATTTCCTTACAGACTTTCTATTTTATGGGGTGACTTTTACATGATTTTGCAATTGATTTTGATTATTCCCAAATTTATAAAAATTATTGTACAAAAAATTTGTTGTGAAAAATCACATAAAAAATCGCTGAAAACAATAGCAGCAATTAAAACTTGGGAATCTAAAATTTCTGGATTGCGGGTTCAGTTTTTAATTTGCTCACAGAATTGCCCTGATTGCAAAATGGTATGATATATTGGGCTACAGCCTATAAGAGTAAAGTGGAAGAAATATTACACTGACATTTGCATCTATTATTAAAGGTGTGTTTATAAAACAAACTTAGAACAATATGTCTTTAAATTAGAAGTTTTGAAAAAACAAACTTATACATAATAGTGTAATAGCGCCGTCAATAATATCGTAGACTTATGGACTGCCCAATTACATCTGCCCCACTCTGTATTATTGGTTAAGATATGAAATGCGATGATTGATTAGATAATTCTCAAAGTGATTCAAATCTTATTTTCTGAATTATCACAGAATAATTGCAATTGTTTATTGCCTATTTGAAAGAAGGCTTCACTACTTATCCTTGGATATGTTTATATGTAAAGTGCTTCTCAAAGTTTGGTCTTTGAGTACTCTTGAAAAAAGTAAAAAAAAAGAAAAAGAGTGACCATGGCAACATGAGTAATTACTGTTGTTTGTTGCATAACAATGAGTGTCTGGTAATTTATATAAAATGCAGCTGAGGACAGAAAGCCGCAGGTGTTCTTTTTTGTTGTATGACAAAAACCTGTTTTTATGTCACTTGTCAATTGCCAGGCTCTTGTCTTTTCAACAGTGTTGCATTTGTTTGTATAATATGAACCATTGATGGGATGTGAATCTATTTTTCTTTATTCACAGTCAACTTATCCTTATTGTTTTAGCTTATCTTTGCTGCTATCTTGAAATAAATTTGTTACATGTATTCTTTGAAAAGGAATTTTTTGTTGTCTTGTTTTCAAATTTTTGTTTTTTTATATAGAATTATGGATATACTGTTATGGATATAGCCGCAATTTTTCTTCAATTTTGGATCTGTATAGTAAGTAAGTAAAGTCGACGGGGCGGCCTAAAGTCGGTATCAGTCAGTCAGCGAAGGAGTCTATCCCCTTTTCAATAGCGCTAGACCAAGGAGATTGTTTTTAGCATCTGAGGTGGAGTTTCCATACCTACCATCAGCTCCTTACTTTACCGCACAGATCCCTGTGCTACTCATACGCTGAGTTGGTGGGGACTGGTATTGAACTAGGAACCTTGTGGTTTCTAGCCGGGTTAGCTCAGTCAGTAGAGCGATACGGCTCCTGCTGTATAATAAATTAATTTTTTTTTAGCCAGTGATGCTGATAGCTTTTTGATTTATTGCATCCTGGGACGCACATATTTGCTTTGAATGAGTCCACGGGAAAATCTATAGGTCCCAACTAAAGTTTCTTAATGAATTGTAGGGTTTATATATATATATTTACCAACCCCTCCACACAAGCTGGATATGACACAAGGTCAATTTCTTAAGCGGAGTTCAACAAGTTTGAATTCAGAATTTTCCTTCTCCTATACCGGTTGCCTAACCAAGGTTAAGGAACCCAGTCTGCCCTACTATTTATCCATAGCTGGAGGGAGAGTAGGATTCATACCTTTCCCAAGGGTATTAGCGCTAAGTGAAATGCAATTACCACATCCAGGATTTGAACTCTGGGCGACGAGTCCATTTCCCATGACTTTAACCATTACACCGCACGCTTTTCCTCTAATAATAATATTATTAGTATTATTACGTAGGATTTTTATATATGATCTAGGGAAATAACTAAAGCCATCTAACTCCTTCCTTGTAACCTATCCTGTGTAATTTGTTTCTAAGAAACTATTGAAATTTATTTACAGTTAGCTTGAAATGATAAGGGAAGAAAAAAGAAAAACACTGGGATGCATGGATATGATTTTACTTCGTCCTTTTAGATTTTTGTGCATCAGGGATGCATACCTATCAGCATTTGGCTATCTTGTTATTTACTATGTTTTGATTAGTCTGGCACATTGTCTTTGTTGTTGCTTACAGTAGTTGTTATTGCAAAGTTCTCTCGAAATTGCTCACAGAGTTGGTCTGATTCCAAAATGGTATGATATGTTGGGTTGCGGCCTGTAGGAGTAAAAATGTGACGCACTGACATTTATTCAAATTTTATATCATTATTGTTAACCATCTTAATCAAAGTATATATATATATTTCTTCCAATCAGTTTTTCAACATATCTGTTGGATTCCTTTCCATTCTTTTCACTTACATATATATGTATATATATATATATATATATATGCTGATAGGTATGTGTCCTGCGTTCCTGATGCACAAAAAAATCATATCCATGAGTCCCAGTGTTTTTCTTTTTTCTTCCTCCCACCATTTCAAGCTAACTGTAAATACATTTCAATAGTTTCCTAGAAATGAATTACATAGAATAAGATACAAGGTAGGAGTTAGATGTTAAATGGAATTTTTTTTCAAACTTAGCTCAATCCTAAAAGTAAGAAATAATTTAGTATAACTTTCGTCTCATTAAACTTAACAGTAAAAAAGCCTTTTGGAGACAAAAGTTGATTCGCTCAACTTTAGTATAATAATAGATCATCATTGAATTAATCATTCATTATTGAGATTTTATTCGCTGACTTCACTTGTGAATTTCATAGAATTTCTGTTTCTCATTCACTGTATTGAAGTATGATATAATCATTAAATTAACAATTCATTCGATTAACAAAAGTGAAAAGTTGTGAATACAACAAAGGATTATATGAAGAGGCTTCATTTTGATCCGGCATTCCCACAATGTGACAGAAAGATAAGATTCTGCTGGGGGGTGCTCTGACTTAGTGATAATGAGGCTTTGGTACCAAAACCATGTGTGACCACAGGGTCATCATCCGATGAAAGTTTTGTTTGATGCACAGCTGTTTTTTTTTTTTTTTCAACAGTAACATGTTTAGTAGTTATACAAATGGGGGTTGAAAGTACATAGGGTGACGTCATATCTGCTGTTGATGGATTTTTTTTACCCAAGGGATCCAAGCACTGCAAGAATGATGGAAGCGGTGTGCTGACCACAAGAGGGACTGTTGAAAAATAAACCTTATTTGGTGACACTCCATGAGAGTATCTTGGTCAGCATAAGAACTTTTTAGTCGACCCTTATATATATATATATATGAGGTAGGTAAAAGGATAGTGAACAAGAAATGATAACTCAAAAAAAATCTAAGAGTTGAAATGTCACTGATGATGTCCGTATAAATCGGATGAAACATTTCAACTCTTAGATTTTTTTTGAGTTATCATTTCTTGTTCACTATCCTTTTACCTACCTTATACTGTCAGATTCTACTACATCCATCCTATCTTTTCATATATATATATATATATATATATATATATATACATGCACAAATCTATTAATAATGGAGATTAGGTCTGTATTTGTCTGTAACCAAAACTATGTCACTGCTCACGTCACAACACAAAAAACTTCAATACATAGAATAAAGAACAATTGAATAAAAGCTTTCCTTATAATTCAACATTTGAATCTTTTCAGTTGTAATGACAATTTAAATAAACTATATAAACTATGAAATTAATTTAAAAATTGTATTATTACTTTAAATGGAAAAAAATATTTTACGAAATTTGTAATCAATTTTAAAAATTACTTTTTACTCTTGCCCTTTTTTTTTTCAGTAACAAGAAGTTAACTAAAAAGTTTACAAATAAATAAATACCAACGATTTTGTGTAAAATTTATGTGTAAAATATTCAAAATAATTATTTAATTGATAATTAATAGATGCACGTAACATTTCATTTGGTGGGTGGGGTGGGTGGGGGCAGAATTAAGTTTCAATTTCAAATTGTTTTATTTTTTTACTCCTTTAATAAATTTGATGATTTTACTTACTTATGATACAAACCCTCTGACATTGAATTTTTAACTCTCCCTCCTCAGGCAATGTCTTTCAAAAATAAATATTTACACTGCCTGGAGGGTGTTCCCCCCCCCCTAGTATATATAATAATAATATAAGAAATAAAAAGTGCAAGCTGCAATTATAGCACAGCTGGTATAAAATTTACAAAATATTGAATTATAAACTTGTGAAGTCTGTTATTTGAAGTTTCATGTGGAGTGCACAATATATATATATATATATATATATATATATATATATATATATATATTTTTTTTTTAACAAAAAAAAAATACATATACATATTTATTTTTTTTTCATTTATTTGTTTTTTGAGGAAGTCAGTTGAACAGGAAACTCTTTATACATTTTATACTTTGTATCTCTTTCTTAGTCTTAGAATTTTAACCTTATACTTGCTGTCTGACCTAAATTTTGTGAATTTTATGGTGAAACTGTCTTTAATGAATTCCTTCATTTTGTAAAATCCGTTTGAAGAGGATTTTTAGAAATCTTTTGATAAAATTTTAAAAAAGTCTTTTGAGTTTCTGGTTGAAATAAATCTATTACGGAATGACAGTTTGCTAAGTTTTTTCTTTCTTTGAAAATTATATATAATATATATATATATATATATATAGTTTCACTGTGTTAGGTGTGAGTTGTAGGTGTTTTTTTGTTTTTTGTTTTGTTTTAGTTGTAATTGTAATCAAGAAATGTTATTACTATAAAAATCACCTTAAAACAAAGTTAAATTCTTTGTGTTAAAAAAACAATTTGAGATGACTACCAAAGCAGTTAAGTTGGAAGCATTTACATTCACAAAAGCCATCACCTACATGGGTGAGAGGAGTTCTCATGGTGTAATGGTTATGTATTGAATAGTACCACTATTATTCTTCTACAAGGAGGGCCTTGGGATTAAATAACCTACAAAGATTGATATGCCATTAAACAAAAAAACAAAACAAACAAACCTTCACCCAGAGATGCTGATAGGTATGTGTCCTGTGTCACTGATGCAGAAAATCTAAAAAGACGCAGAAAAATCATATCCATGCATCCCAGTTTTTTTTTCTTCCCCCACCATTTCCAGCTTACTGTAAATACATTTTAATATTTTCTTGGAAATGAATTACACTGTATGGGGTACAAGGTAGGAGTTAGACAGCTTTAGTTGTTTTGTAAATAAAAACTCTATAATTTATTAAGAAACTTTAGTTGGGACCCATGAAATTACACTGTATGGGGTACAAGGTAGGAGTTAGACAGCATTTGTTGTTTGTAAATAAAAACTCTATAATTTATTAAGAAACTTTAGTTGGGACCCATGAAATTTCCTGGGGACTCATTCAAATCAAATACATGCGTATCAAGATGCATTAAATTAAAAAGCTATCAGTATCACTGATTCACCTCCAAGTTATTAACTCATTCCACCCAGCCGGAAGTCAAATTTGTTTTCCTAATCCACCCCAAATGATAGCCTTTGTTTAAATGTAATATTAAACATATTCAGAAGTCTTTGATTTAAAGGAAATAACAGGTAACTTTAAATGAAAAGGCCATTTTTAGCCATTTATTGATAAATCCTTATAGGAATGGGGCTCTGGGCTTAGAAAATTCTCAACAGGATGTTAAAAGTTAATTCTCTTATTTGTGCATATTTTAAAGTTATTTTTTTTTTTTTGTGACAATGTTTTGTGTGTAAATTTCGTGTTTCAATTGTGCTAACAGTTTTATCATTATCTCATTATTTTACAGATTAATTGGTTTCGTTGATTAGACTTGTTCATTTATATTTATTTATTTATCTATTTATCATTTATTTTGTTGAGTGTAACCTTAGCAACAAAAGATAACCTTGCTGATGTGTAATAATCACGTGTATAAATATCTTTTCCTGTTAGTACATGATTGGCTTTACATTGATTCTGTGATTGGTTGTCTCACCAGTGACAAATCTTTTTTTCATATCTTCTGATAAATGTTGCTTGTTTTAGAAAATGCAAAATATCAAAATATAAAGGTAAAAAAAAAACACACAAAAAAACACCATTAATGCATGTGAGGAGATTTGCAACATGTGAATATCAATTAATACTAGCCAACTCAGGGACCCAAAAAGGTTCCTGCTGCGACAGTGGTCCATAATGATATTAATGATTCTATTTAGAAAAGAGTGAAGAATTCTATATTAGCATTTCATGGTTATCGATGATATCTATGATATTGAGAATTTATTTGTTGCCAATTGGACTGGATTTCTTTTATTCTCTAAGAGAATTTTAAGTAAGAATTGTTGGACATTCAGATACTCAACAGGTTCCTGCTGCAACAGTGGTCCATAATGATATTGATGCTTCTGTTTAGAGAAGGTCATACCAATGAGCATGCCTACCGTTTTTAGAAAGGCGTGAAGAATTCTAAATAGCATTTCATTTAAACAGATGTCAATGATAATATTGATCCTTCTCTTTGAGTCCCATGGTCTGGGTTAAAATGTATTTATAAAAAAATTGGCTGAGTCGGTAAGCGTTCGGCTAGAACCACAAGGTTTTCACTAACGATATGCCCTCGCCAACCCGTATGAGTAGCACAGGGGTGCTGAAGTAAGGGGCTGATGGTAGGGTGGCGCTCCACCTCAATGACTAAAATACTATCTCCTTGGTCTGAGCGCTATTTGAAAGGGGATAGACCCCTCACTGACTGGCTGACTCTAACTTTAGGGTTACTCAAAAATTTACTTTTTACTTTATTATCCATTAAAATTGATTTATTTCAAAACTTTATCGGCATTAAATTGACCCACTGAAGGTTGATATGCCATAAAACCAAACCAAACCAAACCAAACCAAACCAAATCTTATCTTTGAAAGGAATGAAGGATTCTAATTAGCATTTCATGATTATCTCTGATATTGAGAATTTATCTGTTACCAATTGGACTGGGTTTTTTCTATTCTCTAAGAGAATTTTGGGCTGTTTGAGGCAATCTAATGCAGCTAGACTTTATTAGAGACATTGTTAATAAATGCGATGCTAATTAAGATTAAATAATGATTATTTAATAACACTGGTTTACAAAAAAATATTTTTGTCTGAGGCAAGAATGTAAATGCGTATGTAAGATAAAAAGAATAAAACATTTTTTCTGAGAGCAATACATTTTGCGGATCTTCTTTTTTATAAAATATTAAATTTTCTCCCGTTGGAACCAGAACAACATTTTATATATATATATATATATATATATATATATATATATATATATATACTTATAAAGAGCACTTGTGGTTATAGTAGAATGGACAGTGTAATGTTCTTAAAAGCTATTGGGAATTGACCTGATTTTTGCCGACTTCAAGAGATGAGATCTTGTGCCACAATTGGTCTGAATAATAAAGAGACATTTATCAGAGAACAATGATTTGTGGATTAATATTAAAAGTTTGGGATTGGGAATTCATTTCTTTTATTTAGCTGCTTTGAGAATTAAATTTAGATTTAAAAACAATATAAACTGGATCTAATAAAATCCAAATCCGTATCAATTTTCTTAACATAGTGTGTTGGAGTCAAACATAGTTGTATCCCCCTAGATCAGTTCACTATAAATACTAAAGAATCTTCATCTCAACTGAACCACAGTTATATTGAATAAAGCTTTAGTAAAGCAATTACTTTGTTTGTCTTTTATTACATACTAGAAGCAGCTACCCGGCGTTGCCTGGGTAGAGGGTGGGATAATAAAAAGTTAGTTTCGCAGATCCATTGATTCTTTTTGGTCTTACATAATTGATTTATGTTTTAATCATGAATGCAACCAATGACTTTGCCTTTTCTTACTATTCAAATCCTAATTTTTTGATATTATATAATGCGGCCATTCTAACCACTACACTAGCTGGCTTCCCCAGCTGTCAGCCTGACAGGTAGGGTTGAATCGCGCACAGCACTACCTGGCTCTGCTGATGAGGTAATGGCTGAAATGTACATGCAGAGATCGACTTTTCTCGATTTGTTTACGCTTTACATTTAAATTGCACGCCTAATTCATTTAATTATATTAATTAATTAACAAATTAGGTATACTTTAATTAAGCACATAATCCCCTAAAAAACTGCTATATTACTTTCCACTTCCTTTGAAACACTTATGCATTAGATATCTTGTAATGACTTTTATGATACTTGCCCCAAAACATTGTTTATTTTTCTCTTCAGAAAACTTCATAAATACTAGAAGTGCGGCGTTGCTGGGCAGAGGGTGGGATAATAAAAAGTTAGTCTCGCAGATCCATTGGATTTATGTTTTAATCATGAATGCACAATGACTTTTCCTTTTCTTACTATTCAAATCCTAATTTTTAAATATCTTCCTAGATATAATAAATATTAATTATTTTTTCACAAAAAGCAGCTCTGGTGATAGTGAATGTGTATATATATTTACTTTGTTGTTAATTGATTTATTTTGTAGTTTCCTCCGGACATACATACACACAACTGCCCTTTATATATGTATAGATAGATAGATTTAATTTTTCTTTATTGAGCAGGTTTCTTTGTTTAATGAAATATCAATCTTTCTGGGTTATTTAATGCCAAAGCTATCCTTGTAGAAGAACAGTAATGGTACTATTCAACTCATAGCTGGGGAGATGAGGGGGTTCATACCTTTCCCAAGGGTATTAGTCTGAAAGTGAACATAATAGTGCAACTGGAGTTTAAACACGCTTGTAACACAAATACAAACTCGAATGCAAAATGACAAAGTATATATAAGACTCCACAATGTCATTCAAATCAACAGTCAAGCAGCCAATCAGAACTTAAGGAGTCTTATATATACTTTGTCATTTTGCAGTGGACTTTGTAGCATTCGAGTTTGTATTTGAGTTACAATCGTTTGTTGCCTTGTCTTCCCAGTTTGATGGTAATTGGAACTTATTCTTCAACTATGATGTTGTAGTCCAGCATGTTAGCCACTACACCATGGCCCCACTCTTTATTGATCAGAATTAAGCCTTTTAACCATGAACCACAAGAGTAGGATGTGACACATGTTCAATTTCTTAAGCGGTGTTTCATCATCATCATGTTGCGCAAGCAGCAAGGATATCCATGACAATCTCTCGTCAACCTTCCCTATCATTCATCGTCCCTGGGAGGTCCTCCGCGCAGCAACCAGCATCCTCACATAGTTGGTCAATGTAGGTCCTTGGTGGGCAGCCCACATTAGAATGTCCATGTGTTGGCTTCCACAGGAGAACGTCACTTATGAGCTCGTCCTTGCTTCTCCAGCAGTGTCCTGCATGTCTAGTCCGTCTCACTAGGATGGTTTGTGTGATGGGGGGCAGAGAGTCATAGAAATCCATCGTCTGCGGTGAAGTGCCACACCTACCATCAGTTCCTTACTTTACTGCACAGATAACTGTGCTGCTCATACGCTGAGTTGGCGAGGGCCTGTATCAAACCAGGAACCTTGTGGTTCCTAGTCAGGCACTAAGTGATAATAATAATCTCTTGAAATGCTAAATCATAAGAGTGAAACAAATCTCGACTTTCAATTTATTTTAAATATATTTGTCACAGCCTGTATTTAGCCATGGACATGTTGCTTTTCCTCTGACTTTGCAAGCAGAAAAAAGCAAAGCAGAAGATCATTTTTTTTTTTTTTTTTTTCAGAAGGAAATATTTCTTATCTTTCGTGACATTCAAAGGTAATGAGGTTTTCTTTATAATAAGCTGCTTATAAATTTATAACTTGAGTAGATGACTTGTGAACCTGTTGGATTCTCATATTCACAGTGTTCCATGATGATATTAGTACTTCTGTCTGTAGAAGAATCGTAGTTGATTGAGTATATCTTTTCCTTGTACGGAATAAAAGTAAAAGTCATTAGTTTTTTTCTTTTCAACCGGGTGAAGCCAGAACTGTCGAGACTTACATAAAATATTTCAGACAGTATGTAAGCCCACGCAACACGTGTTACCCCTGTCAAGGCTGGAGGGTAAAGAAGCTTTTGACTTTGCCGCATCCACTTTTATAATGCTGCTTGCTACGCCACCTCATGCCTACTGGCAGACACCTCTCATGTCTCTTATTTGTTGATAGATTTCATCCCAATATGTTTAACAAGGAGTGAAATATTCTAATTATCGTTTATAGTTATCTTGACCTGTGAACCCATTGGGTTCCCTTTGTAACATTAGTCCATGATGATATAGATGTTTCTATTCAAGAAAGAGTAAACGATTCTAATTAGAATTATTAGCTACATAAATGAGAGTAACCTCCCTTTGTTTGTTTCACTTTGTTTTAACACAAAAATATCATAAGATGTGTTCTTAATTGTGCTTGTGCATTATTTGAAATGAACTTGGTTGTTTATAAGAACACATTTTATGATATTTTTTGTTTTAAAACATACAGTTTTGGTCAGCCATTTTCATTTCACCGTAAATCTACACTGAAAATATGAATTTATTCAATTCAATACAACTGTATGTTTTAAAACAAAAAATATCATAAAATGTGTTCTTAATAACAACCAAGTTCATTTCAAATAATGCACAAGCACAATTAAGAACACATCTTATGATATTTTTGTGTTAAAACAAAGTGAAACAAACAAAGGGAGGTTACTCTCATTTATGTAGCTAATAATTCTAATTAGAATCGTTTACTCTTTCTTGAATAGAAACATCTATATCATCATGGACTAATGTTACAAAGGGAACCCAATGGGTTCACAGGTCAAGATAACTATAAACGATAATTAGAATATTTCACTCCTTGTTAAACATATTGGGATGAAATCTATCAACAAATAAGAGACATGAGAGGTGTCTGCCAGTAGGCATTGAGTGGCGTAGCAAGCAGCATTATTAAAAGTGGATGCGGCAAAGTCAAAAGCTTCTTTTACCCTCCAGCCTTGACAGGGGTAACACGTGTTGCGTGGGCTTACATACTGTCTGAAATATTTTTTAGTAAGTCTCGACAGTTCTGGCTTCACCCGGTTGAAAGAAAAAAACTAATGACTTTTACTTTTATTCCGTACAAGGAAAAGATATACTCAATCAACTACGATTCTTCTACAGACAGAAGTACTAATATCATCATGGAACACTGTGAATATGAGAATCCAACAGGTTCACAAGTCATCTACTCAAGTTATAAATTTATAAGCAGCTTATTATAAAGAAAACCTCATTACCTTTGAATGTCACGAAAGATAAGAAATATTTCCTTCTGAAAAAAAAAAAAAAAAAAATGATCTTCTGCTTTGCTTATTTTTCTGCTTGCAAAGTCAGAGGAAAAGCAACATGTCCATGGCTAAATACAGGCTGTGACAAATATATTTAAAATAAATTGAAAGTCGAGATTTGTTTCACTCTTATGATTTAGCATTTCAAGAGATTATTATTATCACTTAGTGCCTGACTAGGAACCACAAGGTTCCTGGTTTGATACAGGCCCTCGCCAACTCAGCGTATGAGCAGCACAGTTATCTGTGCAGTAAAGTAAGGAACTGATGGTAGGTGTGGCACTTCACCGCAGACGATGGATTTCTATGACTCTCTGCCCCCCATCACACAAACCATCCTAGTGAGACGGACTAGACATGCAGGACACTGCTGGAGAAGCAAGGACGAGCTCATAAGTGACGTTCTCCTGTGGAAGCCAACACATGGACATTCTAATGTGGGCTGCCCACCAAGGACCTACATTGACCAACTATGTGAGGATGCTGGTTGCTGCGCGGAGGACCTCCCAGGGACGATGAATGATAGGGAAGGTTGACGAGAGATTGTCATGGATATCCTTGCTGCTTGCGCAACATGATGATGATGAAACACCGCTTAAGAAATTGAACATGTGTCACATCCTACTCTTGTGTTTCATGGTTAAAAGCTTAATTCTGATCAATAAAGAGTGGGGCCATGGTGTGTAGTGGCTAACATGCTGGACTACAACATCATAGTTGAAGAATAAGTTCCATTACATCAAACTGGAAGACAAGGCAACAAACGATTGTAACTCAAATACAAACTCGAATGCTACAAAGTCCACTGCAAAATGACAAAGTATATATAAAGACTCCTTAAGTTCTGATTGGCTGCTTGACTGTTGATTTGAATGACATTGTGGATCTTATATATACTTTGTCATTTTGCATTCGAGTTTGTATTTGTGTTACAAGCGTGTTTAAAACTCCAGTTGCACTATTATGTTCACTTTCAGACTAATACCCTTGGGAAAGGTATGAACCC
>CM042144.1:14752129-14767129 GCA_023376005.1 Doryteuthis pealeii
GCAAATATTGAAACTGTATTTACAGTAGCTTGAAATAGTGAGGAAAGAAAAAAGAAAGACACTGGGACACATGGATATGTTTTTACTGCATCCTTTTAGATTTTTACCTATCAGCATCTCTGAGTATGTACTTCTTTTTACTCAACTGTCCTATCTTATACAAACAACAAAAAAAAACAAACAAAAAAACAACCTTATTAAGTCGTAGTTTTAGGTGTGGCTCTGAATAGACTTTACAGTTATGCAAACATTAACAGAATTCATATAGAAGATAAGTTATCTTGATTTAACTACTTTAACTTAGTATAACATATTCTTTAGATTCATAATACTAATTATTTTAAGCCACACCCTCAACTTTATATATTTAACTTTTATAAAGAAATTTATTAAATAAGACACCCCAGTCAACAGGTCTAGAATATACTGACTGCATTCTATGCAGGGGGCTAAGACCTCCCCCCCTAAAAAAAGGGGTATTCTGGGTATGATACTAAACTGTATCCGGTGGTGAGGTTCTAGTTCTGTTAGGGTTCCATCTGTGGGTCAAATAGATCTGTTTGAAAATTATTATTATTAGATGTAAAACCATATAACTTTGTGCAAACAAATGATTATTATTAAACTAGTACAAAATAAAAAACACACACACAAACACAACAAAATATAACTCCTAATTTGTAAATCAGCAGAGTAGCCTATGTTGGTATCAGCCAGACAGCAGGAGAGTCTATGCCCTTTTCACTAGGACTAGATCAGAGGAGATTGTTTTTGTAGTGCCACACCTACCATCAGCTCCCCACTACTTATGCACAGAGTTGGCAAGGGCTGGTATCGAACCCAGAATCTTGTGGTCCCTAGGTGGATGTTCAACCGACTGACCTAAACTGGTCCTTGAGTAGTCAACTATGATTATATGAAATAAGCTGCTGGAAGCGAAATAGAATATTACATTATTATTATTATTATTATTATTATGTACTAGTACAAAATAAAAAACACCCTCCGGGCGATGTAAAAATAGATTTTTGAAACATATTGCCTGAGGGGTGGGAGTAAAAAATTCAATGTCAGCGAGTTTGTACCCTAAGTAAGTAAAATCATCAAATTCATTAAAGGATTAAAAAATAAAATAATTTGAAATGTAAACTTTAAATATGTATTAAAATAAAACAAACTATATATAGATATATAATACCAGTCATGTATTTATTAAAACTTGTTTTAAAAAACAATGCGGACTGTCTAATGTTGCATGTTCAAATTTTGAGTGTATTTATTCTATGTGGAGGGTAAAAATTCAATGTTAGAAGGTTTGTATCATACATAAGTAAAATCATCAAATTTATTAGAGGAGTAAAAAAAAAGGTTTGTATCATACATAAGTAAAATCATCAATTTATTAGAGGAGTAAAAAAACAAAAAAACAATTTGAAATGGAAACTTAGTTCTGTCCCTCACCTCAAATAAAATGTTCCGTGCATCTATTAATTAAACTAGTACAAAATAAAAATGATTTCTGGGCGATGTAAACATACATTTTTGAAACATATTGCCTGAGGGTGGGAGTTAAAAATTCAATGTCAGCTAGTTTGTACCCTAAGTAAGTAAAATCATCAAATTCATTAAAGGATTAAAAAATAAAACAATTTGAAATGTAAACTTTAAATATGTATTAAAATAAAACAACTATATATAGATATATAATACTAGTCATGTATTTATTAAAACTTGTTTAAAAAAATAATGAGGACTGTCTAATGTTGCATGTTCAAATTTTGAGTGTATTTATTCTATGTTATGATGATTTCGGGTAATATGACGTAAGCAGTGATGTAATTTTTGTTACAGACAAAAACCCGGAAGCGAATCTCCATTATTAATAGATAGAATTATTAATGTTAGATAGGAATATTTGAAACCATTTAAAGGAGAACAAAGCAGAAATCTAAACTAGACTAAGGTTGCTTAAATGGTCACCCAATTGAGTAGTGAACCTACTCATTACTGCTTAACTTTTAAAAAATTATGTCAGAATTGATAATTATAATGATTGATGATGCTTCATCTAAAAGTTTTTAAAAATTTTAAAAAGGAAAGTATTGTAATGTAGCTTGCAGGTTTTATTCTTGGTTTATTCTAGACTTAGAGTTCTATATTATTAGTGTTATTTGGACTATTGTCCCCATCTTCATTGTTATTTGTACAACGTTTCGGCCGATATACCCTCCGGCCTTCTTCAGGTATTTCTTGTCGGACTCGGGAACCTTCTCGGACTCAGGAACCTTCTTTTCGAACTCGGGAACTTTCTTGTTGTATTCGGGAGCTGTCACGGAACTTTGAACCTAACCCTTTATTCAGTCCACGGGGGGATCCTGTTCTCATTCCGCTAACCATAGCTGGGGTAGGAGTTGTGTTGATTAATTATTTTTTCTAACTGCTTTCACTCAGGATTGAACTCGGGAACCAGAGACAACTGTCACTTAGAACTGTCTTTTAACCTAACTGCCTAATCCAGTCGACCATGTGTCCGAGAAGGTTCCGAGTCCGACAAGAAATACCTGAAGAAGGCCGGAGGGTATATCGGCCGAAACGTTGTACAAATAACAATGAAGATGGGGACAATAGTCTGAATAATGCTAATAATACTAATCTTCAAGCCTCATCTCAAACATTCAGAGAAATTAGAGTTCTATGTATTTATTTATGTGACAAAAGATCTTTTAAAGCAGAGTAAAGCTGGTTTGAATTCACTTTTCCTTCTCCATGGCATACTGGCTAAATTGCTGAACTGTGACTCCATAGTAAGCGGGTTTGAACTCCAGTTGCACTATTATGTTCAATTTCGACCTTGGGAAAGGTATGAACCCTCTCATCCTCCCCAGCTATGGGTTAAATAGTACCACTACTGTTCTTCTACGAGGATGGTTTTGGTATTAAATAACTCATGAAGGTTGATATGCTATTAAACAAAGAAACTAAACCTAGACTGATTGTCGAACCAAGACTAAAGAATCAGTCTGCCCTACTATTTACACATAGCTGGGTAAAGAACAGATGGATTCATATTTCTTATTAGGTGGGGGGGTAAGATTAAGAAAGAATGCTGTTTGCTAGAGACAGCAAAAATAAGTTCTTACTGATAGATAGAACCAATAAATACGGCTTGACTGAACTTCTTTCATAAAAGTAGTTTTTTTTTTTTTTTTTAAATTTAAGATTAAAATGCTTCTCTCATTCCTTAACCTGCAATTAAATTTCAGTATATGCATATCATAATAAAAAATTCTTTAATGATTTTGATATAGATAGCTAAATCCCGGAGATATAGAAATATGATCCTTTTTTATTTATGTAACTTAATATTTTTAATACTACACCCAGTTTTTAAAAAAAAAACTATTCACAATGATAGTTTAAATCTGACTCAGCTTAACTTGCTGTAAAAAAGCATCCACGAAAATAAAAACGGCATCGTTTTCTCAGCTATTTTTTTTTCTAAGTTTTTCTTGGTAATTTATGAGGAAGTGCGTCCCGGTCTCCTGCCTCATAAATTGCTACCCGGTGACTATTAAAATAATGACCCCAGCTACGGTGTTACTTGAAAGAAAACAACCAACTTAGGGCGTTAAATGTATTTTAGGGGGGGGGCTTCTCTTTTTTGTCGTAATTCTTATTTATTTATCGTAATTTGTCGTAATTCTTATTTATTTATAGAAATTTGTCGTAATTCTTGTTTAGATAGATAAACAAACAAAATGATATAGATAGATAGGAAGATGACTGGATATATAGATTGGAAGATGACTAGACAGATAGATAGCTAGATAGGTGGATAGATAGATATAAACAAAGTAAAATATGAACAAATTGAGGTAGATAGATAGAAAGATAGATAGATATCCAAACAAATCTCGACTTTCAATTTATTTTAAATATATTTGTCACAGCCTGTATTTAGCCACGGACATGTTGCTTTTCCTCTGACTTTGCAAGCAGAAAAAGAAGCAAAGCAGAAGATCATTTTTTTCTTTGTTCTTTTTTCAAGTATTTCTATCTAATAGAAATAATTACTTGAAATCAAATAATTACTTTTATTTAATAATAGTCATTTGACTGAATACAATTATATAGTTTCAAGTATTTCTATCTAATAGAAATAATTACTTGAAATCAAATAATTACTTTTTTCTAATAATAGTCATTTGACTGAATACAATTATATAGTTTCAAGTATTTCTATCTAATAGAAATAATTACTTTTATCTAATAATAGTCATTTGACTGAATACAATTATATAGTTTCAAGTATTTCTATCTAATAGAAATAATTACTTGAAATCAAATAATTACTTTTATCTAATAATAGTCATTTGACTGAATACAATTATATAGTTTCAAGTATTTCTATCTAATAGAAATAATTACTTTTATCTAATAATAGTCATTTGACTGAATACAATTATATAGTTTCAAGTATTTCTATCTAATAGAAATAATTACTTGAAATCAAATAATTACTTTTATCTAATAATAGTCATTTGACTGAATACAATTATATGGTTTCAAGTATTTCTATCTAATAGAAATAATTACTTTTATCTAATAATAGTCAATTGTTTGCACACCGTTATATGGTTTCAAGTAACTAATAATAAACCTTACTAAATAATTATACCTTCAAGTAACTGTCATTAATACAAATAATTTATGCAGTTGAAATATTTCAAAGGTTCCCAGGCAGACGTTCTACCGACTGAGCTAAACTGACCCTATCAACTCTGTCTAGTGCAGTGTTTTTCAAAATTCTTTTTTTTAATGTGACCCACAACCAGAACAATAATTTGAATTACGGCCCATTAAACCTGTAAGTGTAATGATATGAAATGACTAAATCAAAAACAAACACTTATTTTGTGATCCAATTTATTTCACAACCCACTCAAGTCTAGAGGTTTTACCAAGAGCAATGACCGATAGGGACAGATGGTGAGAGAGAGAGTCAAGGGAATGCTGTCAGCATGCTTCATGATGATGATGATGATGATGTATTAAGGTTTTGATATCACAGATGTTCCATATAAAGTGTAAATAAAAAGGAGGAATTAAATAAAAATACAACCTAAAGCTGCTCTGCATTTGTTCATTTGTTATTTTAATCTGTCTTTGGTGGACATTTGTCCCCAAAAGATCATACCATCCTGTCATAACCACCTAAAAAATTGGTGACCATGATGTGATTTGAATATGCAACCTTCTGATATGGAGTCCTTTTTTAGTATCCATCATTAATTGTGGAATTAGTACTGTGACTGATAAATAGTAAAATAAAGTCGTCGGGGTAGCCTAAAGTCGGTATCAGCCAATCAGCGAGGGAGTCTATCCCCTTTTCAGTCTCTCTCTCTGTCTCTTTGTCTCTCTCTCGCCGTTTATATATCCGATATTTGTAATGGGTATATAACAGATATAAGTTAAAAACAGTAGTCGCCGTGGCCTAATGTCAGTATCAGCCATACAGCGAGGGAGTCTATCCCCTTTTCAGTTGTGCTAGACCAAGGAGATTGTTTTTGCATCTGAGGTGGAGCGCCACACCTACCATCAGCTCATTACTTTACCGCACAGATCCCTGTGCTACTCTTACACTGAGTTGGCGAGGGCCAGTATTGAACTAGGAATCTTGTGGTTTCTAGCCGAACGCTCTACCGACTGAGCTAACCCGGCCCCTGTGACTGATACTAATGCACTAATTCCATGATGATAATAAATACTAAAAAAGACAAAGTATCAAGGTTTTAATTTGGTTGAATTTGGACATTTTATCCAATGGCCACTGACATGCCGAAATCGTATATTCCAAAGAATCTAAAAAATGTGAATTTATATCAGGGTGTGTAGTTGGAAACATATATATATATATATATATATATTTGGAAGCAATTAAGACTGGAGTCAGTCGGTAAAACTATACCGACTCCAGTTCCACTAGAATTTACACTTTATATGGCCCTATGTGATATAAACCAGTTATAATGATACAGACCTACTCAAGTTAGGAGCATATGAAATTTGTAGGCCATAATAACTTAATTCAATAAAGAGAGGAGTCCGATTTAGAGGTGCCAAAAATAGGAGTCTGAGTGTAAGTGAAAGGTTTTGTGTTTTGACTCCACAGCCCTGATATATATATATATATATATATATATATATATATATATGTGTGTGTGTGTGTGTTGAAAAGAGAAATAAAGGAAAAAAATATTGAATGGATAAAATAGGCTTATTTTAATTAATTTTTATCCATTCAATACTTTCTTTCCTTTCTTTCTCTTTTCAACATACCATCGGATTCACTTCCATTTTCATTTTACATATATATATGTTGTTGTTGGCATCCGTCCGTCTACTAAAGACAATTGCATAATGTCCACTTCTTAAAATTTTTTTTATTATCTGCAACTGTGTGAGTAGCTGAACAGACCAAGTTTTGAATGGCAATCTCTGGTGCAGTGACTGCAAACAAACAGTGATGCTTGCTGGAGTTGCTGTTGTCTCTCCTTCCTTTTGGCTCTCTTTTCTGCGGCAGCTACTTTCCTCTCTTTTTCACTCCTTCTCTCTCTCTCTCTATATATATATGTGTGGTTGTACAGACAGAATTAGGAGACCCTTGGAAGCATCATGCCCAAGTCCCTACAAAGTATTATGACAAACATTTTATCTAATAAATAAATGATGAACTACAAAATACTGTTTCAAATTCAAACCAGATTTCCAAAATGATTTAGAAATAAAATCTATACCAAGTTCAACAGCCCTGTCTGCTGGGGCTTTAGAATACATCGACTGCACCTCTGCAGAGGGGTAAGACTCTTCCAATGGGCCCACCTGTTGGCTTTGGGGGGCAACCCGTGATATTTAAGGATGGAACCCAGGTAACTGAGCAGTCCATGACATGCACTTTAATCATTACTTAGGTTAAACGGGTGGTCGGAGAGGCCCCCTTATTTTTATATCAATTTTACATGTTCCAATATTCAAATATGGAAAACTGCATATTAAGTTTGATAGGACTGATCTTTCATATATAAATTTACCAACCCTCCGCACGAGCACGATGCAACACAAGGTCAATTTTTAAGTGGAGTTTTGAATTCAGAGTTTTCCTTCTCCTAGATGGTTAAAGAGCCCAGTCTACTCTGCTATTTACCCATAGCTGGAGGGAGAATTGGATTCATACCTTTCCCAAGGGTATTAGCGCCATGAGAAAAGCTAACAGCTTCATCCAGGAATTGAACTTGGGTCGACGAGTCCATTTCCCACAACTCTAACCATTAGACCACGCGCCTCCATATATCTGATCTTTCATATAAAGTCTAAGTAAAACCTACCCTGGAGAAGGAGTTTGAAAAAAAAAAAAGGGAAAAAATGACCCCGAAGATTCCTCCATTCATTTGTTATTTAATCTCTCTTTTGAGATATAAATAACTAAGTAAAATGGCCTAATGTCAATATCAGCCAGACAGCGAGGAAGTCTATCCCCTTTACATTACCAAGGAGTGGACCTCAGCTTGAAAAGATTGTACCACCCTGTCATCCGGTTTAGCTAAGTCGGTAGAGCACTTGCCTAGGATTCGCAAGGTTCCTGGTTCAATACCGGTCCTCGCTAACTCAGCTTATAAGTAGCACAGGGATCTGTGCGTTAAAGTGAGGAGCTGATGGTAAGTGTAACACTCCACCTCAGACGCAAAAAGAATCTCCTTGGTAATGTAAAGGGGATAGACTTCCTCGCTGTCTGGCTGATATTGACATTAGGCCACTTTACTTAGTTATTTATATCTCATAGAATTTGAGAGAATGGCTGCTAAATGAAAGAATCACAAGAAAGTTGTTTTGAAAATCCATGGTATTACAGGACCAGACATTTGATGCTATAATGGCAAGAATTAGCCTGAAACCGTCCTTAGAACAAATTGGTGAATCCATTTTGTCAGTATTGGCATATTCATCCTGGAATTCTCTTGCAATCAATCTTGTCTTCTTTTTCTCTTTCTATTTTTCCTTCACTTTCTTTGTCCGTGATAATCCATCTTATCATCATTCTCGACTGTCCTCACTCAATCACGTCTGTATAAACATTGCCTTTAATCCAACTGTCTAATTCTTTCTGTTAAGCATGAACCTCAGCACTTACCATTGTATAATGAAATCAATAAAACCTCTGTCTTCTACTTTCCTCCTCCTTTTTCTTCTCCAGAACATTTTTGTTCTACAGGTGATACTGCACAATAATTGACATGCAGTAATTATTCACTTATGACAAAAGAAGCACCTGTTAGTTGGAGTGGTTAATTTATTATATGATTATTTTATTATTATAAAATAAAATAATATAAGACTACTGGCTAATGTTATTGTGAAAAACCTAATAATAATAATAATAATAATACAAAATAATGCCATAAGAAAATTTATATCAAAGCAAAAATTGATAAGACTCAACGAAACTGTAAATGTAGACTATGCGGTGACAGAGATGAGACTGTAAACCATGTATTAAGTCAATGTAGCAAACTAGCACAACGGGAATAAGAAGCTAGGCACGATTGGGAAGGTGATCCACTGGGAATTGTGCAAAAGTTAATAATAAAAAATTAAATTCTTATATTATTATTTTATTGATATACAGGGTGGTCCGAACGTATCATCATTTTTTTTCAACATATTCTAAGTTTCATTATTTTTTGTTTTAATAATATAATATATAATATCTTTAAAAGGCCGGTTTAGCTCAGTTGGTAGAGTGTTCGGCTAGAAACCTCAAGGTTGCTTGTTCGATACTGGTCCTCGCCAACTCAGCGTATGAGTAGTACGGTGATCTGTGCAGTAAAGTAAGGAGCTGATGGTAGGTGTGGCGCTCCACCTCAGATGCAAAAGCAATCTCCTTGGTCTAGCGCTAGTGAAAAGGGGATAGACTCCCTCACTGATTGGCTGATACCGACTTTAGGCCGCCCCGACGACTTTACTTTTTACTTATAATATCTTTAATAATAATAATCTATTAATAATGGAGATTCGCTTCCGGTTTTTGCCTGTAACAAAATCTACGTCACTGCTTACGTCACATTACCCAAAATCGTCATAACATAGAATAAATACACTCAAAATTTGAACATGCAACGATAGACAGTCCTCATTGTTTTTTTAAAACAAGTTTTAATAAATACATGACTGGTATTATATATCTATACATAGTTTGTTTTATTTTAATACATATTTAAAGTTTACATTTCAAATTGTTTTATTTTTTAATCCTTTAATGAATTTGATGATTTTACTTACTTAGGGTACAAACTCGCTGACATTGAATTTTTTACTCCCACCCCTCAGGCAATATGTTTCAAAAATCTATTTTTACATTGCCCGGAGTGCGTTTTTTTATTTTGTACTAGTAATAATAATAATAATAATAATAATAATAATAGTGTAATTTTCTATTTCGCTTCCATATAATCATAGTTGATTACTCAAGGACCAGTTTAGGTCAGTCGGTTGAACATCCACCTAGGGACCACAAGATTCTGGGTTTGATACCAGCCCTTGCCAACTCTGTGCATAAGTAGTGGGGAGCTGATGGTAGGTGTGGCACTACAAAAACAATCTCCTCTGATCTAGTCTTAGTGAAAAGGGCATATACTCCCTTGCTGTCTGGCTGATACCATCAATAGGCTACTCTGCTGACTTTACAAATTAGGAGTTATATTTTGTTGTGTTTGTGTGTGTGTGTGTGTGTGTGTGGGGGGGGTGACAAGACTTTCAGACCATTGAAGTGGGTTTATTTATTACATAATTATCTAGTATGAATTTTATCAAAACCCTGAAAAACAAATATTTTGGAGCTTTAAAAAATAGTTTAAAATTCCTACTGTTTAAACTCTCAGTCCATCATTGCCAAGAATACTTTCCTTGAGGAGGTGCTCATTGTGTAATGGTTATTGTCATAGGAAATGGACCCAGAGACCAGAGTTCAAATCCTTTATGGGACTGTTTGTGATTTACTTTGTACTTATTCCATTGGAAAAGGTATGAATCTGTCTCTTTTTCCCTCCAGCTATGGGTAAATAGACTGGTCTCTTTAGGCTTGGTACAGCAACCAGTCTAGGAGAAAGAAAACTCTAAATTCTAATCTGCTCTACTCTGCATAAAAACCGCCCTGTCGGTGGGGCGTTAGAATGCACCTCTGCAGAGGGGTAAGACTCCCCCAATGGGTGCTAGAAGGCGGTGACTGAGGGTCTACATATCCTGGGAATGACGTTAAACTCTATCTGATGGTGAGGTTCCAGTTTTGGAGGTTTGGGGAATGTGGAGCACCCTTTCATCACCATTGCTTCCTGGTCCACTCTGACCCGGAGTGGTAGTACCTGTTAGGGTCCCATCTATGGGTTAAATAGAAAAATGTATTTATAAAAAAATTGTATTATCCATTAAGAATTGATTTATTTCAAAACTTTATCAGCATTAAATGATCCACTGAGGTTGATATGCCATAAAACAAAACCAAATCTGCATAAAAATTGACCTTGTGTTGCATTGTGCCCATAGTAGAGGGGTTAGGTACATGCTTTCATGCATTGGTGAAAAATCTGCTAGATAAGAGCGTTAATCAACATTTTTTGCAAATATGTTTTATAATCTAAAATACAAGGGTAATCCCAAAGGTAAGGTCTCCAAAATATTTAGAAATCACAGAAATGTTTATTATTTATTGTCAATAATGTTTACATCCATTTTATAGTTTTAACATATATCTATTTTTCTACATTATTGCCATTTTGTTGGTGCATTTTTGTACGCCCATGTCATACCTGCTCACTGCCATGTCGTTGAGGAAGTGTTGAACCTTGTTGTCGTTGCAAATGTGGCAGAAGTTTTTGAAATCCATATACAACTCGCCATACACTTTCGTAACTTAGCGATGAATTTCAATCGGTTTAATGCCTTTTACGTTCAAAAACTGAATAACTGTGCCAACTTCATACTTAGTGGAAGCTCCGTCAGAAATTACTACCAAGCCAAGACTGAGTGTGGTGGTGAGGTGCCCGCAGCACATGCACAACAAACACAACAGTGTTGCCAATAGCCATACAAACAGTTTCCCTGCATTCTCAGTCTTGGTGAGACTGAGAATATATATATATATATATACAGAGAGAGAGAGAGAGATAGATAGTATGTTGAGAAAGGTAGACAAACACAAGATGTTATACTGGATGGAACACTCCCATAGATAGTTGGATGCATACCTTTCTCAAGGATATTAGTAATATGTGAAATCCATGACCTGCTACACTCTACTTAGTCCCATACTTAGGCTAGAGGGGCAGTTGGAGAGACCCCCTCCGATCAATCGGCTGGTCATGTCAAGCCCTAGCACCTATATGATTTCCCCAACCCTATTGCCCTTATGGCAAGCCTCAACCCTTTTTATCATATGGGTGCTAGAAGGCAGTGGCTGAGAGTCTACATGTCCTGGGAATGATTGCCCCAACCCTATTGCCCTTATGGCAAGCCTCAACCCTTTTTATCATATGGGTGCTAGAAGGCAGTGGCTGCGGGTCTACATGTCCTGGGAATGACGTTGAACTCAATCTGATGGTGGGGTTCCAGTTTTGGAGGTTTGTGGAGGTCTGTGGAGCACCCCTTCATCACCATTGCTCCCTGGTCCACACTGACCCAGAGTGGTAGTACCTGTTAGGGTCCCATCTATGGGTTAAATAGAAAAATGTATTTATCAAAAAAAAAAAAAAATTGTGTATCCATTAAGAATTGATTTATTTCAAAACTTTATCGGCATTAAATGACCCACTGAGGTTGATATGCCGTAAAACAAAACCAAATCAAAACCTGCATTCTCAGTGCTTTGAAGACCTTAATTTTGGGATTAGCCTCATATATTTCAGCAATTTTATGTTGTACATTGAAAATCAGAGCCAAAGATCACATGTCAGGAATTAATTCAAGCATGACTGGCAGATTAGCGTTGTTATGTATAATTCATTATAAGAAAAAAAAACCCTTAATATATTAGAATAAAATCCCTTCACTATAATAAAATATACAAGACCACCCACACAACACAACACACTGTTAACTTGAATATACTTATTTGTATACATTTACTTGTGTTTTGTTTATTTAAAAATAAATCTCATTTAATATTGTAAATTTGTCTATTTATTCATATGGTTTTATTGGATCAATTTTCTGGTTTAAATATACAGAATATGTCTATGATGTGCATAATGTAGATGCATTGCTACTGATTCTATCATAGAAATGCATTGAAAATCAGGAAGAAAGGGAATTTAAGCGGCTAGGAATTAATCTGAGCATTACTGGCAGATTAGGGATATGAAGTAGAATTCATTAACAAGATTAACTTGGACTATTATAGCCCAATATATATAAGAGGAATAGGAACCTACTTCTAAACAAAATGAAAGATCTAAGAAGGTCCGGTTGGTGTAGGGGTTAAGACGCTCGCCTGTCAGCTTGATAGTCGGGTTTTGAATCACGCACAGCTCTGCTGATGAGGCCTAATAGGCCGAAATGTACATACAGAGATTGATTTTTCTCGATTTGTTTAGCCTTACATTTAATAGGTATGCCCGCCTAATTAATTAATTAATTATTAATTAATTAACTTTCAAAATTAGGTACGACTTCAATTAATACATATTCTCCCAAAAATTGTCGGCTAAAAAAAGCCATATCATAAACACATCGCTTGTGTATCTACTTCTCATATATATGAAAGTAAACAAACAATCTGTTTGAGATGGTGATAGCCGACAATTTTGGGAGAATATGTGCTCAATTGAAGTCATACCTAATTTGAAAATTAATTAATAAATTAGGCGAGCATATCTGTTCAAATGTAAGCGTAAACAAACCGAGAAAAAGTCAATCTCTGTATGTACATTTCGGCATATTATGCCTCATCAGCAGGGTTATAGACAGGAAACAGTTATAACTCTGCTGATGAGGCATAATATGCCGAAATGTACATACAGAGATTGACTTTTTCTCAATTTGTTTACGCCTTACATTTGAACAGATATGCTCGCCTAATTCATTAATTATCAACTAATTAATTTTTAAATTAGGTATGACTTCAATTAAGCACATATCCTCCCAAATATATATATATATATATATATATATATATATATATATGTCAGTAATCCACAGACACGTGTTTCGAAGTTTACTTCTCATCAGTGCGGCTCGACTTTTTAACAGCTACCTCTAGCCGGGATCGAAACCCGACAGAATTTTCGTCTGCCAACTTCCTTACCCTTGCAGCTGTTAGTCTGGGGTGAACAATTAATTGATACATTCTTTGCGGGGTTATGTTTTTACAATCAGCAGAGAACTCAAATCTGTAAACAGCGGACAGGCGAGTTACGGCTTATGCCAAACGGTGAAATTTCAATTAATGTTCCCCCATAGTTCTCTACCATGAGAGTGGGAAGTGTATATATATATATATGTATATAAAAATCCCCTCATTATGATTAAACATACAAGACCACTTGTAAAGTATAGGGATAATTTTAATATACTAATTTATATTTATGTTTATTTTTAAAGTTTTAACTGTGTATGTATTTCTATGGTTTTTAGATGATTAATTTACTGTTTTGAATACACTGTTTATCAGTGTTTCTGTTGAGTTTATTTTTTAAAAGATTTTGTTTTTCCTTTAAATTTGTTATAAACATTCTTCAGCGTGTCATGTGAATGAATGTTGAGTTATTTGTATAAAATTATCTTATCAGTTTTAACTAGATATTTTTTTTTTTTTAATTTTTATTTTTTAGAATTTTCAACTTTGCTATTCACATTCCCCTGACCATTTGCAGATGATAACATTATATTATTTTTCTATCTTTTATTTTAGCCATCTTTTCACAATTTTCTTCCTTTTTTTTTTTTTTTTTTTTTTTACAAAAATATAATTTGTATGGATTTTAAAAATGGATGCCTAAGCTTTTTTTTTTTTGCTGTTGAGCAGTTTTCTTGCATAAACCTTTTTTCTTTTTAAGTTTCTTTTTTTTAAAATGTTGCCTTTAGATTTATTGTAAGCAAAATTAGAAAAAAAAATTAAAGACAATAATTAAAAACTAAAAATGACCTGATCAATAGGGTAGGTTGATCTTTCATTTAAAAAAAAAAAAAAAAAAAATTCCCTCAAACAGTAAAAGTTGTATGTTGGTATAATGAATACTGATACCAAAAACTAGATCTCATACTTGCACCATTATTTGAGGGAATGCACAAAATATCCTCGTTTTCGCAACATTTAGCCTAGAAATTGGTTAGAAAATTTAGCAATTTCAATATTTAAAAAAGAAAAGCTTGTCATTTTATTTGTTTCGTTTAAAATATTATAACTAGTATTCAAATTGAAAATATGCCCCCAAAATATGACACCAAAAAGTAGATGTTTTACTTGTACCATTCGCAACATTTAGCCTAGAAATTGGTTAGAAAATTTAGCAATTTCAATATTTAAAAAAGAAAAGATTGTCATTTTTGTTGTGAGGTTTTAAGGGGTCAAATAAAAACAAAACGACGGGTAACAAATGTAGAAAAATGTATTAACAGAAAGTAGACAAATACAATAGAGAGATGTGGAAATTACGTCCGACAAACAGAGTTATTGGCATACTCGCATTGGCTTACTGCTAAGCCACAATTATCCCTGTTACTTATAGTAACTGTCGGCGCATTCCATTAGTCTTATAGGGTGTATCACCTATAACAATTTTATACAAAGCGAATGAAATATCATAACTAGAATTCAAATCGAAAATACCCTCATCACCACTGACACATCCGATATGCTAATTTTTACCTAACAAAGTAAGCTGCAACAGTGATAACATTTTAAAAGATTGAAATCTATTCCATCAAACGAAGGCAAAGTTTTGAAGAAAAATA
>CM042144.1:14772129-14907129 GCA_023376005.1 Doryteuthis pealeii
TTACTAAAAATAGTCCCGTATAGAAACCATAAAAAATCTTCTGATATAATTATTCAGACTCTTATCTTTATAGAAAAAAATCGTTTTTATCTGTTTATTTTTTTTTTTCAGATTTCATAAAATAAATAGGGGGGGGGGGGGGCTCGTAAAAATATTTGCCCTAATATATTTTAAGAAAAAAACTATTTCAAACATATTTTCATCAACAGATGAATAATTACAGAAAATTTTGTGAAAATTTGACTATTAGTTGATTTTTCATAGAATTTTTTAAAAAGCTGGTAGTCATAACTTGTTTTTGGCTACTGTAAATTTCAATTGATTTAATTATATCCATTAATCAGTAAAAATCAATAACCAAATTTGGTGTGTTTCTTAGTTAGAAGGATATTAATCTGTATGCAAGATTTCAAATCTGAGTGACTCCTCTTTTCGGAGTTATAAGTCAACATGTACATACCAAACTTCTTTTATATATATATATATATATATATATATATATATATATGAAAGAGAGAAAAATCTTGTCTGTGGTCTTTTACAAAACTTGTTTACACAAAAAAATGCTGCCAAAATAAATATCTCAATACCTCTCTCATATATATATATATATATATATATATATATATATAGGCTTTCTGCAGGAAATGAGTCAGTTTTTTTTATCCCTATACCTATCATCTTGAGACAGAATCAAGTTACACTTAACTTTCATTAAACACTCCCTTCAGTTTGTGGTTAGGGTAGAATTCTTTTCACTCACTCTCTTTCTCTCAGTACCTTAGATAAATGACATTTTAATGAGTAATTCTTTAATTCACTCATATACAAAAAAATGATATGAATGGAATTATATAAAGAATTGATGACTTGTTAACATTGGTCCTTGATGATATTGATGCTTCTGTTTAGGAAGGAGTAAAGGATTCTAATTACAATTTAGAGTTATCTCCATTATGTATTTAACCAACCTCTCTGCACGAGCAGGATGCAACACAAGGTCAATTTTTTAAGTGGAGTTTAACAGGTTTTGAATTTATGGTTTTCCTTCTCCTAGATGAGTTGCCATACCAAGGTTAAAGAGCCCAGCTGTCTTACTATTTTACCAATAGCTGGAGGGAGAACAATTTGATTCATACCTGTCCCAGGGGTATTAGTGCTATGTGAAATGCAAATAGCTGTAGAATAAACATCATACTCACCTCCATAGGAAAGCTGTTACAAGCGTCCAGTAACCATACAAAAAAAAAAGAGAACATAACTGAATATGTTGTGTATTAATTGCCTGAACACAGTTAAATGTTCGTATATATGGATGAAAGTGTCCAACTTAAAAAACCAGCAGCCAATGAGGATCCAGGAAGTTTTAACCCCACCCCCACACACCTATTTAGAATATCTTTTTTTAGCGTTTTGAAGGCGTTTTTTTATAGACAAATATTTTTTAGCGGTTTGAAGGTATTTTTAACAACATGTTAATACAATAAGAAAATGATATTTTACAGCACCCCCCCCTTTTTTTTTAAATAATTACAATTACTTGTTGTGTTGATAAAAAATTTTTGTGGGGGGCTGTAAAATATCACTTTCATATCTTTTAGCGGTTTGAAGGTATTTTTATCAACATGTTAATACAATAAGAAAATGATATTTTACAGCCCCCCCCTTTTTTTAAAATACTTATAATTACTTGTCGTGTTGATAAAAAATTTTTGTGGGGGGGGCTGTAAAATATCACTTTCATATCGCATTAACTTGTCGATAAAAACACCTTCACACTGCTACATGGTTCATAACTAGCACACTTCACTTTTTCATCAGGCGCCACCTAGCATATTTTAGGGCAGGTGGCTGGGATGACAGCATCCAAAAATCACTGAATATTTAAAATAACAATAAGCAAATGCACTTGCAGGTTTTTACTTAGCAGTTATTCTTTATTGACTGATAGTAGGGTTTGTTGTTGTTTTATTGTCTTTTAAAAACTCTTTACCAGAAAATCAATTTTCTTGTAAAATCCTTACATCTGTTACATAGCCTACAACAGATTACTGGGTGATGGAGGTGTTTCATGGGTAAGGGAATGAATTATAACAACCGCCACTTTCTTAAACATAGATCTCTTTACTTACTTAAAATCTATTTCTTTTATATCACTCCCTTATTTTTATTTATTCTGTGTGTGTGTGTGTGTATATATATATATATATATATATATATAGGTTTCGTTGAATTGAACAGACAATTCCTGTCTGACAAGTCTTTCATTGATCCGTTCTAATCTTCAGGCCATCCTTCTGGTGTCAGGGTGGAACTGGTATACCAGTCCACCAAATGTTTCAACACTAGCGCTTTCGGGCAATACACTTTGCCATCCTCAGGTGGGAAATGATGGAATAGTTTTCATGTCTCGTTTTTAATGAGAATGGGTAGAAGCAAGGAATTAGTGGGAGGTAATATCAATTGGTAGTGGGAGGTTTTTGGAATGGTAGTAGTTTAAACAAAGCAGTGGTGATTTTTTTTGGACGGGTTGTGATAAGGGGGGGGAATAATGGAAGTAATGTAGGCAGAAAATTATAAGCATTTTAGGATATGTTGACTTACTTCATATATATATATATATATATATATATATATATATTTATTTTCTTCATTGTTTCTCAAACCTTATTTTTCTATTGACTAGATTGCTTAGTTTCTTTGTTTAATGGCATATCAATCTTTCTGGGTTATTTAATGCCAAAGTTTTCAGTGTAGAAGAACAGTAGTGTTACTATTTAAGCTATAGCTGAGGGAATGAAGGGGTTCATACCTTTCCCAAGAGTATTAATTTGTAAGTGAACATAATAGCGCGACTGGAGTTTGAACTTGCTTACTATGATGTCACAGTCCAGGATGTTAATGATTACACTGTTTACTATGAACACACACACACACACACACACACACACACATTTTAATATAGATTGTTGAAATATATAGGCATGTGAATATAGTGTTGATATAAATATATATATATATATATATATTAATATGGAGACGCGTGGGCTAGTGGTTAGAGTCGTGGAAAATGGACTCGTCGATTCGAGTTCAATTTCTAGACGAAGCTGTTGGCATTTCACATAGCGCTAATAGCCTTGGGAAAGGTATGAATCCATATATTCTCCCTCCAGCTATGGGTTAAATAGTAGGGCAGACTAGGCCTTCAGCCTTGGGTAGGTAACCAGTCTAGGAGAGGGATAACTGATTCAAAATTCCCTCCAGCTTGGTTAAATAATAGGGGCAGACTGGGCCCTTCAGCCTTGGGTAGGTAACAGTCTAGAGATGGATAACTCTGAATTCAAAATTCCTCCAGCTATGGTTAAATAGTAGGCAGACTGGTCTCTCGAGCCTTGGGTAGGTACCAGTCTAGGAGAGAGATAACTCTGATTCAAAATTACTGGGTCGGTCGTTGATTGGTTTGTGGCACCCTTGATGCACCAATTCTTTCCTATCGACTGTGCTAAAAAGTGTGGATGGTCCAACACAAGCCTTCACCACTATAAACAAATCCCTGTTGTGGGAGTTCATGTGTGTATGAACCCTCATATGTCGATAATCGACGGGAGAGTCCATTATATTATTATATATATTAATAAATAAGTTATCCACAGACATGTGTTTTTGAGGTTTACTTCTCATCAGTGTGGCTACACTTTAACAGCTACCCCTGGCCGGGTTTGAGACCTGAATGAATTTTCGTTCGCCAAGTCTCTTACCGATGTGGCCAGTAGCGGCTGTCAAATATAGGAGAATATTTAATTGATACATTTCCAAGCGGAAATGAATTCACTAGAGTCCTCGAACTTTGTAAACAAAATGAGGGTTATATATATATATATATATATAAATATATATATATGAGGAATGAGGATTCGGTAAATCCGACAAAATGTGGTTGAAAACAGGAAAAATGCAGATAAAACAACACAACTAAATTCAATTGATATTTGATGTGTGATTGAATTGTATTATGTGTGTGAATAGGGCATTTTGAGATCAATAAAGACAAATGACATTCACACACATAAACTTCGATCACACATTCAATCTCAACCACGCATCACTACTCAAACCCATACATAGTAAAAGCTTATGCCATCTATGCAAATCAGCACTCATTGCGAACACAAAATTTGTAAAACAAAGGCCAGGTTTCTTCCACCTGGCAACAGTGATCACAAAAATTGTAACTCAAGAGAACAAAGTCAAAATAGAAAACGGATAAAAAATAGAAATAAATTTTTTAAAATCACAAAATCTCTAAAATACTCCAAAACAAAAAATATTCCAATCCCCCAACTTTCACAAACCTTTACAGACAACAGTCACCACACACTAACTTACCACCAGACTATCAAATTTCTTCAATGGCAATAAATGACCCCATAAAAAGTACCATACCCCTCAAATAAACCTATTACTCTTTTCTTCACTTCCTCACTCACACATCCAACATTCCCTTCTTTCCTTTCCTTTCTCATCTTATCACTCTGTACGCCCCACCTCATCTTCTGCCTGTCCCCAAAATTACCTTTCAGCATAAAAGTAGACTGTAGAACCCATTTTGTCTTCAGAATAAATTTGAAAAAGCTTCACAAAAGACTGAGGCGAAATATCATTTGAATTTAGTTGTTGTGTCATTTTAGTTTTATCTGCATTTTTCCTCTATTTTCAAACAAACACACACACAGAATTATTATTTGAGCACTTTTTAAATTTTATTGAAACAATTGCTTTTGTTCTTTATTATATGTGTGTATGGGAACATATATATATATATATATATATATATATATATATATAAAGATTTTTTTGTTTGTTTTTATAGTGTGTTTGAAGCATTAATTATAAAATGTAATAAGATATTTTTTTTGAAGGCAAAATAATGCAAATTTATGTTGAAAAACATATTTGTTTAAATTTTCTTTTTTTCCTTTTTTTCTCTTAATATTTTCGGAGCAAAATCCATCTTCAGAGAGTTCTTAAGTTTCCATCTGTGTTTGTTAAAATCAACTGTGGTCTTATTCCGTTGAATTTGATGGAGATTTAAAAGTTCGGCAGAGATCGTCAAATACCGTTAAGTCCCGTGTAGCTGTTGCGTTTTGTGGGAAGTTTTGAAATCATTTAAGATATATATATTTTTTTAATTTTTAAAAATTTTTTAATACTATAAAAACAATAATAAGGCCCCGTTCCGGGCATATTGAAATAAAGATTTTTTTGTTTGTTTTTATAGTGTGTTTGAAGCATTAATTATAAAATGTAATAAGATATTTTTTTTGAAGGCAAAATAATGCAAATTTATGTTGAAAAACATTTTCAACATAAATTTGCATTATTTTGCCTTCAAAAAAATATCTTATATATATATATATATGGTTCACTATTTCTTTAATTTTCTTTAATCTTATCTTTTGCTTCTTAATTTTCTTTATTTGTTTCTCTATTTTTTTCTTTAATTTCTCTTCTTTTTTTTGTCTTCTTTTTCTTCATCATCTATTTGTGGCAATCCAGGCTTTGTATCCATGTAAGGATCCATGGTCATAGCAACTAAAACATTTGTCTTGTATAGGGGGATTCTAATTATCATGGGAGACTTGATTGTAATGGTTGGTGGGGGAGGGGACTGTCTGGAGAAGCAAATAATGGGACGATTGTCTATAGTTGGAAGGTGAATCAACAACACCAGTAAGTTTCATTAAACACAGGGCTTTTAAAGTTTATTTTAGAAGTTGTTGGAAAGGTAGAACCTGAGTCACTTGAGATGAAGGTGTTGGGATTGTCTGCCCTTTGTCTGGAAGAGTTATCTTCCCGCTGGGTTTCCATTTCCGACCACCAGGGGTCTGTAGTATTTAAGCGCTGGATTCAAACTCTCTCACTCTCTTTTCTCCTTCTTCTGGGACTGGAAACATGGGTTAGACATTTGTGTCTACAACCCATCCTCATGGGGGCCTCCCCCCACATAAGGACTATCTTTAACTCCTATATTTTATATGTACATTTAGGTATCTCTTTTATACCTAAATATTGTATTTCCATTCATGAATGTGTCCTTTTATTATATCTTATTTGTATTCTCTACTATCAGACACATCTCGTTCACACACACAAACCACACATATATATATATCTATTAATAATGGAGATTGTCTGTTGTACTTCTGTCAGTAACAAAAACTATGTCATAGCTCTACGTCACAGCTTACGTCACAATATTTTTATGCTATATACACCCAAAATTTGAGTAAGCAATTTTAAAAATTGTTTTTTACTCTCGTCCCTTTTTTTTTTTTTACAGTAACAAGACGTTAACTAAAAAGTTTACAAATAAATAAATACCTACTTTAGTTGTTCATAAATAAAACTCTACAATTTATTAAGAAACTTTAGTTGGGACCCATCAAATTTCCTGGGGACTCATTCAAATCAAATCTGTGCGTCCCAGTATGCATTGATTAGAAAGCTATCAGCATCACTGCCTGAGCATATATTTATATTGAGACATTTTGATTTAGTCTTGAAACTCCCTTTAAATATAAATCTCCCTGTTTACAGTGTCACTTATCAATCAAACAACCTTGGCATACATTTTCTGTTTCCAGAACCTGTTGATGATATTATTACATGCATAAAATTTTCTTCTGTTTACTTGTCATAGCTTTAGAAAAATTCCTCCAAGGAATAGTTTGTTAACAGAAGATAATAATTTTACATTAACTCAGTCCATTATAACTGTTCCTCAGTTATAGTGAATTTACTTAAAGCAAATTAATTTATTTTTTATTAATTTTAACTTATTCAATGATGCAGAGTACCAAAAGTCAATTTCTTCTTCTAGTAATAATAAAATTGGTTGACAATACTTGATCTAAAAATGAATGTAATTAAATGAATTTGGTCATAATATTGTTGATCTAAAATATCAGATTTATACAAGGTGTGTATCGGGATTTTTGTAATTTTTGACACACCTTGTATTCTGAAATTTCTATCATGGTAAATACAGCTTTAACTCTTAACGTCCTATACTGCCTCATTCCACCCGTCCGGAAGTCACATTCATTTTTCTAATCCACTCCAAATGATAGACTTTTTTTTTTTTTTTTTTTTTAAATATAATATTAAACATATTTAGGAGTCTTTCATTTATAGAAAATAACAGGTAACTTTAAATGAAAAGGCCATTTTTAGGCATTTTTTTTATAAATCCTTATAGAAATGGGTCTTGGACTTAGAAAATTCTTAACAGGATGTTAAGAGTTAAACTTGGTACTTTTTGACACACCTTGTATTCTGAAAATATTAATGAATGGAACTTTTTTTTTAAAGAATACTAGGTGTGTCAAAAAGTACAAAAAATCTCGATACTTTTTTAACACACCTTGTATGTATAATTTTTTCCCCATTATTTTTGGTCAGATATAATGTGGTGGCCTCCCCATCACAAATGACCTTAGTGACTGGCGATGTAGTATGTGATCAACGGAGGGGTCAAAATGTCAAATGCAATACTTTTTAGGATTAATTCACAAAAGGACAGTTGGTACTGTAGACATCAAAGAGTTAAATCATATATTTTGGGCTTAAGTGAAACCACTCCCACCATCTGGGTGGGCTGAGGTGCGGTACAATTTTTATATGAACAGTTCTTTTCTTCATTGATGAAGAAAACCACTATTTTGTTATTGTTCTTACCACTGACTGATCTGAAGAAGACAACCAAAATAAAATGTGAATGGGGTTTTTGTAACAACCTGTTTATCTATCTTTTTGTAACCGAGAAAAAGTGACAGCCCCTGTGTATTCTCAACATTTAAAGACCCCCCACAATGTACCACAGATATATATTCACCATTTTAAAAAATTGTTTGGCAACATATACATTTTTTACAAAAAAAAAAACAAAAACAAAAAAAAACATCAAAATTCACCTCCACCAAAATTTAAAAAAAAACAATGATTCTTTAAAGACCCCACAATGTACTACAGATATATATTCACAATTTTAAAAAAATGGCAACATATACATTTAAAAAAAAAAAAAAATTCTTTGGCAACATATGCATATTTTAAACCCCCCCCCCCAAAAAAAGCGAACAAAATTCACCTCCACCAAAATTTAAAAAAAAACAGTGATTCTTTAAAGACCTCCACAATGTACTACAGATATATATTCACGATTTAAAAATTGTTTTTGCAACATATACATTTTTTACAAAAAAAAACCCCATCAAAATTCACCTCCACCAAAATTTAAAAAAAAAACCCCAATGATTCTTTAAAGACGCCCGCAATGTACTACTGATATATATTCACGATTTAAAAAAAATTGCAACATATACAATTTTTACAAAAAAAAAATTTTTTTGGGCAACATATGCATATTTTACCCCCCCCCCAAAAAAAAACAAACAAAATTCACCCCCACCAAAATTAAAAAAAAAAAAACCCAATGATTCTTTAAAGACCCCCACAATGTACTACAGATATATATTCACTATTTTTAAAAAATGGCAACATACATTTTTTACAAAAAAAACAAAACAAAAATTGTTTGGCAACATATGCATTTTTTACCTCCCCCCCCCAAAAAAAAACAAAAACAAACAAAAAAACAAACAAAATTCGCTTCCAATGAATTAAAATTAAATTTAACCCCCCCCCAAAAAAAAAAAAACAATACAAAGATGATATACTTACACTATATCCAAGTTAATAAATATTGTGAATTGTAGTCCAAGCAGTGTAAGGTTCAGTTTTAAAATGTATAATGATGCTTTTTTTTCTCTATCCCAATTTATAAATGCTCTTGTATGTTGTCACATAGGTTGGTCATAATAAATAGTGTGATTAGATGAATGAGATTTTCCTAAGGTTGGGTTTAAAGTTACTTGACACGGAAGTGTTGAAAAACAACCTTTTTTGGGATGGAGTGGCTCATCACTGCCTTATTTCTCTAAATATGATGATAGGAAATGCAACAAAAAGATCACTAAATAATTTTCCATTGTGAAGAATATAGTAACAGGATCCTGTACACTTGTCATTGCAGGCTATTGTTATTCACTTCTTACCCTGTATACTTAAAGTGACCTACCCACATTCTTTCATTCATCCGTAGATCTATGAGGGTAGATTAGCAGTTGTTTTTAGTTGAAGTTTGGTATGAAATATTTACTGTGTAATGTCAAAACTATGTTATTAATATTCACCACCTAATTAAATTCATTGACAATAAAGGGTGTCATGTTCAAAAATAAATATTTGCTATGTAAAATAAAAGCCTTGTTTTTTTTCCATTATCATGTTGCAGATTTTGTTGAAAGGTGTGACAAATTAAACAATAATACAGAAAATAAACTTATGAAAAGGGATTCAGTTTCAGTTAACTCACAAATGATTGGTATCAAGTTCTGAGTCAATAAAGATTAAACAATCTAGTTCAACATTAAATCCAGAAAGGTCAAAGTTCCAAATAGGCAAATCCAACATTGGCAAGATGTCCTTTTCTTTGTAGTAAATGTCATATTAAATGCTATTTCTCTGAATTTTTGAGATGAAGATTGATAATTTGTATTATTTGGGCTATTGTCCTCATCTTTATTGTTATCTGTACAACATTTCGGCCAATGTACCCAGCCTTCTTCAGGTATTTCTTATCATACTTGGGAGCCTTCTCAAACTCGGGAACTTTCTTTTTGAACTCTGGAACCTTCTTGTCTCATAATCGTGAGCCATCATGGAACTTTGAACCCAACCCTTTATTCAATCCACTGGGGTATCCTGTTCTCATTCCGCTAACCATAGTTGGGTACAAGTGTTAAGCTGTGTTAATTATTATTCTATGTTACTGTCACCCTGACCATGATTGAAGCAGCAGCCTAGAAATAACTGTCACTTAAAACTGTATCAACTCAACGCCTATATCCACTATGCTATGTGTCCAATTGGAACTTACAGTTTTAAGTATGCATGTGTGTTTGTATATGAAAAGGTAGAGGGACACCTGCTTGATCAATAATCTTATGATACTATTTTGTTTTAAAATTGTGAATATGTCTCTTTATTTTAAGATTTTTTTCCCCAAATATTTCAATACATTATTTTGTATTTTTAACATATTCATCATTGTTAATCATTATAATTACTAGCAAAAAAACAAACAAAAAAAAACGCACTCCGGTCAGTGTAAAAATTAATTTTTGAATGTTATTACCCGTGGCAGGGGGTTAAGAATTTAATGTCAGAGTAAGTAAGTAAAATCATCAAATTTATTAAAGGAGTAAAAAAAAAAAAAAAAAAAAATATATATATATATAACAATTTCAAATGGAAACTTAGTTCTGTCCCCTTAAATAAAATGTTGAGTCCATCTATTAATTATTAATTAAATGATTATTCTAATACTTTACACATATATTTTACATAAAATTGTAGGTATTTATTTATTTGTAAAGTTTTTAGTTAACCTCTTGATACTGAAAAAATGACTATTTCTTGTTTGTAAATAATTTTCTCGTAAAACTCTATATGTTAAATAACTTTAAATATCTATTGAAATAAAAGAAACTAGGTACCGGGCATGTATTTATTAAAACTTGTTTTAAAAAAACAATAAGGACTGTCTTAAGTTGCATACTCAAATTTTGAGTGTATATAATATAACATGTTGAGCATTTCTTCACAGAGGTATGACATGTTTTTAGAAGCTCCTTAAAACGGATTTTTCTAACATATTTTTAACAGTTTTTTTTAACAAAATTTCATCATTACTTATTTTAATTTTGATTCTTTTAATGTAAAAATTGATAGTGAATATAATATTTTCGATTTGTTGTAATTTGATATATTGTAACATTCATGAAATATAGTTTTCATGTATAATTTTAATACTTTAATGTATAAAAAAATTAAATGTAGATTTAATTCTAATAGATATCACTCAAATTTATTTCATAGACATATGTATTGGTAGCCTTTATTATCATTAGCACTATAAATTCATTAAATATAATAATATCCATATATGTATTTTTAATAATGTTGTATTAATTATTAACTCAAAATCATACGGACTCCACTTTGGCCCTATCTTGGGCTAGACGGGCGGTCGGAGAGGCCCCCTCCGATCAATCGGCTGGTCACGTCAAGCCCTAGCACCTATATGATTTTCCCAACCCTATTGCCCTTATGGCAAGCCCCAACCCCTTTTTATCATATGGGTGCTAGAAGGCGGTGGCTGCGGGTCTACATGTCCTGGGGATGACATTAAACTCTATCTGATGGTGAGGTTCCAGTTTTGGAGGTTTGGGGAATGTGGAGCGCCCCTTCATCATCATTGCTCCCTGGTCCACTCTGACCCGGAGTGGTAGTACCTGTTAGGGTCCCATCTATGGGTTAAATAGAAAAATGTATTTATAAACAAAATTGTATTATCCATTAAGAATTGGTATTAAATGACCCACTGAGGTTGATATGCCATAAAACAAAACAAACCAAAAAACCAATAAAAGTTATGTATATTTTAATGTTCATTTCATCGTTCGTAATTTATACTGTATTTTGAAATGTGAAATATAATTACGATAAAAACCCGCTAAGAAAAACAGTTATAATTTGACAATCTTATCCATTGCGCAGCATATTAAATGACAGGTGGTGGCAACATGTTTCAAACAGGACCATCCTGAAGAGAACTGGATTCCCTGACATGCACAAAATACTTGTCCAACGCAACCTGAGATGGGCTGCCCACTTAAACAGACTTGGGAATGACAGACTACCAAAGCAGATTCTGTACTCTCAACTTAGAGAGGGATCACGTGGAATTGGTAGACCAAAGCTCAGGTACAAAGACAACATCAAGAGAAACCTGAAGGACTTGAACATCCCCATAGGCAGGTGGCAAGACACAACCAGAGACCAATTAAATTGGAGGAAAATGATTCACGTGGTGTCATCATCGGATATGATGGACATATTGAGAATTCTGGGGTATGGGGGTTATCGTCCTTTGTCTGCGAGCCTCTGTTTCAAACCAACCAATCACGAGCCAGCATACTTTGGCGGCAAAGCCGAATAAGCAAACTCATGCCTCTTCTGATCCAGCTCTCACTGGGGACAGACCTAAATAAGGGTCGCTCCTCTTCCTCAACAACCAGAATTGGAGTTGGACATCAAACAGAAAGTCCATCATATCCGAACTATCAGAAGGCCGTAGCAAGGCCTCCGATAATACCCTATCTCAGGAATCAGATAAGTTTATTACAAATTATATTTGTGCAAATGAACTAAAGTTTGCAAACTATTGTTATTCTGTAATACAGTCTTTTATTCATATTTCTAGTTGTTTGGTTATTTCTTTAACTCTCAACCTGTCTGCCACACTGGTGGTTAACTCCATACTTCAAACCTTGGAGTAATGCCACTTGTGTCTAATTTCTTTATAGACAGCAATGATGATAATAATAATATAGGGTTCTTCTTTATTCTATGTATTGATGATCTTGGGTAATGTGACATAAGCAGTGAGGTAGTTTCAGTTACAGAAAAATTGAGACCGAATCTCCATTATTAATAAATGCATGTTTAATTCTTTCTTATTGATATCAATTATGATTATTGTTGTTGTTGAAATATTTGTATAAATATCTAATAAATTTCTCCCCCATTTTTTTTTTTTTTTTTTTTGTCTAGGTTATTTTGTATACAGATTTTACAAATACTGGAGAAAAGCAACAATGACCAAAATACCATCTGTCGTGCTACCTTCTGAAGATGTGAGGGTTATTTGCCATCATGAAGAATGGGATTGTGTATATCCAGAATTAGTGAAAGAATTAGAGACATTCAGTGTAAGTCCACCATTAAATCTTTATTGATTTGGAAACCAGATTTACTTTATATTATCCATTGTAAAATTTGTCTTGAATTCTTTCTTTCAGTGGTTCCTATTTTTGCAGGAATTTTTTTTTTTTTTTGTACATTTGGTTTGAATTATACTGGAATTAAGAATGACTGACCTGAATATTTATTCTGAAAAGTCTTTGAGATTTGAGCTTCTATGGCAAACAGTCATTTAGTAAGTTTGGGTTAGCTCAGTCGGTAGAGCGTTCGGCTAGAAACCACAAGGTTCCTAGTCAGTACCAGTCCTTGCCAACTCAGCGTATGAGTAGCACAGGGATCTGTGCGGTAAAGTAAGGAGCTGATGGTAGGTGTGGTGCTCCACTCAGATGCTAAAAACAATCTCCTTGGTCTAGCATTATGGAAAAGGGGATAGACTCCCTCACTGACTGGCTGATACCGACTTTAGGCCGCCCCGTTGACTTTACTTACTTACTTAGTTTGGTTGAACTCACTAATTATGACCAATTTATTTATTTCCATCATATATATATATATATATATATATATATATATATATATAAAAAGTTTGGTATGTACGTGTCTACTTATAACTCAAAAAAGAGATGTCACTCAGATTCGAAATCTTGCATATACTTTGATATCCCTATAACTAGAAACACACCAAATTTGGTTATTGATTTCTACTGGTTAAGGGATATAATTAATTAATTAAACAAAAATCAAATGATTTGCACTAATCGTAGCATGGCTGCTGCTGCTAAAATAAAAAAAGATCGCTAACTGCTGCCTATATCATCAATGATTCAAAATGGCCGCACGTGCCCCAACCGTTTCAGCTCAGAATTTCTCACGTATTCCCTGTCCAATCTTAGAAATATTTATTTGGTTAGAAAGAAAATAAGATAATCTTTCTAAATATGTAATTTGTATGTGGTTTTATCCATTGAATTATTTTTTACAGCAAATTAAATAACAATAATAAATGAAAACATTTAATTAAACTGATAAACTTCTCCAAGAAGGAATTAAAAACTGAATTTAAATTTGTCGGTATGTGCAAAAGACTTTTAGAAAAAACCCAAAAAACAACAAAATAACAAAACAAAAAAAAAACACTATTATATACCAAAAAAAGAAAAAAGAAATTGTAATACAGACAATTGTAAGTATTTAATTCTTAGCATTTTATTGTTACATTTTAATACGGTAAAAAAAGGAATTAAACGAATAGATTTCTACCATTGGAAATCAACAGGCAAGGAAGCTCACTTAAAAAAATAAAATTGTTCCAAAAAAGTAAACAACAAAAAGAGGCTTAAAATAAATGAATATTATAATACACTAATTCTTATCTTTCTTTAATAAAGTTTAGTAATGAATTTAAAAAATAATATCTTAAATGTAAACAAAAAAAAACAACATTTCCTAAAATAAACAAACATTCTACTATACAAATTTTTGGCGATTTTTAGAAAAATTTGATAAATCATTTTCCTCTTATTGCTGTTTTCTTCTTCTCACTCACTCTCTGGTGCTACTAATTTTTTTTAGTCCGATCATGGACCGGATACTTTTGCTAGTATTTTATATCTTTAGTTTTCATAGAATTGTTATATGCTTTTGTTTTCAAATCTGTTTACTTTTTATTGTTGCCATTTACTAAGCTTAGTTGTGGTACAAGGCCAGAAGAATGGGGTGCTCAATGAGAATTGAACTCACAATGGTCTGGTATATTAGCTTGCTAACCATTACACCATGTGAGATGCTTTCATGAAAAAAAACCCATAAAAAATAAGCCTAACTTAGATTTGCACAAAGCTGAAAGTTTGGTTTATTTATTTAATGGCATATCAACTCCTTATAGGTTATTTAATGCTGAAATTTGGTGCAAATAATTTGCACACAGTTAAATGGTATCAATCATTTTTATCTTATACTAATAATTTTCAAACATAATTATTTGAGCCATTGATTGGACTTTAATAGGTACTACCACTCTGGGTCAGAGTAGACCTAGGAATAACGGCAATGAAGGGCACTCTACATTTTCCACAGCTCCAGAAGTGGAACCTTATCAGTGGAGGCAGTTTACTATCATTCCCAGAAACCCCTTTTTTGAGGAGGTGGTTTTACCTCTCTGTAGGGGTGCAGTCAAGTAATTCTAAGCCCTGCCAACAAGGTAAGCCCAAATAAGGATTAATCTCACTATTCTGTAGTAATTGATCTGCAAGACTAGTTTGCCGATCTTTACAATTTGAGGAGGTGCATGTGATGTAATGATTATTGCTGTAGGAAATGAACAGGAGTTCAAATCCTGGACAAGGCTGGTTGTATTTCACATAGTGCTGATACCCTTGGGAAAGGTATGAATCCAACTATTCTTCCTCCAGCTTTGGGTAAATAGTAGGACAGGCTTGGATCTTTAACCTTGGTTGGGCAACTGGTTTAGGAGAAGGAAAAATATGAATTTAAACCTGTTAAACTCTGTTTAAAAATTTGTTGTATACTGGCATCAAATCGTGTATGTTAGTAGCGGGTATGTTCTCAGTACCAAAAGCAATGTATGTAGTAGTCAGCCTTACCGACTACTGGACTTCAATAACAACAAATACGTATGTACAAAATATAAGACCCGTGTTTATTTTTCTTCAGTGTGTGGTAGGTGAGGGGCGCAGAGCTTCACAATGAAAATGCCGGTGGCTAGTGTTCACAATGAGTGCCCGAGGGGTGTTTTGTTGACGGGAGACGTGAAGTGTCCTTTCCGCTGCCGGGCCGGCGTCTGAGTCCTGTCGGCTTGACCCTCTGGCTTTTTGTATTGACAACACGCCTACACATTTTAATCTTTTTGATCTGATAACGGACCTTTGTTATATATCTCTTTATCTTCACTCTGCTTCCTTGACCGGAAACTATCTGTTCCGCTTTCTCTTTCTTTTCAAATATATATTTTTCTCTTTCTCTTTGTCCCTCAGCCGGAAGTTCCATCTTCCGGGCGAGGACAATACAACAAATTGACCTTATGTCACATCCTGTTCGTGTGGAGGGATTGGGTAAATGCATACACTTTGATGAGGTGTGCACTGGGGCAAACAGATTAGTCCTGTACTTATCTTTTTTTTTCTTTTTTCTTTTTTTAAAAAAATCCTATCCTTATGGGATGTAATGTTTTTCTGTTTTATATTTTTGGTTATGGAGTTCCATTTTGTATCTAGTATTTAAGCACACCTATTTGAGCATCAGTTTTTAGTTGAATCTCTATTCATTAAACTCTATCTGATGGTGAGGTTCCAGTTCTGGAGGTGTGGGGAATGTGGAGCACCCCTTTATCACCATTGCTTCCAGGTCCACTCTGACTTGTAGTGGTAGTACCTGTTAGGGTCCCATCTATGGGTTAAATAGAAAAATGTGTTCATAAAAAAAATTGAGTATCCATTAAGAATTAATTTATTTCAAAACTTTGTCAGCATTGAGTGATCCACTGAGGTTGGTGTGCTGTAAAACAAACCATTTTGTATTTAGTATTTAAGCACACCTATTTGAGCAGCAGTTTTTAGTTGAATCATTTTCACTTAAAAAAAAAAGCTATTGAGGTGTATAAAATAAATGGACCTGTGCTACACTCCTTAGGAAGAGTATACACTGCCTTTACTTGTTCTTAACTCTCAATATACTATGTACTACTTATTTTCTCTCATTTAATTACACTAGCAAATATATGCACCCTCCGGGTGCAAGTATTTAAGTTTTGATATAATAAAATATCATATTAAATTAGAAAGGCTAATGAAACTGACTAAGAATGCAGATAAAAAGATCTGCAACAGAGGGGGTATAATAAAAAAATAGAACAACTTTGAAACTAACTATTCCATCATTTTCCATTACTCCCCTCTTTCATTGGTAAATTTTCCTAATTTAACTATTTAGTTAAAATAGGAAGTAAAGGATAATATTACAGTTATTTCTTCTTGTAAATAAATTTCTTTTAAGATTTATCCACGAGATTTTTGTTTATATTTCTTAAGATAAAACCAAACAATTAGAAATCAATAATACCAAGCACATATTTATTAAAATAAAATTTTAAATATCAATATGCAAATTAGCCTTCTCGTTCAAACTGTAAACCGCTATTTTGTTGTATATATAAATACAATTGCATGTTATTAGTACGTAGATATGGTCAACTGTATTGATAATGTAAAACAATTTTTATTAATAACTGAAGGTTTAAAAGAGTGAAATCATGGAGAATTTGACGTAAATAATTAAGGGAATTGTGACTTGAGTAGTAATATAGTTTCGGTTACAGACAGAAAAACACACAATCTCCATTATAATAAGATGTCAATTTGTCATACTTATAAAATGATTATATAAGAAAACTAAATCTGAAGATTCTAAGGGAAAAAATATTAGTCATTAATTTAACTTAAAATTTATTATACCAGTAAACTAACCATTACTTTTTAATGTGTTAGTATTAGATTTTGTGCATAAATTTTGACTCATTATCTCTACTAATAAAGCATTGTTAATTATTAGTAATTTTACGACTAGTATTTCCTTTATATTAATTTTGTTTGCTTTTTATTTTTTAATTTTCAGGCTGCCTTAGAAAATAATAATAATAGTCTGTTATTTTTAAGAAAGTAGTATATGAAATTTAAAAAAGTTTATAGTTAAAATATTAAATTAAAATGTATTTTAAAATAAAAAAACAAAACTTAGAAATCTTCAGTAAAAGGAGATAAATTTTCTCTAGCTGGAAATGACGTAAATATTTAAGTCTAAAAAAGATAAGACGAGATGTCTTTCTCATCCTTTGGCATTCTTAGTATTTTCTTAACGTAACTATTAGAATTGGAATTTTAGGTTATAAAGTGCCAATCCTGTCAAGGTTGACTTGTTATTATGCAATAGATGACATAAGAATGAGTAATTTACCCGAGGAAGGAAATGATAAAGATAGATGAAAGATAGGAGTGTCATTCACTCCCACATCATTCAACATTTATATTGCTCGGCATGTCTAATGGAATTTTTCTTTTAAAGAAATAGTGATACAGATAAGGATTAGAGGCATTAGAGGGGATAGATTTAGAAAGATTATCAACATTTTACATAAAAAATAAAAAGATTTTTTAATAAATTATTGAAGCTGTTCCAAAAAAAATAATGCTGAGAAAGAGATGAAATGATTAAATTCGAAAAGAATGCAGTTGTTGTAGTGTGCATCCTGGGCATTTTATTCTGTTGCATAATGTGCATCCTGGGCACTTTACTGTGTTGCATAATGTGTGTCCTGGGCATTTTACTGTGTAATGTGCATCCTGGACACTTTACCGTGTAATGTGCATCCTGGGCATTTTATTCTGTTGCATAATGTGCATCCTAGGCACTTTACTGTATAATGTGCATCCTGGGCATTTCTGTTGCATAATGTGCATCCTGGGCACTTTACTGTGTTGCATAATGTGTATCCCGGGCATTTTACTGTGTAATGTGCATCCTGGGCATTTACTGTGTAATGTGCATCCTGGGCATTTGAGTCTGTTGCATAATGTGCATCCTGGGCACTTTACTGTGTTGCACTGCATACTGTGTAATGTGCATCTTTAAATGTGCATCACACTTTACTGTGTAATGTGCATCCTGGGCATTTTATTCTGTTGCATAATGTGCATCCTAGGCACTTTACTGTATAATGTGCATCCTGAGCATTTTATTCTGTTGCATATGTGCATCCTGGGCACTTTACTGTGTTGCATAATGTGTATCCGGCATTTTACTGTGTAATGTGCATCCTGGCACTTTACTGTGTAATGTGCTCCTATGCATTTTATTTAATGTGCATCCTGGGCATTTACTGTGTAAGTGCATCCTGGGCATTTTATCTGTTGTAATGCATCCTGGGCATTTTGTTGCATAATGTGCATGGCACTTTACTGTGTTGCATAATGTGTATGTGTAATGTGCATGCACATCATGTGTTGCATAATGTGTATCCGGGCATTTTACTGTGTAATGTGCATCCTGGGCACTTTACTGTATAATGTGCATCCTGGGCATATTATTCTGTTGCATAATGTGCATCCTGGCACTTTACTGTGTTGCATAATGTGCACCCCTGTGTGTAATGTGCACATGCATTTTATTTTGTTGCATGTGCATCCCGGCATTTACTGGTAATGTGCATCCTTTTACTGTGTAATGTGCATCCTGGGCATTTTATTCTGTTGCATAATGTGCATCCTGGGCACTTACTGTGTTGCATAATGTGCATCCGGACATTTTACTGTGTAATGTGCATCCTGGGCATTTTACTGCATTGTGTAATGTGCACTATGGGAATGATACTGATTATGCACATGAGCATGTTGCAACTTAGGCACTTCATTGCATGTATAATGTGCATTCTAGGCACTTTATTAGTGTGCAATGTGCATTCTAGGCACATACTGTATTTGTGTGATGTGCATTCTGACACTTTGTTGCATAATGTGCATTCTAGGCACTTCATTGTGTTGTGTAATGTGCATTCTAGGCACTTTTTAGGCTGTGCAATGTGCATTATAGGCACGTTACTGTATTGTGTGATGTGCATTCTGGACACTTTGTTGCATAATGTGCATTCTAGACACTTTACTGAGTTGTGTAATATACATTCTGAGCACTTTTCATAATGTGCATTCTAGACACTTTGTTGCATAATGTGCATTCTGGACACTTGTGTTGTGTAATGTACATTCTGAGCACTTTGCATAATGTGCATTCTCACTGTGTTGTGTAATGTACATTCAACTGCATTCTGTATGTGCCATGGACACTTTACTGTGTTGTGTAATGTACATTCTGAGCACTTTCATAATGTGCATTCTAGACACTTTACTGTGTTGTGTAATGTACATTCTGAGCATAATGTGCATTGTGAACTCTTTATTATATTGTATTATGTTGTATTCTGGCCACTTTATTGCATAATATGCATCCTAGGCACTTTGTTGCATAATGTGCATTCATGGCAAAATTACTGTGCTATATAAATTCTGAGCACTTACTGTGTTGCCCAATGTGCATTCTGGCTGCATTGTGTTGTGTAATGTACATGCTATGCATTTTACTCTGCTTTTGCAATATGAATTCTGGCTACAGTACTCTGCTGCACAATATACATTCTGGCTACATTACTGTGTAATATGCAGTTTTTGCACAGTGTGCATTCAAGTCACATCACTATGCCATGCAATGTGAATTTTGGGTACTTTACTACATTTTGGTGCAATATGATGCAAATGATGTCACTTGACCAAAAAGATTCGTGGCTTTGCATGATCACAATGGACATATCTTTCAGATTTGGTGACATGGCATAATTAAAGAAAGATACTGAACTATGTACATATTGTTGAATTACATCATCTAGGACAACATGACATGTGCAAGTGAGAGAAAGTCTATATAAATATGATCTATAAGTATTTGCTCTTGGAAGCGCGTGGTGTAATGGTTAAAGTTATGGGAAATGGACACGTCGCCCCGAGTTCAATTTCCCGGACGTGGTATTTGCATTACTCTTAGTGCTAATACCCTTGAATCCTACTCTCCCTCCAGCTATTGGTAAATAGTAGGGCAGACTGGGCTCTTTAACCTTGGTTAGGCAACCGGTCTCTGAATTCAAACCTGTTAAACTCCGCTTAAGAAATTGACCTTGTGTCGCACCCTGCTCGTGCGGAGAGGTTTGTAAATATATATAAGTATTTGCTCTAGTATTTGTGCTCATTAGGGCTGGCTTAGCTCAGTCGGTAGAGTGTCTGGCTGGAAACCCTAAGGTTCCTGATTTGATACCGGCTCTCGCCAACTCAGCATATGAGTAACACAGGAATCTGTGCGGTAAAGTGAGGAGCTGATGGTAAGTGTTACACTCCTTCAGAAGCTAGAAAAAAATCTCCTTGGTCTAGCACTAGTGAAAAGGGGATAGAATCCCTCGCTGTCTGGTTGATACTGAATTTAGGCCACCCTGACGACTTTTTTTTTTCTATTTGTGCTCAGACTGTAATTCCCTCCCTTTTTGCGCAGTCTGAAGTGGTCAGCTGATATGAAAAAAAAGAAACCTTGTCTCTTGTTGTCCGATCTAGACATTTTGAAATAAGGAAACTTTTTTTTCTTTCCTTTATTCAGCCTCTCTTTTCATTCTATGTTTAAATAAATTGAGTGTCTGTTAACCACTGAACAATGAGTTGTATTGTATTATTTGTACTACTATTGCTATAATAATACTACTATCATCCACCCTGCTGTGTGCTCAGGTGCTTACTTGGTCAGAACATCACAGGCTGGCTCTTTGTCATTCATATTCTTCATCCACATTGTTTTCTTCTGATCTGAAGAAAACTGTGCTTGTATAGAGCTAGAAATTAATCAGGAGCAGCATCACAGGGAACAGGAGGAAGATGGAACATATCAATTACAGCAATAATACTGGTTTTAGGCGCTTGTGATGTAATGGTTATTGTCATAGGAAATGGACACTAGAGTAGGTCGATTTTGGAACTGTAGTGTCTCCCATCTGCTAATTAACTAATTAAGTTGCAAATTAACATAAAGAATTACCATGCAAAATATTTTTCTTCAAAACTTTGCCTTCATTTGAGGAAATAGATTTCAATCTTTTAAAATGTTATCACTGTTTCAGCTTACTTATCAGGTAAAAAGCAGCATATCAGAGGTGTTGGTGGTGATGGGGAGCATATTTTCAATTTGAATTCTAGTTATAATATTTCATTTGTTTCGTTTAAAATGACAATCTCTTCTGTCTTAAATATTTAAATTGTGAAATATTCTAACCAATTTCTAGGCTAAATTTTGTGAAAATGAGTATTTTTTGTGCATTTTAGTAGAGGATCTTTGATGTTATTTCCTCAAACAATGGTGCAAGTACGGGATTGAGTTTTTGGTACCAGTACTCATTATACCAACACACAACTTTTGCTGTTTGAGAGAATTTGATATTTAAAAAAAGTGAAAAATTTAACCTACCCTAATGGACATGACTAACCGAGTTCAAATCCTGGACGAAGACATTTGTCTGAGTTTTTGAGATGAAGCTTGATAATTTGTATTATTTAGATTTTTGGACATGGTCCTCATCTTTATTGTTATATACACAGTATTAGTACCGATATGACAATTTTTTTAGTCTCGCTGAATGCCAAAAGAAAAAATTTTTACATAATACAAAAAAAAGGCGGACCTGAACTTTCAGAACCCCCCATCTAAAATTTTTGTTTTAAATTTTTTTTTCTTCTTTCAATGGATTATTATTGATTGCACACCAATCTTTCAGACTGTGAAAAAAAAAAAATTCAAAAAAGTTATTTATTTTTTTCGAGTTTTCAGGGGTGCTCAGTTCCCTGTATAAATTTATAGTAAATCGATCCCCTGTATCGGAACCTCTCGAAAGGAAACTGGCGCAAAGGTGTCAAAGTTATGGTGGCCCAGAAAAAACAGAACCCAAATTATTTATTATCGAGCGGTTCCAATATGGGGGATCGATTTACTATAAACTTATACGGTGAACTGAGTACCCCTGAAAACTCGAAAAATAAATAACTTTTAAAAAAATTTTTTTCACAATCAGATAGATTGGTGTGCAATCGATAATAATCCGTTGAAAAAAAAAAAAAAAAAGATTAAAAACAAAAATTTTAGATGGGGGAGGGTTCTGAAAGTTCAGGTCCGCCCCAAAAAGTTATTACAAATGGATTATTGAATCATATAATAACACCCAGGCCAACAAATACTTGGCAATATTGAAATTTACGTGAAGATCCAGATCTCTTTGATCAGAGCAGGATTTAAAAAAATTATAGTCTATTTTAATTCTTTTTATTAAAAATCTTTTATGGATAAGAATTAAGATTTCAGACATTGTATTTTGAGTTTACTTTTTCATTATTTTAAAAATCTATATCAGTATTCAGTTATTTCCTATAACTACAACCTAAAAAAAGGGAACCACTATGAACGAATTTTATAAATCATTTATAATTTATAATATAATAATCTCTTTTTCAAAGACATCTCATAACCTATTATAAAAGGGGATATTTTAGAATTTAGTATTTTTATAAAATAATTGGTTATTTCCTATAATAAAAAGATAATAAAAAAGGGGAACCACTCTGATTGACTGATAAATTATTTATTTTCCCATTAAACTAACCCTAAACCCAACCCTAAGCCCTAACCCTAACCCTAATCCCGTCTTCTTTTTTCTTAGTAGATCAATAAATAAATAAATAATTTATCAGTCAATCAGAGTGGTTCCACTTTTTTATGTTGGAGTTATAGGAAATAACCAAATAATTTGTTTTTTTAGATGTTTTATTTTGTGAAAATATTATGTATAAAAGAGTTTTATAATTTGCTTGAAGCATTGTGTCTATATTAATTTGGTGGTTGGTTTTGAAGGCTATCACAAAAATATTTAAAAAAAAAAGAAAAAAAGATAGGCCAAACCTGGAATGATACATAAACACACACACACACATACACATACACATGCAAATAATTTGAAGAAGATATCACCAAACATATGACAGTATGGACAGATTCTAGCCACAAGCTCCAGAACTTAGCTTTCAAAAATCTTCTGATGAAGGGATCTTTATCCCGAAATATATTAAGAAAATAAATCAAAGGTAGACAAACAAAATCATTGTTACCTCATTTTTCTTTTACACTTGCATTGTGATATCCTTCAAAACAAACCATCAAATGATTATGTATTTTATTAATGAGACTTTTTCATATTTTTTCGGTCAGAATCAAATTGTTTATTCATTTAAATAACCCATATGTTTTGAATGTGGATGTATGTAAATGACACATCACTAATAGCCATCACACTCAATCAGGCATTCTGCTAGGTGTATGATATCTATCTGGCATCTAGTTTACATGATCCAGTGATTTTTGATCTCCTCTATCATATATATATATATATATATATATATATATATATATAACTCTCTCGTCGATTTTCAACGCATAAGTGTTCATCCAATGAACAACTAACACAGTGATTTGTTTATAGTGGTGAAGGTTTGTGTAGAACCAATCCACACTTTTTGGCACAGTCGATAGGAAAGAATTGGTGCATCAAGGAATGTCCCAAACCCAATCGACTGACCTCAGGAATTTTGAATTCAGAGTTATCCCTCTCCTAGACTCGTTACCTACCCAAGGTTAAAGAGCCCAGTCTGCCCTACTATTTAATCCATAGCTGGAGGGAGAATATATGAATTCATACCTTTCCCAAGGGTATTAGCGCTATGTGAAATGCCAACAGCTTCGTCTTGGAATTGAACTCGAACCGACGAGTCCATATTCCACGACTCAACCACTAGCTCACGCGCCTGTGGCTATATATATATATATATATATATATATTATATATAAGTGATTTATAAATACAAACTTGTAATTCATCTACCCCATGGACCTTTACACTTTTATTCAGCCCCAGTGGTCTATATAGTCCAGTTTGAGAATACTCTTAATAATAACCTTTGTCAGTATCAGCTGGACAGCGAGGGAGTCTATCGCTTATACTGATATGCATCTGAGGTAGAGCCCCCCCCCCCCCGTTCGAGAAGCTGGTTTTAGCTCAGTTGGTAGAGTGTCTGCCTTGGAATCGCAAAGTTCCAGGTTCGATACCAGCTTTCTCAGAGCATGAGTAGCACATCTTGGATCTATGCAGTAAAGTTGGGGGGGGGGTAGATGGTAATTGTGACGATCCACCTCATATGCAAAACAATCTTCCTGGTTTAGCACTAGTGAAAAGAGGATAGACTCCCTCATTGTTTGGCTGGGGACCATAGAGGGTGAATTTACTAGTATGCATTTATAGATCCCTTTATAATGCCTATTTTAATTTTACTACTAATAACCCTTATGGGGGTGGATTTATTTCACCAGTAAAGAGACTTCCACGCCCAATCACCAATTCCAGTGATAATTAGAATATTCTCAGTCCGAAGATGATCTTAACCCAATAAAAATCCGGGTTTCCTGGTTCCTGGCTTCAATCTTGGTTAATTGACTATGAAGGTTCATTAATCACCTTGAATAAAGGGAACACTGTGCCTCGTGGTCCAGTATTTATTTATTTTTCTCTTCTGCCGCCAGTCACCTCCAGTACAGGTCAATCCTCCCGTTTCTATTTCTCTTATCTGGTCAATGGGGAATCTGGCTTATATAATATCTCTTACTTGCCAAGATTTCCTGGATATGTTTATTATAGCTTTTTTTCCGCCCAAATCTGACCCTGTACCAAATATATATGTCGATATCTGAGAGATTTAGCATCCCTGACCTATCAAGTGACAAATTCTATTTTCTGATAAGGCTCTGTACTGAATATATCAACATTTTGAGAAACCCTAACATTCTGACAAGCTGCCTGTTGTAGATTCCAATGCCTTGTAAAATCTACATTATAACACTAGTCACAGGGTACTTCCATGTCAAATCTTCCAGAAAAAAGTAAAATTGTCACCCAACCCCTTCAATTTTTTTCCAGTTGTGGACTATTTTAAAGTTAGACAATCCCCAAAATTTGAGCTTCCACTTCCAAAAATTGGCAGAGTTATGTTGATTTTTAGCTCAGTAAATTTGGTGGGGTTGGCAAAAAAATGGTGTTTTTTTATTGTTTTTTTTTGTAATCTATTTTTGTCTGTAATGAGTTCTAGAGCTTCCCTGCTACTAAGGATTGGTTTATAAAAACATTTTCACCCAAGAAATCCAAAAATGCTATTAAAAAAGTCTTTAATTTTAATTTTAATTTTAACTGATGTTGTAGCTTCGGTTCTGAGCAAAAACCAAACTATCTTTTAGGAACAAATAATGTTCAATATCTGTGAATTAGTAATAGAATAACATTTTTGTGATAGATGCATGCCACATTGGATATTGATCTTGCTATGAAAACATCAAAAATCATAATAACTTAAAATTGGTTGAATTTTAAGATTTTTGAGGGCATTTTAGGGTTACTTGGGCGAAAATGCTTTTATAGACAATTTTTAGTATTACATTAGATTACATTAAAATAGGTGTGTGGCATAACGATTATCATCTTCAGAATTTGAAAAGGTGACCTAAGTTCAAGTTTTGGACAAGGTGTTTATTATTTGTCTGAATTTTTGCACATATTATTATTTGGATGAGATCTTCATAAGTTCTTCAACACTTTGTTTGCTCAACAGTCAAACTGTTCAAAATGATTTTCCAAGTGGAATCATTGCTATGCTTGATAGATAGGACAGCCTGAAGAAGGCCATAGGATACTATTGAAGTAAGTCAGTTAGACAGTCAACAATTGGTTTGAGCAATGTGACTGGCCAAGCCTAACCATGCAGTTACTAGTTCTCTAATGAACCCACTATAACGCTTAAATAACTTACTGCACTACTGCAGGAAGAGATCATTAAGCTGAGGAGGTGTTGACTGTCCACTGTCCAATAGTTAACAAACATCTAACAGCATTTCCAGACTGCGGGTTCAATCCTGGCTAAGGGTGAAAGTAACACAGAATAACAATTAACAGTATTCTACAGATACAACATTCAAAACATTGTTTTCATATATATGATAATATTAATGAAATTGTTTTCATATCATGTTACGTTTTTAAGGGCTATTCCTTGGCCTTATAGCAGAAGCGTTTATCTGGTAGAATCCTTGATAAAGAGTCCGTCGACAATGTGAATCCTTTGGTTACTAAAGTATACTGGTTACTGGTATAAAGTATAAGTCCTTCAAGAGTATTGGTACAGATCCGGCAATCCTATGTGTGTCCGTCCTCAAAGAGTGCAGTTTTAATTATAACCAATGTGGGGGTTTAAATATTCTATCAAGCCAGTAGTATTGCAGTAGTGTGGTTACAAGAGTCAATTACGTGACCTTGGCTAGTCTATAAATAGAGGTGGGTATTTAGAGCACATCTTATATCAAAATAATCCAACATATACTGTCATATTTAATTGTCTTATTTTCCCATAAATAATGTTCATGAACCTTAGAAAGAACAACCAGAATCATGAACTTGTTAATTATAGTAGCAATTGCAATACTTGTTCACTACTAGTTATTTTTCTTAGTAAAGTCTTTTCTTTATCTTGTAAATAGCTCATAGTATTACTTCCTATTATATATCTCGTAGCAAGAGAGAGGACATGAAGCTACATTTACCAACATAAACAATTAATGAAATGTTCATTTCTTTTGATAATCCTTGTCCACTCAACACATTTATTCCAAATTTTCATGCATGTTTTTTAAAAGGTTATTAACTCTTAACATCCTATTGAGATTTATCTAAGTCCTAGAGCCTATTCTATAAGGATTATCAAGAAATGACTAAAAATGTGCTATTTTCATTAGAGTAACTGTTATTTCCTTAAATAAAACTGATCTGAATATTAATATTACATTTACAAAGGCTATCGTTTGAGGTGGATTAGAAAACAAATGTGACTTCCAGATGGGTGGAATGAAGTGGTATAGGATTAAGAGTTAAGTAAAGATACAAGGTGATACATTGTAATGATTTTTGTTTAATGGGGATAATTAAAACAAATTAATTAATTAAAAAAAAAAAAACTATTTTATTATCAATTTCTAGTTTGGTTTGTTGTGATTTTTTTTGTTGATAGTTGTTATAATTGCTTAATTATTCAATAAAGTAATTTTTAAAAAACTTGAAACTGGTAATGACCTTGGCTTTTTAGATCACAGCTTGGGTCTATATGAAATCAACTAAGTAACATTGTGTTTTTTTAAATTTTTTTATTAGTTATTTTGAAAATCTAGTAGATTTGCAATTATTTCTGAAAGTTTATTGTATTATTTTAAGTACTGTTAATAAAAAAAATAAAATCAATGTTACTTGATTTGTTTATTTGATAATGTATTTATTTATTGTATTCATTTAAAGAAATAAAAAGCAAGCGTTTTACTGTTAGAGATGAACGAAACTGCTTTTGAGTTTAAAAAAAAAGTGATTTTTCCATACTTTATTTAATATTTGTGTTTTAATCCTTTTTTTTTTTCAGTTGCTAGATAAATTAAAATAATAATTAAAATAATAAATAAAATAATAATTAAAAGCAAAATATAAATAATGATTAGAATCTTTTCTTTCTTTTTCTTTTCTATTGCCTATTTTCTTCTTGATTCAATGATTTATTGAACAGTGGCAGGCTTTTCGAAAGCCATTTTGCTAAGTGCCAGGATGTAGAGCAGTTAAGCTTTTTAATGTCTGAGGAGGGGGGGGTATGTGAACGATATTGCTAATGCCCAGTGTAATTGACTCTTATAGCAATAGCTCATAGGAGAACAATCAACATTTATGAAGAAAAGAGTTGTCATATGACATATTGGAATATCTTAGTGGTGTGGGTGGAGGAGGGTTAAGAAGGATCCCTGAAAGATAACTGGAGATCAAATCCTCAGAAAATGTATTTGTTCTATTTACATTCATATGCTGCTTGTACAAGCACAAACACAAATACAGTTACAAAGACATATTCCGCACCGACTGCACCTCTGCAGAGGGTAAAGACTCCCCAATGGGGCCACCTGTTGGCTGTGGGTGGCAACCGTGATGCTTAAGGATAGAGCCAATGCCTCTAAGATACAACTTATATCTTAGAGGGCATTGATAGAGCCCAGGTGGATGAGCAGTTCATGACTTGCAGTACTCACTTTGGCCCACAGTGGTGATGTTCTAGCCACTATTTAAGAACATACATATTACTCTGTGCAGAACTCACTTGAAGTACTTAGACGACGGACTCTCCTCCTAATACTACGTGACCTTACTATATAACAAGTGGCGACAAGGATCTGAACAAACCCTAGAAAAAAAAATTTGTAGCAGGGCGCAACACTGATTTGAACTTGGAATGCAAGAAAACGGATTTACAAAAAAGAAAAAAGAAGAAATATTAAAAGTTAAATTCCAACGGAAGAATTTAGCTAAGGGAGGGGTGATATAATGGAATACCCATCTCCCGTACCTCAACAGTGGTGATGGTTCTAGCCACTATTTAAGAACACACATATTACTCTGTGCAGAACTCACTTGAAGTACTTAGACGACAGACTCTCCTCCTAATAATCAAGTGACCTTACTATATAACAATTATATGATATACTTTTAATCTTTTGTGTTGCATAGAAAAATAGAAAAAAAGAACAACTTATGTAATTTGCATATAATATGACTTGTGTTAAAAAAAGTAACATCATTGAAGCTACATTTACCAACATCTAACCTCGACCTTCTGCATATATTTCCTGTGTATTCGAGTATAGTAATGTATGACGGAGAACGAAAAAGAGCAAGACATTGTCTTGCCTGCCGTGATCGAACCCGCGTCCTCCCGCATGCAAAAACAGATGCGATTTAGGCACTGGACGGACACGAAGTGCCAGGATGTTTCGGTAAATACGTACATAAATAACATGTGAGTCAAACGCTGGGCAGTCAGCAGTAGCAGGTTGACTGACGCGAACGACACCGAGTAAAGAAATATGATTTTGAACTGCTAAAGATTATTTTGACTACGGTGACAGATTTTACAGCTGCTAAACGAAAACGAAGAATGTGTTGACCAGGGGAAGGTTTGGCTTGCTGGAAGACTGTGGACTCGCTTGTTTTTGGCCCCCCTCTCAGCGGAGCTTGTTGATACGAACACTCTATTTCCCCCCCTTCTATATAATGACCTCTTTGATCAATTGTCAAACTATTAAAAAATGATTCCCCAGGTTGTGTAGTGTATGGGCTCTGATTTTTTAGGAGTGATGACGCGTCAATAAAAACTGTTTTACTACTTTGAGGCTGGAATATGGTTGTTGGATAGGATGTTGGGTTGGCTGGAATTTTACTCTTTTGAGCTTGGAACACTTCGGTTTCACTTACCTTGTGCCTTTACTACTTTGAGGCTGGAATATGGTTGTTGGATAGGATGTTGGGTTGGCTGGATTTCTTACTCTTTTGAGCTTGGAAACTTCGGTTTCACTTACCTTGTGCCTTTACTACTTTTGAGGCTGGAATATGGTTGTTGGATAGGATGTTGGTTGGCTGGATTCTTACTCTTTTGAGCTTGGAACACTTCAGTTTCACTTACCTTGTGCCTTTACTACTTTGAAGCTGGAAGATGGTTGTTGGATAGGATGTTGGGTTGGCTGGAATTCTTACTCTTTTGAGCTTGGAACACTCGGTTTCACTTACCTTGTTGCCATTAATAGTTCTTAATAAAACAAGACATTCTCGTTTTTTTATTCATGAGCTGTTTATGTTCATTTCTTTTTGATAATCCCTTTGGCATTCAACACATTTATTCCAGTGAGTTTTTCATTGTTTGAAGCACCTCTGATGCTTCTCTTTTGATATTGCTAGCAACAAAAAAAAAAAAAACGTGCTCAGGGCAGCGTAAAAAATAATTTTTGAAAGATATTACCTGATGGGGTGTAAAAATTCAATGTCAGAGGGTTTGTATGATAAGTAACCAAAATCATCAAATTCATTAAAGGAGTAAAAAAAAAAAAAAAAAAAAATAGAACAATTTGAAATGGAAACTTAGTTTGCCCCCTCAAATAAATGTTGTATGAATCTATTAATCATTAATTAAATAATTATTTTGAATATTTTGCACATACATTTTACACAAAATTGTAGGTATTTATTTATTTGTAAACTTTTTAGTTAACTTCTTGTTACTGAAAAAAAAAAAAAAAAGGGTGAGAGTAAAAAGCAATTTTAAAAATTTTCTTACTCAAATTTTGAGTGTATATAACACAGGGTTGGTCTATGTATTAATGATTTTGACTATAAATTAAATACTGATTAATTGACTTACACAATCATAGAGAATATTGTGATCTAAGCTGTGACATAGTTTTGGTTACAGACAGAAATACACCCAATCTCCATTATTAATAGAAGATTTGAAGCTGTGCTTTCATATCTCTTTTAATGTCTTCCATATTCTCAAATCTTACCTTTTGAGATGAATTTTTAGTTTAAGAAACAAGAAAAATTCTAGTGTGTGGCATTTGGATAATTATCTGTTAAGCTGAAACTTGTTCTTGCTGATCTGAATTCGCACTAAGTGAAGTCAACCTAAAAATTTTGCCCTCAGTATAACTAGAAGTAAGGAGCTGATGGTAGGTGTGGTGCTCCACCTCGGATTAAAAAAAAATCTTCTTGGTCTAGCGCTAGTGAAAAGGGGATAGACTCCCTCACTGATTGGCTGATACCGACTGTAGGCCAACCTGACGACTTTACTTACTTTATTAACTAGTATCTCTCATTTGGTAAACTCTGCAGTTCCTAACATCCATTAACTCTTAACATCCGTTGAGAATTTTCTAAGTCCAGAGACCAATTCCTATAAACATTTATCAAAAATGGCCTTTTTCATTTAAAGTTACCTGTAAATTACCTTAAATCAAAGACTTCTAAATATATTTAATATTACATTAAACAAAGGCTTTCCAAGTCCAGAGCCCCATTCCTATAAGGATTTATAAAAAAATGGCCTTTCATTTAAGTTACCTGCTATTTCCTTTAAATCAAAGACTTCTAAATATGTTTGATATTATATTTAAACAAAGGCTTTCCAAGTCCAGAGCCCCATTCCTATAAGGATTTATTAAAAAAATGGCTAAAAATGGCCTTTTCATTTAAAGTTACCTGCTATTTCCCTTAAATCAAAGACTTCTAAATATGTTTGATATCATATTTAAACAAAGGCTATCATTTGGGGTAGATTAGGAAAACGAATGTGACTTCCGGCCAGGTGGAATGAGGCAGTATAGGACGTTAAGAGTTAAACATATAATCTTTTCTATCAATGAAAAATTCCTATTTTGCCCTCAGTCTTATTAGCTAAAATCTCTCATCTGATAAACTGTGCAATCCCCAACAACTATTATCCATAACATCTTGTCTACACTTTCTTCTGTTTTAAAGGTGTTTATTGATTATTGACAAATATAATGTCCAAACTGCTGTTAAGGCCATTTTAGTTCTTCTGACTCATACACTCAACAGCTGATTTCATTTTACAGTCGTAAACAAAATGACCTCAGGAAAAAGGAATTCAAACATTTTATTGATTTAAATCTCTTATTTGAATATGGATTGCATTTAAAAAAAAAGAAAGAAAAGAAGTCTTCTCTTTTGTCCGCCCTGTCGGCTGGGGCGTTGGAATGCACCGACTGCACCTCTGCAGATGGATAAGACTCCCCCAATGGGGCCACCTGTTGGCCGTGGGTGGCGAACCGTGATGCTTAAGGATAGAGCCCAAGTGGATGAGCAGTTCATGACATGCAATACTCCACTTTGGCCCTATCTTGGGCTAGACGGGCGGTCGGAGAGGCCCCCTCCGATCAATCGGCTGGTCACGTCAAGCCCTAGCACCTATATGATTTTCCCAACCCTATTGCCCTTATGGCAAGCCCCAACCCCTTTTTATCATATGGGTACTAGAAGGCGGTGACTGAGGGTCTACATGTCCTGGGAATGACGTTAAACTCTATCTGATGGTGAGGTTCCAGTTTTGGAGATTTGGGAATGTGGAGCACCCCTTCGTCACCATTGCTCCCTGGTCCACTCTGACCTGGAGTGTAGTACCTGTTAGGGTTCCATCTATGGGTTAAATAGAAAGACCTGAGTTTATAATCAAAATTATATTATCCATTAAGAATTGATTTATTTCAAAACTTTATATGCATTAAATGACCCACTGAGGTTGATATGCCGTAAAACAAAACAAACCAAATCAAATCAAAAATTCTCTTTTGTTTTATTTCATATTCTATTATATGGTCTTTTTTGCTGGGCACTATAAATTTTCCCACATTAACAGGTAGGCAATTACAAGGGTGAGTAAAAATGTAATGCCATTTTGTTTAGGACAGGTATAATTACCAACACTGGAACATGTATCATACATAAAAATTAAGTTGGTCCTCTGTGGATCACATCCCTACTTCTCCACATAGTCAACGTTTCTTGCAATAGCAATGTTCCACATTTGAATGAGAGCATGTATCCCTACCCTGTAAAATTCTGATGACTGTTCTTTGAGCCATTTCTTCACTGCAGATTTCACTGGAATAATCACTATCATCTCTTAGGCTCATGAAAAAGGGTTTGAGAAGCAAACATTATTCCAGTGATGGGGAAGTGATATCTGTAGTGAAGAAGTGGCTCAAAGAACAGTCATCAGAATTTTACAGGGCAGGGATACATGCTCTCATTCGAACATGGAACATTGCTATTGCGAGAAACGTTGATAATGTGGAGAAGTAGGGATGTGATCCAAAGAGGACTGGCTTCATTTTGATGTATGATACATGTTCCTATGTTGGTAATTATACCTGTCCTAAACAAAATGGCATTACTTTTTGACCCACCCCTGTAAATTCGGATGATAAAGACTTGTAGGTGTTATTTTCGTATTTGCCTGAGGAGTTGTCTGCCTGTTTAGTTTCGCTGGTTCCCGCTAGGGGCCTTGGATATTTAAGCAGCTGATTTGAATGTCTCTTTCTCTTTTCCTGCGGCTCGACCTACAAGACACTATAGGTTAGACTCTGGTCTACCCACCTCTTGTTGGGGCTTTGCCCCCCCTACATTACTGTAAGTGATTCATACAGCATGGACTATTTCTAGTCTCATGTCTGTTGCTTTTATGTTTATCCTTTTACGAGTAACTTCATAAATTGTAAGATCCTAAATGAAAATTTAATATGTAAGAAGTGTAAGATTCAAAGTGATAATACTTGAAGATAAAACTCCGACAAAGGTTGATAGACAAAACATTTTATATACATCACAGGATAAACAGGGTACATAATACATAGAGGTGTACATGAACATACATACATAAGTAATACAAAGTTACATGTTAAAGGATAAACATAAAAGCAACAGACATGAGACTAAGAATAGTCCATGCTGTATGAATCACTTACAGTAATGTAAGGGGGGCAAAGCCCCAACAAGAGGGGGGAGACCTGAGTCTAACCCATAGTGTCTCGTAGGTCGAGCAACAGGAAAAGAGAAAGAGACATTCAAATCAGCCGCTTAAATATCCAAGGCCCCTAGCGGGAACCAGCGAAACTAAACAAGCAGACAACTCCCCAGGCAAATACGAAAATAATGCCTACAGAAGAAAAAAACATTACTTATAGATCTTTGTGAAATAAAACATGGAATTTGGATATGTTTGTCTAATATATTAGCAAAATATCTTATTAGTGGGTCCAATTAAGATTGATTGATTGATTTTAATAGTATGTCAACCTGTCTATGATTGGTTTATGCCTAGATGTTAGGTTCCCAACCCTATTGCCCTTATGGCAAGCCCCAACTCCTTTTTATCATATGGGTGCTAGAAGGCGGTGGCTGCGGGTCTACATGTCCTGGGAATGACGTTAAACTCTATCTGATGGTGAGGTTCCAGTTTTGGAGGTTTGGGGAATGTGGAGCACCCCTTCATCACCATTGCTCCCTGGTCCACTCTGACCCGGAGTGGTAGTACCTGTTAGGGTCCCATCTATGGGTTAAATAGAAAAATGTATTTATAAAAAAATTGTATTATCCATGATTTATTTCAAAACTTTATCGGCATTAAATGACCCACTGAGGTTGATATGCCGTAAAACAAAACAAACCAAACTAGATGTTAGGGAAACATTTTCATTTTATGTTTTTTAGGTAGTTGTTTCTTAAGGATTTTTTGCACATTTTCCTATCAATTATTAATACTTTTTAAACAGATCTATTTGACTCATAGATGGGACTCTAACATGTACTACCACCCCAGATCAGAGTGGACCTGGGAGTAATAGCAATGAAGGGGTACTCCACACTTCCCAGACCTCCAGAACTGGAGTTTAGTGTCATTCCCAGAGCACCCCTTTTTTTTGGCAGGGGATCTTACCCCTCAGTAATGGATATAGTGTATTCTAAGCCCTGCCGACAGAGTGACCAGCTGATCCAGGACAATCACTGTGTTCACCATCTATAAATTGTTTTGAATCATTATTATCCATATGAGTGCTAGAAGGTGGTGGCTGAGGGTCTTTATGTCCTGGTATGACATTAAACTCTATCTGATGGTAAGGTTCCTGTTCTGGGGGTCTGGGGAATGTGGAGCATTCCTTCATCACCATTGCTCCACTTTGACCTGGAGTGGTAGTACCTGTTAGGGTCCCATCTATGGGTTAAATAGAATATTTGATTACAAAAAAAAAATTGAGTTTAAAAAATCTTCTTCCAAACTATTGCTGCAAATCTGTCAAAACTTGCTGGTATTAAATAACCCACCGTGATTGATGTGCCCTAAAATAAAGCATTATTATCCAGTTTTTTACAGTGTAAGAAGATCAAGGACAAAGAAATTTCTTGCAGGATATTTTGTTAGCTACTCCCAAGTTAATAATAAACTTTTCTTGATGAAAAATCATAGATAAAACAGAAATTTTATTTCACAAGTTTGTATAGATAAAGAGTTAAAATTAACCAATTTTATGTTATAGAATTTACTGAGCAGAGACAGATAAACAAGATGAACGAGACATTTGGTATGCAGACCTCTGATTGTTTATGGTGCCAGCTTAGTTCCAATTACCGTCGAATTGGTAAGACACGGCAACAAGCGGTTGTAACTTAATACAAACCCGTCTTGTTGCAATTCTACTGCAGAATGACAGGGTATTTATAGAACTCCACAATATCATTGAAACCAAGCAGCCAATCAGAACTCAAAGAATGGAATCACCCAAATGCATGAATGGATCATTCTTGATTTTTATAAATACCCTGTCATTCTACAGTAGAATTGCAACAAGATGGATTTGTATTAAGTTACAACCACTTGTTGCCGTGTCTTACCAATTCGACGGTAATTAGAATTTAGTTTGATTATTCTTCAAAAACATGGCCATTAATTAGCATTATAAAAGATGCAGTGGCCATGACTCTCTAGCTTGTTCTTGGTAAAAACAGATGGACGTTTGGCACTCAGGCCTCTGATTGTTTATGGAACCTGGTGTTCCTTAGTGGGTGTCCCAGTCTTGCAGATCCATTGCTGCTGAATTGCAAGTTCAATCCTCACTGGATGCTCCATACTTGTGACACATCTTAACTGTGGCAAACGCGTTGGATAAATACCTACCGGCTGTTCCTTAGCAGTCACCCATTTAAGTACTGAACAAGCTCATCATTGCTTAACTACATTGATCTAAAGGAACCAGTGTTTTAACCCTTATAACCCTGAGCCTCCCACAACCATTGGCCTCACACCCTGGGCTCCTGGCTTGAAAAGTTCTATGATCTGTTACTTAACGGCTTTGTATGCTGTTAAATAACAGGTTCTAACATTCTATATAACAATTTAAGATATCTATTATTATATATTACTAAAACTGAGCAAATCAATTTTTGTATCCTAAAGGCTTTTTTACTGTTTAGTTTAATTACATGAAAGTTATACTAAAATATTCCATAGTTTTAAGATTGAGTTATGTTTGAAAAAAATTCCATTTTAATTGGTTCTAATTAGTCGTAATTTGCAATTAAATAAAAAACTGACCCATCTCTCACTTGACATTCTGCCTATCACTTTCACCCTCTCTATGTATATCTTGATTACCTCCTTGTTATATATGTTAGTTTCTCTATGAGTTTGGAGAGAGAGATATTGGAGAGTTATGAGACGTATTTGTATGTTACGTTTCATAAACAGTCAGCCGGGCCAACATCTTGGCTCTTAATAAATCTAAATTAAGTCAAACGTTCCCTTTCTTTCGAAATCTTACAAAATGATTTTAATGTTTTTTTTTTATTCTCTCGTCGTATTTATTTATTTATTTGATCTAATTCTCTTTGCAAACTCACTTTTCCCTAATCCCAATTAATTACCCAGAGCTTAATGAGTGACCGAACGGCTCACATTTTGTCTAGTATTAAATAAAATAATGATCTATTAATAATGGAGATTCGTTCTCATTTTTTCTGTAACCAAAACTACATCACTGCTTATGTCCCAATACTGAAAATCGTCAATACATAGAATAAAGAACAACCCTGTAATCAGTTTAAAAAATATTTTTTACTCTTGTCCTTTTTTCAGTAACAAGAGGTTAACTAAAAAGTTTACAAATAAATAAATACTTACGATTTTGTATAAAATTTATGTATAAAATATTCAAAATAATTATCTATTAATAATGGAGATTCGCTTCCGGGTTTTTGTCTGTAACAAAAATTACGTCACTGCTTATGTCACATTACCCAAAATTGTCATGCAACATGAGACAGTCCTCATTGTTTTTTAAAACAAGTTTTAATAAATACATGACTGGTATTATATATCTATATATAGTTTGTTTTATTTTAATACATATTTAAATACATATTAAAGCAATACGTTTCAAAAATGTATGTTTACATCACCTGGAGGTTGTTTTTATTTTGTACTAGTTTAATTAATAGATGCACGAAACATTTTATTTGAGGTGGGGGACAGAACTAAGTTTCCATTTCAAATTGTTTTATTTTTTTTACTCCTCTAATAAATTTGATGATTTTACTTATTGCGATCAGTGTATCACCCTAGAAGGAGACTATGTTGATGAATAAAATTGAATTTTGCCTAAAAGTTGTTGTTTTAATAGTTAGGCCCGGGACTTATTGAGTTAGATAATTAATTTTTCAAAAATATTAAATATTTTATTTATTTAATTTTCCCACCCTGCTCAGGCAATATCTTTCAAAAATATATTTTTACACCACCCAGAGGGTGTTTTTTTGCTAGTATTATGTAATGAACTAAGGTAAGCTTCCACTTGTTTAAAAACATATCATTTGTAATAAATGACCCTTTGTTTTTTGAGGTGAAAAAATAAATGTTCTTAAAAAATGATTCATTATATTTTGGGTGGGGAGAAAAAAAAATTAAAATCTTCTCACCATAAATTAAAAAAAAAAAATCTCCTGTGATATTTTAAATCCACATACGAAATAGACAATATATCTAATGGATTAACATAGGTCATTGTATCATTTTAAAACAAAGAAAGCTGTAACTTTGCATTATAGAATGCACTCAAGAATTCTAAAAATATATTGGTTGTATTATTTTCATTATTTTGTTAAAAGGCTGACAACATTGCACTATATTGAAATGTCAGAGTTTGAGGGTTGGGGAAGAGATAGATTTTTATTTTATTTTATTTTATTTTATTTCATTTCATTTAAAAAAAAAAACATCCTGTGATTGCCAAGGCACCTAGGATAGATTTGTGGGAAGATTGCAGATCTCTGGTTATTCTCAGACATTATGAATTAATGCATTAGCAGATGTTACCATTTTAAGGCTGAGAAAGACAAACATTAATTTTATTATGCAAAGGTTTTGTAAAAGAGATAATGAATTGTTTGTATGAGTTTACAAGGGGTAATATCAAATTTTCATATTTGCTTGTCTATTATTAAATAGTGCATTCAGCTAGAAACCACAAGGTTCCTAGTTCGATACCGGCCTTCGCCGGTTAGGGTCATGATGCTTAAAGACAGAATCCTTTCAGCTGAACAGTCCATGACATGCAACAATCCACTTTGGCCCTTACTTAGGCTAGACAGATGGCTGGAGAATCAGTCAGCTAGTCACATTAAGTCCTAGCACCTATATGTTTGCCCCGACCCTATTGCTCAATGGCGAACACCCAACCCCTTTTATCATATATGTGCTATAAGGCAGTGACTGAGGGTCTTAGTGTTCTGGGTATGATGTTGAACTGCATCTAATGGTGAAGTCCCAATTTCGGAGCTTTGGGGAATGTGGAGTATCGCTTCATTGCCATTACTCCCAGGTCCACCCTAACCCGGAGTGGTAGTACCTGTTAGTGTCCCATCTATGGGTTAAATAGATAAAAAAAAAATGAGTTTAAAAAAATAGAGTTTGGAAAGAAATTGAATACCCAACAAGAATGAATAAAACAAAATATCATCGGCATAAAATGACCCAATAAGTGTTGACATGCCGTAAAATCCAACCAACCAACCTAAATTGCCACCTGGCCTAAAAAAAAGTTTAGAAATTTCTTTTTTTTTGGGGGGGGGATGTCTGTGGCCTATTGGTTAACATGCTGGACTGTGACATCATAGTAAGGGAGTTTGAACTCTAGTCACTCTATCATGTTCACTTTTGGACTAATACCCTTGGGAAAGGTATGAATCCCCTCATTCCTCTAGCTATGGGTTAAGTCGTATCACTACTTTAGTCTACAAAGATGATTTTGGTATTTAATAATACCAGTAGAAAATTAAGTATAAATATACAATTCATTTATCATCAGTAGGGATAAATATTGCCATTTTGTAGAAGTTGAGTTATTAAGGCAGGCAAATTAAATTGGCCTATTTTCAGTAAATCCATAAATATGACAGGAAGTGAAAAGTATATCATATCAATGAAATATCTACTCAGTCTAAAGAAATTTCTTGCAAGATATCTTATCTATTTGGTGCCAATTGGTATAAGTTAATAAACATTCAAAATGTTACTATGCTGCATCCTGACACACCCCACATACACACACACACACACACACACACACACACACACACACACATATACATGTGTATATATATATATATATGTGTGTGTGTGTGTGTGTATTGAGGAGTGGGTGGTGTAATAGTTATCATTAAGGGAAATGTAATCAGCAAGTTCAAATTCCATCTGAAACTATTTGCATTTCATTTCATACTAATAATCTTTGGAAAAACATGAATTCATTTCTTCTTACCCTAGTTAGAAGTAAATCATAGGGCGGGCTTGGATTTCTTATCTTGGTAGGGCAATCTAGTTTAGCAGATGAAAAATTCTGCCTTCAAAATTTTTTATTATCATATAGGTCAGTAATGCGATATCCATTTATCCTGATGTCTTATAGATCGTGAGGAAGACCAGAGGCCTTCAGTAAACTGAAAAACAAGGGCTAATATAATTGATATATATATAATTGATATATTGACAAGGCCTAATAGGCCAAAATGTACATACAGAGATTGATTTTTCTCGATTTGTTTAGCCTTACATTTAAATAGGTATGCCCGCCTAATTAATTAATTATTAATTAATTAACTTTCAAAATTAGGTACGACTTCAATTAAGCACATATTCTCCCAAATATGTATATGTGTATATATATATATATATATATAGGGAAGCACGCAGTGTAATGGTTAAAGTCATGGGAAATGGACTCATTGTCCCGAGTTCAAATCCTGGATGTGGTAATTGCATTTCACTTAGCGCTAATACCCTTGGGAAAGGGATGAATCCTACTCTCCCTCCAGCTATGGGTAAATAGTAGGGCAGACTGGGCTCTTTAACTTGGTTAGGCAACCAGTCTAGGAGAAGGAAAACTCTGAATTCAAACCCGTTGAACTCCACTTAAGAAATTGACCTTGTGTCACATCCTGCTCATGCGGAGGGGTTGGTAAATATATATATATATATATATATATATATATATATATATCAGTCATCCACAGTCATTCCCACTTCTCTGTATTGTATTTATCTACTTTTTGTTAATACATTTTCCTACATTTGTTACCCGTCATTTTGTTCTTATTTGACCCCTTAAAACCTCACAACACTAACCAAGGTTAAAGAGCCAAGTCTGCCCTACTATTTACCCATAGCTGGAGGCAGAATTGGATTCATACCTTTCCCAAGGATATTAGCGCTAAATGAAATGCAATTACCACGTCCAGGATTTGAACTCAGGGCGACGAGTCCATTTCCCATGGCTTTAACCATTACACCACGCGCTTCCCAACTAATACCATATAAAATGATGATGATGATGTGCCGATGCTTTCAACATCTTCAGAGTGAAATCTGTGGTTGAGAATGTTTTTCAAACATCGAACTTCACAGTCACAGGAGGCGCTGTAACTTCAGGGGCACAAAAACTTCATTATATTCTTCCGAGACTGAAATGTCAATACAATATAATACCATATACTATTTTTAATTGTCTAAAATGTTTAAGTAAAAACAATTTGAAACGAGATCAATTCAGCCTGCCACCCCCTTCCCCCAAAATAAATTACACACCAATATCTAACCCCCTCAATACTGCAGGGGTTATTTCCTATAAGTCTAACATTATCAAAGGGGAACCACTCTTGACTGATAAGTTATTTATTTATTTATTGATCTACTAGGAATAAAGAAGATGGGTTTAGGGTGAGGGTTTAGGGTTAGTTTAATGGGAAAATAAATAAATAATTTATCAGTCAAGAGTGGTTCCCCTTTGATCATGTTAGACTTATAGGAAATAACCCTGCAGGGGATACAGTCAGTGTATTTTAAGCCCCAATAACAAGGTACAAAATTTGATGAATAAATAACACATACCTATTGAAATAAATATAACCTTGCAAAAAACAAAATAAAAAGACAAAAAGGCTTTAATGGCAAAATTGAACATTCAATTTAAGGGTGTGGTCTCTTGGAGTAATGGTTAACAATGCTGGACTGTGACATTGTAGTAACCAAGTTTGATTTTCAGTTGCGTTATTACGTTGCATACCCTTTCTTACTTCTTACTTCTGGTCGTATTTGGTTCTATCTTCTAACATCTTGACTTGGTCTGGTCTAGCGTCTCAGATCTCCTAAGGTCTGGTTTTCTATTGCTATATTCCTGCTGGCTGGTCGTCCTGGATTCATTTCTTAGTCTTGTTACCAAGACATTCATCAACCACAAGAACATTTTACTTATACAAACTTTTATTTCCTTAACTATACATTTCACGTAACTAAATATCTGACTAACATAGCGCGTGTGAGTTCCAGTTTAGGCAGAGCATAAAATGGCCGACTGCTCTGCCTGGCGCCTAACTGCAAACTGGGGACCGAACAGGTCCCATATGACTTATGGCAGGCTTCTGTAATTTTCCATTGAAGGACCCGGCCATGGTATGAAAAGGGTCGTTTCCGGTTTTTGTCTATAACAAAAACTATGTCACTGCTTACGTCACATTACCCAAAAGTGTCATAACATAGAATAAATACACTGAAAATTTGAACATGCAACATTAGACAGTCCTCATTGTTTTTTTAAAACGAGTTTTAATAAATACATGACTGGTATTATATATCTATATATAGTTTGTTTTATTTTAATACATATTTAAAGTTTACATTTCAAATTGTTTTATTTTTTAATCCTCTAATGAATTTGATGATTTTACTTACTTAGGGTACAAACTCGCTGACATTGAATTTTTTACTCCCACCCCTCAGGCAATATGTTTCAAAAATCTATTTTTACATTGCCCGGAGGGTGTTTTTTATTTTGCTAGTGCCATTAAAGAAAGAAACCAAATCAAACCATCTAGTTTTGTGAAATATCTTAATTCACTTGGTCTTCAATATTTTATTGTTTTTGAGAAAAATTTAGACAATCTTTTAGGTGGGTGGTTCAATTTATAATAAGAGAAACTTTGTTGGTTTGTAAGAAAGTTAAGTTTGATAATATTATCAGAGATGAGAATAATTTTAAAAGCTATTAAGAAAATAATCATATATCAAACAAAAAAAAAAAAAAAGGAATAAGGCAATTAATTTTCAATATTTTTTTCTAATAATTTGTTTTCTTTCTTTTTTTCTTTTTTTTTTGATAATAAATTTTTAAAAGTATGCAAGTTAGGTAACCCCATTAGGGAAAAATCCATACCTTTGTCAAGTGTATATATATATATACAAGGTGTATCAAAAAGTATTGAGATTTTTTTAACCTTTTTGACACACCTTGTATTCTGAAAGAAAATCATGTTCCATTCATTCTTCATTTCTATCTTGGTAAATACAGATTTAAACTCAGTACTTTTTTGACACACCTTCTATACTGAAAAAAAAAAAAAAAAAAAAAATGAATGGAATGTATATTTTTTTTCAGAATTCAAGGTGTGTCAAAAAGTACAAACAATTTTGATACTTTTTTGACACACCTTGTATATATATATATATATATATATATATATATATATATATATATATGGAGGCACGTGGGCTAGTGGTTAGTGTTGTGGAAAATGGACTCGTCGATTCGAGTTCAATTCCTAGACGAAGCTGTTGGCATTTGACATAGCGCTAATACCCTTGGGAAAGGTATGAATCCATATATTCTCTCTCCAGCTATGGGTTAAATAGTAGGGCAGACTCGGCCCTTCAACCTTGGGTAGGTAACCAGTCTAGGAGGTATAACTCTGAATTCAAAATTCCTGAGGTCGGTCGTTGATTGGGTTTGTGGCAACCCTTGATGCACCAATTCTTTCCTATCGACTGTGCCAAAAAGTGTGGATGGTCCAACACAAGCCTTCACCACTATAAACAAATCACTGTGTGGGTGTTCATTGTATGAACCCTCATGTGTCGAAAATCGATGAGAGAGTCCATAATATATATATATATATAATTGATGAAAGAAAGACTTAAATATTGGTCATGTTGGTGGTTATAAATTTATTTCAACTAAAATTCTCATTTTTGAGAAGCTTTGAGCTTCTCAAGAATGAGAATCTTAGTGTAAATATATTCAATCTGTGTTAACTAAATAAAATGCTCCGAGTTTATGGTCATTAAAAGAATGTTTCCAAATTCTTGTAAAAAATAACATTAAAAAAGGAGTGAACTATGTAGATATTGACTGTTAAACTTCACGAAATATCGATTTATTGCTAAAACCTTTTCACAAGGAAGGATTGTCCATACTTTGTTAATTTTATTTCTAAGCCCACAACTTTAAAAAAAAAAAAAAAAAAAAAAAATTGTTTAGTGTTTACTTTATTTATATTGCTGTTATCAGTTAAATGAATTGATTTTTATTTTTTAAGATGAATTGTTAATATAATTTGTTCAGTTGAGATTGTTATTTAAACTTCTCAAATAAGACATACAATTAAAATGCAACTTTAATCTGTATTTATATCGTTTGATATTTTTTAAAAAGTGTGTTAATGATAGGTACTGGCAAAATGAGCCTAAAATGCGTTTTTGACAAAATGACTTTATTTATTTTATTTCAAAACTTTCTCATTTTTTTCAGGTCACTTATTTTTGACCCCCCTTTATGTTGGGGGCATAACTTTTTTTTCAAGTTGGTCTTATAGTTTTCTAATTACAGTATAAATAATGAGATAAAAGACCGAACTTATGAATAGAAACAAAAAAAAAAAAAAATTATGGTGGCTTTTCTATGAGAAAATAAGTACCGAAAATTGAAAAATAAAATGTAAAAAAATAATAAATAATTTATTTTTTACTCATTTCAATAATTATCTAATTGGCTATTATCTTATAAAAGAAAAAATTATACATTGATATTTTTTCTGCTTAAAAGGGTACATTTTCAATAGAATTTTTCTTCAAAACTTATTCCTCTATGTGTCTAAAATAAGGTTTGCATTAAATAGATATTTATTTCTAGAATCTAAAAATATAACATTATAAACTGAACATCAGGCTTTTCACATTTTAAATGAATTCTATATATTAATTTTTCATAGCAAAAATACTAAATTAAAGTTTTGAAATAAAATAACTGATGCATTATAAAATTCATTAATTGATAAATCAATACTGAAATTTCATTAAAATTGATAATTACCTGATTTTTGGTAAATTTTTTTGCAATCTCGAATGTTACATAAAAATTATAAACCAGCGCGTAAAACCATTGAAAAATAGACAGAATGGCGGATTGCGTCGAAATTGACCAAAACAAATAGTTTTAAATCTATTAAAAATAAAAACTGCATATGTAATGATATTTTTCTTTTTTTAATGATGGTTATTATGTTACTACTTATCGATTTAGACAAAGTTTGACCTTAAATAATAGATTTAATTATTTTTAATTCGCTTTTAAAATTTGTAGCAGACGACAAAAATGCCAGTCTCTAGTTAATGACGAACTCTAAGCTAAGGGAAGGAACTCTTTAAAAATTTAATTCTAGTTAGTTCCCTTGGTTTATTTTGATTTTTTTAAAGATACTTTTGTATGATCTGTTATAAAATTGATAACTCATTTCTTTTTTTTACAATTTGAACTTAAATTAAACTTATTATTTTGGTTTATGTAATTTTAGGTATGTGGCCTTGACACCGAATGGGTAACGAAAGACAAAAAACGACAGCCGGTTGCTTTGTTGCAGTTAGCAGTTAAAAATGGTCTGTGTGTTCTGGTTCGACTCAACATACTGGCTAAACCTTTTCCTTCATCATTCCAAGCCCTGTTGGAAAATCCAAGGTATTTGATTTACTCATTTTATTAAGTTTTATTTTTATATGATTTTAATTTTATTAAATAATTTTTGATAAAATTGTGACACCACTCTAACAAAAAAAATCAGATTGCACGTATATATGTAAGAAATGTATTTTTTGGATTGCTACGTATATTCATATTTTTTGTTAAAGAGTTTCAATGCTGTAGAATCTAACGTAAACAAAAAATTGCCCCCCCCCCCACACACTCCTGACCAGGCCGGATTATAACAGAGGTTTTTTTTTTTATGTGGGGATTTTTATGGGGCATCCTGCAAGGATTGAACTTGCTAATTCAGTAGTAATGGATCTGCAAAACCAACTTGCTAACCATTAGACAATGTTTCTTTTTTTTTTTTTTCCTCTACCCAAGCTTTGAATTATTAATATTATTTTATTTCTCTGAATGTTTGAGATGAGGCTTGAAGATTAGTATTATCTGCGTTATTCGGACTATTGTCCCCATCTTCATTGTTATTAATAATAATAATTAATTAACACAACTCCTACCCCAGCTATGGTTAGCAGAATGAGAATAGAATACCCCCGTGGAATAAATAAAGGGTTAGGTTCAAAGTTCCGTTATAACTCCCGAATACGACAAGAAAGTTTCCGAGTTCAAAAAGAAGGTTCCCGAGTCCGAGAAGAAATACCTGAAGAAGGCCGGAGGTTATATCGGCTGAAACATTGTACAAATAACAATGAAGATGGGGACAATAGTCCGAATAATGTAGATAATACTAATATTATTTTTTTTAAGATTATTTATTGTTTTACATTAATTTGATTACTTTATTTATTTTATCTATTTATTTATTTATTTTTTGTACTTGGAAATTTAGCAAATCGCATCATTTATATTTTATTTAAAAAATATAGTTAATCATTGAATTAAAATTTCTTACTATATCATTATGTAATGTCATTTCCTCTACTCTTATAAAAAAAAAATCCCTGACCTCCCACCAGGCCAGATTAAAATAAGATCTTTTTTACATGGTGATTTTTATGGGCCATCCTGCGAGGATTGAATTCACTATTCAGTAGTAATAGATCTGCAAACGATTATTAAACCATGTTTTTTTTCTTCTATACCTGGGCTTTGCTGGGTAGCCGCTGCTAGTACATATATAAAGGGCAATTGTGTGAATCTGTATGTCTGGAGGAGACTCGAAAAATAAAACAATTAACAACAAAGTAAATATATATACACATTAAATATCACCAGGGTTTGGTTTTGTTTTTTTGTTTGTTAATGAAGATTTGATTTATATTATCGAATACATTTAAAAATTAAATAACATTATAAAATAACGTTAAAATTCTACTTGGCCATTTTCGGCGTTTCTCGCTAAAAAGTAAACAAATGGAAGCTCAATCAATTTTTTTCTTTTCAATTTTTTCATATTAAATCTACATTTTTACTGATTCAAAGTTGTAGTAAATATTTCATTGTACAGATCAACAATCGTTTATTTAATCTATTTTTTATTACAATTTTTATAGAAGAATCAATCAGTTTAACTTTTGACATCAAAATAATTACGATGAGTTGATATTTAACTTTTAAACAAATACAAAATTCTTTCTAAGATAAGTTTAGATTTTTAGATTTTTTTTTTGCATTTAATATTTTAAAAAGAAAATATTAATTTTCTACAGAGGATTCATGCCTGTTTTTTTTAAATTTAAAAATTGAAATTTACATAGTTATATCGAGTTCTGCAGCATCTGTCATTTGAAAATGTAAACAAACACTTTTTTATCTTTATGTTAGCAATTGTTTATAAGATAATCACGTTAATGTATTTATTTTAATATTAGAAATACAAATAAAATCATGATACTAATGCAGAATAGTGCGCAAGAGATAATACCATTAGATTACCTATTACATTTCACGGAAATACCTGAAAACTTTGAGACACTTGAGTAAGTAGGTTAGAATTAGGCTCCTTCGGGTGTTTCCGTAATCTAATAGTATTTATTTGTAAAATGCAATTCTAATGATGTTATCTATTAAGCGCTATTCTGTATTTGTATCAAAATCATGACTATAATTTGATATTTAACTTTTAAGAACATTCAAAAGTATGATTCCATTTTTTTTTTTCATTTAGTTTTCTTTTCTTTTCGTAATGTTTTACTTCAATGACTTAGACACACATAGGAAGTGATTATTTTTCTTGATTATTCTAATTTGTGATTAGTCCTTTGCTAATGGCTTGTAAGCAGTTGTCTGAGTTTTTAAAAATGTCAAATTGTGGCATTTAATGGCTGTAGTCTGTCACTTTGTGATATTGCAAAGAAATTGAATTGCCATCATTCAGCAATTGATATTTTCCTAAAGAATAATAATAAAACTGGGAAATTAATAGCAAAAAAAAAAAAAGGTTGTGGTTGCAAGAGAAAAAAAAAACCTGCATCTGATGCTAATGGATACTGTATCAAATATTAAGTGGCTATATATATAGCAAAAAAAAAAAAAATCACCACTGCTTTGTTCAAACTACTACCATTCCAAAAACCTCCCACTACCAATTGATATTACCTCCCACTAATTACTTGCTTCTACTCATTCTCGTTAAAAACGAGACATGAAAACTATTCCATCGTGTTGAAACATTCGGTGGACTGTTATACCAGTTCCACCCTGACACCAGAAAGATGGCTGGAAGATTAGAACGGATCAATGAAAGACTTGTCAGACTGGAATTGTCTGTTCAATTCAACGAAACCTGTATATAAGAAAAAATGCTGCCTAAATACACTTATATATATATATATATATATATATACTGCTTCGCATGAGCAGGATGCGACACAAGGTCAATTTATTAAGCAGTGTTTCACAAATTTGAATTCAGAGCTTTCCTTCTCCTAGACTGGTTACCTAGTCATGGTTAAAGAGCCCAGTCTGCCCAGCTATTTACCCATAGCTGTAGGGAGAATTGGATTCATACCTTTCCCAAGGGTATTAGCGCCATGTGAAATGCAAGAATTGAACTTGGATCGATGAGTCCATTTCCTACGACTCTAACCATTAGACCATGTGCCTCCATATTAAGTGGTTATAAATTGTCTAAACTTGTCATAAAGGTTATCAATTGTCTTATTTTGGACACTGCAGGAGAAGCAAGGATGAACTCATAAATGACATTCTCCTGTGGACAACTATACATGGACACACCAGTCTGACTAGCAAACACCTACATCAATCAGCTCTTTGTTTGGTTTTATCTTAATGAATATATGCAAAAATCTTAGGGATGAATCTTAAAAGAAATCCATTAACAAGAAGAAATAACTGTAATTTTATTCTTTATTTCCTATTTTAACTAAATAGTTAAATTAGAAAAATTTAGTAATGAAAACGGGGAGTGATGGAAGAGTAAGTTTCAGTTGTTCTATTTTTTGATTATACCTCTTTTTCAAATCTTTTCATCTGCATTCTTATTTAGTCTCATTAGCCGTTCTAATTTAATATAATATTGTAGTCCGCCAACACTATACCTGATGCCACTCTCCACATACATATGCACACATGCATATTACTACTGTAAACTGTTCATGTTCCTGACACTACATTATTCTGTGTACTTGACATGAGACTTTGATGAGTTGTGGTGCACCACTGCACCTGAGCACTGTACATAATAAATTTCATTTTATTATGTATTTTATTGCATTAAAACTTGAATACTTGCACTCGGAGGGTGCATATATTTGCTAGTACCAGAATAGATTTCAAACCCATATAACTTCAAAGATATTGATAATTTTACAAGAAATATTCTCAAATTCACTTAATCAAATATAAAAGGGATAATTAAGCAAATAAAAAAAACCTGCCTTGTTTTGGGCGGGTAATTAGAAAAAAAAGTGAAAGGGAAGAGGTTAAGCAACAGCAGGTATTGTTAGCAACCTGAGTCCTTTGTTTATCAAAAATGACTTGATTTGGCATTAAATGACCTAAAAAATGGTTGATATGCCGTAAAACAAAACAACCAACCATTAATGTAATACTAATTTTTTTTGCTGCAATAAAAAGTGAGAAAGATTTTCTGTTTATGGAACTTAAAATTCTGCTCATAGGGCAGGTTTTCAGCTAATAGAAAAAAAAACTCTGTTTGTTATAAAGATCATAAATAATGAAGTGCCAAAAAGTAAAGATTTACTAATATTTTTTTTTCTATCAATCTAGTTATATTCATTTATGAGGAGGTGTGTGGTGTAATGGTTAGAGTCGTAGGAAATGGACTTGTCAACCTGAGTTCAAATCCTGGACGAAGCTGTTGGCATTTCACATGGCTCGAATACCCCATGAATCTAATTCTCCCTCCAGCTATGGGTAAATAGCAGGGCAGACTGAACTCTTTAACCATGGCTAGGTAACCAGTCTAGAAGAAGGAAAACTCTGAATTCAAACCTGTTAAACTCCGCTTAAGAAATTGACCTTGTGTCACATCCTACTTGTGCGGAGGGGTTGGTAATTATATATGTTCATTTATCACCAGTGATATACAAAGGTTTATCAAACATTCATTTAATGTGAACAGCTTGTGAGAAGTGAATGTAGTATGCACTTTTGTTATTTGTAAAGAATTTTAACGCTCACTAAACTGGCTGATACCGACATTAGGCCACCTTTAGTCGACTTTACTTACTTACTTTACAAAAAAAGTTTTAGAAAAATAATTTTTAGGTCAGTTTAGATCAGTCGGTAGATATCCGACTAGGGTTCCTGGTTGATACTGGCCCTCACCAACTCAGCGTATGAGTAGCACAGGGATCTGCGCAGTAAAATGAGGAGTTGATGTTAGGTATAGCGCTCCACATCAGATGCCAAAAAAAATCTCCCATGTCTAGCGCTAGTGAAAAAGGATAGACTCCCTCACTTCAAACTTTTGGGAAATACTTTATATTGTGTTATTTTTTGTTTATTTTCATTGTTTTTCTATTTATTTTCTATTTTCTAATTTTTTTTTTCTCTTTTTTTTTTTTTTTTTTAGAATTCTTAAAGTTGGCGTATCAATCAGTGAAGACGCCAAAAAATTACTATCAGATCATGGTTTAGTGGTGAGAGGATTTTTAGATCTTCGTAATATTGTTGACCGTGTTGGACGAGTCTATTCTTGGTGAGTTTTATTGATATTTACATTATTCCTAAAATCTTTTTGTCCTAGCTATGTGATGCTAAACTGTATCTAGAGGTGAGGTTCCAACTTTGGAGCTCTGGGGAGTGTAGAATAGACCTTCATTGCCATTTTTTCCAAAGTCCACTCTCATCTGGAATGGTACTACCTGTTAGAGTCTCATCTATGGCTTAAATAGAGCAGTTTACAAGTTAATAAAAATTATTTCTTCCAGTTTATTGATACACAGGAAGTTAATGAAAAACCTAACTGTAACATTGTGCCTTTTTTCCGGGCACTAAAACGATATATCTGTAACGTTGTCGTATAATCTGGTCACAGTACCCAAATGTATATAAGTAACGTGGCGGCGGCGGTGTATATTGTATAGCGGGTTCTCGTCCACTTGACTCCAAATTCACAGTGCTAAAATGGTGTTCCGCACGTTGCGGTCATCTTGTTGATAAAAATTGATAAAAGGCAGAGAGAAGAGAGAGAGAACTATTAAACTACCGTCATCCCACACGGGACCAAGGGCAGGTCTTAACCCTACACTGTCCCAAATCGAAAAAAAGGACGGTCCCTTTCTTTGTTGTTCCACGTCACCATGTGACTTCTGGTTCGTCAACACCCGATTCCGGTTGACATTCAATTCTCCATTCGGGAGGTCACGCTACGATCATATTGTTTTTTGTTCATTACTCTCTCACTTATTTCCTTCTTCCTCCTTTTCTAATATAGTAGTTCTCGCTCACAAAAGCCAGGACCTTCAATATCTCGTTACACAACATAAAAATCATTTCTACCAATTTATTAATATACATGAAGTTATTTCTTTTAATTTATAGACACACATGAAGTATATGAAAATTATTTCTCCAATTTGTTTGTATACATCTATTAATAATGGAGATTTGCTTCTGGTTTTTGTCTGTAACAAAAATATGTCACTGTTTACATCACTATACCCGAAATCATCATAACATAGAATAAATACACTCAAAATTTGAGTATGCAACATTAGACAGTCCTATTGTTTTTTAAACCAGTTTTAATAGATACATCCCCAGTATCATATATTTATATATAGTTTGTTTTATTTTAATAGATATTCAAAGTTAATAGAACTTAGTTTCAATTTCAAATTGTTTTATTTTTTTTTTACTCCTTTAATAAATTTGATGATTTCATGATTTATGGTCAAACTCTCTGACATTTAATTTTTAACTTCCACCCCTCAAGCAATATCTTTCAAAAATATATTTTTTACATCGCCCGGAGGGTGTTTTTTTATTTTGCTAGTGAAGTTAATAAAAGATCAAACATAAAGACTATTTCTATCAATTCATTAATACACATGAAGTTAAATAAATCAATATATATATATATATTAAAAAGATTTGGCATAAAATAACCTACAAGGGTTGATATGCCATTAAACATCCACCAACCAACCTAAAATCTTTTTACTTTTGTTTAATTCATTTTATTGGTCAGCCGTCGGCTGAATACACCGACTGCACCTCTGCAGAGGGGTAAGACTCCCCCAATGGAACCATCTGTTGGCTGTAGGTGGCGACCTGTGATGCTTAAGGATGGAACATAGGTGACTGAGCAGTCCATGACATGCAACACTCTCACTTTGGTCCTTACTTAGGTTAAACAGGTGGTCGGAGAGGCCCCTCAGATCAATCAGCTGGTCACATCAAACCCTAGCTCTATACGATTGTCCCAACCCTGTTGCCCTTATAGCAAGCCCCAACCCTTTTATCATATGGGTGCTAGAAGGCGGTGGCTGTGTAAAAAAAAAAAAAAAAAAAAAAAAAAAAAAAATGAGTACCTATCAAGAATGAGTTTATTTCAAAACTTTGTCGGCATTAAATGACTCACTGAGGTTGATATGCCGTAAACTAAACCAAATCATTTTATTGATTGCTGGAAAGTATATTTGATAGCCCACTACCTTTTTATGTTTATGAATTTTCTAAGAATGTTTTTTGTAGATTTTGAATTTGTGAATATTTTCGTTTGTGTTGATTCTCGTTTCTTTTGTTTTGTTCTTAAATCTAAGCAAATGTATATGCTGTATATGAAAATATAATTTATTGATTGAAGGCATTCTTATTGACAAATTATTTTTTTTTAGTGGTTTGAAGGCGTTGTAAGCCATATTTTTAGGGAAAGTGAACTGAAAGAGTTTCTGAACCAACAGAGACAAAATATTACTTAAATTGATTGTTTTGTGTGTTATTCACTTTCCTTACATATTGTTACACAGTCAAACACACACAACACACACACACAACTCATATATATATATATATATATATATATATATATGAAAGTACACAAACAGTTTGTTTGATATGGCTATGCCGACAATTTTTGGGAGAATATGTGCTTAAATGAGTCATACCTAATTTGAAAATTAATTAGTTGATAATTAATGAATTAGGCAAATATATCTGTTAAAATGTAAAGCATAAACAAATCGAGAAAAAGTCATTCTCTGTATGTACATTTCGGCCTATTATTGAACAAATATATTCGCCTAATTCATTAATTATCAACTAATTAATTTTCAAATTAGGTATGACTTCAATTAAGCACATATTCTCCCCAAAATTGTCGCATAGCCATATCAAAAAACTGTTTGCGTACTTTCATACTGTCGTGCAGCAAGTCTCAAAAAAATGTAGGATATATGAGTTTATAAACAAAGCGAGAAATCTGGTAAGACCAGTTAGTGCAACGGTTAGAATCCCCGCCTGTCAGCCTGGCAGTTGGGGTTCGAATCACACACAAAGCGGCTTCCAGTCTATAACTCTGCTGATGAGGCATAATAGGCTGAAATGTACATACAGAGAATGACTTTTTCTCGATTTGTTTACGCTTCACATTTGAACAGATATATTCGCCTAATTCATTAATTATCAACTAATTAATTTTCAAATTACGTATGACTTCAATTAAGCACATATTCTCCCAAATATATATATATATATATATTAATATATATATATATATATATATAATAATGTGCCAGTACTCTAAGTCAAATTCACTTGTTCTATAGATTGGATAAAACCATCTTTAGTGTTCTCAACCTTTCGTGATACTTTCCTATCTCTTTTTTCCCTATTCTCTTTCTCACCGGTCTGCCTTCTGTTTGTATTTTTTCCATTTTTTCTTCTTTCAAACGTTGTAGTAAGAAGTAAAATTGTGTACATATTTACGAATGGAAATAACTCAAATAAAAATTCTTGAGTTATCGCCCTTACGTCAACGAAATTGAAAATTCCGACTTATCTTAAAAATAACAAAACTAAACAAACAAACAAAAAAAAATGTTTCTAACACACAAACACATCAACAGATACACACATTCGATCCTTCCCCTTTGAGGATGTAGATAAAAGTAGGTATTTATAACTGTATTAATATATACATCTTTTTTTTTAATACATAAATATGCAGATTGGGTAGATTGAGCCATTTAGCCTTGGTAAGGTACCAATCAAGGAGAGTAAAAAAGTAAAGTCGTCGGGGTGGCCTAAAGTCGGTATCAGCCAAACAGCGAGGGGTCTATCCCTTTTCACTAGCGCTAGANTTTGGCGGAGGGGTTTGTAATTATATATGTTCATTTATCACCAGTGATATACAAAGGTTTATCAAACATTCATTTAATGTGAACAGCTTGTGAGAAGTGAATGTAGTATGCACTTTTGTTATTTGTAAAGAATTTTAACGCTCACTAAACCTCGCTTTCTGGCTGATACCGACATTAGGCCACCTTTAGTCGACTTTACTTTACTTTAATTTACAAAAAAAGTTTTAGAAAAATAATTTTTAGGTCCAGTTTAGATCAGTCGGTAGATCATCCGACTAAGAACCACACGGTTCCTGGTTCGATACTGGCCCTCACCAACTCAGCGTATGAGTAGCACAGGGATCTGCGCAGTAAAATGAGGAGTTGATGTTAGGTATAGCGCTCCACATCAGATGCCAAAAAAAAATCTCCCATGTCTAGCGCTAGTGAAAAAGGGATAGACTCCCTCACTTCAAACTTTTGGGAAATACTTTATATTGTGTTATTTTTTGTTTATTTTCATTGTTTTTCTATTTATTTTCTATTTTCTAATTTTTTTTTCTCTTTTTTTTTTTTTTTTAGAATTCTTAAAGTTGGCGTATCAATCAGTGAAGACGCCAAAAAATTACTATCAGATCATGGTTTAGTGGTGAGAGGATTTTTAGATCTTCGTAATATTGTTGACCGTGTTGGACGAGTCTATTCTTGGTGAGTTTTATTGATATTTACATTATTCCTAAAATCTTTTTGTCCTAGCTATGTGATGCTAAACTGTATCTAGAGGTGAGGTTCCAACTTTGGAGCTCTGGGGAGTGTAGAATAGACCTTCATTGCCATTTTTCCAAAGTCCACTCTCATCTGGAATGGTACTACCTGTTAGAGTCTCATCTATGGCTTAAATAGAGCAGTTTACAAGTTAATAAAAATTATTTCTTCCAGTTTATTGATACACAGGAAGTTAATGAAAAACCTAACTGTAACATTGTGCCTTTTTTCCGGGCACTAAAACGATATCTGTAACGTTGTCGTATATCTGGTCACAGTACCCAAATGTATATAAGTAACGTGGCGGCGGCGGTGTATATTGTATAGCGGGTCTCGTCCACTTGACTCCAAATTCACAGTGCTAAAATGGTGTTCCGCACGTTGCGGTCATCTTGTTGATAAAAATTGATAAAAAGGCAGAGAGAAAGAGAGAGAGAACTATTAAACTACCGTCATCCCACACGGGACCAAGGGCAGGTCTTAACCCTACACTGTCCCAAATCGAAAAAAGGACGGTCCCTTTCTTTGTTGTTCCACGTCACCATGTGACTTCTGGTTCCAGTCAACACCCGACTTCCGGTTGACATTCAATTCTCCATTCGGGAGGTCACGCTACGATCATATTGTTTTTTGTTCATTACTCTCTCACTTATTTCCTTCTTCCTCCTTTTCTAATATAGTAGTTCTCGCTCACAAAAGCCAGGACCTTCAATATCTCGTTACACTAACATAAAAATCATTTCTACCAATTTATTAATATACATGAAGTTATTTCTTTTAATTTATAGACACACATGAAGTATATGAAAATTATTTCTCCCAATTTGTTTGTATACATCTATTAATAATGGAGATTTGCTTCTGGTTTTTGTCTGTAACAAAAACTATGTCACTGTTTACATCACTATACCCGAAATCATCATAACATAGAATAAATACACTCAAAATTTGAGTATGCAACATTAGACAGTCCTCATTGTTTTTTAAAACCAGTTTTAATAGATACATCCCCAGTATCATATATTTATATATAGTTTGTTTTATTTTAATAGATATTCAAAGTTAATAGAACTTAGTTTCAATTTCAAATTGTTTTATTTTTTTTTTACTCCTTTAATAAATTTGATGATTTCATGATTTATGGTTCAAACTCTCTGACATTTAATTTTTAACTTCCACCTCCTCAAGCAATATCTTTCAAAAAATATATTTTTTACATCGCCCGGAGGGTGTTTTTTTATTTTGCTAGTGAAGTTAATAAAAGATCAAACATAAAGACTATTTCTATCAATTCATTAATACACATGAAGTTAAATAAATCATATATATATATATATATATTAAAAAAGATTTGGCATTAAATAACCTACAAGGGTTGATATGCCATTAAACATCCACCAACCAACCTAAAATCTTTTTACTTTTGCTTTAATTCATTTTATTGGTCAGCCGTCGGCTGAATACACCGACTGCACCTCTGCAGAGGGGTAAGACTCCCCCAATGGAACCATCTGTTGGCTGTAGGTGGCGACCTGTGATGCTTAAGGATGGAACATAGGTGACTGAGCAGTCCATGACATGCAACACTCCACTTTGGTCCTTACTTAGGTTAAACAGGTGGTCGGAGAGGCCCCCTCAGATCAATCAGCTGGTCACATCAAACCCTAGCTCCTATACGATTGTCCCAACCCTGTTGCCCTTATAGCAAGCCCCAACCCTTTTTATCATATGGGTGCTAGAAGGCGGTGGCTGTGTAAAAGAAAAAAAAAAAAAAAAAAAAAAATGAGTACCTATCAAGAATGAGTTTATTTCAAAACTTTGTCGGCATTAAATGACTCACTGAGGTTGATATGCCGTAAACTAAACCAAATCATTTTATTGATTGCTGGAAAGTATATTTGATAGCCCCACTACCTTTTTATGTTTATGAATTTTCTAAGAATGTTTTTTGTAGATTTTGAATTTGTGAATATTTTCGTTTGTGTTGATTCTCGTTTCTTTTGTTTTGTTCTTAAATCTAAGCAAATGTATATGCTGTATATGAAAATATAATTTATTGATTGAAGGCATTCTTATTGACAAATTATTTTTTTTTAGTGGTTTGAAGGCGTTGTAAGCCATATTTTTAGGGAAAGTGAACTGAAGAAGTTTCTGAACCAACAGAGACAAAATATTACTTAAATTGATTGTTTGTGTTGTTATTCACTTTCCTTACATATTGTTACACAGTCACACACACACACACACACACACACACACTCATATATATATATATATATATATATATATATGAAAGTACACAAACAGTTTGTTTGATATGGCTATGCCGACAATTTTTGGGAGAATATGTGCTTAAATGAAGTCATACCTAATTTGAAAATTAATTAGTTGATAATTAATGAATTAGGCAAATATATCTGTTCAAATGTAAAGCATAAACAAATCGAGAAAAAGTCATTCTCTGTATGTACATTTCGGCCTATTATTGAACAAATATATTCGCCTAATTCATTAATTATCAACTAATTAATTTTCAAATTAGGTATGACTTCAATTAAGCACATATTCTCCCCAAAATTGTCGGCATAGCCATATCAAACAAACTGTTTGCGTACTTTCATACTGTCGTGCAGCAAGTCTCAAAAAAATGTAGGATATATGAGTTTATAAACAAAGCGAGAAATCTGGTAAGACCAGTTAGTGCAACGGTTAGAATCCCCGCCTGTCAGCCTGGCAGTTGGGGTTCGAATCACACACAAAGCGGCTTCCAGTCTATAACTCTGCTGATGAGGCATAATAGGCTGAAATGTACATACAGAGAATGACTTTTTCTCGATTTGTTTACGCTTCACATTTGAACAGATATATTCGCCTAATTCATTAATTATCAACTAATTAATTTTCAAATTACGTATGACTTCAATTAAGCACATATTCTCCCAAATATATATATATATATATATATATATATATATATATATATATATATAATGTGCCAGTACTCTAAGTCAAATTCACTTGTTCTATAGATTGGATCAAAACCATCTTTAGTGTTCTCAACCTTTCGTGATACTTTCCTATCTCTTTTTTCCCTATTCTCTTTCTCACCGGTCTGCCTTCTGTTTGTATTTCTTTCCATTTTTTTCTTTCAAAACGTTGTAGTAAGAAGTAAAAATTGTGTACATATTTACGAATGGGAAATAACTCAAATAAAAAATTCTTGAGTTATCGCCCTTACGTCAACGAAATTGAAAATTCCGACTTATCTTAAAAATAACAAAACTAAACAAACAAACAAAAAAAAATGTTTCTAACACACAAACACATCAACAGATACACCATTCGATCCCTTCCCCTTTGAGGATGTAGATAAAAGTAGGTATTTATAACTGTATTAATATATACATCTTTTTTTTAAATACATAAATATGCAGATTGGGTAGATTGAGCACTTTAGCCTTGGTAAGGTAACCAATCAAGGAGAGTAAAAAAGTAAAGTCGTCGGGGTGGCCTAAAGTCGGTATCAGCCAAACAGCGAGGGAGTCTATCCCCTTTTCACTAGCGCTAGACCAAGGAGATTGTTTTTTTTAGCATCTGAGGTGGAGTGCCACACCTACCATCAGCTCCTTACTTTACCGCACAGATCCCTGTGCTACTCATACGCTGAGTTGGCAAGGAGCTGGTATCGAACTAGGAACCGCATGGTTTCTAGCCGAACGCTCTACTGACTGTGCTCAGGTGCACTTCATTTAAAAATTGACCTTGTGTAGCATCCTGCTCATTGCAGAGGAGTTGGGTAAATACATATACAATAAAGATACACAATCAAGTTCTTTACAGTATTTCTAAACATAATGCACAGGATTTTTTATAAAATTATCTATACTTTGCATACTTTAAGCCGCTCACAGCGGCTCTTCATGTAAGGAACTGTTTCTACGCATCTCACACCCAAGCAAAGTACAAAAACTGATGGTTAGTTCATTATAATTGAGCAGAGGGACTCTGATTACAATAATAATAATAGGACTTTATTTGAGTTCTGGAGTGAATAGATAGTGAACTTTGAAAAATTCTATCATACAGGTAAAAAAAACACCAAGAAAATTTGGTACAGCCATGGAAGAAATTTTATGGGCAATAGTGATGTAGAGATGGTGATTCTCCAACCGGAATTAAAGCCACCTGGTTATATATGTTTCTAAGTAGCGGCACAAAGGTTACACAGGTTCTAAGGGTTGAAAAATATATATAAAACTTTATTGATCGACAACAGTGAATTGTTTAATAGAATATCAACCTGTCAGGTGGAAGGGTGAAAATCCCAACCACTCTCATGAGAAGAATGTCTAGTTTATATAGTTATTTACTAAGCTTAGATTAGATGCGGCACAAGGCCAGAAGTATTGGGCACCCAATGAGAATCGAACTCATTAACAATGGTCTGCAAATCTAGCTTGCTAACCATTACACCATGTGAGGTGCCCAAATCTAGTTTATATAGCAATGTATTCATCTCTGATTGGTCAATAATTATTAACACAACAATTTAAATTAGCCAATCAACAGCTACACAAATGAGAATTCCAGTGTTCATTTTCATTGACTAACACCAAACTGACTTTTAATAAAGAAGTTGCAATTCACAATCAACTGGTACATCAATAATAGAGATTCAGTCTCTATTTGTCTGTAATCAAAACTATGTTACTGCTTACATCACAATTACCAAAATCGTCAATACATAGAATAAAGAACAATTAATATTAATAAAATAGATAAAAAAAACTGTTCTTTAAACTATATATTATCTAAATGAATAAAATATGAAAAACTATGAAATTAATTAAAAAATTGTATTAGTTTAAAGTCCTATACCACCTCATTCCACCCGGCTGGAAGTCACGTTTGTTTTCTTAATCTACCCCAAATGATAGCCTTTTTCTTTAAATATAATATTAAACATATTTAGCAGTCTTTGATGTATGGGAAATAAAAGGTAAATTTTAATGAAAAGACCATTTTTAGACATTTATATATATCCTTATAGGAATGGTGCTCAGGACTTAGAAAATTCTCAACAGGATGTTAAGAGTTAAAAGGAAAAAATTATTTGCAAAATTCGTAATCAATTTTTTAAATCATTTTTTTACTCTCACCCTTTTTTCAGTAACAAGAAGTTAACTAAAAGTTTACAAATAAATAAATACATAAGATTTTGTGTAAAATGTATGTGTAAAATATTCAAAATAATTATTTAATAAATAATAGATGTGCACATTTTATTTGACGGGGGACCGAATTAAGTTTAATTTAAAATGTTTTTATTTTTTTTACTCCTTTAATAAATTTGATGATTTTACTTATTTATAATAAAAACCCTCTGACATTGAATTTCTAACTCCACCCCACTTAGGCAATATCTTTCAAAAGTGAATTTTTACACTGCCCATAGGGCATTTTTTTGCTAGTATTAACAATTAACATCCCTTTTTTTTTGTTTTTTTAGAGAAATGTATATTTTTCATTTGGTTTTTATGTTGGAAGAATGTTTGTATGTAATTGAAACTTTTGGGGTCAAGTATATACTAAGTGACCTTTACTTTATTCATCTTTTATACTTCACTCTTATGTTTTGCCTGTTATTAAAGCAACAATTCTTCCAAGCCATAGTTGTATTAGTATTACTGTACGGCTGCATCACTTGGACTCTAACCAAGTGCCTAGAGGAGAGTTTGACAAGAATGCTGTGAATTGTCTTAAATAAATAATGGAAACAGTGCTCCACAAAAAGGCAGTTATACAACAGCCACTCTCTCTCTATCACAAGTGATGTTCTCATGTGGACACCTGCACTGCACATGGGCACATCAGTATGGGCCATCCAGCAAGAATCTACATGAATCAGCTCTGAGCAGATTCTGGATGCTGTGAGAGATTGTCATTGCGATCTGTGCTGCCAGCATGATATGATGATGAAATATTAAACATTGAATTAAACATTAATGAAATAATAAACATTATTAATGATTATAATATTTATAAAAATTTATAAAAGAATTTTAAAAAATTTATAAAAATTATAATGATTATTATTAATGAAATATTAAACATTTAATAATCATTATATAATAATTATTATTAATAAATATTTATATAATAATTATTATTAATGAAATATTAAACATTTAATTAAACATTAATATTAAACATTTTAATTGTGTTGGATCTCTCTATGTCTATTTGTTTTTGACTATTTTTCACTTCTGAATCCAAAAATCATCCCGCCCTGTCGGCTGGGATGTTAGAATGCACCGACTGCACCTCTGCAGAGGGGTAAGACTCCCCCAATGGGGCCACCTGTTGGCCGTGGATGGCGACCTGTGATGCTTAAGGATAGAGCCCAGGTGGATGAGCAGTCCATGACTTGCAATACTCCACTTTGGCCCTATCTTGGGCTAGACGGGCGGTCGGAGAGGCCCCCTCCGATCAATCGCCTGGTCACGACAAGCGCTAGCACCTATATGATTTTCCCAACCTTATTGCCCTTATGGCAAGCCCCAACCCCTTTTTATCATATGGGTGCTAGAAGGCGGTGGCTGAGGGTCTACATGTCCTGGGAATGATGTTAAACTCTATCTGATGGTGAGGTTCCAGTTTTGGAGGTTTGGGGAATGTGGAGCACTCCTTCATCACCATTGCTCCCTGGTCCACTCTGACCCGGAGTGGTAGTACCTGTTAGGGTCCCATCTATGGGTTAAATAGAAAAATGTATTTAAAAAAAAGTTGTATTATTCATTAAGAATTGATTTATTTCAAAATTTTATCGGCATTAAATGTCCCACTGAGGTTGATATGCGGTAAAACAAATCAAACCAATCAAACTGATTGTCTAATTGGGACTGCACCATATAAATTATCATTTTGGAGGAGTACACACTTTAAACTCTGCTTTGAGCTATCAATGAACAGCCACTATTCAGTTGAGTTGTAGATTGGAATTCCCAATTCCTACTGTAAACCCTGTATGTCATGGCAATGTATAAAGCGACTGTCACTTTGAAAGTACTGCAGGAAACCACTTTCTCTCAATCAAAAGTTTTCTCCTTTTTCAAACAAGGTTTTCTTATGCTAGGAATTCTGAAGCCTTTTTTGATAATCCGAAAACTTGAGAATGTTGAATGAAAACTGCCACTGGGATTTCAGATTTTATATGGTGAGGTTTTAATTAAACCAAAGTAACAGTCTGTGCAATTATATTTTGGCTCTCACCAAAATCATAGGTATACCAAATGCCCACTTATCACGTGTTCCCTTGATCCACATCCATAAACTCTCAACAGACTGCTTGCACATCTTGTGAGGGGCCAAAGGTTTGTCTTAATCACCAAGTTTTAATTTAAAATATGCAAAATAGACTAACTTCACAATTGTACTGATGTTTGCTCTATGACTGGTAATCAACCTAAAATTCTCCTTTTTGATAAAATAATGAATGCAATCAATTGACTTGTCCTATAACTTACAAACAATACAATTGTGCTTATTTGGAGAGAAAGCTGTAGAGAAAAAACTTGACATGATACAAGAAAATAGACTGTAGTTTTGAAATCAGCCAATTTTAGTCTAAATCAAATGAAAAATCAAATTCAACAGAAATGATGTCCAAAATTGTTCTCCAATGTTATCATTAATATTATTATTAATCATTATTGTCATCAGTATTATTTTCTCTATTGTTATTGGTGTTTTTTCATTATTATTATTATCATTATTATTATTATTATTATTATTATTATTATTATTATCATTATTTACTCCTTTTGAGTTTTCACATCAGTGTTAGCTGATGGTCTTTCACTGGAGTCTGAGTGACAGCAAGTCTCCTCAGGTCTCCAGGACTCTTCTGAGTATTCTGGCAGATTGCAGCAGTGCAGTGTTCTTCTTATTATCATTATTATTATTATTATCATTATTATTATTATTGTTATTATGATTATAATTATTATTATTGTTATTATTATTATCATTATCATTATTATTATTGTTATTATTATCATAATTGTTATTATTATTATCATTATTATTATTATTATTATTATCATTATTGTTATTTACTCCTTTTGAGTTTTCACATCAGTGTTAGCTGATGGTCTTTCACTGGAGTCTGAGTAACAGCAAGTCTCCTCAGGTCTCCAGGACTCTTCTGAGTATAGTGGCAGATTGCAGCAGTGCGGTGTTCTTATTATTATTATCATTATTATTATTATTATTATTATCATTATTATTATTATTATTATTATAATTATTATTATTGTTATTATTATTATCATTATCATTATTATTATCATTATTATTGTTATTATTATCATAATTGTTATTATTATTATTATTATTATTATTATTATTATTATTATTATTATTATCATTATTGTTATTTACTCCTTTTGAGTTTTCACATCAGTGTTAGCTGATGGTCTTTCACTGGAGTCTGAGTAACAGCAAGTCTCCTCAGGTCTCCAGGACTCTTCTGAGTATTCTGGCAGATTGCAGCAGTGCAGTGTTCTGAATGGTTTCAATCCTTCCTCTGATATCCAAACTTTCCAAGCCCTTTTCTAATCCTTTTGGGACTGTTCCAAGTGCACCAACTACAATCGGTATCACTTTCACATTCCATAACCTTTTCAGTTCTCTGGCAAGGTCCAGATATTTGTCTATTTTTTCATTTTCCTTTAACTTCACCCTGTGATCTGCTGGCACTGCAAAATCCACCAGTTGACAAGTTCTTTCTTTTTTGTTTATCAACACTAGGTCTGGTCTTCTTGCTGGGATAAGGTGATCCGTTTTTATCTCAAAGTCCCAGAGAATTTTGTGCGTTTCGTTCTCAAGAACAGATTCTGGTTTATGCATATACCATTTTGTTGTGTGGTCAAAATTTAATTTTTTGCATAATTCCCAGTGGATCACCTTCCCAACCCAGTCGTGTCTAGTTTTGTATTCTCGTTGTGCTAGTTTGCTACATTCGCAGATTAACAGTCTCATCTCTATTACCGCAAAGTCTACATTTACTATTCTGTTGGGTCTTATCAATTTTCGCTTTGATGTAGTTTGTCCTTATGGCATTATTTTGTGCAGCAATTATAAGTGATTCTGTTTCTCTTTTGAGGTTTCCCTTTCTTAACCATGTCCAAGTCTTTTCATGTGCAACCTCTTCTATTTGTCGTTTGAAGCGTCCGTATAATTGTTTTTCTTCCCATTTTTGTTTTCTAGTCTTTGTCGTTTTTCTGTTTGTCCATCTGCCGTTTCTACTATTGTTGGCCGCCATAAGTAGTTTGTCTTTGCTCTTCCTTGTGTAATCTTCAAGTTGCTGGATTGTGGTTTCTACGCATTCCTCTATGTTGGCAAGACCTCTTTCCCCTTCCTTTCTTGACACATACAATCTATCTCTATCATCTCTAGGGTGGAGAGCCTTGTGCATGGTCATTAATTTTCTCGTCCTTTGGTCTATTATTGTTATTATTATTATAATTATTATTATTATTATTATTATTATTATCATTATTATTATTATTATATTGGTTTGTGTTCTCAAGTTCTAAATGTTCCTTTAGGAATAATTTTGTTTGCTGTTGAAATGAAAACATTGCTTTCTTCTTTCATCCATTCCATCTGAATTTAAGAACATATGCATTTAAATTCCAGCAACATATCCAGATAGAACATATGGTAAACATATTGCTTCTTTGAAATTAATGGTCCTGGAGAATAATTCTAAAAGATTGAGAGAGAGCCTGAACCTACTCCCCATAATCTCGCCACCACCACAAAAACAAAACAAACAGACAAACAAACAAAAAAAAAAATCTCTAATTACATTATTTAAAAAAAAAATTAAACCATTGTAGTCTAAAGTAATTTAAGATGCATCAAACGCAGTAAGATCAGTCTGAATGTTATTCAGCTTATTAATCCATTTTAATTGTAGGCTATTTAAGGCTATGTGCCAGTCCATCTTGTAGAGTGCTGAAGGGGTGCTAGCTACTCTACAACAAGTGGGAACTGGTGTCTGAACATACAGTGAACATGATTCCCTAACCCCTATTGAAGTCAGCCTACTGTTGGTTTGAATAACAGCAGCTAAGTACCACTCAAGCAGTGTCCAAGACAGTTGGTATAAATAGGACTCAAGAATGATCCATCCATGAAACTGGGTGACTTGGGTGATTCCATTCCTTGAGTTCTGATTGGCTGCTTGACTGCTTGATTTGAATGACATTGTGGAGTCTTATATATACTCTGTCATTTTGCAGTGGACTTTGTGGCTTTCGGGATTGTATTCAGTTACAACCATTTGCTGCCTTGTCTTCCCAGTTCGACGGTAATTGGACTTTAATTATTTTTCAACCCCTATGCATAAAATGAATAGAGACTGGTATTTGAACATACAGTGAACATGATTCCCTAACTCCTATGCATAAAATAACCCTAGATGGGTACATGCCATAAAAATCATTCAATTAATCTAATCTACCAGCATTGAGCTTATCAATTAGCTAAGATGATATGAAATCCAATAATTATGTTGTTTCTTTGACAGCATTTTTTGCTAATTTGATTGATTCTCAGCCATTCATTTCCATAAAAGCCAATTTGCTTTTTTCTTTCTTTTTTTTTTGTTCTTTTCAAAAGACAAAAAAAAACAAAACATAATCTCATCATAGAAAGGATCATGTTTATATTTACAATGTTAACAATTCATCTAATCAAATAATTTGAGATAACACTTGGATTTCATATCGAGTGATTGCAGATCACTATGGTAATTTATGAGGAAGCGTGTCCCGGTGACTATCAAAATAACAACCCCAGCTCATCGTAATTCTTGTTTATTTATCGTAATTTGTCATAATTCTTGTTTAGATATGAAGATGGATATATAGTTTGGAATAGAGACGGAGATAGATAGATAGATAGATAAACAAACAAAATAATATAGATAGATATGAACAAATGGAGATAGATATTTTCGACAAGTAAATGTATTTGGGGGGGGGGGGTCGCATCTTTTTTTGTGATTGCAGATCACTATGGTAATTTATGAGGAAGCGCGTCCCGGTCTCCTGCTTCAAAAATTGCTACCCGGTGACTATCAAAATAAAAACCCCAGCTCGTCGTAATTCTTGTTTATTTATCGTAATTTGTCATAATACTTGTTTAGATATGAAGATGGATATATAGTTTGGAATAGAGACTGAGATAGATAGATAGATAAACAAACAAAATAATATAGATAGATATGAACAAATGGAGATAGATATTTTCAACAAGTAAATGTATTGGGGGGGGGGTCGCATCTTTTTTTGTCGTAATTCTTGTTTATTGAAACTAAAAACAAGACGTTAAACAAACATGATTAAAGAGAAATCTTAGTATTTAAAGTAAAATATGAACAAATTGAGATAGATAGATAGATATGAAGATGGATAGTTTTGAATAGATTGAGCTGGGTCGTTATTTTAATAGTCACCGGGTAGCAATTTTTGAGGCAGGAGACTGTTTGTTTTATGATGTTCTACTAACATAAACAATTATTAGAGACATATTGGGGTATGTGTGTGTGTTTTGTGTTTATATTAGAAAAAAATGAAAAATGTAAAAAATGATGTAGTTATTTATTATTGGCACTTCTACCTACGATCAGAGGGTATAAGTCTAACATAAACAAAGGGGAACCACTCTTGACTGATAAATTATTCATTTATTTATTGATCTACTAGGAAAAAAGAAGACAGGGTTAGGGTTAGTTTAATGGGAAAATAAATAAATAATTTATCAGTTAAGAGTGGTTTCCCTTTGTTTATGTTAGACTTATAGGAAATAACCAATCAGAGTATCTATGTGTTCTACTAAAGATAAAAGTGCCACTTTCTACCTAAGATTAATGGGACCAAGTTACCTTTAAGCACCCCAGGGGCGACCTGGATTCAGAGGTACATGTTTCTCTTTGCACCGTCAACATCTGGTTGTTTACCAGATGATTTTTAGACACATTCTTTTAAAAAATTATAAAACTAACTGCTAACTCTAACCCCTAACCGGATGTTGACGGTGCAAAGCGAAACATGTTCATCTGAATCCAGGTCACCCCTGGGGTGCTTAAAAGTAACTTGGTCCGATTAATGTGTAGTATATGTGTGCTTTGTGAAAGGTATTAGATAAATCTGATATTAATTAGCATCTTATCTATCAACAATGTCTCTATTAAAGTCTAGCAGAATTAAATTTTCCACAGAACTGCCCATATTATTAATGCATTTAAAATCATGAAGTATGTGTTATATATCTCTAAAAATTAAAGATTTACATAGTATATGGTGGGAATAATTTGCATAATGATTTTAACAAAACTGAGTTTGATAAATAATTATTTGCTGTTACTGATTTCTAATACTGTCATGTTAGTCTCAAACGTATTAAAAGCAATCCTATATATAATCTTATATAGAAACCAATTAAAATAACATTTTGTAATATTTTTATATTCATTCTTATTTAGTTCTGTTAGTCTTTTTAATTCAATATAGTATTTTATTACATTAAAACTTAAATATTTGTGCCCAGAGGGCACATAATTTTGCTAGTATATATATATTAAAATTTAAGTGTAAAATATTCAAAATAATTATTCAATTAATAATTAATAGATGCCTGCAACATTTTATTTGAGCAGGACAGAACTAAGTTTCCATTTCAAATTATTTTATTTATCTACTCCTTTAATAAAGTTGATGATTTTACTTACTTATGATACAAACCCTCTAACATTGAATTTTTATCTCACCCCTAGGCAATTTCTTTCAAAAATTAATTTCTACAGTGCCCGGAGGGTGTTTTATTTTTTTGCTACTGTATATATAATGTACGCAGGTATGTGAACTCAAGAAACTTAAACTAAAATGTCTTCTCTCTTTTATATCAATTTATATGAATTATAAGTGATGAGCTTTAACCTGCAGCGACATACAGTTGTGTGTTTGGCTCAAATCAAATTTTCATAAGTTTTATTTCTGACTCTTTCTTTTCTGTATTGCCTTTTAAATCAAGATTTTCTTGGCCTCTTTCAAAATGTTGCATTCTATCAAATCCCTTGGTGATTTTTCTTCAAAATTCTCTTCATTGCCTTTTGAAATCAAGTACATTGCCTCTTCATGTATTCTTAATTCTGTAAGCTTCCCCATCTTTTCACATTTAAAAAATAAATAAAAGATTTTGATACTTTCATGTAATAAAGTAGTGAACCTTCATTCTTTCATACAAACTTCACAAACTCTGTCAGGCGGAGTCCCAGTGGCATAGTGGTTAAGGTGGTAATTTATGAGGAAGTACGTCCCAGTCTCCCGCCTCAAAGACTGCTACCCGGTGACTATCAAAATAACAACCCCAGCTCGTCATAATTCTTGTTTATTTATCGTAATTTGTCGTAATTCTTGTTTAGATATAAAGATGGATATATAGTTTTGAATAGACTGAGATAGATAGATAGATAAACAAAATAATATAGATAGATACAAACAAATAGAGATAGATATTTTCGACAAGTAAATGTATTTTGGGGGTTGGTCACATCTTTTTTTGTCGTAATTCTTGTTTATTTAAACTAAAAACAAGACATTAAACTAACATGAATAAAAAAAAAATCTTAGTATTTAAAGTAATATAGATAAATATGACCAAATTGAGATAGATAGATAGATGGATAGTTTTGAATAGCTTGAGCTGGGTCGTTATTTTAATAGTCACTGGGCAGCAACTCTTGAGGCAGGAGACCGGGACGCACTTCCTCATAAATTACCGGTTAAGGTGCTAGATTGTCACATTGTAGTAAGCAAGTTTGAACTCCATTTGTCCTATTATGTTCACTTTTGGACTGATACCCTTGGGAAAGGTATGCACCCCTCTCATTCCTGAGCTATGGTTAAATAGTACCACTACTGCTCTTCTACAAGAATGGTATTAAATAACTGTTGTAACCTGCTTAGCAAAATAATAGCACGGTTAGTCCAGCTGACATTAACCATGAGAAGTGATCACTTCCGCCTTTTATTCACAACTCAAAAAGATGCCACCCTGTCGGCTGGGGCATTAGAATGCACCGACTGCACCTCTGCAGAGGGGTCAGACTCCCCCAATGGAGCCACCTGTTGGCCGTGGGTGGCGAACCGTGATGCTTAAGGATAGAACCCAGGTGGATGAGCAGTTCATGACATGCAATACTCCACTTTGGCCCTATCTTGGGCTAGACAGGCGGTCGGAGAGGCCCCCTCCGATCAATCGGCTGGTCATGTCAATCCCTAGCACCTATATGATTGCCCCAACCCTATTGCCCTTATGGCAAGCCCCAACCCCTCTTTATCATATGGGTGCTAGAAGGTGGTTGCTGCGGGTCTGCATATCCTGGGAATGACGTTAAACTCTATCTGATGGTGAGGTTCCAGTTTTGGAGGCTTGGGGAATGTGGGGCACCCCTTCATCACCATTGCTCCCTGGTCCACTCTGGCCCGGAGTGGTAGTACCTGTTAGGGTCCCATCTATGGGTTAAATAGAAAAATGTATTTATAAAAAAATTGTATTATCCATTAAGAATTGATTTATTTCAAAACTTTATCGGCATTAAATGACCCACTGAGGTTGATATGCCATAAAACAAAACAAAACAAAACATCAAAAAGATGGCTGGTGCTTTCGTTTCATAACAAAAACAATGGTAGAAACGGTGCTTCCAATAACCCATGAATGTTGATATGCCATTAAAAACAAAGAAACCAAAGAAAAAAACTCTGTTTACTTTGGAATTTAGATACTTACTGAGCTTAGCTTTGTCTGACACAAGGCCAATAAAATGGAACACTTAGTGATGATTGAACCAATGTAACTCCAAGATTAACTAATTGCTCTATGCCAGAGTGTCTTATTTGGAGGCACGTAGTGTAATGGGAAGTCTTCTGTGCAGCATCCAGAATCTGCACAGAGCAGATTGATGTAGGTTTTTGCTGGTTGGCCTATACTGGTGCGTTCATGTATAGGTGTCTACAGGATAATGTCACTTATGAGTTTCTCCTTGCTTCTCTAGCAGTGTCCAGGAATAGACATTACCTATTTCACATCACAATACATAATTTTTGCAATATATGGAAATAGCCCAGCTATGGGTTAAATAGTACCACTGTTCTTCTACAAGGATGGCTTTGACATTAAATAAGCCTCGAAGGTTGATATGCCATTAAACAACAAAAACAAACTAAACCAAACTAAACATGGAAATAGACACTGTCAGATACACAGTAATAATTACTTGGATGGTGAAAGAAATATATTTTGATAGTTGCAGAGAAAATCCCTAAATCATTGGTATTTATTTATTATGTTTTTTTAAAAACATTTGCAATGGTTCATATTTTGGAATTTTTGTCAAGACAAATTTGAGAAAACAATTTAATCTCAAAAGTTTTAAACAAAAACTTATGATAGTCTTCTTTTGTTTGTTTGTGCTATTAAACTTCTTCTTGGGTGTGTGTGTCTGTGTCTGTGTCTGTGTGTGTGTGTCTGTATCTGTGTGTGTGTGTGTGTGTGTGTTGTGTGTGTGTGTGTGTGTGTGTGTCTCTCTCTCTCTCTCTCTCTGTCTGTGTGTGTGTGTGCATGTGTCTGTGTATGTCTGTGTGTGTTGTTTTTTAGATTTGGATTCTTTTGAATTTTATTCTTTATTTTCAATCTACTTTTTATTATTTATTGTATATTTTTTCTTTCTTAATGATTGTAAAATGTAGAGAAAAAAAAGAGTTAAAAAATTGATAAGATATATTTACTTTCTAATTAGATTTAAGATTTTGGGTTTTATCTGAAAAAAGAATGTTTTAATTCCTATGTTTTATTTTTATTTTGTGGTTTTCTTATCATGCAAAAAAAAAACTCTAAAAAGACAAAAACAAATTTAATATATGCAACAAAATTGGCATATTATTGCTGAACCATTCAATAATAATGTTTTTACCATTTTATTGAAAGATTGTATATTGAGCTGATTTTGTGTTTGTATTTATTATCTCCCTTTTATTGAGCTCTTCATTGAAGATAGCAAAAGAAATAAATTTCCTGTTCTTCCAGATGTGCCCATTGTGAGATTGTCATCTTCTTCCATATTAGATTTACCTTAAGATCTTAAGTAATTTATGATTGAATTACTCTTTTAGCCAATGAATCTCATGGGCATAGTTACTAATATTGTGTTTGATATTGGTTTAAATGTGTTGTTGATGTAAGAGAAAGTTTAACATTGACTCTGAAAATAATGTAGTGAACAGTAATATGCACAAAGTAAGGGCTGGGTTAGCTCGGTTGGTAGAGCATTCGGCTAGAAACCACAAGATTCCTAGTTCAATACCGGCCCTCACCAACTCAGAGTACGAGTAGCTCAGGGATCTGTGCAGTAAAGTAAGGAGCTGATGGTAGGTGTAGCGCTCCACCTCAGATGCAAAAACAATCTCCTTGATCTAGCACTAGTGAAAAGGGGATAGAATCCCTGGCTGATACCAACTTTAGGACATCCCGATGACTTTACTTACTTTTTTTACTTAATGTTGGTTTAAAATGAAAATTAAAAGCATCAAGTTACTTGTGATGATAATGATGATAATAATAATAGTGAAAAGGGGATAGACTCCCTCACTGTCTGGCTGATACCAACTTTAAGTCACCCTGACGACTTTACTTTATTACTATTGTTATTATTATTATTATTATTATTAATAATAATATTAATATTAATAATAATAATTTAATTAAACAATTATATCAGTTGTAATTAAATCAGTTCTTATTCTTGTTCTTGTTCTTTATCGCTCACTGATTGGCTGATACCGACTTTAGGCCACCCTGACGACTTAATAATGACAAAACTGATCGATATACATGACAATACAAATATTTATTAAATTAAAACAAGTAGCTAGATGGGAACTACACGAGGATGCTGTGTACTGTCTTGAATAAATCTTGGAAGCATCACCCGACAAAAATCAGGTTTTGCGGCCACGTGCCTCCAGTTTCATAAACCATTCAAGTAAGATGAACAAAACAGGCTGGGTACTGCTGGAGAAGCAAGGCTGAACTCATATGTGACATTCTCCTGTGGACATCTACACATGGACACACCAGTGTAAGCTGACCAGCCAGCAAAAACCCACTCCAGTTGTGTGTGAATTCTGGATGCTGTGCAGAAGACTGCCAGAGGTGATGACCAATAGGGATGAGGGTAAGAGAAGTCATGGGTATCTGTGGTGTCAGTATGACTTGATGATGATGAAATATTATGGCATTAACTTTAGGCGTATATTTGACACTCGGTTGAATAGAGGTTAATTTTCAGTTTGGCTTGTGTGTGTTGTATGTGAGTCTAGTAGCTTATCACCCTAGGAGGTTTGAATCAAAAGAGGCAGGATCTTAGGACTTCTGTCTTTTATATCTCCAGGCTGCTATCATGGTATTTACCTCATCCCCCACTTGTACAGGTTAGGCACAAGGCCCTATTAACGTGGGACCACCCACAAGCCGAGACTCATGGGTGGCAGGTGGAAAAAATTGCGTCGATCCCGTTGGCATTCACCCTCAAGGGGGGCGCCTCAGGCGCTGGGCAATAAATCCAGCCCTGCCCCTTTAAATCAAGGGGGCAGGTATTGCCTGGGGGAATAGCCCCCTGGGATCGACGCTATTAACTTGTAAAGATCCAGGGCTGAAGCCAGTGGACCCCACCATGAGGGCGGGTCTAATAGCTGCTGCTATCATACATGTGTCAAGACACTACATTTTATTGTGGTTCCTTAAGAATTAATTTCATTGTGTTGTTTTTTTTTTTTAATAACAATGTCTTGGCCACCATAATTGTTATACTGATGTTTATATGATATTTGTTATAGTTTAGAATAACAAATCTTTGGTTAAATCGAACTTAACGGACCTAGATTCTACCATCGTATGTCACCCCACCGAAAGAAAAAAAACAAAAAATTAGGGAATTAACCGAATTTAATGAAATTTTCAGTGTTGATATATTAATGAATAAAAGATATAATGCACCAGTTATTTTATTTAAAAAAACTTTTACATTTTTTCAGGTCAGTTAACATTGAACAACGTATCTTTGAGGTGTAACACAGATTCTCAAGATATACGTGGTTCAAATTTAACTGATCTGAAAAAATGTAAAATTTTTAAATAAAATAACTGGTGCATTATATTTTATTCATCAATATATCAATACTGAAAATTTCATTAAATTCAGTTAATTCCATGATTTTTGGTAATTTTTATTTTCTTTCAGCGGAGTGACATACAATGGTGGAATTTAAGTTCAATTTAACCCAAATCTTCTTTTTAGGGAACATACACTTGTGGTGCCTCATTTTCTAAAGAAAAAAATTAAAAGAAAAATTTCCTTATTTTAAAATAAATATTCATGAACTAATTACGTTTCTGGAGGAATGACATGCAATACTCCACTTTGGCCCTATCTTGGGCTAGACGGGCGGTCGGAGAGATCCCCTCCGATCAATCGGCTGGTCACGTCAAGCCCTAGCAACTATATGATTTTCCCAACCCTATTGCCCTTATGGCAAGCCCCAACCCCTTTTTATCATATGGGTGCTAGAGGGCGGTGGCTGTGGGTCTACATGCCCTGGGAATGACGTTAAACTCTATCTGATGGTGAGGTTCCAGTTTTGGAGGTTTGGGGAGTGTGGAGCACCCCTTCATCACCGTTGCTCCCTGGTCCACTCTGACCCGGAATGGTAGTACCTGTTGGGGTCCCGTCTATGGGTTGAATAGAAAAACATGAGTTTATAAAAAAATTGTATTATCCATTAAGAATTGATTTATTTCAAAACTTTATCAGCATTAAATGACCCACTGAGGTTATATGCCGTAAAACAAACCAAACAAAAAAAACAAAAAACATTTGCATATAGATTTTATATACTAAATGTAACAGATATTATGGGATAGAGTTAGTACTGTTTTGTAACACTTTTATTCCAATAATCACAAAAGTTAAGTAATGAGTATCAGATAATTGCACACATTTAATTCAAACAAGTAAGGAAGTACTTAAATGTTTTCTTTTTTTGTTTAACCATTTTTATGGCAGATGTCCGTGTCAAGTATTAAATCCTACTCAGGATCTTGGGATACTTTTGAGGCTGAATGTGCAAAAAATTGTTTTATATGACCAAAGGAGAAGGAAATTCCAAGTGTCCTCACAAACTGCAGTAAATTCCTAGCATCTGTTAATAATACCAAAAAAGGATTTAACAGCTGCAGAAAATGTGCCATAACAGACATTGTACTGCCTTTTTATTTTCTGCTTTTTCTTCTGCTATGCAATTAATCCACTTATTTAGGATAAGATTATATATAATATATATATATATATATAATATATATATATATAAAATAAAATTCTCATTATGTTTGCATTTACCAACCCTTCCACACAAGCAGAAAGCGACACATGGTCAATTTCTTAAGCAGAGTTTAACAGGTTTGAATTCAGAGTTTTCCTTCTACTAGACTGGTTGTCTAGCCAAGGTTAAAGAGCCCAGTCAGCTCTGCTATTTACCCATAGCTGGAGGGAGAATTGGATTGATACCTTTCCCAAGTGTATTAGTGCTATGTAAAATGCTTCGTCCAGGATTTGAACGTGTCCATTTCCTACGACTCTAACCATTGTAACTGGAGGTGCCCTCGATGTTGTCAAAGGAAATGGACACGGCAATACGAGTTCAAATCCTGGATGTGACTGGTTGCATTTCATATGGCACTAATACTCTTGGGAAAGGTATGAATCCAATTATTCTCCCTCTAGCTATGGGTAAATAGTAGGGTGGACTAGGCTCTTTAACCTTGGTACGGCAACTGGTCTAAGAGAAGGAATACTCTGAAATCAAACCTGGTTAACTTTGCTTAAAAATTGACCTTGTGTCACATCCTGTTTGTGTGGAGGGGTTGGTAAATACATATATGTATGTAACTGTAACCCAGCAAAACTGGCACATCATCATACTGAGATTTTCATTAGAAAACTACACTTAGAGAATAAAGCAATTTGCAGTCCAATTTGCAAATGGATGATAATTTTGTGGGGTCTGTATTAGTTATGAATTTCATTTCTTAATTATCCAAATTCTTGATATAACAATTGTTAATCATTCCATAGGTGATTGAGTTATCAAAAACAACATTAAACTCTGGAATGGTTAACAATAATGTTTATTACCTTTTATACAGGGAAATATAATGAAAAGTAAGAATGTTGTATACTCATATACACCCACATCATACGTCGGGTATATAATAAAGAGAGAGAGAAAGAGAGAGAGAGAAAGAGAGATGATAGTTCCTCTGGACTGATTTCTTTTCAGCTTCTGCTGGTAAAGTTTTTAAGTGCCATCTTTGGCCAGTTGAAATAGGGCTTAAAGAAAGTCCTATGTTATGGGATCGTTTGGTGATCCTTTGGTAAGCCTATAAGTCCTATCCTGTGTAATTGTAAAGGTCCAGTGATTTAATCCTATGTCTTTCATCAATGAATGTTGTAGTAATTATGACTAGTAGGGTGAGTTAAGTATTGTATCAGCCTCAGAGTACTGCCAGTGATTGGCCAAGGAATAAATCACATGATCTTGCCTAGTCTATAAGTATGGGTGAGGATCTAGCACACACCTTATATGCCAAAATTGTCAACAGATTTTCTTTGTTAATTCTTGTTATAGGCTTCGCTGGTCATTGTTTTTAATATTTAATTAATAACAAAACTTAGTGTTTCTTATAATAAATCTTTATTCTCAACCCTGCCAATTTTGATTCCGCCACGGGGAGTCTGACCCTGGGAGCTGACAACATGTCTACGCTCCTTGAAAGCTGTCTTGAATCTGACTAACAACTTATTCTCACATGTCTGTAATGGCGTGTCTTTAAGGGGTCAAAGGTTATTAACCGTCCATAACTGTTGGTAATTTTCCATGGACCCCACGATTTTAAGTCAAACAGGCCTTAATTTAAATATTCTAACTACAGGTACGTTATTAAATTATGACTGCTCATAAATTATGTATCAAGAATAGGAAGAAGAACTAACAGTTGTTACAAAGCAGTAATAGCTAGTCTATTGTCAGCAAGACTAGCTACAAATTGTCTCATGTAGTCAGTATTTTGTTATTCATGCCTTTCGTTGGACAAGTCCAACTTCTTGTTAGGAAATATTTTCGCTCACAACAACAGATGTGCTTGAATACAAAATGGTGTCTACCTTATTTAGGAAGAGCCAGTGTACAAGGGTAATAACTCTTATATATAAAAATAGTTGTTAACAATGGTGATAACTATGAAATGCTCATTAGAATCCTTTGCTCCATTGCATGAGTGGTCATGTTAGTCTGGGAGAGAGTGGTGGTGGTCATGTTAGTGTATGGGAGAGGGTGGTAGTGGTCTTGGTAGTGTATGGGTGAGGGTGGTGGTGGTCATGTTAGTCTGCGGGAGAGGGTGGTGGTGGTCATGTTAGTCTGCGGGAGAGGTGGTGGTGGTCATGGTCATTGTAGTGGGAGAGGGTGGTGGTGGTCATGTTAGTCTGTGGAAGAGGGTGGTGGTGGTCATGTTAATCTGTGGGAGAGGGTGGTGGTGGTCGTGTTAGTCTGTGGGAGAGGGTGGTGGTGGTCATGTTAGTCCTGTGGGAGAGGTTGGTGGTGGTCATTGTAGTGTATGGGAGAGGGTGGTGGTGGTCATGTTAGTCTGTGGAAGAGGGTGGTGGTGGTCATGTTAGTCTGTGGAAGAGGGTGGTGGTGGTCGTGTGTTAGTCTGTGGGAGAGGGTGGTGGTGGTCATGTTAGTCTGTGGAAGAGGGTGGTGGTGGTCATGTTAATCTGTGGGAGAGGGTGGTGGTGGTCGTGTTAGTCTGTGGAGAGGGTGGTGGTGGTCATGTTAATCTGTGGGAGAGGGTGGTGGTGGTCATGTTAGTCTGTGGAAGAGGGTGGTGTTCATGTTAATCTGTGGGAGAGGGTGGTGGTGGTCATGTTAGTCTGTGGTGGTGGTCATGTTAGTCTGTGGGAGAGGTGGTGTGTGGTCATGTTAGTGGTATGGGAGAGGGTGGTGGTGGTGGTCATGTTAGTGTATAAGAGGGTGGTGGTGGTGGTGGTGGTCATGATAGTGTATGGAAGAGGGTGATGGTCATGTTAGTGTATGGGAAGGGTGGTGGTGGTCATGTTAGTATGAGAGAGGGTGGTGGTGGTCATGTTAGTGTATGAGAGAGGGTGGTGGTGGTCATGTTAGTGTGTGGTGTGGTGTGGTCGTGTTAGTCTGTGGAGAGGGTGGTGGTGGTCATATTAGTGTATGAGAGAGGGTGGGGTGGTCATGTTAGTATATAGGAGAGGGTGGTGGTGGCCATGTTTGTCTATGGGAAAGGGTGGTGGTAGTCATGTGATCAATATAAGAATTAAATTTTGATTTTTCATCCAATCACCTGATCACATGTGAATTAAAAAACATTGATTTCATATAAAGATTTCCTTTTGAGGTTGAGTATTATTATTATTAGTTTTGATGAAGTAAAAAAACTCTTTTAAATTTTCTACAGAATAAATCTTCAGCATTTATTACTAATGTAGGTGATATGTATCTGCTAATAATATTTTAATTGCTATTTCATCCTGTTTATAATTGGAATGCATTTCGTTGCTGCTGCTCTGCTGCAAAAAAAAAAAAAAAGAAGGTTAATGATACTTTTTTGTTTTAAGTTTGGATTATACGTTAGCAGAATGTGACACAAGGTCAATTTATTAAGCAGAGTTTAACAGGTTTGAATTCAGAGTTTTCCTTCTCGTAGACTGGTTGCCTAACTAAGGCTAAAAAGCCCAGTCTGCCCTACTATTTACCCATAGCTGGATGGGGAGTTGTTGGATTCATACCTTTCCCAAGGGTATTAGTGCTATGTGAAATGCAAACAGCCTTGTCCAGGAATTGAACTCAGGTCAATGAGTCCATTTCCTATGACTATGACCATTACACCCACACCTCCATGATTGTCTGGATTATTCCTTGTTATTTTTAATGAAAAGTCTGTATTTACCCAACCCCTCTGCCACAGCTGATTTGAATCTAGTTTTCTTTCTCTTAGATTGGTTGTCATACTGTTGGGATTATCTTCCCTTTGCCTGGAAGAGTTATCTTCCCGCCGGGGTTTTCTGTGCCGACCACCAGGAGGTCTGGTATTTAAGCGCGAGGTTCAAACTCTTCTGCTCTTTTGGGTGCTTGGTCACAAACGAACTCACATGGGCTATACACTGTCTACCCCTTTCTCGTTGGGGGCTTCTGCCCCCCCCATCACTAGTAAGTGAATTATACTGCATGGACTATCCATTAACTCCTATATTTTACATGTTCATTTAGGTATCTCTTTTATACCTAAACATTGTATTTCCATACTTAAATGTGTCCTTTTATTATTTCTATTTTACGTATTCTCTACTATGTATCATGTATTCCTATTTTATGTATCGTTTCCATGTGCCTGTATTAAAGTCCATCTTGTTATATGTTTAACACCCTTGTCGGAGTTTGTTTCGTTTCAACAAGTTATAACATTATTATAACCTTGAACCTTACAATACTAATTTATATTTACCAACCCCTCCACATGAATAGGATGTGACACAAGATCAATTTCTTAAAGTTTAATTTCAGAGTTTTCCTTCTTGAGTGGTTGCATAACTACGGTTAAAGAGCCCAGTCTGCCCATAGCTGGAAGGAGAATAGTTGGATGCATGCCTTTCCCAACTGCTACCTGAAATGCAAAAAGCCTTGTCCAGGATTTGAACTCCTGGTACCATATCAATTTCCCCTCAATGATAGCCATTGCACCACATGCCTCCATTCATAGTCATACTAATACTAAACAATCCAGTCTGTCCTAATATTTACTCAATAGTTGGGGGGTGGGGGAGGGCAACTGATTGGGTTCATGACTTTCCCCAAGGGCATTAGTGTAAAGTTAAATACAAACAGTCATGACCAGGGATTGAACTTGCTTTGCTGGTCTGTTTCCTTCTAACGGTTTGTAATAAAATGTTATTTTTATTTGCCTGTCTCTGATTTGGTTGGGAAAATCCATTATTGATTTCTGTTTGTTTGATGTTGTTTAATTCTTTGAAGAATAATATTTGTGAGGAGGAAATTAATTTGGTTTGATTAATAAAGATTTTTTTATGACAGTAATTTTGTATCTTTGTGCTCATCTCACTGTGACAGTTAAAGAGGCAAGAATTGTTTTTATAATAATTCTCTTTTGTTTGTTACTTTATTGACTCTTAGACAAAATCATGATGAATGTTGGCATATAAATCCTTTTAACCCCAAGGAATGTTTTAAAGGTATTGGGTAGTTGGGGGTGTAAGGAACATTTTGATTTTAAATTGATATGGAAGGTCTAATTTGTCTTGAAAGCAAATCAATTTGGTATCTGCAGGAGGGTCCAGAACATTTTGTAAAAAAGCACTTAAAATATTTGGGCTTAAAATTGATCTGGAGGGTCTAATTTGTCTTGAAAGCAAATCAATTTGGCATCTGCAGGAGGGCACCCTCTGGGGGCAGGAGGGCCCAGAACTTTTTGTAAAAAAGCACCTGAAACATTTGGGTTTAAAATTGATCTGGATGGTCTAATTTGTCTTGAAAGCAAATCAATTTGGCATTTACAGGAGGGCACCCTCTGGGGGCAGGAGGGCCCAGAACTTTTTGTAAAAAAGCACCTGAAACATTTGGGCTTAAAATTGATCTGGAGGGTCTAATTTATATTGAAAGCAAATCAATTTGGCATCTGCAGGAGGGCACCCTCTGGGGGCAGGAGGAGCCAGAACTTTTTGTAAAAAAGCACCTGAAACATTTGGGCTTAAAATTGATCTGGAGGGTCTAATTTATCTTGAAAGCAAATCAATTTGGCATCTACAGGAGGGTACCCTCTGGGGGCAGGAAGGTCCAGAACATTTTGTAAAAAAGCACCTGAAACATTTGGGCTTAAAATTGATCTGGAGGGTCTAATTTATATTGAAAGCAAATCAATTTGGCATCTGCAGGAGGGCACCCTCTGGGGGCAGGAGGACCCAGAACTTTTTGTAAAAAAGCACCTGAAACATTTGGGCTTAAAATTGATCTGGAGGGTCTAATTTATCTTGAAAGCAAATCAATTTGGCATCTACAGGAGGGTACCCTCTGGGGCAGGAAGGTCCAGAACATTTTGTAAAAAAAGCACCTGAAACATTTGGGCTTAAAATTGATCTGGAGGTCTAATTTATATTGAAAGCAAATCAATTTGGCATCTGCAGGAGGGCACCCTCTGGGGGCAGGAGGAGCCAGAACTTTTTGTAAAAAAGCACCTGAAACATTTGGGCTTAAAATTGATCTGGAGGGTCTAATTTATCTTGAAAGCAAATCAATTTGGCATCTACAGGAGGGTACCCTCTGGGGGCAGGAAGGTCCAGAACATTTTGTAAAAAAGCACCTGAAACATTGGGCTTAAAATTGATCTGGAGGGTCTAATTTATATTGAAAGCAAATCAATTTGGCATCTGCAGGAGGGCACCCTCTGGGGCAGGAGGACCCAGAACTTTTTGTAAAAAAGCACCTGAAACATTTGGGCTTAAAATTGATCTGGAGGGTCTAATTTATCTTGAAAGCAAATCAATTTGGCATCTACAGGAGGGTACCCTCTGGGGGCAGGAAGGTCCAGAACATTTTGTAAAAAAGCACCTGAAACATTTGGGCTTAAAATTGATCTGGAGGGTCTAATTTATCTTGAAAGCAAATCAATTTGGCATCTACAGGAGGGCACCCTCTGGGGGCAGGAAGGTCCAGAACATTTTGTAAAAAAGCACCTGAAACATTTGGGCTTAAAATTGATCTGGAGGGTCTAATTTGTCTTGAAAGCAAATCAATTTGGCATCTGCAGAGGAACATACCCTTCCCATGGGAGAGGGAGTTCTTGAAACTTTTCAGAGTAAAATTAATTGGAAAGGTTTAATTTATGCAAAAAGGAAATAAAATTGGCATCCGAAGGAGTACTCTTTTTTTTTTTTTTTTAATCTCCACCCTGTTGGCTGGGACTAAAGAACATGATGATTGCACCTTTGCAAAGGGGTAAGACTCCCCACCTCTCCAATGGAGCTACCTGTTGGCCATGGGTGGCAACCTGTAATGCCTGAGAACTGAATTGTAGGGGTGGTCGGAGAGGCCCGATCAGATCAGTCAGCTGGTCAAGCCCTAGCAGCTATATGATTGTCCTGATTGTATTCTTCAAATTACTCATGGCAAAAACCCAAGCCTTTTTATCATATGGATTCTAGAAGGTGGTGGCTGAGATTCAACCGCCAGTATTTACTAATACACATGAAGTTAATGAAAATTATTTCTATAAACAAATCATATATATATATATATATATATATAATCCAAAAGTCCTGAGGAGAAATCTTCCTTACGACACAAGAGTTTTATTTAAACAAAACCAAGTCGCAGTTTGAGAGCTCAATGTGTGCTCTTAATGTTAGAGTCACAGAGCAAATATATGAGTAAAGAAATAACAAAAGACTTAGAGATTTAGAATTATAGTCTATTTCAGGGAGCTTAGACAAATAGTCTAACTCTCCCGACTCATCAGATGCGATGAAATAGACTATAATGCTAAATCTCTAAGTCTTTTGTTATTTCTTTACTCCTATATATATATATATATATAATAAAAATTTATCCCTTAAAGTGATTTCCAATCCACCTATCAACAGATAACTACAAACAACCTACTGTCAAAATCAAGAAAAATCCTTGCAAAAAGACATTGCAAAAAATTTGACTATCCCTCACAACCTACTGCTTGGCATGAAATAACTCGAGATGGGTTGACAGGCCATTAAAATCAATCAATCAATCAGGAGGTCTCCCCAAAACTTTTTAGTATAGAATTAATTAGAAATGTTTCAGTTGTATAGAAAACAAATAAAATTGTTATCTGTAGGCACAAAAGTCAAAGTTGATTTAGGAAACTGTTAGGGAGAGTTATCAGAGTTATCTCCCCCTAACGATTCGAACTGGACTCTCTAAAGAGGAGGGGGAAACAGACTGCACAGCAGATCAGAACTGAGCAGGTGACAGACTTGTATCGAAACATCAAGCTAGAACTCTAATCCAAACCCATCCACTGTATTCCCTGTCAGTGAAGAATAAATAAAACAAGTATTGTTATTGTTAACAATTTCCCTGTTTTTATTATCATTTCTGTTATTCCTACATCTCGGATACAACAGAAACAAAAAAACCCAAAAAAACCCAAAGGCATGGAAGATACCAAATTTTTAGTGGCCTTTAATATAAAAGATTAAATATCTCAATTATATATCAACTAATCATCATAATGAAAACCAATAATTTTTAATTCATCATCTTTAGTCAAACATGTATAAATGAAAGACTGGTGCCTAAATGCATAATATTTGATGAGTTAGACATTTTTGATTTTCATGTTTTAATTTCATTTGTGATGATTTTAGTTAACTTTCTTTTTTGAACTGTAATTTCAAACTATTGGTTCAATCCTTTTTTCCCAACCCTATTGCCCTTATGGCAAGCCCCAACCCCTTTTTATCATATGGGTGCTAGAAGGCAGTGGCTGCGGGTCTACATGTCCTGGGAATGACGTTAAACTCTATCTGATGGTGAGGTTCAAGTTTTGGAGGTTTGGGGAATGTGGAGCACCCCTTCATCACCATTGCTCCCTGGTCCACTCTGACCCGGAGTGGTAGTACCTGTTAGGGTCCCATCTATGGGTTAAATAGAAAAATGTATTTATAAAAAAATTGTATTATCCATTAAGAATTGATTTATTTCAAAACTTTCTCTGCATTAAATGACCCACTGAGGTTGATATGCCGTAAAACGAAACAAACCAAATCAATCTGCCTTTTGGTTTGTTTTACGGCATATCAACCTCAATGGGTTATTTATTACCGACAAAATTTTGAAATAAATTTATTTCTAATGGATATTCAATTTTTTTTATAAACTCATGTTTTTCTATTTAACCCATAGATCGAACCCTAACGGGTACTACTACTCTGGGTCAAAGTGGATCTGGGAGCAATGGTGAAGAAGGGGTGTTCCACATTCCTCAGACCTCCAAAACTGGAACCTCACCATCAGATAGTTTAACGTCATTCCCAGGACATGAAGACTCTCATCCACTTCCTTCTAGCACCCATATGATAAAAAAGATTTGGGGCTTGCCATAAGGGCAATAGGATAGGGGCACTGCCTTTTGGAGTGAAATTAATCAGAAAGGTTTCATTTGAATATATGGGAAAGATGTTTGTTCTAAATCATCATTTGATGAAATTTGTACAAAGCAAAATGTCATAATCTATATATTGATACACTTGTTCCTTAATATTCCAACCATTATCATCCTGCAACAACCTCTGGTTAAAAATGAGACCGTCCTAATCATCTAAGATGAAATTTAAAAATGTTAATCCTGATTATATGGTATCGCTTAATCGCTGAATTATTATTTCTTATGAGTTTTGTCACCTCAGCTAAATAATGGACCATTCTGTTTTTTATTATAAAAAAAGATAAGGAAAAGGACATGCTACGCAGAAAACAAATAATAAGAAAGAAAGAAGGGGTGAGCACACGGAAGCGATAATGCTAATCTGTTTCAATCAAACATAATGAAAAGATGAAAAAAAAAAGTGAGAGAGAGTTAAATCAAGATTATTATAATTTTTACATATTGAACTATTTAGCAGTAGCTGTTAGGTAAACATATCAAATGTTGTAATAACTAAGTCATCATACTGTGGTATATCCACAGGTCCTGCTAGTAAATATATAAACAATTGGCCATATTCCTCTTTCATATTTAGAAAACATGTAAATAGAAAAATAATGTATCTTGTTACTATAACAATGGAATTTCTCTTTAATCTTATAAGATCAAGTTGCATGACCATTAATAAACAGATTAATAAAGTAAGATACGAGTATGTGTCTATGTATGTGTGTATATATATATTTGTATGTAAGCATGTGCTGGGATTTTTGAACTTTTTGATACTTTCTTATACATTTTTATACACATTTACTTCAAACTCTTTTGAGTTTTCTTTGTGGACTATAATGCTTCTGATTTAATAGAATAAAATAAAATTTATTTTATTTTATTTTCAAAACAGAATATGCATTTTCTAAATTAAAAAAATTTTTTTTAAATTTCAAAAAAAAAAAAAAAAAAAGATTCCGGCTATAATATTGAACGTTTCATCTGCGCCACTTTCGTCTCATAACGGTCCACTTTCACTGTTCACTCTATCATACACAACTCGCTCTTGATGAAGACCACTTCAATAAAGGGTCGAAACAGAATTCTGTCAGCGAATTTTAACATCATGTGTTTGTTTTTTCTAAATATTTATTTTACACTGTTGGATTCACTTCCATTCATTTTTCATATATATATATATATATATATATATATATATTTATGTTTTATTTTAAGTTGGGCGTTATTATGAAGCATCTAAAAATAAATGAATGAACTCGATGTTATGGAGTATTGGATTCACTTATTTTTTTATTATTATTTTTTATCATAAATTTTTGGGTTCGTTAGATACCCTTTATCAAATGACTGTTGTTCCTGTTCAACAGATCTTTTGTCTCTGTTGTTATTGACAGTGGCAGTGTCTGTAAAAAATTTATAATAATGGAGTATTCCGATGTCAGCATTCAATCCCCTCACGTGATTTTGTAATTTTAGAATCCATTTAGTTTCTGCTTGTTTTCGAGATTGCGTTGTTGGAAATGCGTGTTCTATTAGAATGCATTTGAGGTGTGTAAGGTTGTGTGGTAGGGTGTTAAAGTGAAGTGCTATTGTACTATGTGGGGATTTGAGTTTTATTGTGGATTTGTGGTTATTTAATCTTAGTCTAAAAGATGTTGATGTTTCTCCAACATATCCGCTATTTGTGCATTGTGTGCAGTATATGTATATATTTATATATATATATATATAGTGATCCACAAGTCTCTATATGTATCTGTGTGTATGTATGAGTCTATATACGTCTCTCTCTTTCTCTCTATCAATATATATATATATATATATATATATATATATATATATATATATAAGGGGCCAGGTTAGCTCAGTCGGTAAAGCGTTCGGCTAGAAACCTCAAGATTCCTAGTTCGATACCGGTCATCGCCAACTCAGCATATGAGTAGCACAGGGATCTGTGCGGTAAAGTAAGGAGCTGATGGTAGGTGTGGCGCTCCACCTCAGACACCAAAAAAACAACAATCTCCTTGGTCTAGCGCTATTGAAAAGGGATAGACTCCCTTGCTGACTGGCTGATACCGACTTTAGGCCGCCCCAACGACTTTACTTTTATATATATATATATATATATTATATATATATAAGGTTTGTTTAGATGGCTTTTTGCCGATAATTTTTTGGAGAATAAGTGCTTAATTGGAGTCGTACCTAATTTTGAAAATTAATCAATTAATAATGAATTAGGCGGGAATACCTATTAAATGTATGGCTAAACAAATCGAGAAAAATCAATCTCTGTATGTACATTTTCGGCCTATTGGCCTCAATCAGTCAGAGCTAATAGANGAGTTATCAAAAACAACATTAAACTCTGGAATCACTTTGGCCATATCTTTTGGGCTAGACGGGCGGTCGGAAGACAAAACACACACAACGAAGCCAGTGCGTGGGTGCCCCTCCGATCAATCGCTGGTCACGTCAAGCCCGTAGCACCTATATGACTTTCCCAACCTATTGCTATCATGGCATAGCCCCAATCCTTTTTATCACTTGGGGCTAGAAGGCGGTGGCTGGTGGGTCTACATGTCCTGGGAATGACGTTAAACTTCTATCTGATGGTGAGGTTCCAGTTTGGAAGGTTTGGGGAATGTGGAGCACCCCTTCCATCACATTGCCTCCCGTGCGTCCACTCTGCTGACCCGCGAGGTGGTTGTACTGCTTTAGGGTCCCTATCTTGGGTTATAGAAAACATGAGTTTATTAAAAAAATAATTGTATTATCCATAAGAATTGATTTATTCAAAACTTACTCGGCATTACTAAATAATCCACTGAGGTTGATATGCCGTAAAAAACAAAACCAAACCAAAATCATCATACTGAATTTTCATAGAAAACTACTAATGCTTTATAGAGAATAAAGCATTTGCAGTCCCATTTCAAAATGGATGCATAATTTTGTGGGTCATGTATTAGTTATGAATTGTCATTTCGTTAATTATCCAAATTTCTTGATATAACAATTGTTAATCATTCATTAGGTGATTGAGTTATCAAAAACAACATTAAACCTGAGGAATGGTTTAACAATAATGTTTATGACCTTTTATTACAGGAAATATAATGAAAAGTAAGAAGTTGTTATACTCATATACACCCACATCATAGTCTGGTATAATAATAAAGAGAGAGAGAGAGAGAGAGAGAGAGAGAGAAGAGAGATGATAGATTACGCTTCCTCTGGCTGATTTCTTTTCAGCTCTGCTGGTAAGTTTTTAAGTGCCATCTTTGCCAGTTGAAATAGGGTTAAAGAAAGTCTATGTTATGGAATCTTTGGTGATCTTGGTAGCTATAAGTCCTATCCGGTGTATTTGTAAGGTCCAGTGATTTAATCCTATGTCTCTCAATGAAGTGTAGTTTAAATTATGACTAGTGTAGGTGGGGTTAAGTATTGTATCAGCCTCAGAGTACTGCAGTGATTGGCAAGGAAAATCACAATAAATCTTGCCTAGTCTATAAGTATGGGGAGGATCTAGCACAACACCTTATATGCCAAATTTCAACAGATTTTCTTTGTAATTCTTGTATAGGCTTCGCTGGTCATTGTCTTTTAATATTTAATTAATAACAAATTTTGGTCTTATAATAAATCTTTATTCTCAACCCTGCCAATTTTGATTCCCCACGGGGAGTCTGACCCTGGGAGCTGACAACATGTCTACGCTCCTTGAAAGCTGTCTTGAATCTGACTAACAACTTATTCTCACAGTCTGTAATGCGATGTCTTTTAGGTCAAAGGTTATTAACCGTCCATAACTGTTGGTAATTTCCATGGACCCCACGATTTAAATCAAACAGCCTTAATTTAAATATTCTAACTACAGTACTTATAAAATTATGACTGCTCATAAAATTATGTATCAAGAATAGGAAGAAGAACTAACAGTGTTACCAAGCAGTAATAGCTAGTCTATTGTCAGCAAGACTACTACAAATTGTCTCATGTAGTCAGTATTTTGTTATTCATGCCCTTTCGTTGGACAGTCCAACTTCTTGTTGGAAATATTTTCGCTCACAACAAACAGATGTGCTTGAATACAAAATGGTGTGTCTACCTTATTTAGGAAGAGCCAGTGTACAAGGGTAATAACTCTTATATATAAAAATAGTTGTTAACATACGTGGTGAATACTATGAAATGCTCATTAGAATATCCTTTGCTCCATTAAGATAGAAGGCCATCGTCTAATATCTGGGAGTAGAATTAATATGTGGTATGATGTGGTCATGTTAGTCTTGGGAGAGAGTGTGGTGTGGTCATGTTAAGTGCATGGGAAGAGGGTGGTGGTGGTGGTCATTTAATCTGTGGAAGAGGGTGGTGTGCGTGGTTGATGTTAGTGTTACTGTGGAGAGGGTAGGTGGGTGGTGATGTTAGTCTGTGGGAGAGGGTTGGTGGTGGTGATGTTAGTCTGTTGGGAGAGAGTGGTGTGGTATGTTACTGTTGGGAAGAGGGTGGTGGTGTCAGTAGTCTGTGGGAGAGGTGGGGGTGGTCGATGTTAGTCTGTGGGAGAGGGTGGTGGTGCGTATGTTAGTCCTGTGGGAGAGCGGTGGTGGTGGTGATGTTAGTCTGTGGGAGAGAGTGGTGTCATGTTGTGTGATGTGGTACGTGTAGTTGTGGAAGAGGGTGGTGGTGGGTCGATGTTAGGTATAGTGGAGAGGGTGGTGGTGGTATGTTTAGCTCGTGGAGAGGGTTGTGGTGGTGATGGTGTAGTCTGTGGAGAGGGTGGTGGTGGTGGGTCATGTTGTATATTAGAGAGAGCTGGTGGTGGCCATGTTGTTATGGGAAAGGGTGGTGGTGTCATGTGATCAATATAGAATTAAATTTGATTTTCATCCAATCACCTGATTCACATGTGAATAAAAAACATTGATTCATATAAAGATTTCCTTTGAGGTTCAGTATTATTTATATTAGTGTTTGTTTCATGAAGTAAAAAACTCTTTAAAATTTTCTACAGAATAAATTTCAGCATTTATTTACTAATGTAGGTGATATGTATCTTGCTAATAATTATTTTAATTGCTATTTCATCCTGTTAATTAAATTGTGATGCTGCTGACTGCACAAAAAAAAAGAAGGTTAATGATTACTTTTTTGTTAGAGTTTGGGATTATACGTTAGCAGGATGTGACACAAGGTCAATTTCATTAAGCAGAGTTTAACAGGTTTGAATTTCAGAGTTTCCTTCTCGTAGACTGGTTGCCTAACTAAGGCTTAAAAAAGCCCAGCTGCCCTACTATTTACCCATAGCTGGAGGGGGAGTTGTTGGATTCATACCTTTCCCAGGGTATTAGTGCTATGTGAAATGCAAACAGCCTTGTCCAGGAATGAACTCAGGTCAATGAGTCCATTTCTATGACTATAACCATACACCACACCTCCATGATTGTCTGGATTATTCCTTGGTTATTTTAGATGAAATTCTGTATTTACCCAACCCTCTGCCACAGCTGATTGAATCTAGTTTTCTTTCTCTTAGATTGGTTGTCATACTGTTGGATTATCTTCCCTTTGCCTGGAAGAGTATCTTCCCGCCGGGTTACTGTGCCGACCACCAGGAGGTTGGTATTTAAGCGCGAGGTTCAAACTCTTCTCTCTCTTTTTGTGCTTCGCACAACGAACTCACATGGGCTATGCTGTTACCCTTTCTCGGTGGAGCTTCTGCCCCACCCCCCATCACTAGTAAGTGAATTATACTGCATGGACTATCCATTAACTCTTATTTTAATGTTCATTTAGGTATCTCTTTTTACCTAAAATTGTATTTCATCATAATGTGCCTTTTTATTTCTATTTACGTATTCTCTACTATTATCATGTATTCCTATTTTTGATCGTTTCCATGTGCCTGTATTAAAGTCCATCTGTTATATGTTTAACACCCTTGTCGGAGTTTGTTTCGTTTCAACAATATAACATTATATACTTGAACCTTACAATACTAATTTATATTACCCAACCCCTCCACATGAATAGGATGGTGACACAAGATCAATTTCTTAAAGTTTTAATTTCAGAGTTTTTCTTCTGAAGTGGTTGCTAACAGTTAAAGAGCCTAGTTTCCCATAGCTGAAGGAGAATAGTGGATGCATGCCTTTCCAACTGCTACCTGAAATGCCAAAAAGCCTTGTCCAGGATTTGAATCCGGACATATAATTTCCTCAATGTAGCATTGCACACGTGCTCCATTCATGAGCATATAAACAAACAATCAGTTGTCTAATATTTACTCAATAGTTGTGGGGTGGAGGCAACTGATTGGTCATTGACTTTCCCCAGGGCATAGTGTATGTAAAGTTAAATACAAACAGCATGACAGGGATTGACTTGCTTTGCTGAGGGTTCCCTAACGGTTTGTAATAAAATGTTATTTATATTGCCTGTTTCTGATTGGTTGGGAAAATCCATTATTTGATTTCTGTTTGTTTGATTGTTGTTTAATTCTTTGTCAAGAATAATATTTGTGAGGAGGTAAATTTAAATTTGGTTTGAGTTAATAAAGATTTTTTATGACAGTAATTTGTATCTTTGTGCGTCATCTCACTGCTGACAGTTAAGAGGCAAGAATGTTTTTATAATAATTCTCTTTTGTTTGTTACTTTATTGACTCTTAGACAAAATCATGATGAATGTTGGCTATAAATCTTTTAACCCCAAGGATGTTTTAAGTATTGGGTAGTGGGGGGTGTAAGGAACATTTTGATTTTAAATTGATATGGAAGGTCTAATTGTGTCTTGAAAGCAAATCAATTTGGTATCTGCAGGAGGGTCCAGAACATTTTGTAAAAAAGCACTTAATATTTGGCTTAAAATTGATCTGGAGGGTCTAATTTGTCTTGAAAGCAAAATCAATTTAGCATCTGCAGGAGGGCACCCTTGGGGCAGGAGGGCCCAGAACTTTTGGTAAAAAAGCACCTGGAAAATTTGGGTTTAAAATTGAGTCTGGAGGGTCTAATTTGTCTTGAAAGCAAATCAAGTGGCATCTGCAGGAGGACCTCTGGGGCAGGAGGGCCAGAACTTTTTGAAAAAAGCACCTGAAAATTTTGGGCTTAAAATTGATCTGGAGGGTCTAATTTTTGAAACGCAAATCAATTGGTATCTCAGGAGGGCACCCTCTGGGGCAGGAGGGTCCAGAACATTTTTGTAAAAAAGCACTTGAAACATTTGGGCTTAAAATGATCTGAGGGTCTAATTTTGTCTTGAAAGCAAATCAAATTGGTATCTCAGGAGGGCACCCTCTGGGAGAGGAGGCCAGAACTTTTGTAAAAGCACCTGAAACATTTGGGCTTAAAATTGATCTGGAGGGTCTAATTTGTCTTGAAAGCAAATCAATTTTGCATCTGCAGAGGAACATACCCTTCCCATGGGAGAGGGAGTTCTTGAAACTTTTCAGAGTAAAATAATTGAAAGGTTTCATTTATGCAGAAGAAATAGAATTGGCATCTGAAGGAGTACTCTTTTTTTTTTTTTTTAATCTCCACCCTGTTGGCTGGGACTAAAGAACATTGATGTTGCACCTTTGCAAAGGGGTAAGACTCCCCACCCCTCCAATGGAGCTAACCTGTTGCCTGTGAGGTGGGCAACCTGTATGTCCTGAGAACCATGCGGGTGGTCGGAAAGGCCTGATCAGATTCAGTCAGCTGGTCAAGCACCTAGCAGCTATATGATTGTATTCTTAAATGCTCTATGGCAAAAACCCAACCCTTTTTAATTATGATTCTAGAAGATGGTGTGCTGAGATTCAACTGCCAGTATTACTAATACACATGAAGTTAATGGAAATTATTTATATAAACAAATCCATATATATATATATAATATATATATATATATATATATATATATAAATTTATCCTTAAAGTGATTTCCAATCCACCTATCAACAGATAACTACAAACAACCCTACACCTAAAGACATTGCAAATAAATTTGACTATCCCTCACAACCTACTGCTTGGCATAAAATAACTCGGGATGGGTTGACAGCCATTAAAATCAATCAATCAGAGTCTCCCCAAAACTTTTTAGTATAGAATTAATTAGAAATGTTTCAGTTGTATAGAAGAAAACAAATAAATTGTTATCTGTAAGCCACAAAAGTCAAAGTTGATTTAGGAAACTGTTAGGGAGAGTTATTCAGAGTTATCTCCCCCTAACGATTCGAACGGACTCTCTAAAGAGGAGGGGGAAACAGACTGCACAGCAGATCAGAACTGAGCAGGTGACACACTGTATTGAACATCAAGCTAGAACTCTAATCCAAACCCATCCACTGTATTCCCTGTAGTGAAGCATAAATAAAACAAGTATTGGTATTGTTAACAATTCCCTTTTTTTATTTCATTTCTGTATTCCTACATCTCGGATACAACAGAAACAAAAAAACCCAAAAAACCCAAAGGCATGGAGATACCAAATTTTTAGTGGCCTTTAATATAAAGATTAAATATCTCAATTATATATCAACTAATCATTTTGCATTTTAGCACCAGTCTCATTAAACATGTTTGCTAAAATGTTGAATTAAAAATATTGTTTTCATTATGAAACAATAATTTTTAATTCATCTCTTTAGTCAAACATGTATTAAATGAAAGACTGGTGCCTAAATGCATAATATTTGAAGAGTTAGACATTTTTTGATTTTTTATGTTTTAATTTCATTTGTGATGATTTAGTTAACTTTCTTTTTTGAAGTGTAATTTCAAACTATTGGTAAGCCCTAGCCACCAATGATTTCCCAACCCTGTTGCCCTTATGGAAAGCCTCAACCCCTTTTTATCATATGGGTGCAGAAGGAGTGGCTGCGTCTACATGTCCTGGAATGACGTTAACTCTATCTGATGGTAGGTTCCAGTTTTGGAGGTTTGGGAATGTGGAGCACTCCTTCATCACCATTTGCTCCCGGTCCACTTCTGACCCGGGAATGGTAGTACCGGTTAGGGTTCCATCTATGGGTTAAATAGAAAAATGTATTTATAAAAAAAATTGTATTATCCATTAAGAATGATTTATTTCAAACTTTTATGCATTAATACCCACAGATGGATATCACTCATGGTCTTAATGCCGATAAAGTGAAATAAATCAATCTTATGGATATAAACGAAAACAAACCAAATCAATTGGCCTTTTGGTTTGTTTATGGCATATCAACCTCAATGGGTTATTTATTACCGACAAAGTTTTGAAATAAATTCATTTTTAATGGATACTCAATTTTTTTTTATAAACTCATGTTTTTCTATTTAACCCATAGATCGAACCCTAATGGGTATACTACTCTGGGTCAGAGTGGATCTGGGAGCAATGGTGAAGAAGGGGTGTTCACATTCCCCAGACTCCAAAACTGGAACCTCACCATCAGATAGTTTAACTCATTCACAGGACATGAAGACTCTCATCCACTTCCTTCTAGCACCCATATGATAAAAAAGATTTGGGGCTTGCCATAAGGGCAATAGAGATAGGGCACTGCCTTTTGGAGTGAAATTAATCAGAAAGGTTTCATTTGAATATATGGGAAAGATGTTTGTTCTAAATCATCATTTGATGAAATTTGTACAAAGCAAAATGTCATAATCTATATATTGATACACTTGTTCCTTAATATTCCAACCATTATCATCCTGCCAACAACCTCTGGTTAAAAATGAGACCGTCCTAATTATCTAAGATGAATTTAAAATGTTAATCCTGATTATATGGTATCGCTTAATCGCCTGAATTCTTATGAGTTTTGTCACCTCAGCTAAATAATGGACCATTCTGTTTTTTATATAAAAAAAGATAAGGAAAAGGACATGCTACGCAGAAAACAAATAATAAGAAAGAAGAAGGGGTGAGCGACGGAAGCGATAATGCTAATCTGTTTCAATCAAACATAATGAAAAGATGAAAAAAAAAAAAGTGAGAGAGAGTTAAATCAAGATTATTATAATTTTTACATATTGAACTATTTAGCAGTAGCTGTTAGGTAAACATATCAAATGTTTGTAATAACTAAATCATCATACTGTGGTATATCCACAGGTCCTGCTAGTAATATATAAACAGTTGCCCGTGTTCCTCTTTCATATTTAGAAAACATGTAAATAGAAAAATAATGTATCTTGTTACTATAACAATGGAATTTCTTTTTAATCTTATAAGATCAAGTTGCATGACCATTAATAAACAGATTAATAAAGTAATATATGAGTATGTATGTGTCTATGTATTATTTGGTATGTAAGTATATATATATATATTATATATATATATAATAAACAGTATTAATAAAGTAAGATATAAGTATGTATGCATCTATTGATGTGTGTATATATATATTTGTATATATTATATATATATATATATATATATATATAAATAATAAATCTAATGAGTCAGACGAACCTACTATTAGTTTCTCTTAATGCTCTTCAGGGCTAAGATCTGACTACAGAGACAAGGAGCAAGACGAATTAAAGTACTTAATCACAGATCTTAGTCCTGAAGAGCATTAGCGAAACTAATAGTAGGTTCGTCTGACTCATTAGATTTATCTTTATATATATATATATATATATAAATATATATATATATAATGAGTCAGACGAACCTAGGTTCGTCTGACTCATTAGATTTATCTTTATTATTTGCTCTACTTAGGTATTGAGCACTTTTATTTATTAGCTATTCTCCTAGCGGTTATATGAATACATATATATACATATAAATTGTTTTTTCTTTTGGCCAAATACTGTACCAATAGATTATTTTTGTTAGTACGACTATCTTGGTCTTTTCTTTTTTTCAAAATTTTTTTCTCCCCGCGTTGATGTTTGGTAATATATTTCTACAAATCAAACTATTTGCTGGGTTTTTCTCAACCGCAAGATTTACCAACACGCTTGTATATTAAATTATATATATATATATTTTGTTTTTTTAAGTTTGGCGTTATTACGAAGCATCTAAAAATAAATGAATGAACTCGATGTTAGGAGTATTGGATTCACTTATTTTTTTATTATTATTTTTTATCATGAATTTTTTGGGTTCGTTAGATGCCCTTTATCAAATGACTGTTGTTCCTGTTCAACGGATCTTTTGTCTCTGTTGTATTGACAGTGGCAGTGCCTGTGTAAAAAAATTATAATAACGGAGTATTCGATGTCAGCGTTCAATCCCCTCACGTGAGTTGTAATTTTAGAATCCATTTAGTTTCTGCTTGTTTTCGAGATTGCGTTGTTGGAAATGTGTGTTCTATTAGAATGCATTTGAGGTGTTGTAAGGTTGTGTGGTAGGGTGTTAAAGTGAAGTGCTATTGTACTATGTGGGGATTTGAGTTTTATTGTGGATTTGTGGTTATTTAATCTTAGTCTAAAAGATGTTGATGTTTCTCCCACATATCCGCTATTTGTGCATTGTGTGTGCAGTATATGTATATTTATATATATATATATATATATATATAGTGATCCACAAGTCTCTATATGTATCTGTGTGTATGTATGAGTCTATATATATCTCTCTTTCTCTCTATCAATATTATATATATATATATAATATATATATATATATATATATATAAAGGGGCCAGGTTAGCTCAGTCGGTAGAGTGTCGGCTAGAAACCTCAAGGTTCCTAGTTCGATACCGGTCCTCGCCAACTCAGCGTATGAGTAGCACAGGGATCTGTGCGGTAAAGTAAGGAGCTGATGGTAGGTGTGGCGCTCCACCTCAGACACAAAAAAAAAACCCCAACAATCTCCTTGTCTAGGCCTATTGAAAAGGGGATAGACCTCCTCGCGTGACTGGCTGATACCGACGTAATAGGCCGCTCTGACGACTTTTACTTTATATATATATATATATATATATAATGTTGTGTGTATGTGTATGTGTTTGTATGTATGTGTCTATATATATATATATATATATATATATATATGTGTGTGTGTGTTTGAGGATGAAAAATTGGAAAATAATGTGGTAAAACGTGTGTTAAAATGAACTCAATAAACATATATAAACACTCTCCTTGGTCTAGCGCTATTGAAAAGGGGATAGACTCCCTCGCTGACTGGCTGATACTGACTTTAGGCCACCCCGACGACTTTACTTTTATATATATATATATATATATATATATATAATGTTGTGTGTATGTGTATGTGTTTATGTGTCATATATATATATGTGTGTGTGTATGTTTGAGGATGAAAAATTGTAAAATAATGTGGTAAAACGTGTGTTAAAATGAACTCAATAAACATATATAAACACAAATGTGTAATATAAATCATGTGAAAATAAGATAAAACCCCCCAAGTCATAACATGTGCTGAATAGAGACCATAAGAAAACATGTTTTAAATTTCATACTAACTTAAAACAAATGAAAGAAAAAGATTTTAATACTGAAGGAAAAAAAATCTAATTATAATTAACTCTTTAAGATTCACTAAAAGAAATGAGAAATTGGAAATTGCCTTATCCTCTATGTTAGAGCATTTTTAGATGTATTGCTCTAATAAGAATCATGCTACAATGTGCCATTTTTGCTGGATTATAGTTACACATACATATGCAGAAGTACATGGAGATGCGTGGTGTAATGGTCATTGGAAATAGATTTGTTGACCAGAGTTCAAATCCTGGACGAGGCTGTTTGCATTTCACATAGCGTTAATACCCTTGGGAAAGGTATGCATCCAACTACTCTCTCTCCAGCTATGGGTAAATAGTAGGGCAGACTGAGCTCTTTAACCTTGGTTAGGCAACCAGTCTAGGGGAAAGAAAAGTCTGAATTCAAACCTGTTAAACTCCCTTGGGAAAGGTATGCATCCAACTACTCTCTCTCCAGCTATGGGTAAATAGTAGGGTAGACTGAGCTCTTTAACCTTGGTTAGGCAACCAGTCTAGGAGAAGGAAAAGTCTGAATTTAAACCTGTTATACTCCCTTGGGAAAGTTATGCATCCAACTACTCTCTCTCCAGCTATGGGTAAATAGTAGGGCAGACTGAGCTCTTTAACCTTGGTTAGGCAACCAGTCTAGGGGAAAGAAAAGTCTGAATTCAAACCTGTTAAACTCCCTTGGGAAAGGTATGCATCCAACTACTCTCTCTCCAGCTATGGGTAAATAGTAGGGCAGACTGAGCTCTTTAACCTTGGTTAGGCAACCAGTCTAGGGGAAAGAAAAGTCTGAATTCAAACCTGTTAAACTCCCTTGGGAAAGGTATGCATCCAACTACTCTCTCTCCAGCTATGGGTAAATAGTAGGGCAGACTGAGCTCTTTAACCTTGGTTAGGCAACCAGTCTAGGGGAAAGAAAAGTCTGAATTCAAACCTGTTAAACTCCCTTGGGAAAGGTATGCATCCAACTACTCTCTCTCCAGCTATGGGTAAATAGTAGGGCAGACTGAGCTCTTTAACCTTGGTTAGGCAACCAGTCTAGGGGAAAGAAAAGTCTGAATTCAAACCTGTTAAACTCCCTTGGGAAAGGTATGCATCCAACTACTCTCTCTCCAGCTATGGGTAAATAGTAGGGCAGACTGAGCTCTTTAACCTTGGTTAGGCAACCAGTCTAGGGAAAGAAAAGTCTGAATTCAAACCTGTTAAACTCCCTTGGGAAAGGTATGCATCCAACTACTCTCTCTCCAGCTATGGGTAAATAGTAGGGCAGACTGAGCTCTTTACCCTTGGTTAGGCAACCAGTCTAGGGGAAGGAAAAGTCTGAATTCAAACCTGTTGAACTCCACTTAAGAAATTGACCTTGTGTCACATCCTGCTCATGCGGAGGGGTTGGTAAATATACATATGCATAAGTACTTGGTGTTTCCCAGGATAAAAAAATATTCAAAGAGACATTTTGTTAAACAAAAAGATGATTCTTCAAGAGTTTTGGAAGATTTTCTTGCCGAAACTGAATATTTGTGAGGGGCATATTGAACCAATACTTTGAAACCACACTTTTAAAAGAAAATTAACTAAATTTATCACAAATAAACCCCAATGGGGCCACCTGTTGGCTGTGGGTGGCAACCCGTGATGCTTAAGGATAGAACCCAGGTGGATGAGCAGTTCATGACATGCAATACTCCACTTTGGCCCTATCTTGGGCTAGACAGGTGGTCGGAGAGGCCCCCTCCGATCAATCGCCTGGTCACGTCAAGCCCTAGCACCTATATGATTTTCCCAACCCTATTGCCCTTATGGCAAGCCCCAACCCCTTTTTATCATATGGGTGCTAGAAGGCGGTGGCTGTGGGTCTACATGTCCTGGGAATGACGTTAAACTCTATCTGATGGTGAGGTTCCAGTTTTGGAGGTTTGGGGAATGTGGAGCTCCCCTTCATCACCATTGCTCCCTGGTCCACTCTGACCCGGGGTGGTAGTACCTGTTAGGGTCCCATCTGTGGGTTAATAGAAAAACATGAGTTTATAAAAAAATTGTATTATCCATTAAGAATTGATTTATTTCAAAACTTTCTCGGCATTAAATAACCCACTGAGGTTGATATGCCGTAAAACAAAACAAAACAAAACAAACAAAACCAACCAGCTAAGCAACCGTACTACGATATTATACTTCAGCATGTTAGCCCTGTCTCTAAAAAAAAAAAAAAAAATTATGCATGTCTTGACCAAACTGATCTAGCAAGAAAGTAGATCTGGTTCCTTGTAAATTGTTTTTCTTTTAGTGGACATGGATTGTAGATTCAGTGAATTAGTTTTCATTTTGCTGTCGGCATTTTTATAATGAATACTCATCAATAATAGAGAAGAAGACTCTCGATAGTTTTTTGAGATTGAGATAAAGAGAAAAGTTAAAATTGTCTGAGCTTCTCACATAAAGTATTTTCATTATTTCATGTGAAAAAACTTAAATATTAAACAGTTGAAAAAAAGTGACACGGAGAAAATATGAATGAAGAGAGTTGCAATAATATTTGTGACAAAGAATCTTGTCTGACTGATAATGGTTTTAGGAATGAAGGTGGTTGGTATTTACCCTACCTGTTCAGCATGAGGAGGATGTGACACAAGGTCACAATTATGGGGCTTTCAGCAAGGATTGAACTTGTTATTCAGTAATAAAGGATCTAGGAGACCAGTTTGCTAACCATTACACCATTTTTAGGAAGCCTAAGAAACTAATGGATTTGCGAGACCAGTTTGCTAACCATTACACCATTTTTAGGAAGCCTAAGAAACTAATGGATTTGCGAGACCAGTTTGCTAACCATTACACCATTTTTAGGAAGCCTAAGAAACTAATGGATTTGCGAGACCAGTTTGCTAACCATTACACCATTTTTAGGAAGCCTAAGAAACTAATGGATTTGCGAGACCTAAGCCTAAGAACTAATGGATTTGCGAGACCAGTTTGCTAACCATTACACCATTTTTAGGAAGCCTAAGAAACTAATGGATTTGCGAGACCAGTTTTGCTAACCATTACACCATTTTTAGGAAGCCTAAGAAACTAATGGATTTGCGAGACCAGTTTGCTAACCATTACACCATTTTTAGGAAGCCTAAGAAACTAATGGATTTGCGAGACCAGTTTGCTAACCATTACACCATTTTTAGGAAGCCTAAGAAACTAATGGATTTGCGAGACCAGTTTGCTAACCATTACACCATTTTTTGGAAACCTAAGAAACTAATCATTAATAATTAGACACCTAAGGAACTAATGGATCTGTGAGATGAGCTTGCTAACCATTACACCATGATTAGACACCTAAGGAACTAATGGATCTGTGAGATGAGCTTGCTAACCATTACACCATGATTAGACACCTAAGGAACTAATGGATCTGTGAGATGAGCTTGCTAACCATTAGATTTCACTTCCTCGTCACTGGAATAACGTGTACCTCTCAAACCCTCTTTCATAGGGCCGAAGAGATAATTGTCTGAAGGCACTATTTCTGGTGAGTAATCTGTAGTGAAGAAGTGGCTCAAAGAACAGTCAACAGAATTTTACGGGGCAGGGATACATGCTCTCATTCAAAGGTGGAACATTGCAATTGAGAGAAACGGTGACTATGTGGAGAAGTAGGGATGCGATCCACAGAGGACCAGCTACATTTTGATGTATGATACATGTTCTTGTGTAGGTAATTATACCAGTCCTAAACAAAATGACATTACTTTTAGACTCACCCTCGTATTTGTACTGTTGATGAAATGATATCAACAACCAAATATTTATCTTATTTTCAACACAGCATAATATTTAATAACATTGAAAGAGAATTGTGTTTATCAATGTCTATAAGTGTATAAATGTCAATTTTGATGGGATTTTTTTTGTTTTGTTTGGTTAGCTGGTTCAATTTGAACAAGTTCACATGAGAGAAAATGGTTATGTATTTCTCTATTTCATTGTGGCAAGTTTCAAGGTAGTCAATTTTTATATTTGTTCTATTGAAACCAGATGTGTATTAATTGAACTGGTTGTGACCACTGGACATGGTACCTGTCAATTAAACAAAGAGATCAGATTAGATTAACATTCTTTTTTTATACATTTAGTTATGTTGAAAAGAGAAATAAAGGAAAGAAAGTATTGAATGGATAAAATTGGATATCTTAATTAATTTAACTTACACGTGTTTTGGTCAGGAGTTTATTTAATTAAATTAAATTAATTAAAATATCCTATTTTATCCATTCAATACTTCTCTTCCTTTATTTCTCTTTTCAACATACCGTCAGATTAACTTCGATTTTCATTTTACATTTATTTATATATACAGACTTTTCGGTTATACATAACAATATTTTTCAAACTTTTTCTATTTTACATAAACTATTTTACCTGACAACACATCAATAAATATATCTTTTTAAAAATATTTCAACATTTGTCAGTCTGTAGGGATTATCTTCCCGTTGAGTTGTCTGCCTGTTTAGTTTGCTGGTGCCCGCTAGGGGCCGTTTTATATTTAAGCGGCTGGTTCAAAAGCTTCTCTCTCTTTTCCTGGTTCCTCGACCTACGAGACACATGGGGTAGATTTTGGTCTACCCCTTCTCGTTGGGGCTTCGCTCCCCCCTTACATTACTGTAAGTGAATTATACAGCATGAACTATTCTTAGTCTCATGTCTATACTTTTATGTATATCTTGTACCATTCATGAATGTGTATTTATCTTTCTACATGTAACTTTGTTTTACCTATGTATTATGTATCTTGTTATATCCATGTGCTGTATACGTATTAAATGTTTTGTTTATCAAACCTTTGTCGGAGTCTTATATTTCAAGTAAATATAACTTTGAATTGTTATTTTACAAGTCTTTCTATTTTTAATTTTTAATATTTTTTTGTATTTTTTCTGAAACCAACGATTTCTGGGATTGTTGTTTCATCATCAACTATTTGAACGGGAATGCTAACATCACGAGATGTTTCGTTCTTGCATTTTTGAGCCTTTTAAGATCGTAAACTAAGGCTCACGAGCTTTTGCTTGTTTTATACCAATTTCTTTTCACATGATTTATAATTATTAACCAAGTTGAGCCCCGTTGATGGTTTGATTAAAACCGAAACGCTTTAGTGTCGGCTTTCTGTAAGTCAATCTTTGACTTTTTGTTTGTTTTTTCCAAAACTTTATACTTAAAATTACATTCGAATCTGTAATTATAAGAAACATTGGAAAATGTGTATCAATTTCTTTGTAGAAACAAAAATGTATGCTAGTTTCTTTATTGTTATATGAGTATATATAAAAAAGATATGAAAACACCACAAAATGCTGTTAAAGTGAAAACATTTTATAACTTCGCTGATATTGAACAATATTTCAATTTTATGAAAATCGTCATCAGAGCTTGTTTATACTCCGTGTTGTTAAGAGCGGAGTATAAACAAGCTCTGATGACGATTTTTAATAAAATCGAAATATTGTTCAATATCAGCGAAGTTATAAAATGTTTTCACTTTAACGGCATTTTGTGGTGTTTTCATATCTTTTTTATATATACTCATACCGTCGGATTCATTTCCTTTCTTTTAACTTATTGTTATATATAATCAGACTCTAAGTGAAATCTCTTCTGTGTTTGTAGCCAGCCTGGAGGCCTGAAATTTCTTGCAAAAGAAGTTTTAGGCATCCACCTGCCCAAAGACCCCAAGGACCAGTGTAGTGATTGGGAAGCAATAAATCTTTCACAAAATCAGGTGAATATTTTTTTTTTTTTCCTTATATCTCACTAATTTTTAGCAAGGAAAGCAAGCAATATATGTATGCTATTTTTGCACCTTTCTACACAATTGTGTGTATGTGTATATGTACATATATATATATATATATATATATATATATATACATGTACACACACTCACAGTTCCGCCCTGTTGGCTGGGGTGTTAGAATGCACCGACTGCACCTCTGCAGAGGGGTAAGACTCCCCCAATGGGGCCACCTGTTGGCTGTGAGTGGCGACCCATGATGCTTAAGCATAGAGCCCAGCTGGATGAGCAGTTCATGACATGCAATACTCCACTTTGGCCCTATCTTGGGCTAGACAGGCGGTCGGAGAGGCCCCCTCCGATCAATCGGCTGGTCATGTCAAGCCCTAGCACCTATATGATTTTCCCAACCCTATTGCCCTTATGGCAAGCCCCAACCCCTTTTTATCGTATGGGTGCTAGAAGGCGGTGGCTGCGGGTCTACATGTCCTGGGAATGACGTTAAACTCTATCTAATGGTGAGGTTCCAGTTTTGGAGGTTTGGGGAATGAGGAGCACCCCTTCATCACCATTGCTCCCTGGTCCACTCTGACCTGAAGTGGTAGTACCTGTTAGGGTCCCATCTATAGGTTAAATAAAAAAATGTATTTATAAAAAAATTGTATTATCCATTAAGAATTGATTTATTTCAAAACTTTATCGGCATTAAATGACCCACTGAGGATGATATGCCGTAAAACAAAACAAACCAAACCAAACACTCACAGTTAGAACGTTAACTTTATTGAAAATGGTAAACAGAAAATTCATGAGGCTTTATATACAATTTTTCTGGTAAATCCTGAAAGGTTTTGGTTTCAGTTCTTTTCATTGTCTTAGGGGGTGGTATTTATGACTGGGGGTTAATTAACCAGGTGGTCTAACTCTGGGTGGTTTTGTCCCTTCAATAAATTCTTATTTAGAGAGATCAGCTACCTTGCCCTCTGACCATTGAATTTATATATATATAAGTTCGGGTTGCTTATGGGTTCACCTCTGAGCGGCGTTTTGGCGTGCCTTTTTCTTGAATTTTTAGAATCCGGTCCCTTTCAATATATTCTACCAAATAACTCTAATTTTTTCCGTTACATTGATGACACCCTATTCATTTACCCGAAAAATTGTAATTTAATTAACATTATTGACAAATTAAATGATGTTGAACCCTCCATCCAATTTACTCATGAACTGGAACATAACCACTCCCTACCATTTTTAGACACACTTATCATAAATAATAACAACAGTTTAGAATTCAAAGTTTATCACAAAAATACTAACAAAAATGACTACATCCATTTTTATTCCAACCATAACACTAAGATAAAAAGTGGTATCATAATTGGTTTCTTTCTAAGAGCTCTTAGGATATGTAACAAGCAACATTTAGATGAAGAATTCAATTTTATTGAGAGGTCTTTCCTCAAATTACAATACCCCTTAAATTTCGTACACCGTGCCAGAAAAAAGGCATTTAAAATACATAATAAAAACAAGAATAATAATATCACATCTCCAAACAATGACACACAACATAATAGTAATAACGTCTCTGATAGATACATCATACTTCCAAATAATCCTATTACTGATAAAATAAATAGAAACTTAAGTAAGATTGGTATAAAAAACTGTCGCTCACCCACGAAGACAGTGAAGAACATTCTTCAAAATAAAAATAACCCCAGACACACACATTCTGAAGCTGGAGTCTACACTATTGACTGCTTAAAATGTAAAAAGAAATATGTAGGGGAGACTTCCCGATCCTTAATTAAACGTCTATCGGAACACAAATATCACATTAAACGTGGTTTCCAAAACAATGCATTAGCTAAACACATCTTTGATCTCAATCATACCTTTGATTTCAAAGGTGCTAAAATATTAACCCACATACATGATAAAACACTGCGTAGAATTATGGAATCTTGTGTTATTCTTACCCATAAAACCATACCCCAAAGACAAGGTTTCTTTAATATATCCCCTTATCTAGCGACTCTTATTATCAGAAACCATAAAATCCCCTTCACATAACTTTTTCCGTTATTTACGTCCCATTAAATTAAATTTTGGTTTATTATTTGTTTTGTTTTATGAATAAGATCTTTTCCGTTTTATTTTGTTTTTGTTTTCGGTTTAAAATAATACCTTACATTAGATCCAAATCGCTTAACATTATCTAAAATAATAACCAATTCCGCCCATAACCTTTTTTACTTTATATATAAAAATAAAACACAATAAATATTTAATCATTTATTAAATACAGAACTTAATAATAATAATAATTAGAAATTTAAAAATAATTAATCGTAAAATAAAAATATATAAAAACTCCTTTTCTAAAATATTAACATATTCCGCTCATAACTTTTTCACTTTATATATAAAAACTAATTACAGTAAATATCTAATCATTTATGAATTACAGAACTTAAAAATAAAATTTAAATAATAAAAACAATTAATCGTAAAAAAATTCCTTTACTAAAAGTCTTTTGAATTCCAACCGTCACATTTCTTAACACCCATCCCCTTCCGTTTAAATTATTTCGTCTTGTTGCCAACATCTCAAAAATTCGCTACATTTGTTGACAAAAGATATACATGAGACATGCCCGACATATATATGGCGCGAAATGCCCACGTTGGTGAATATTGTAACGTCTTTCGTTTTTTGCAGTATTAAGGTTTTTTGTTTTGTAAACTCATTTTGACTTTCCTCTCCGACCCAAACAACTACGGGAGTGAATGAGCTCTGATGATGATTTTTGTAAAATCGAAATATTGATCAGTATCAGCTATGATTATATCATAAATTGTTTTCTTCTTTAACAGCATTGTGTGATGTTTTCATTCCACCTTTTCTTACTCATATATATATATATATATATTATATGTTAAATTTTTACTTGAAGGCACTTACAATGCATGTATCGCATAAAATTCGATACTTTTTCTTATAGAAAATGAACTTGACAAGTGTAATCCCAGCAAAGGATCGCTCGGTGTGTAGAATATCGTACAGACTGTTTCGACTTTATTAAATCTCATCAGCGATATATACTAATGCTGATGAGACTTAATAAAGTCGAAACAGTCTGTACGATATTTTACACACCGTGCGATCCTTTGCTGGGATTACACTTGTCAAGTTCATTTTCTATAAGAAAAAGTATCGAATTTTATGCGATACATGCATTGTAAGTGCCTTCAAGTAAAAATCTAATATATACTTTATTCAGCAATGCTTCTAAAATAAACAAACATCCAAAAATCTTATATATATATATATATATATATATTATATATATATATATATATTGAAGTGTAGGTTCCACATATGCTTCTTATATAGATAGATGAAAATTGTATGCAATTGTAAGTACATTTAATCTTTTCAACACTTTCACTTATTTACATTAGTTAAATATAAAAGTCATACAATCCCAAATAGAATCATTCCCTACATACCAGTCAGTTGGATTCTTTTATTTATCTATCAATCTATCTCTCTCTCTCTCATATATATATATCTATATATAATGTATATATATATATATTGAAGTGTGGGTTCCACATATGCTTCTTATATAGATATATGAAAATTGTGTTCTCTTAAAACATACTGTTCGAATAGTATGAAGAATTTGCACTTACTTGTCAAGACTTCACTACTTTATTGTATAAGTTGCTCAGTTGTGCATGTTTTCATTCAAACTTTAATTTTAAAAGATTTCATTTTGATTCTATCTGATTAAATCTCTTATACCTCTAATTTAAGTTGGTCTTTTTATTTATGGTTATGGATATCATTTAATCTTAAAGCCAACTCTTGTTCATAGTCCTTTTTATTATGTTTGAATTTTAATCTTACAAAATGATTTCTTGGTCAACAAAAAATTAGGTCTTTGAACTTTGGTCAATACATGTGAGTATATTGTTATTGTTGGCACCTTTCTGTCCACTAAGGACAATGGCATAGTAAGAGGAATTATGGGTTTAATAGAGGCTCCCTCTTAAATCTCCCAGTTGCAGGCAAATTGTTTGGACAAAAGAAGACAAACACACAATGGAAATTTAATACATGTATTGACAAATAATACAAGAACTTGTTACAAATTTTATTGGCATTTGCTACAAGACTTATCTGTGAGGTTAAATACTGTTCATTGGAGAAGTGGTGATAACAGGGGTATTCTGGTCGTTTCTCATTCTTCAGCCTTCTGTTAGTATGCTATTGTATCAGCCGTAGAAAGTATGCTGATACAATGCCTTAGAAAGTTTGCTGGTTATGGGCGAGGTGGCTGGAGGCGCTTATTTTCAAGTCCTTCCCTGGTAACTGTTCTGTGATAAGTGACGTTTGGTTTGATTCTCGCACCAACCTCCTGTTGGCAGTTTGCCCCCTAGCAGCAGGGGAAGATAAATCTCTGTGGAATTTCCAATAATAGTGTCCAAAAAAAAAAAAAAATTATTTGCATCTGCGCAAGTGACTCTGCAGGCCAATTTCTGAGTTACAGTCTTTGGTGCACTGAATGCACACAAACTGTGATGCTTTCTGGGGTTGCTGTCTTTTCTCCCTCTTTCTGGTTCTCTTTGCTGTCAAGGCTACTCTCTAATCTCCACACCTTGCTTAACGTTAAGGCACCAGGCTGCTCAATTTTTTGCATCTACCTCCCACGTGTTTGTATCAATATGGCTCATGTCTCTCCTGTAGACATCTTTAAAATCATAGGCATGGTCTACCTACTGATTGGGAGCCTTTTACCAATTCACCATACAAAAGATCTTTTAGGATGCTGCGGCCATTTTCCATGTGAGTATATTCAATTTGGTTTCTTGATTATCTTAGAGGAATCTTGTCATATTGGCATAAAACTAACCAATTAATCTAGAGATGACAAATTAATTGGATTAAGAATAACTATTTGAAGTTATAATTGTTTACTAATGATTATTATTATTACTAGCAAAAAAAAAAACAACAAAAAAACGCCCTCTGGGCAGTGTATAAATTAGCTTTTGAAAGATATTGCATAAGGAGAGGGAAGTTAAAAATTCAGTGTCAGTGGGTTTGTATCATAAGTAAGTAAAAATCAAATTTATCAAAGGAGTAAAAAAAAAAAAAAATTAATTTGAAATGGAAAATTAAACAATCATTTTGAATATTTTACACATAAATTTTATATCAAATTGTAGGAATTTATTTATTTGTAAACTTTTTAGTTAACTTCTTGTTGCTGAAAAAAGGGTGAAATTACAAATTTCCCTTTGGGTGTATATAATACAAGGTTGTTTTTTCATGTACTGACAATTTTGGATAATGTGACGTAAGCAGTGATGTAATTTTGGTTACAGACAAATTGAGACTGAATCTCCACTTTTAATAGATTTAATTCTTGAAACTATATAATTGCTTGCAAAAAAGACTGACTTGGGCATTAAATAACCTAACAAGAGTTGACATAGCCAATTAAGAGATGACAATTTATTTGTATTAAAAATATTTATTTGAAGCTATAATTGTTAACAAATGGTAATTATTATTACTTGTAAAAATATGTGCCCTCCAGGCACAAGTATTTAAGTTTTTATGCAATTAAATATTATATTGAATTAGAAAAACTAATGAAATTCAATATGAACAAAAAAAGATTACACTTATTTTAATTATTTTTTTTAATTGGTTTCTATATAAAAATCATTCATAATATTATAGCATTTAATATGTTTAAGAATAAAACAATAATATCAGAAATCAATAAAATCAAGCAATTATTAATTAAACCCGGTTTTGTTAACACCGGTATGCAAATTAACCGCACCATATATTATGTAAATCTCTATTTCTTGGGGATATATAAGACACATTGCAGGATTTTAAATGCACTAATAACATGAGCTGTTTTGAGGCAAATCTAACTTAGATCTTTTCCATGTATCAATGATTTTGACATAAATTAAATACTTATAAACTTACGCAATTTCTGATGTAATTGTGATGTAAGCTGTGATGTAGTTTCGGTTACAGACAAATAGAAACCGAATCTCTATCATTAATAGATAAAAATACTTGAAACCCTATAATTGCTTGGATAAAGAAGGATTACATACTGTAAATTTAACCATCCAACCAATTTATTTTTTTATTTCTGTTGTCTTTTTAAAATGTGATGACGGGTAGATTATTAATTTTTACAACTACGGTAAAGCATAATTTACTTACCTGAGCAAGTCTAAATGAAGCCAAATATTACAGGTCCCTGATGCCAGGGAGGAACTTTCCTAAACTCCAAAATTCCTTTATCAAAGATATGATCTTGATTGCTTCAGCTGAGGATAGAGGTCAGGCAAGTAGCCACTTTGCCAAAGGTTTCTTGATAACTGAATGGTCAGCAGAAATAGTTTATTGTGCATATTCTTCAATTATTTGTTGATAGCCGTTATTATCTGGTTCCATTTGGAAAATGACTTTATTGAATTAGCCTACACAACTTCTTACAATACTGAAACTATTCTAATACACAAAAGTCTAATACAATTAATTAGGTAATTTATGAGGAAGTGCGTCCCGGTCTCCTGCCTCAAAAATTGCTACCCGTGACTATCAAAATAACAACCCCAGCTCGTCGTAATTCTTGTTTATTGATCGTAATTTGTCGTAATTCTTGTTTGGATATGAAGATGGATATATAGTTTGGAATAGACTGAGATAGATAGATAGATAAACAAACAAAATAATATAGATAGATATGAACAAATGGAGATAGATAGATATTTTCGACATGTAAATGTATTTGGGGGGGGGTAGCTTCTTTTTTTGTCGTAATTCTTGTTTATTTAAACTAACAACAAGACATTAAACAAACATGAATAAAAGAAAATCTTATTATTTAAAGTAATATAGATAAATATGAACAAATTGAGATAGATAGATAGATATGAAGATGGATAGTTTTGAATAGACTGAACTGGATCGTTATTTTAATAGTCACCGGGTAGCAATTTTTGAGGCAGGAAACCGGGATGCACTTCCTCATAAATTACCATTAATTATAATAATTTTAATCATTAAGCAAAGTAAAGTCGTCTGGGTAGCCTAAAGTCAGTATTAGCTAAACAGCAAGGGAGTCTATCCCTTTTTCAATAGCGCTAGACCAAGGAGATTGTTTTGACATCTGAGGTGGAGCGCCACATATACCATCGGCTCCTTACTTTACCGCACAGATCCCTGTGCTACTACCGGTTTTTGTCTGTAACAAAAATTACGTCGCATTACCCAAAGTCGTCATAACATAGAATAAATACACTCAAAATTTGAACATGCAACATTAGACAGTCCTCATTGTTTTTTAAAACAAGTTTTAATAAATACATGACTGCTATTATATATCTATATATAGTTTGTTTTATTTTAATACATATTTAAAGTTTACATTTCAAATAGTTTTATTTTTTAATCCTTTAATGAATTTGATGATTTTACTTACTTAGGGTACAAACTCGCTGACATTGAATCTTTTACTCACACCCCTCAGGTTATAAGTTTCAAAAATCTATTTTTACATTGACCGGAGTGCTAGTGTACTAGTGCCAATAAACAATGAAACCAAACTTTAACTTGTGTTGCCATGAACATATCCTACAACAATAACCATTACACCATGGATGCCTCCATAATTTAGAAGGTGAATTAAATGACCTTTCAGGAGTGAAAGCTGATAGGGACAGGTGGCAAGGAAGTGTAATCGAGATTTGTGATGTCGACTTGAAAAGGTTGAATTAATATTATTAGCAGCAGCAGTAGCAGATGAATATTAAAAAAAAGCCATTGGGGGGGGGGACTTAGTATAAATTGAACTTTTAACCTCCAACTGCAAAAAAAAAAAAAAAAAATGACGAAAACAGAATTGTACATTTTTTTTGGGCATTTTTTTCAATTTACTGAGTTTAGAGGTAACCCATTCCGTTAATGTGCATTTCTTTATGCATTTGCAACACATGTCACTGTTTGACACTATTGGAATAAGAACAATTGCATGTATACCAAAATGTTTCATATTTTGGGGATCTGTACATAACAATACATAATGTTTGTCTCATACATTTTCAAGTGTTTCATTTTTATTTATTTATTGAAAACTTCCTGTTCTTGTCTTCACTATGTTCCATCCCATGTTGTGTGCTAAGATTCATTTCCAATAAGAAGAGAAATCCTTCTTTATCTTTTGCAATTGGAATTTTGTTATTCTCGTCAAGTTTTTATATGTATTTCAGTTATCTTGGATATATGGTTTCTTATTTGTCTATAGAACAGCCTGTTTCTGTAGGGAATCTTGTATGAAGTGCAAAAAAGTACTCCTGTACTATGTGCTAAAAAAGACTCCTGTACTATGTGCCAAAAAAAAAAAGAAAAAAAAAAAAAAAGACTCCTGTATTATGTGCAAAAAAAAAAAAAATTATACTATGTGCGAAAAAGACTGCCATAAAACAAAGAATCTTGTACTATGCACAAAAAAAGACTCCTGTACTATGTGCAACCCCCCCCCAAAAAAAAAAGATTCCTGTACTATGTGCAAAAAAAACAACAAAAATACAAAAGACTCCTTTATTAAGTGCAAAAAAAAAAATTATACTATGTGTGAAAAAGACTCCCTTACTATGTGCCTTAAAAAAAAGAATCTTGTATTATGCACAAAAAAAAAGACTCCTGTACTATGTGCAAAAACCTCCCAAAAAGACTCCTGTACTATGTGCAGATTATATACTTTTCATACTGATGACTAGTGTTTATAAAGTGTCTTTTACGATTCTTTTCATTTTGATTTTAAAATTATTTCAATTGAATTACATTTTACAAACCCCATAGAGTTGAAACAGACACTTGTTAGCACAATATTTACTATTGTTTTTTATGGGTGCTAGAAGGCGGTGGCTGCGGGTCTACATGTCCTGGGAATGACGTTAAACTCTATCTGATGGGGAGATTCCAGTTCTGGAGGTTTGGGGAATGTGGAGCACCCCTTCATCACCATTGCTCCCTGGTCCACTCTGACCCAGTGGTAGTATCTGTTAGGATCCCATCTATGGGTTAGATAGAAAAATGTATTTATAAAAAAATTGTATTATCCATTAAGAATTGATTTATTTCAAAACTTTATCGGCATTAAATGACCCACTGAGATTGATATGCCGTAAAACAAAACAAACCAAACCAAACTATTGTTTTTCTATATCTATACCTTATACTATTGGATTTATTCCATTTTTTATATACTTTTCATATATATATATATATATACACACACACACACAGTGTCACCTATGAATAATAATAACTCTAACAATAATAAAAAAAAAATTGATACTGTTGAGATTCATTACGATACAGTGCAATAAAATGGACTTATGTATTAATCATATCTAAACAAGTTTAAACAACTGTTCAGATTAATAACTTTTGAGTGCAATAAAATAATAATATCTGTTTTCTCTCAATTAAATTCAAAACTTCAATTTGATTAATATACCAAAGTTGTTTATATAAAATCTTTACTGGAAAATTATGGTAGGATATGAATTACCAATCTATGAAAAGAATTTCACAGCTAACATTTACTTATGTATATAGTTTGTGAAAATCGTGTTCTCTTTTCTAGTTATTATAGAATGGTTTTATGCATGTTGGGATTAAAAAGCAACAGAAATTAAGTAACTTAAAGAAATCGGAAAAAGAAATATAATTTGTATTATTTGGACTATTGTCCTCATCTTTATTATTATCTATACAATGTTTTGGCCGATGTGCCCTCTGGCCTTCTTCAGGTATTTCTTGTCGGAATCGGGAGCCTTCTCAAACTCAGGAACCTTCTTTTGATAATCAAGAGCCATCACGGAACTTTGAACCTAACCCTTTATTCAATCCATGGGGGTATCCTGTTCTCATTCTCTAACCATAGCTAGGTACAAGTGTTAAGCTGTGTTAATTATTATTCTATGTTACTGTTACCCTTGACCAGGATTGAACCTGCAGCCTAGTGATAACTGTTACTTAGAACTGTATTAATTCAACGCCTATATCCACTATGCTGGGAAAGCAGTACCCCAGAAAAAAAGCAGCTATACAGTTATTTACCTCCTATCACACAAACCATCCAAGTAAGATGAACAAGACATGTTGGACAAGTAAGGATAAACTCATAAGTGACATTCTCCTGTGGACAACTACACATGAACATACCAGAGCAAGGTGACCAGCAAAAACTTACATTGATCAGTTCTGTATGGATACTGAATTTCATGAAGAGGACCTCCCAGGAACAATGACCAATTGGGATGTGTAGTGAAAAAGAGGGATGAAAATCTGTGTTGTCAGCATGACTTGATGATGATGTAAGATTCAATGGTTATGACAAAGTCATAACTCATTGGAACACGAACAAACTCCGACACAGGTTGAGGGACAAAACATTTTATATGACAGCACAAGAATTAACAGTGTACATAGAGGTGTACATAAACATACATACATAAGTAATATAAAGTTACATGTAAAAGGGATAAACATAAAAGCACAGACATGAGACTAAGAATAGTCCATGCTGTATAAATCACTTACAGTAATGTGGGGGGGGGGGCAAAGCCCCAACAAGTAAGGGGTAGTCATAAGACTACCTCATTGTGTCTCGTAGGTCAAGCAGCGGCAAAAAGAGGAAGACAAGTTTAAATCAGCCGCTTATATACACCAGGCCCCTAGCGGGAACCAGCGAAACTAAATGGGCAGACAACTCTCCAGGCAAATACGAAAATAACCCCACAATGAGATAGGAATAGCATAAGTCGTGGTTGTTTGAATTTTACCAGGGGTTTATCTTCTTTTTTTTTTAAATTTCTTATCTCTATTACATATGAATAATTATAAAATGAAGGGTTGAGTATTTCAATAAAAAGCAACAGAAATAAGATGAAGTTATTGATAACAAAAAAATTGAATAGTCTCATTATTTTAGAATTGGCTTCGGTATATGCATTAGGATTTTTTGAAAACTATGAAATTTCTTAAAAGTTGCAACAACAACAACAAATATATATATATATATATATATATATAAATAAATAAAAAACACAGTAATGAATATTTGAAATGAGAAATAAAAATGAATTTGGAATTGAGATAAGTTATTAACTATAATGATAAAAAGAAAAGAAAAGAAAAGAAAAATGATAATGAATAATACTCATTAATGTTATTAATGTTTTGAGAAGATGGAATGTTTTTAATTTAAAAATGCAACGATTTTAATTGTGAAAGATAATCAAGAGGAAAAAGCCAAATATTGAAATGTTTTTACTTGAGGCAAGATTTCTAATAAAATTCTTTGACACGAGTTCAGCGCAGAAATAATTCTGCCTCTGAGTTGGATTTCATAATCAATTTAAAAAAAAAAACTTTAACAATGAATATTATGATTTTTGTTTCAATGGCTTTCTATAAAATGGAAATAGCAGGGTTGGATAAATCTATAAAAGTATTTGACAAACTAATAATACTCTATGCATGCATATATAATAATGGACTCTCCCATCGATTTTTGACGTACGAGGGTTCATACACACAATGAACACCCACACAGTGATTTGTTTATAGTGGTGAAGGCTTGTGTTGGACCATCCACACTTTTTGGCACAGTCGATAGGAAAGAATTGGTGCATCAAAGGTTGTCACAAACCCAATTAAAGACCAACCTCAGGAATTTTTGAATTCAGAGTTATCCCTCTTCTAGACTGGTTACCTACCCAAGGCTTAAGAGCCCAGTCTGCCCTACTATTTAACCCATAGATGGAGGTAGAATATATGGATTCATACCTTTCCCAAGGGTATTAGTGCTATGTGAAATGCCAACAGCTTCGTCTAGGAATTGAACTCGAACCGACCAGTCCATTTTCCACGACTCTAACCACTAACCCACGCGCCTCCATATATATATGTATGTATGTATGTATGTATTTGGGCAGCATTCTTTCATTTATACATGTAGAATTAAACAAAAGACACATCTCCTGTTTAATAATTTTATTTTTGATCTTTTCTAGTTTTCTGGCCAACTTTTTAATATTTAGGTGGAATTCGTGGATAAGTCCACCAAAGTTCAGGTCCCAAGTACTTTTGGCACTTTGAAATGCCATCATCCGGGGTGATATATATATATATATATATATGTGTGTGTGTGTTCATGAGCGCTTTCTGCATGTGAAAGAACCTTTGGTGGATTGCTACACCAATTCCACCCAGATATTAAAAAGATGGCCAGACAGTTAGAAAGGGTCGAAAACTCGTCTGACAAGAATTGTCAGTAGGATTTAACAAAACATGTTTAAAAGAAAAAATGCTGCCAAAATATATATATATATATATATATATATATATATATATATATATATATATAGCTAATTATGGATTTATGACAATATGTTAAATTGATATCTGTTAAGAAAAAAAAAACAACCGAAAGACTATAAACATTCATTGAAGATTGTTATTGTGGATTATTATTATTATTATTATTATTATTATTATTATTGAAAAAAAAATTGTTGTCAAGATATTGGATCATATATAATATTAGCATAGTACCTGTAAAAAATGACTGGTTATTTTTCTTTTGATCAAAATTTTGCTCCCTTGTACTTCTATGTAGAGTCAGTGTAGTACCTGTGCACACACACAAACACACACACACACACACACATATATATATATATATATATATAAATGTATACACACACACACACACACACACACACACACACACATATATATATATATATATATCGTGTCTGGTCTTCCATTGGGGATTTCTCTTTATCAGAAGCCCTGTGTCATTGGTAGTTTTTAGATAATAACACAAGACTTCGATTTAACTTAGAGGACGATTGTAACACTATTAAAAGTGTTATTGGTTGATTAGCGATCTGTTAATTATTTACTAATTAATTAAAACTACCCTAATTATTAATTATGGTGGTTTGTTAAAAGTAAAAATAATAATAATAATAATAATAATAATAATAATAATAATTATTTATATTAAAAATATAAATTTAGCTAAGTAAAGAATTTTCACGTAGACAAAGAAAATTCTTTAAATTATGGAATTTAATATATATAATCGGAATTTAAAATTTTCACAAAATAAAATGATAATCTAACAAAAAAGATTCCAGTTAAGATTTAACTTAGATCATATTTTATTCTGAAATCCCCACCAGACTACCTGCGCAGATCGAGTCGGCTGCGTGCATAACACGACTTACCACGGTCGCGGTTTTGGCCAATCTGACTAAAACATCTCTTTCTAATCTAAACCGGAAGAGGGTCCTCTCCACCGATTCTCACGGTATCCACCGGAAGGATCAGGATGAGGTCAAGCCTTGTAACTCATCCTTCAAGGCCATGGGCTGCAACTTATAACAGCCATTTTGGTTTCTACACTACTGCACATAAATATTAAGAATCTAATAATTATGTAACATGATGTTAAACTGCATCTAGTGGTGAGGTTCCTGTTCAGGAGCTTTGAACAGTGTGGAGTACCACTTCATTACCATTACTCCCAGGTCCACTCTGACCTGGAGTGTTGTAGTAATTATTAGGGTCCCATGTATGGGTTAATTAGATTTAAAAAAAAAAAAAGGAGTTTTAAAAAATTTAAAAAAATTGAATACTGCACAAGAATGAATAAAACAAAAATGTCTTTGGCATAAAATAACCCAATGGGTTGACATGCCATAAAATCCAACCAACCAAGCCAATGAAAAAGAAAAGCTGTCATCTTTTGAAGCATTTTTTGATACTGTGAAATGTGATGAATTTTCTATATTAATGTTAATTTGATATTAAAGCCTGTGGGTTCACTTTCGTCATTGTGAGATAATTAATAATATTTTAAAAATGTTAAAAATCTCTCTTTAATTGAATTATTTCTCTTTCTCTCCTTCAATATAAGAGAGTTAGGGTTAGTGTGTGTGTGTGTGTGTACATATGAGCGAGCTGCTCTACCCTAAAATTGAGGGAATTTGAATTGATTATTCCGTCTCTTCATTGTCAGTCAGTTTACCCAGTGTTTTTCCAAGTCTTTTCTGATCATTTAACACATATGCTGATAAAGTTTTGAAATAAATCAATTCTTAATGGATAATACAATTTTTTTATAAATACATTTTTCTATTTAACCCATAGATGGGACCCTAACAGGTACTACCACTCCATATTGCAAGTCATGAACTGCTCATCCACCTGGGTTACATCCTTAAGCATCACTGAGGTTGATATGCTGTAAAACAAAACAAAACAAACAAACAAACAAACAAACAGATATAATTTCATCGATAATTAACATAATTTCACTATTTCATACACCCTATTGTCATGCACAAATGGTATAAATATTTGGCTGGGGTTTTGTATTTCACCCTATTGATAATAATACTTAAGAATGTTTGATTTTTCTTCAATGTATGTAACAATGTCACTGAAATAAACAGTATATAGAATTCCTTCCCTCTTTCTCTCTTCACCCTCTCTCTCTCTCTCTTTGCTTTTTCTTTTCTTTTTTTCCTATTTCTTTTGTTTTTAAATTGTTTTGTATTTCTTTGTATTTCTTTCTTTTTCTTCTCTCTCTCTCTTTCTCTCTTTTAATCTATGCTTGACTTTTCCATAGGCAATAATAATTCTTTAATATTTGATGTACGTGTATATTTGTTTGTAATCAGTTGGGGACAAATACGTGTTTTCTTTTAATATAAAATTCTGTTTTAACAGTAAAGAAAAGTTTTATCAAGATGAACCAATATTTTAGTCAAGAACCATAACTTACTGTGTGAATCTCTGAGATTATTATTATTATTATTATGGGCCGGTTTAGCTCAGTCGGTAGAGCGTTCGGCTAGAAACCACAAGGTTCCTAGTTCGATACCGGTCCTCGCCAACTCAGTGTATGAGTAGCACAGGGATCTGTGCGGTAAAGTAAGGAGCTGATGGTAGGTGTGGCGCTCCACCTCAGATGCAAAACAATCTCCTTGGTCTAGCGCTATTGAAAAGGGGATAGAGTCCCTCGCTGACTGGCTGATACTGACTTAAGCCGCCCCGTCGACTTTACTTATTATTATTATTATTATTATTATTCACTGCTGCACTCAGTCTGGTGTCGGGGGGGGGGGTCCCCATGGTGTAGTGGCTAATATGCTGAAATGCGATGTCATTGTAAGTGAGTTTGAACTCCAGTCGGGCTATCACATTCACTTTTAGACTAATACCCCCCCCCATCAATTGGTACATTGTACCACTACTGCTCTTCTACAAGGATGACTTTTGCATTAAATAATCCAGGAGGTTGATATGCCATTAAAGAAACAAACCTACACTCTCCAGATGTCCACCATCAGATGCACTTTAGTGTCACAACCAGGACACCCCATTTTTATGTTTTTTTTTTATCCCCCTCTGCAGGGGGGGGGGGGATAAAGTCAGCATATTCTAAGCCCCACTGACATTAAATGTGTTGATATGTCATTAAACAAAGTAACCAAATCAGACTGGCATCCATTTGGTTGTTGCTATAATCATAATGTTTTAGTAATTCTAACCTTTGACCTTCTTTTTATAATACTAGAAGCGGCTACCTGGTGTCGCCTGGGTAGAGGGGTAGGGGTAAAAAAGGTAGTCTCACAGATCCATTATTGAATTGTTGAATCGCGAGATAGATCCTCACAGGATGCCCCATTAAAATCCATATGTAAAAAAGACAATCTGAAAAGAAAAATTATTGCTTCCTATTTAAAATACTAAATGCAAAAAATTCCATGCTGTTATCATTTAAATTTCATCTTTTAATTATCTTCACAAATATATATCAAATCTATTATTTTTGCTCAAAAACCAAGCCATGGTGATATTTAATGTGTATATATATTTACTTTGTCGTTAATTATTTTATTTTCGAAGTTTCCTCCGGACATACATATACACACAACTGCCCTTTATATATGTATAGATAGATTGATACATGTGAATATAATATCATATACTAATAATATTGATATATGTGGAAACCAGCACATGGACATACTAGTGTGGGTCGTCCAGCAGAGACCTACATAGACCAACTCTGTGAAGATACTGGATGCTGCGTGGAGGACCTGCCAGGGACAGTTGGAGAGAAGTTGTCATGGATGTCCGTGTCTCTGGTGTGACATGATGATGATGATATGTGTGTATAATACTGTATACTAATAGTAATGATATATGTGTACAATATTATATATTACTAATAAGGATATATCTATTAATTATAGAGATTTGGTCTCTATTTGTCTGTAACCGAAACTGCAGTCATTTCGTGAATTAAGTAAGTTTATCAATGAATATTTAATTTATAATCTGTATCATTACTACATTAAAATATTAAAATTCTATGACAAATAAATTATTTGTCAAATTTTTACAAAAATTTTGATACTTATTTACCCTTAGATGAATTTATGTTTTAAATAAATTTAAAAATATTAATTTTACTAGGTCAACCGCACTTTATTTCATTTTATGAAATCCGAACAAAATATATTTTACTTGTATAATGTTAAAATTTTTCTATAAAGATAAGAGTCTAAGTAATTAAATCAGAAATTTTTAGAAACGATTTAGTAAAACAAAACAAATATCTCAGTGGAGTGAATAGGATGCTTTTTAAGTAAGTAATTTAAAAAAAAATATTAAATGTTTATTTTATTTATTCTATTTTCCCATCCCCCTCAGGCAATATCTTTATTTGAATTTATTTTTACACTGCCTGGAGGGCATTTTTTTTTGCTAGTGTGTATAATATACTAATAATATTAATAATTGAGGGTGTTTCAGAAAAATTGATATTTCACCGAGTGCTAATACCCTTGGGAAAGGTATGAATCCTACTCTCCCTCCAGCTATGGGTAAATAGTAGGGCAGACTGGGCTTTTTAATCTTGGTTAGGCAACTCTGAATTCAAACCTGTTGAACTCCGCCCCGGTCAAAATCACAACAACGGTTTTGTGCTCATCGCTATTTTTTTAAACCTTTACTATCTCTTATTTCTTCTTCCTCTCTTTTCTAATATAGTAGTTCTCACTCAGGATAATCCCCATCTTGCTACAATTGGCCAAGTTATTAAACTATAAAATGATGTCAATTTTTCTGAATAGTGGAATTTTAGATTATCTTTAGATTTGAATATGAAATAAATTTTAGTGCAAAGATCTGTAAATTATAAAATTACATTTGACACACTATTATTAATACACCCTGTCAGCTGGGATGTTAGAATACACCGACTGCACCTCTGTAAAGGGGTAAGTCACTACCCACAGCTAACAGATGGCCCCATTGTCCCCCAATGGGGCCATCTGTTAGCTGTGGGTAGTGACCTGTGAGGCATAAGGATGTGATCCTGATGGCTGAGAAGTCCATGACATGCAACACTCCACTTTGGTCCTTACTTAGGTTAGATGGGTGGTTGGAGAGGCTCCCTCTGATTAATTGGCAGATTATGTCAAGCCCTAGCACCTATATGATTGTCCCAACCCTATTGGCTTTATGGCAAGCCCCAACGCTTTTATATCATATATGTGCTAGAAGGCGGTGGTTGAGGGTCTACATGTCCTGAGAATGACGTTAAACTCTATCTGATGGTGAGGTTTCTGTTGAATCTGGGGAATATGGAGCACCCCTTCATCAGCATTTCTCCCTGGTCCACTCTTATCACGATTGCTCCCTGGTCCACTCTGGCCCGGAGTGGTAGTACCTGTTAGGGTCCCATCTATGGGTTAAATAGAAAAATGTATTGATTAAAAAAATTGAGTATCCTTTAAGAATTAATTTATTTCAAAACTTTGTCGGCATTAAATGACCCACTGAGGTTGATATGCCATAAACCAAACCATCATTAATATAAAAATCTATTTTGTTTGGAAAAAAAAAAAACATACAAACACACACACACACAAAACAAAAAAACAACAACAAACACTATTGAATATCAATAAAAAAGTAAAAAGTAAAGTCGTCGGGGCAGCTTAATGTCGGTATCAGCCAATCAGCGAGGGAGTCTATCCCCTTTTCACTAACGCCAGACCAAGGAGATTATCTTAGTGTCTGAGGTGGAGCGCCACACCTACCATCAGCTCCTTACTTTACCACACAGATACCTGTGCTACTCATACGCTGAGTCAGCGAGGACCGTATCGAACTAGGAACCTTGTGGTTTCTAGCCGAACGCTCTACCGACTGAGCTAAAAAAAAAAAAAAGAATATTTTATTTTGCTGATCAGTTTTGTGTATCTAAGTGCACATTTTATTAAAATTCTACCGGTTATTATTTTAAAAAAAATTATTTACTTTATTTATTTGTTTTCCGAGTAAAAATGTATCATCTGCATTTTTTGTTGTATTGACTTCTTACTCTTCTTAACTCAACAATAAATCTATGAGTTGGCAATTAAATCTACACTAATTCCTCTTTTACTTTTATCTTATTCAGAGAAACATTATTTCTTCTTTCAATTCCAAACTTCTTTTACATTCAAACATTTTTATTTATTTATTCTTTTTTTTTTTAATAAGAAAAACAAGAAGAACAAATGGGAACATGATGAGATTAGATTTTCATTCTTTTGTTTCCCATTAAATGATAAAAATGCTTTAAAAATGGAGTTTCTTTTTTCTTCTTCTTTTTCTTTCTTTAATCCAATAAGTGTTTTGTATTTTGCTCTGAAAATGTCTTGTCATTTAAGCTTGTGGAATTTATATTCGTGTCTTTTTGCTGTTGCCATCTTAATAAATGTTTCTTTTGATTGGAGTTTTTCATTTTCATCTGTTTCGAAATTTAATCTGCTTGAATAATGGATTGCTCCCTTACGGCTTGGTAAATAATTGACTTACACTCTCACCTTTATGTCTCTTATAAGGAAAGATACTCCATTACAGACCCTGTCTACCAGTGAAACGCAACAATAACAGCAGCAGCAGCAGCAGGCTGTCTTCATAATCAATGATAAAACTAAAAGAAAATTGTCTTCTTAGTCTTTTTTAATAAACAACAATGAACATAGACTGGAAATATGAAAATATGTTTTTTTCTATTTACCCAAGTAAAGTCAACGGGGCAGCCTAAAGTCGGTATCAGCCAGTCAGCGAGGGAGACTATCCCCTTTTCAATAGCGCTAGGCCAAGGAGATTGTTTTTTAGCATCTGAGGTGGAGCGCCATACCTACCATCAGCTCCTTACTTTACCACACAGATCCCTGTGCTACTCATACGCTGAGTTGGCGGGGACTGGTATCGAACTAGGAACCTTGTGGTTTCTAGCCGAACGCTCTACCGACTGTAGGGGCCGGGTTAGCTCAGTCGGTAGAGCGTTCGGCTAGAAACAACAAGGTTCCTAGTTCGATACCGGTCCCCGCCAACTCAGCGTATGAGTAGCACAGGGATCTGTGCGGTAAAGTAAGGAGCTGATGGTAGGTGTGGCGCTCCATCTCAGCTGCTAAAAAACAATCTCCTTGGACTAGCGCTATTGAAAAGGGGATAGACTCCCTCGCTGACTGGCTGATACCGACTTTAGGCCGCCCCATTGACTTTACTTTTTTCTATTTACCCAACCCTTGCATCACTGACAGGACGTGGCACAAGGTCAATTTTTAAACCGAGTAAAGCTGGTTTGAATTCAAATTTTGAGTGTTTTTTTTTTTCCTTATCTGAGATTTGAACTCAAGTTGCCGATTTCATTTCCGACAACGATAACTGTTACACTAAGTGTGCCTCTTTGTTTTGTCATTTTAATATTAGTGTACCAGCATTATGGAGAACAAAGTAGTTTTGATTTTTACATCTTTGATTTATATATATATATATATATATATCAATTAAAAGAGATGAAAATGCCATTTAATGTAAGTATTGTTTAAAGACCATATAAATCAAATAAGACAAAATAATTTCATTTGAACTAATGCGTATTCGTGTCCCTAAATTCAGTGAGTTCACAGTAAATGCATAGTAGATGCGACATTCACACAATTTCGTTTAATACGCTTCTTGGTTACGTGAAATTTGTATTTTGTTACCAATTTAAAAAGAATGGCATCTGAAGATTAATTTAATACGATCCTATTAATGGGTTATAGTTGTATATTTTACAATAAACAAACAAACAAATAAATATATATATATTAAAAAATATTTGTCTTCTGTACCCTTGAGTCTTTGATACAGTCGATGTCAATTTACCGTAAACTAAAAATATAACAAAAACAAAGGATATAACAAATGCATAAATAAACCAGTTAACAAAAGAGAAATTTCAATCACAATGCGACTTACTAACTTTTACTTCCTTCTGGGCGAGTAGTATAATAATATCAAGGTCTTCTTTCATGTACTATATGTACTAATATAGCACATCGCATGCAAATGACCCAGTATACAAACAACTGTGCTGCAATTCTGCTTTACAAGCAGAAGGTCGTGAGTTCGATCCTTGCTGAAACCCCCAACCGTGCCGCAACACTCCCACCTTAACACCTGCAGTTACAATTAGCACCTGGCCACAAATCAGTGGTTAACAAACTTCTTGAATATAGTTACGTAATGAGTTTGATCTTCACTGGGTGCCTCATTTTAGTGGCCTTATGCCAGATTAGGTAAATATAAGAAGGCATCTTCAAATTTATTTTGTTATACTTATAAGAATTTAGCAGGGGTATTAGTGTTACATAATTATTGGTTACCTAATATTTATGAGCAATAGTGTAGAAATCAAAATGGCCGTTATAAGTTACAGCCCACGGCCTTGAAGGATGAGTGACAAGGTTTGGCCTCATCCTGATCCTTTCAGGTGGATACCGTGAGAATCGGTGGAGGAGACCCTCTTCCGGTTTAGATTAGAAATAGATTTTAGTCAGTCGGCGAGAAACCACGACGGTGGTGAGTTGTGTTATACACGCTCCGGCTCGATCTGCGCAGGTAGTCTGGTGGGGGATTTCGACAATAAAATATGATCAAAGTAAATTGAAGTCTTGTGTTATTATCTAAAAACTACCAATGACACAGGGCTTCTGATAAAGAGAAATCCCCAATGAAAGACCAGACACGAAATCCCTAAGAGAAGTCCAGACGAAGAAGAGATGCTAGAAGAGACCTAGAAGAACTTAAGATGTCAAAGAACAGAAGAAGAATAGAAGTAAGAAGTAAGCAAAGTAAGGGGGTATACAACATTAGTTCATAACAAATATCTGCACTCCTATAATGCATTAGGTTATCCAAAAGAGGATAACCCAACACAGAATATTTAGTAGGGAAAAGACAAACAATATATAAAGATGAAACATGGTTCCAGTCCCAAATCATAAAAGCCCCAACCCCTATTTATAATATGGGTGCTAGAAGGTGGTAGCTGCGGGTTTACATGTCCTGGGAATGACGTTAAACTCTATCTGATGGTGAGGTTCCAGTTTTGGAGGTTTGGGGAATGTGGAGCACCCCTTCATCACCATTGCTCCCTGGTCCACTCTGACCTGGAGTGGTAGTACCTGTTAGGGTCCCATCTATGGGTTAAATAGAAAAATGTATTTATAAAAAAATTGTATTATCCATTAAGAATTGATTTATTTCAAAACTTCAAAAAAAGGACACAAGAATGATCCAAGGAAGATGAAGAAAAGTAAGAAGAGGTTGAAACTACTTGCAGATTTATCCTATGTCTGGGAGTGGTGGGAACAAGGTAGGCACACATTTGCTTAGTCACATGAGAATGAAAGACTCAATTTCCCTTTCATTCTGTGTTGTGTTGGTTAAAGAAATAGATCTCAAGGCTCACCTTGTCACATGACAAAATGGGCATATTTATGATATGATATTGTAAACTCTGGGTAATATTCGCAGAGTTCCGTCCTGGCCTCCTGCCTCAAAAACCGCTAGCCGGTGGCTGCTGAAAAAAAAACCACCAGCTACAATTGAAGTCCATAGCTGAAGCGGTGTCACTTGAAAAAACCCAACCAACTTAGGGCGTTTTTCCCGAAAACCCAACCCTAACCTTAAGCCTAACCCCTCCTAGTTAAAATTGACAGGCTGAACTTGCACAAAGGTATCAAAATTAGGGTGACCCAGAAAAAACAGAACCCAAATTATTTATTTATTTTCCCATTAAACTAACCTTAAACCCCAACACCAACCCTAACCCTAACCCCCTAAGCCTACCCCCCCTAGTTAAAATTAACAGTTTTATTATAACATTTGTGGGTTCTGATTTTTCTGGGTCACCGGTATACAGGTTGACCCAGAAAAAACAGAACCCAAATTATTTATTCATTTTCCCATTAAACTAACCCTAAACCCCAACCCTAACCCTAATCCTAACCCTAAACCCTAATCCTAGATCCCCATAGTTAAAATTAAGTTTTATTACAAAATTTGTGGGTTCTGTTTTTTCTGGGTCACCCTAATATTGACACCTTTATGCAAGTTCAGCCATTAACAGTTTTATTACAAAATTTGTGGGTTCTGTTTTTTCTGGGTCACCCTGTATACAGAAAAAACAGAACCCAAATTATTTATTTATTTTCCGATTAATCTAACCCAAAACCCCAACCCCCAACTCTAAACCCTAACCCTAGTTTTTTTTCAAGAGACACTGCTTTGGCTACAGACTTCAATCGTAGCTGGTGTTTTTTTTCAGCAGCCACCGGCTAGCAGTTTTTGAGGCAATTTCCGAGAAATAGTATCTATGATTTTGTTTTTTTAGCTTTCAGGCCATCAACCCTCTAGCCTTCTGGTTGTAGAAGAATTCCAATTACCGTCAAAAATTGGCAGACAGGGCAACAAGGCAGCCATAACTCAATACGGATCTTACCTTGTTGCAAGCCAGCTGCAGAATGATTGATTATTTAAAAAGCACCATAACTCCACAGAAACCGAACAGCCAATCAGGACTCAAAGAATGGAATCAGCCAAAAGCATGAATGGAGTATTCCTGAGTTCCATAAATACCAGCTGTCTTGGGCACTGGTTCAGTTGTGCTTAGCTAGTTGCTGTTGCTCAAACCAACAGTATACTAACTCACTTCAACACTGGTCTTGTTGGATATATTCAACTAGTGATAGCTGGTATCCGCTGTCCATCAGAATACAAATAGTTTTTCGCCCTGTCGTCTGGGGCGTTAGAATGCACCGACTGCACCTCTGCAGTGGGGTAAGACTCCCCCAATGGGGCCACCTGTTGGCCGTGGGTGGCGACCCGTGATGCTTAAGGATAGAGCCCAGGTGGATGAGCAGTTCATGACATGCAATACTCCACTTTGGCCCTATCTTGGGCTAGACGGGCAGTCGGAGAGGCCCCTCCGATCAATCAGCTGGTCACGTCAAGCATTAGCACCTATATGATTGCCCCAACCCTATTGCCCTTATGGCAAGCCCCAACCCCTTTTTATCATATGGGTGCTAGAAGGCGGTGGCTGCGGGTCTACATGTCCTGGGAATGATGTTAAACTCTATCTGATGGTGAGGTTCCAGTTTTGGAGGTTTGGGGAATGTGGAGCACCCCTTCATCACCATTGCTCCCTGGTCCACTCTGACCCAGAGTGGTAGTACCTGTTAGGGTCCCATCTATGGGTTAAATAGAAAAATGTATTTATAAAAAAATTGTATTATGCATTAAGAATTGATTTATTTCAAAACTTTCTTGGCATTAAATGACCCACAGAGGTTGACATGCCGTAAAACAAACCAAACCAAATAAACTGAATTCTAATGTTTGAAATAATGAAGAAGGTGAATAACATTTAAATGAAATTGTTTTCACAAAGGAAATACTCCATTAAGAAAAAAACAAAACTCATCTAATAAAATACAGACAAGATGCAACCTTTTTTCTTGTCTAGTTCTATTTAGCAAATTTCACAAACTATCTTATTATAATGGAGATTGTGTGTTTTTCTGTCTGTAACCGAAACTATATTCCTACTCAAGTCACAATTCTCTTAGTTATTGACATCACATTCTCCATGATTTTATTTTTATCTAAACCTCAATTATTAATAAAATTGTCTTACATTATTAATACTATGTCTACATACTGAAAACATGCAATTATATTTATATATACAACAAAATAGCAGTTTACAGTGTGAACGGGAAGGCTAATTTGCATATTAATATTAAAAAATCGAATTTAATAAATATGTGCATAGTATTATTGATTTCTAACTGTTTGGTTTTATTTTAATGAATATAAGCTAAAATCTCTTCAATGAATCTTAAATGAAATCCATTAACAAGAAAAGATAACTGTCATTTTTATTCTTTACTTCCTCTTTTAACTAAATACTTAAATTAGAAAAAATAACAATGAAAGACGAGAGTGATGGAAGAGTAAGTTTCAGTTGTTCCATTTTTTATTATACTCCTCTGTTTCAAATCTTTTATTATACTCCCTCTGTTTCAAATCTTTTTATCTGTGTTCTTATTTAGTTTCATTAGCCTTTCTAATTTAATACAATATTTTATTACATTAAAACTTAAATACTTGCACCCGGAGGGTGCATATATTTGCTAGTTACTATAATGATGTCGGGATTTTGTTTCTTACAATGTGCCACACATGTTTAAAGTCTTTTCCTAGATTAATTGTTTGTTTGTTTGTTTTACGGCATATCAACCGCAGTGGGTCATTTAATGCCGATAAAGTTTTGAAATAATCAATTCTTAATGGATTAATAACATTAATAAAGATTAACCATGCCAGTTTTTGGGAGGTTCTTGATTTTCTAAAGACAATCAATTTATTTTCACTTTGCTGATATTAAAATATCAAACATTTTATTTTCCCCGAACTACTCAGGCAATATCTTTATTTAGATTTATTTTTTACACCGCCCAGAGGGCGTTTTATTTGCTAGTAACATTAATAAAGATTAACCATGCCAGTTTTTGGGAGGTTTTTGATTTTCTAAAGACAATCAATTTATTTTCACTTTGCTGATATTAAAATATCAAACATTTTATTTTCCTGAACTACTCAGGCAATATATTTAAATTTACTTTTACACTGTCCTGAGGGCGTTTTATTTGCTAGTAACATTAATAAAGATTAACGATCCCAGTTTTTGGAAGGTTCTTGATTTTCTAAAGACAATCAATTTATTTTCACTTTGTGCTGATATTCTGCCTTATTATTTGGACTTGTCAGTAACAAATGACAGCAATGGGTTCCTTAGGGAAACGGGCAAGATCCCTTGTTTCAAGACTTTGGCTCTTCTTTCTATGATTCTAAATAAGATAAACATGTCACTACTGCCTTGCTTTTATCTTCATTCGACTCATTAGGCATGTTTTAATAGTTTGATTTGAATTGCAAAACATTTTCTTTCGCTCTACACTCATCTCTTGTTTATTCGCCAGGGATGAATCCTAAAATTGTTTGTGAATAGCAAATTTCTATTTGCTGCCCAATAACGCTTCATCTTCCAGGTGATTTATCTTTAAGAGATAAAATTTTCAATGAACTCTTAAAGACATGATGAAAACCAATGTTATCCATTTACACACAAATATAATAAATCCCTTTATTAAACGTTTTTGTACAATAGAAGACAACAATCCATGTATGCCATCATCGCCTGGTGTTTTTTAGTTTGCTACTTTCTTGAGTGTTGCTCTGAGCGTAAATATATATATATATATATATATATATATATATATATCTTATTATAATGGAGATTGTGAGTTTTTCTGTCTGTAACCGAAACTCTATCACTACTCAAGTCACAATTCCCTTAGTTATTTACATCACATTCTCCATGATTTTATTTTTTATCTAAACTTCTATCATTAATACAATTGTTATACATCATTAATACTATTTACCATATCTAGATACTAATAACAGGTAATTGTATTTGTATATACATCAAAATAGCGGTTTACAGTGTGAATGGAAAGGCTAATTTGCATATTGATCTTTAAAATTTGATTTTAATAAATATGTGCTTAGTATTATTGATTTCTAATTGTTTGGTTTTATCTTAATGAATATGAGCAAAAATCTCGGGGATAAATCTTAAATGAAATCGATTAATGAGAAGAAATAACTGTAATATTATCCTTTACTTCCAATTTTAACTAAATAGTTAAATTAGGAAAATTTACCAATGAAAGACAGGAGTAATGGAAAATGATGGAAGAGTTAGTTTCAAAGTTGTTCTATTTTTCAATCATACCCCCCTCTGTTCCAAATCTTTCTATCTGCATTTGTATTCAGTTTCATTAGCCTTTCTAATTTAATATGATATTTTATTATATTAAAACTTAAGTACTTGCACCCGGAGGGTGCATATATTTGCTAGTATATATAAGAGAGTTTCATAATTTGCTTGAAGCATTGTGTATGTATTTCTTCCCAAATGAATTTTTTTTTTTAAATATGTGTTTGATTGTGTAGGGTTTTTGGCATGGTATGCAATATGAGGCTGCTTCTTTTTTGAGGAGGTATGAATGGGTAATGTATGAGTGTCCTATTCTTAGTCTGGATAATATTACTTCTTCTTTTCTGGATATTTTGGTTTGATTTATTTGAAGTTTTCCTATTTGTGGCATTATTTCATGTAGTTTGTTGTTTTGAAAAAAAAAAAAAATTAATTTGGGAAGAAATGCCATAGCTGGACTGCTTCAGTTCAATTCTTTTGATAAAGAGATATTACCCCGAAAATTCAAGAAAGAATAAAAATACAGGTCAACACACAACACCATTGTTACCGTATTATTTTTTAAAAATTTATTTATTCCAAACTGCATTGTGATAGCCTTCTAAATCAACCTCCTAACCAATATATATATATATATACTCACTACAGGTCCTTCCTTGATTTTCATCAGTTCATTTTTAATATCACTCATCCATTTTGATGTTTTGTTGTGTTCTTTTTTCTCCTATATATCACCCCTCCCCCGCCAAAAAAAATGGTACCTGATGTGGTGTAATGGTTAGCAAGCTAGATTAGCAAACCATTGATAGTGAGTTTGATTCTCACTGGGTGACTCATACTTCTGGTATTGTGACGCATCTAAACTGCGCTTTATGGAGGCGTGTGGTGTAATGGTTAGAGCCATAGGAAATCAAATTGTTGACCCGAGTTCAATTCCTGGACGAAGCTATTTGCATTTCACATGGCACTAATAACATTGGGAAAGGTATGAATCCCATTCCCCCTCCAGTTATGCGTAAATAGCAGGGCAGACTGGGCTCTTTAACCATGGTTTGGTAATTAGTCTAGGACAAGGAAAAATTTGAATTCAAACATGTTAAACTCTGGTTAAGAAATTGACCTTGTGTCACATCCTGCTCGTGTGGAGGGGCTGGTAATATATATATATATATATACATTGCTCCTCAAAAAGTTTTGCTTCTATTGTATCTGGGTGTTCGTTTGCTGGTTTTTGATCCACCAATTTATTTGTAAAATTTCTTTTCATTGTTTTGGAAGATGCTATTTTGTTTGTACTGTTTGGTTCAAGTGTATGTAGATATAATAAAGATGGTATAGTATGATATCCACCTTTGCTAGAAGGATCCAAACTAGCATCCAGTTGGCAAAGGTAGGCAGGCTGTAACCAAATACAGACCCTCTACTAACTCCCATCATAGTCATGTGATGGGTATATATGGATCAAAGTATCATATCTTGATTCTACATTGTAGTACTTTCTATTATAATCTTCTAGATTATCCTCCAAGAAATGTTCCGGCCCTGTTGGCGGGGCTTAGAGTATGCTGGCTGTAAAAAAAGAAGATGTCTGTGTATCACACTAAACTGGATCTGATAGTGAGGTTGCAGTTCTAGAGATCTGGGGATTGGCAAGTACTCCTTCATTGTCATTACTCCCAGGTCCACTCTGGCCTGCAGTGTTAGTACCTGTTAGGGTCCTGTTTATAGGGTCAAACAGAACTGTTCAATCATTTACTAGAGATAATTATTATTAATTACTTGAAATAGGGCCGGTTTATGTCAGTCGGTAGAGTGTTCGGCTAGGAATCACAAGGTTCTTGGTTCGATACCGGCCCTATTTTTGACCAGAGAGTGTTGCAGGATGATAATGGTTGGAAGATTAAGGAACAAGAGTATTAATGTATAGATAGATCATTCTCCAAGAAAGGTTTCCTGTGTGTTTTTTTGATAATTGTGGCATGAAAACCATCTGTAGCAAAGTTTAATCGACTTCTGATGTTTTGGTCATTAAAGCAAAGAAAAATCATTGATGAGTGAATCATAAAAACTGTTTTCATCTTGATAATACTGTTATGAATAATAATAATAATAATAAAGTTTAGTAGCAAAAATCATAAAGTTGTTTGTTTCCGTGAAGTAAAAAACAAATCAATTTTTATGTATCATGTAGATTTTTATCAAGACTCACTGTATTCTAATAAGTTGTATTGGTGAATGTGTCCACAGCTGGAATTGTTTAAAGAAATAACAAGAAATAACATTTATTCCTTATCTAAAAATGTTACAATTTGTAAAATAAACAAAACAAACATCTGTGAAGAGAAAGTTGAAAGCAAAACAAAACAATTTTATCTGTTAGGATTTTATTATTAGTTTTACTCTGTATGGTTATTGTTGCTTTTATCACAATACTCTGGCTTGAGACACTCGTCAGTATTAGGTCATCCAATCATGGTGTAATGGTTAGCAAGCTAGTCTCACAGATCCATTACTACTGAATAGTGAGTTCGATTCTCACTGGATGCCCCATACTTGCAACCTTGTGTCACATCCTAGCCATGGTAAACGCGTTGTGTTAAATATCTAGGCTGACCAAGATACTGGCTAAATGAGGTTTATTTTTTTAAATAGTCCCCTATGCAGTCCACACATTTCTTCCATCAGTGTTTCAGTGCTTGGATCCCATTGGTCAAAACCCAATTTTGTTAAAACCAGTATGCAAATTAACCACACCATATATTATGTAAATGTTTATTTCTTAGTGATATATTAGACACATAGTAGAATTTTAAATGCACTAATAATACAGGCTGTTTTGAGGCAAATCTAACTCAGATTTTCATAGAGATTTCGTTATTAAATAAGATCTCTTCTATGTATTGATGACTATAGATTAAATACTCATTGATAGTCCTACACAATTCTGAGAGTATTTTGATGTAAGCAGTGACATAGTTTCGGTTACAGACAAAAAGACACTGAATCTCCATTATCGTCGGGGGTGGTCTAAAGTCGGTATCAGCCAATCAGTGAGGGAGTCTATCCCCTTTTCATTAGCACTAGACCAAGGAGATTGTTTTTTTAGCATCTTAGGTGGAGCGCCACACCTATCATCAGCTCCTTAAATCTCCATTATAATAAGATTTAATTGTTTGCAAAAGGAAAAAAAGAAAGTTTGACTTTGGCATTAAATAACCTGACAATGATTTATATTGTTGTATACCCTCTTCATTACTTCTTTACTTACTCTATTCTTCTGGCTGTCTTTGGAATCTTATAACATCTTGTCTTGGTCTGGAATCTTCTAAGGTCTGGACTTTCTTTTGCTATGTTCCTGCTGGCTGGTCGTCCTGGATTCATTTCTTAGTCTTGTTACCGAGACATTCATCAACCACAAGAACATATTACTTATACAAACTTTTATTTCCTTAACTATACATTTCATGTAACTAAATATCTGACTAACATAGCGCACGTGTGTTCCAGTTTAGGCAGGACCTAAAATGGCCGACTTCTCTGCCTGACATCTAACTAAAAACTGGGGACTCGAAAAAAGGTCCCACGTGACTTCACATATTTGGCGGGCTTCTGTAATTTTCCATGGAAAGACCCGGCCATGATATGAAAAGGGTCATCCCCTCAGAATTACAGGGGATTGACAATACTCTTATGCAACCGCATAGATTATGTAACAATATGTTCTAAAACAAAACTTTGTTGCTTTGTATTTTCTTGTTTATCTTTAATAATTTCAGATTGGGAAACTTATGGCATTAATCAAATAAAGATAGCAATTGATTTTCTGGCTACTTTAATATTTTATTCATCTACAGATTTGATCACCATCTAAGCATTTGTTTAACATAATATTTATTGTATAGACACACATTTACATTTCCGCCCTGTCGGCTGGGGCGTTAGAATTCACTGACTGCACCTCTGCAGAGGGATAAGACTCCCCCAATGGGGCCACCTGTTGGCCATGGGTGGTGACCCGTGATGCTTAAGGATAGAACCCAGGTGGATGAGCAGTTCATGACATGCAATACTCCACTTTGGCCCTATCTTGGGCTAGACGGGCGGTCGGAGAGGCCCCCTCCGATCAACCGACTGGTCACGTCAAGCCCTAGCACCTATATGATTACCCCAACCCTATTGCCCTTATGGCAAGCCCCAACCCCTCTTTATCATATGGGTGCTAGAAGGCGGTAAATGAGGGTCTACATGTCCTGGGAATGACGTTAAACTCTATCTGATGGTGAGGTTCCAGTTTTGAAGGTTTGGGGAAAGTGGAGCACCCCTTCATCACCATTGCTCCCTGGTCCACTCTGACCTGGAGTGGTAGTACCTGTTAGTGTTCCATCTATGGGTTAAATAGAAAAATGTATTCATAAAAAAAATTGTATTATCCATTAAGAATTGATTTATTTCAAAACTTTATCGGCATTAAATGACCCACTGAGGTTGATATACCGTAAAACAAAACAAACCAAACCAAACCTCATCTACAGAGTTGATCACAATCTAAGCATTTGTTTAACATAATATTTATTGTATACACACACACATTTACATTTATCCGCATCTCAGATAATAAATGTTGTGTATCCACCTTCAAAAATTGACATATAACCTTATATTCAGTATACTTTAGAACGTAAGTAAGTGTAAACCTCTAGAATATAAAGTAATTTACAGACAGAAGATAAATAAATAAAATAAATGATTTAATAAATAATATGGCTAAACTACTCGTCAAAAATTAATATAAAGCTCAGTATAAAGGGACATTTCAGATAGATAGATATGAAAATACAGATAGATATGAAAACAGACAGATATACATACATACAGATAGATATGAAAAACAGACAGATATACATACATATAGATAGATATGAAAACAGACAGATATACATACATACAGATAGATAGATATGAAACCACAGACAGATATACATACATACAGATAGATACATATGAAAACACAGATATACATACATACATAAATACAGATAGATATGAAAACAGACATACATACATACATACATACATACATACAGATAGATATGAAAACAGACAGATATGCATACATACATATAGACAGATGGATAGATAGGAACATAATGATATATTTTATCTATTAGCAAAGAACACAGAATAATTAATACTGACGTTTCCATCACTTGATAATTTTAACACCTGTTAATTAAAGGTATTTGTTTAATTGCTTAATGGTGTTTTTATTTATTTATTTGTTTCTTTTTTAGGTGTCTTATGCGGCTAAGGATGTCTTGGTTGGAGTACTGATATTTCTGCAACTTATCATGACCAAAATTCAAGTGCAGAATAATCGACTTCTGAATAGTTACTCTTCTAAGATTCCTGCAGCCAGTGACCAATATTCCGAGGAAAATCTTCAGCAAACAGCTGTAGCCTTATCTCAGGGAATTGTTAATTGTAATTACAGTGACACTCAGGGTTGCCGGGAAAAAAGTCCTGGCAAAAAGGTGAGTTATTCTTTTTGTTTGTAATTTTGTTTTTTTATTTAAAAAAAAAAAACTTGTTGGCTTTACATTAATAATGTTTTGTTCTCTGTCTAAATAATAATAGGCACATAATTACATAATTGCATAAAGCGAACAGTGAAAAGTTGACACAAGTTTGAACGAACTTATATAGAAAAAAAGGAAGCGCGTTGGTGTAATGGATAAAGTCATGGGAAATGGACCCGTCGCCCCGAGTTCAAATCCTGGACATGGTAACTGCATTTCACTTTGCGTTAATACCCTTGGGAAAGGTATGAATTCTACTCTCCTTCCAGCTATGGGTAAATAGTAGGGCAGACTGGGCTCTTTAACCTTGGTTAGGCAACCAGTCTAGGAGAAGGAAAATTCTGAATTCAAACCTGTTAAACTCTGCCTAAGAAATTGACCTTGTGTCACATCCTGCTCGTGTGGAGGGGTTGGTAAATATATATATAGAAAAAAAGAAAATGTAACAGGTTGGGAAATAGAAACTAAAAAGCATTTTAGAAAACCTCCATAATACCAAACACCAACATTAATTTAACAAGAACAGAAAGTGTGTATCTAGCGCTCAAATTCTTATTTTTGTGTGTATGTTATATATACTAGCAAATATAACCACCCTCCGGGTGCTAGTATTTAAGTTTTAATGCAATAAAATATTGTATTAAATTAAAAAGACTAATTAAACTAAATAAGAATGCAGATAAAAAGATTTGAAACAGAAGGGACTATAACTGAAAAATAGAACTACTGAAATTTACTCTTCTTTCACTCCCGTCTTTCATTGCTAATTTTTCCTAATTTAACTATTTAGTTAAAATAGGAAGTAAAGAATAAAATGACAGTTATTTCTTCTTGTTAATGGATTCCTTTTGAGATTTATTGAAGAGATTTTTGCTCATATACATTAAGATAAAACCAAACTATCAGAAATCAATAATACCAAGCACATATTTATTAAAATCCAATTTTTTATATCAATATGCAAATTAGCCTTCTGGTTCACACTGTAAACCATTATTTTGTTGTATATATAGATACAATTACATGTTATTAATGTGTACATATGGTCAATAGTATTAATAATGTAAAATAATTATATTAATAATTGAGGTTTAAATTTAAATAAAAATAAAATCATGGAGAATGTGATGTAAATAACTAAGGGAATTGTGACTTGAGTAGTGATTTAGTTTCGGTTACAGACAGAAAAACACACAATCTCCATTATAATAAGATATATATATATATATGTTATTTTAGAAAATGTGACTTACCGGTGAAAATGGTCACAATGGTTAGTTAATGCAAAATTCAGAAAGGTAAGACAGCAATATAACAAATAAAAAGTGCTCAATACGTTAGTAGAGCAAATTTATTGTAATACATGTACAAGTGATAACCTACTCGAGTTTCAACATAAGGATCTTCAGGGTTAAATCCACTGGATTAATCAAGATATTGATTAATTGCAGTCGATTACACGTGTGTGTTTTTCGCGATAAACGATTTGTTACTGGATAGTATTCTGACAATGTTTACATTTTGATCGTTGCGAAAACACAACTTCTGCTTTTTTGAACATTTGAATTTCAAAGCAGCGTTTGTCAAATACTATCCCGTAACG
>CM042144.1:14912129-14924629 GCA_023376005.1 Doryteuthis pealeii
TCTGATGATAAAGCTTTGCTTTGAAATCGATTAGACATATAAACATCTTTTTGTCTTTATTTTTTACGCATTGTATTGCCTTCGAATTTTATTATTTTATATAAATATATATATATATATATATATATATATATATATATCTGAATTCCTGCTGCTTAAAAAATAATCAAAATAATGTTTTTAGAAAATGTGCTGACTACTCTTTGGCCCAAACTTCAGGCCAAGGTTAGCTTTTGTTTAGGCTAAGCTTAGCATAGTATAGTATATTTATTTACTAAGCTTAGCATAGTATAAGTATATTTATTTACTAAGCTTAGCATAGTATAAGTATATTTATTTACTAAGCTTAGCATAGTATAAGTATATTTATTTACTAAGCTTAGAATAGTATAAGTATCCAGTGAGAAACAAACTCATTAGCAATAAACTGCTAATCTAACTTGTTAACCACTACACCATGTGAGGTATCCTAACTTATAAATAAATTGTCGAATACAGTCTATATGATGAAATTCTCTGTGATGTTCCGTTTTCAGTAATGATTATTTTTTTCTTTAAATCAATGAACGCCCTGATGAAGGTCTATCTAAACAGACTGAAACACTGCAGCATAAGTATAATAAACATTATTCGTTTATGAAACTTGTGTTTTTTTCAATTTTTACAATATTACATACTGTTGGATTCACTTCCATTTTTTCTTCACATACACACACACACATATATATTAGACTTGTTCAAAAATCAACTTTTTCCTTTTTTCATACCCTCCTCCACGGTTTCCCATGCTTTTTGACCTGGAAAAGCCGAAAATCACAACCATTTTGAGGTAAAATGTCAGGAACCTTTGCCTCATTGGACCTCAAGATATTAAGCCTGCGATAGTAGAAAAGTGCCAAATTTTGCCTTCTGCCAGACAGTTTTTCACCTGAAACTTTTGTTACAATTAGGATAGAACAACAAAATGGGTATCAAATTGAAGCATTTGTACTACTCGATTTTCGACTTTTCCAGGTCAAAAAGCATGGGGAACTGTGCAGGAGGGTATGAAGAAAGGAAAATGTTGATTTTTGAACAGGTCTAATATATATATATAGGAAAAGAATGGTCCTATATTGAGAACTCACTTTCCTTAGGAGTATGTTAATACACACAATTGCACATGCAAAAGTTTTAGCAGAAGAAAATTCCTTATAACTGCTAAATATTTTACAAAAGTTGTAATTTTTACTTTTTTATTTAAATTTCTTTTTTGTTTATTTCAACTAACAGGGATCTTCTACAAGTGGGAAAGCTCCAAAGAAAGACATCCTTCGTGCCTATTCTCTACGTAGAAGTCCTCTCTATGATAATTGCCAACTCCTTGCACCTGATTATCAAATGCTTTGCACCTGTGATACTCGTAAAGCCCAATGGTACCTTGACAAAGAACTTGCAGGTTTGGTTTAAAGCTTTAATTGTTAACCTCTTTTTTTTCACTTTTTTTTTTCTAATTACCCGCCCAAAACAAGGCAGGGTTTTTTATTTGCTTAATTATCCCTTTTATATTTGATTAAGTGAATTTGAGAATATTTCTTATAAAATTATCAATACTTATGAAGTTATATGGTTTTGAAATTTATACTGTTATTATTATCCCGAGTATTCACGGTATAAGCATTACAGACACACACACACACACACACATATATATATATATATAGAGAGAGAATTGAAGGAAAAAATAAAATAAAAATCTAAGTTTATTTGTTTTATTTGTATTTATGCCAAAAACTGTTTCATTTCCATTTCTCACACCCAACCCTATTGCCCTTATGGCAAGCCCCAACCCCTTTTTATCAAATGGGTGCTAGAAGGCGGTGGCTGCGGGTCTACATGTCCTGGGAATGACGTTAAACTCTATCTGATGGTGAGGTTCCAGTTTTGGAGTTTGGGGAATGTGGAGCACCCCTTCATCACCATTGCTTCCCTGTTCCACTCTGACCCGGAGTGGTAGTACCTGTTAGAGTCCCATCTATGGGTTAAATAGAAAAATGTATTTATAAAAAAATTGTATTATCCATTAAGAATTGATTTATTTCAAAACTTTCTCGGCATTAAATGACCCACTGAGGTTGATATGCCGTAAAACAAAACAAACCAAACCTAAATATTTGTTATACTTACTTGAACAATTCTAAGTTATCAAATCTAATTTAATATTTTGACAGACTAATTTTAACACAGGTTTTCTAATGAAACAGTGTCCTGGGTATGATGTTAACCTATCTGATGGTGAGGTTCCAATTCTGGAACTCTGGAGAATGTGTAATACCTCTTCATCTCCGTTACTCCCAGGTCCACTCTGACCCAGAGTGGTAGTACCTGTTAGGGTTCCATCTATGGGTTAAATAGAAAAACGTGTTTATAAAAAAAATTAAGAATGAATTTATTTCAAAACTTTGTCGGCATTAAATGACCCAATCGAGGTTGATATGCCGTAAAACAAACAAACCAAACCTAATGGAACATTCATTTTGAACTGATCTGAATAAAAGATAGAAATTGTTGAAAGATGATAACAGTTGGTGAATATTTTTTATCTTTTCAGAAATGGTCAGTGAAAATCCACTCACAATACGGTTGAAATTTGAACCTTCAGGAAGACCTGAAAGTCCTGAGAACTATTATCTTCAGGAAAAAGACAATATATGTGTTGTTTGTGGGAAACCTGAAGATTATCTACGAAAAAACGTTATTCCTCATGAATATCGAAAGTAAGTGGAATGCTTCGATTTGTATTTTTAATGAATCTGCTCAAATTTATTTATGCCAATTTTTTTTCAACACTGATTTCAATATGTTTGCATTATACATCATAATCTATGGCAAAGTGTTGTAGATCTAATATTTGGATGCAAAGGTGAATATTTAATAAGTTTTATGTTAGAATAGGTTGTGTAACTATCTGCAGGTCAAATGCAAATACCCATTTTGACAACCACAAATTGAGGGTGTGACCTATCCATCAAATATATACAGTAAGTGGTATTTACTATAGGAATTTATTCTGCTTGATAGTTGATACTGTTGTTAGTTATTGAGCAGAGAATGGAGAGAAAATGCCCCCTTTATTTTAAGGCAATGGGCTCACATTTAGGAGAATGGACAAAATGGCTTTCAGTTCAAGACCAGCTGTAGAAGTTTATGTGAATGTGCGGATATTAACTGGAATTTTTGTTTTTCTCTTTTGGAAGCGGGATGATTGACTTGCATCTATTTGGAGAGAAAGGAAGGGAGAGGAAGGAATGGAAGGAGGAAGGAAAGAAAGGAATGAATGAATGATCTGTAGAATGATAGTAAAAAGCAGAAATATATAGTCATGTGGTTCAAGCTGTCTTTTCCCTTGGGCCAGAGTTACCCCTATTGATAAGAATTAACATAACCCCCACTGGCAAATTAACAAAAATGCAAAGATGTATAATAGAAAATAAATAAAATGTACAACACACACACTTTATAAATATGTATATACGTGTGTGCGTGTGCGTGTACATGCATTGATATCACATTGTGTGTATGTGTGCGTGGACACATCTGTTGGTGTACTGAGTGCATGCAACTATGTATGTCTGTGGCTGTTACATATGTGAATGTAATAATGTATGTGTCTGTTACATATACACATATAGACTATTAATATATATGTGTATATATATATATATATATATATATATATAGCAGAAATATATACACACATAAAGACAAAGAAAATATATTTATCATGGCTTAAGTATATTACCATTTCCTTTTTTTAAAATTTTTTTGTTATGTTCTTACATTTTCTCATTTTAAATTGTTATTCTTAGACCCCAAAAAACAAAAGATCGCTCTCAATTGACTTGAAGACGAGAGAAGCTGAACTCAATGACTTAATAAGTAAATTTAATTATTTAATAAAAAAAAATGTTGACTTATTGACAGTTCATCTCATTTTAGCCACGGCTTTTTCTTTTGATTGTTTTTATATGATGTTGCTGTTTTTAACAATAAAACTAACATAATAATAAAAATAAGTGATATTAACATAATTATAATTAACATGATAATTATATAATGATATTATATAAAAAATTAAATAAAATTATATAAAGTCATCGGGGTCGCCTGAAGTCGGTATCAGCCAATCAGCGAGGGAGTCTATCTCCTTTTCACTAGCGCTAGACCAAGGAGATTGTTTGGGTGTCTGAGGTGGAGCGCCACTCCTACCATCAGCTCCTCACTTTAACACACAGATTCCTGTGCTACTCATACGCTGAGTGGGCGAGGGCCGGTATCGAACTAGGAACTTTGTGATTCCTAGCCGAACACTCTACCGACTGAGATATAATGATATTGTAGCAGTTCCCTGGTAATATTTTCTGGTGATGTAATGATGACACGTAGGCTGACTGATGTTGAATGTAGAAGATTTTATTTACTTCCAAACACTGTGAAATACTGAAATAAAATGGGGTATAAACAATTACTATTTTACAAAAAGGGTCTTTAACAAATGCCAGCAACTTCACGGGAAAATTGGAAAGAAACATACCTGTGCGCTGTTACCAGTACCAAGAACTAACTAAAGACTAAAATTCTAATTTTAGGACAATATTTTCCATACAACCTTTTTGCTACATCAGCCTGGCGGAAGTCCCTATTTTGCCCTAAGGATATCTGTTGATCTTCCCACAATGCCATTCTAGCCCTGTGGGTCACTTGATTATCCCACCCTACCAGAGTTGTTTCCCTTACACTGTCCAAATTTAAGGGTATATTTTGAGGGTAGAAAATAAATATATCTAACTATTAGGCGCACTCAAAGGCGACAGCTACAGATATTATTAATGATAATTATAATTAACATGATATTAACCATGATATTAACATAATAATAAAAATAACATTTTAAATTGTTATTCTTAGACCCAAAAACAAAAGATGGCTTTCAATTGAATTGAAGATGAGAGAAGCTGAACTCAATGACTTAATAAGTAAATTTAATTATTTGATTAAAAAAAAAGAAAAGTTGACTTATTGACAGTTCATCTCATTTCAAGCATGGCTTTTTTTTTTGATTGTTTTTATAAGATGTTGCTGTTTGGTTGCCAAATAACAATTTGTTCTGTTTGACATTCAATGTTCTTTAGCCCTGTCAGTTGGGGCTTTAGAATACACTGACTGCACCTCAGCAGAGAGGTAAGACCCCACCTCCTCCCAATGGAGCCACTTTTTGGCTCTGGTTGGTGACCCATAATGTTGTATACCCTTTCTTACTTCTTACTTCTAGTCGTCTTTTCTTCTGGCCGGCTTTGGTTCTATCTTCTAACATCTTGACTTGGTCTGGTCTAGCATCTCAGATCTCCTAAGGTCTGGACTTTCTATTGCTATGTTCTTGCTGGCTGGTTGTCCTGAATTCATTTCTTAGTCTTGTTACCAAGACATTCATCAACCACAAGAACATATTACTTATACAAACTTTTATTTCCATAACTATACATTTCACGTAACTAAATATCTGACTAACATAGCGCGCGTGAGTTCCAGTTTTAGGCAGAGCATAAAATGGCCGACTGCTCTGCCTGACGCCCAACTGCAAACTGGGGACTCTGAAAAAGGTCCCACGTGACTTCACATAATTGGCGGGCTTCTGTAATTTTCCATAGAAGGACCCGGCCATGGTATGAAGGGGGTCATCCCCTCAGAATTACAGGGGATTGACAATAATCTTATGCAACCGCATAGATTATGTAACAATAATACTTTAGGATGGAATCCATATAGCTTATTCTCTAGGTACTTCGTTAGGGTCCAAGTGGTGCTGCTATACAGTAGCACTGATACAACTACGGCTTGGAAGAATTGTCGTTTTAACTTGTCAGTGTGATCTGATTTCCATATGACTGATAATCTGTTTATAGCAGACACTGCCTTCTCTATTAGTGCATTTTGATACCTGACCAATTTTACAATAATTTTCATAAACTAATGATATATTTTTTTTAACAATAACTCAGGCAAAACAATAACATTTGTGAGTTTCTTTAATAATTGCTGCTGCTGCTGCTGGAACACTTGACACAGATATCATTATTTATGCAAATTAAACAGGTCAAATGTGAATTTATTGGTGATCACATTGATTAATAAAAAGAGAAATAAAATCAATAAACTAAAATTTGAATTGCAAAATATGTATGTCATATATATTTTGACCCCAAAAGTCAATTACACACACACACACACACACATATATCTCTATATATATATATATCTTTTTTTTCTTCTCTAATTGATTTCAATATAAAAGTAAGTAAAAGTAAAGTCGACGGGGCGGCCTAAAGTCGGTATCAGCCATACAGCGAGGGAGTCTATCCCCTTTTCAATAGCGCTAGACCAAGGAGATTGTTTTAGAATCTGAGGTGGTGCGCCACACCTACCATCAGCTCCTTACTTTACCGCACAGAACCCTGTGCTACTCATATGCTGAGTTGGCGAGGACCGGTATCGAACTAGGAACCTTGTGGTTTCTAGCCGAACGCTCTACCGACTGAGCTAACCCGGCCCCTAAATTTCAATATAGAATTATACATAGTGTAAGATTCAAGGTTATAATAATGTTATAACTCGTTGAAACGAAACAAACTCCGACAAGGGTGTTAAACATATAACAAGATGGACTTTAATTAAAAGCACATGGAATATGATACATAAAATAGGAATACATGATACATAGTAGAGAATACGTAAAATAGAAATAATAAAAGGACACATTCAAGAATGGAAATACAATATTTAGGTATAAAAGAGATACCTAAATGAACATATAAAATATCGGAGTTAATGGATAGTCCATGCAGTATAATTCACTTACTAGTGATGGGGGGGAAGAAGCACCCAAAGAGGCAGAAGAGTTTGAACCCCGCGCTTAAATACCAGACTTCCTGGTGGTCGGCACGGAAATCTCAGCGGGAAGATAACCCCAACAATAGTATTGCTTTTAATATGTTTGAGAATAAAACAATAATATTAGAAATCAATCGTCGGTAGCCTAATGTCGGTATCAGCCAAACAGTGAGGGTGTTTATCCCTTTTTCACTAGCGCTAAACCAAGGAGATTGTCTTAGCATCTGAGGTGGTGCGCTACACCTACCATCATATATATAATATATATATATATATATATATATATATACTGTATTTTAGGGGTCTCTGTATGCTTCTCTCGGTATATATTTTTATGTCTTTATGTTGAAGTTGGGCATTATATGAAGCATTTAAAAATAAATGAAGGAACTCGGTGTTATGGAGTACTGGATGCACTTATTTTTTATTATTTGTTATCATAAATTTTTGAGATTCCCTTTTTTGAATTGTGTGTTTGTCTGTAACTGAAATTATATCAGTACCCAAGTCATAATTCCCTTAGTTATTTATGTCACATTCTCCATGATTTTATTTTTCATTTAAACCTCAATTATTAATAAAATTGTTTTATATTATCAATACTGTTGGCCTTATCTATATTCTAATAAAATGAAAGTGTAATTATATATACAACAAAATAGCGGTTTACAGTGTGAATGGGAAGGCTAATTTGCATATTGATATTAAAAATTTGATTTTAATGAATATGTGCTTAGAATTATTGATTTCTAATTGTTTGGTTTATCTTAAAAGAAATCCATTAACAAGAAGAAATAACTGTAATTTTATTCTTTACTTCCTAATTTAACTAAATAGATGAATTAGGAAAATTTAGCAATGAAAGATGGTAGTAATGGAAGAGTAAATTTCGGTTGTTCTATTTTTCAATAAAACCCTATCTGTTTCAAATCTGTTTATCTGCATTCTTATTTAGTTTCATTAGCCTTTTTAATTTAATATGATATTTTATTACATTAAAACTTAAATACTTGCACACAGAGGGTGCATATATTTGCTAGTAATGATAATCAGTCTTATAACCTGTTGTGGACTATATAACACACATATACATACATACATAATATATATATATATAATATATATATATATATATATATGAGGTAGGTAGAAGGATGGTGAACAAGAAATTAAAACTCAAAACAAATCTGAGAGTTGATACGTTTCGTCCGAATTCATACGACATCCTCAGTCGAATGATTTTTATTGAAAGCAAAATTTTGTGCATGAAATTTTGCATTCAATAAAAATCATTCGACTGAGGATGTCTGTATAAATTCGGACGAAACGTATCAACTCTCAGATTTGTTTTGAGTTTTCATTTCTTGTTCACCATCCTTCTACCTACCTCATACTGCCGGATTCTACTACATCCATCCTATCTCCATATATATATATATATATATATATATATATATATATATATATATATTTATATAGGGTTTTCTCTTAGGTATGCTTAACATAGTGATTATCCTCATAGGAAATGGAATCCACAACCTGAGTTTGAACCCTGAATGAGGCTGTTTGCATTTCACTTCTTTCATTGGAAAAGGCATGAACCCATCTATTCTCCCCACTCAATTCTTAAATTTAATAAGTATGAGTAAATTAATTCCTGACCACTGACAATCCCTTCTTATTTATAATGCATTTCTGTAGTAATATAATTAGTAATACATTTATTATACATGATAGCTCTGTTATGTAAGTAAATTCCTGACCACTGACAATCCCTTTCTTATTTATAATGCATTTCTGTAGTAATATAATTAGTAATACATTTACGTTATACATCTGATAGCTCTGTTATGTAAGTAAATTCCTGACCACTGACAATCCCTTTCTTATTTATAATGCATTTCTGTAGTAATATAATTAGTAATACATTTACGTTATACATCTGATAGCTCTGTTATGTAAGTAAATTCCTGACCACTGACAATCCCTTTCTTATTTATAATGCATTTCTGTAGTAATATAATTAGTAATACATTTACGTTATACATCTGATAGCTCTGTTATGTAAGTAAATTCCTGACCACTGACAATCCCTTTCTTATTTATAATGCATTTCTGTAGTAATATAATTAGTAATACATTTACGTTATACATCTGATAGCTCTGTTATGTAAGTAAATTCCTGACCATTGACAATCCCTTTTCTTCATGATTTTTATGGGCAGGATGTGTAAATAGTAGAGCAGACTGGGTTCTTTAGCTTTCGTAAGGCAACCAATAGTACTCTGCTTAAAAATTGACCCTCATGGTGGAGGGGTTCAGTAAATACAAGGGTGAGTAAAAAATTATTGCCATTTTGTTTAGGACAGGTATAATTACCAACACAGGAATATGTATCATACTTCAAAATGAAGCTGGTCCTCTGTGGATCAAAATCAAACCCTCTTTCATGGGGCTGAAGAAATGATAGTCTGTGGCACACATTATTCCAGTGACAAGGAAGTGAAATCTGTACGGAAGAAGTGGCTCAAAGAACAGTCAACAGGGGCAGGGATACATGCTCTCATTCAAAGGTGGAACATTGCTATTGAGAGAAATGTTGAGAAATAGGGATGTGATCCACAGAGGACTAGCTTCATTTTGATTTAGGATACATGTTCCTATGTTGGTATTTATAGTAAGTAAGTAAAGTTGACGGGGCGGCCTAAAGTCGGTATCAGCCAGTCAGCGAGGGAGTCTATCCCCTTTTCAATAGCGCTGGACCAAGGAGATTGTTTTTAGCATCTGAGATGGAGCGCCACACCTACCATCAGCTCCTTACTTTACCGCACAGATCCCTGTGCTACTCATACGCTGAGTTGGCGAGGACCGTTATCGAACTAGGAAACTTGTGGTTTATAGCCGAACACTCTACCGACTGAGCTAACCCGGCCCATTATGGCATTACTTTTTGACTCACCCTCGTATATATGTATTTCTTATTTTTTTTCTTTTCCTTTCATTTGTATTCAGTATGTACTTTTTATTTGCAGGTATTTTCCTAATGTGATGAAAGACCATGTATCACATGATATTCTCCTGTTGTGTCCTTCTTGTCACCAAATGTCTTGCAATTATGACATTAGCCTTCGTCAACAATTGGCTTTAGAATGTAATGCATCATTGACAGGTGATTCAACCACTAAATCGAGCATCAACCATGAACTGAACAAAATACGATCTGCAGCAAAGTAAGTAATCTTATCTCCTGCTCTAAAATAGATTTCAAGCCCTGTCCACTGGGGCTTTCATCATCATCATGTCGCGCATGTAGCACGGGTATCGACAACAATCTTACGCCAACCCTCCCTATCATTCATTGCACCTGGAAGATCCTCTGCGGAACAGCCAGCATCTTCACATAGCTGGTCAATGTAGGTCCTTGCTGGGCGCCCCACACTTGCATGACCATGTGTTGGCTTCCACAGGAGAACATCGCTTATGAGTTCATCCTTACTTCTCCAGCAGTGTCCTGCGTGCCTTGTCCGTCTCACTCGGATAGTTTGTGAGAGGGGGGCAGGTGACCGTACAGCTGTTTCCTTGTGGGGTGCTGTTTCCATGACTTGTTCAACAGTGCTCGCAGCATCCTTGTGCAGCTCCCATCTAGCTTATTCTCAAGACGTTTAGTTAGGGTCCAGGTGGTGCAGCCATATAGCAGCACCGACACAACCACAGCCTGGAAGAACTGTCGCTTCAGCTTGTTAGGGAGATCGGACCTCCATATGACTGATAATCTATTTGTGGCCGACCATGCCTTTGCTATTCTCGTATTAACATCGCTCTCTGTGGAGGAGATATTACTTCCCAGGTAAGTGAATTGTTCCACTAGAATACACCAACTGCACCTCTGCAGAGATGTAAGCCCCCCCCCAAAAAAAAAAATGGACCACTTGTTGGCCATGGGTGGTGATCCATGATGCTTTAAGATGGAACCCAGGTGGATGAGCAGTCCATGACATGGAACACTCCACTTTGGCCCTTACTTAGGCTAGATGGGCGGTTGGAGATGCCCCCTCTGATCAATCGGCTGGCTATATCAAGCCGTAGCACCTATATGATTGTCCCAACCCTATTGCGCTTATGGCAACCCCCAACCCTTCTTATCATATAAAACTTTGCCGGCATTAAATGACCACCGAGGTTGATATGCCGTGAAACAAAACAAACAATTTTCAGTTATTAAGAACTTGAAACCTCGAAACTTTTATCAAAATTACTTGAATCGGCATTAAATGACCCAATAAGGTTTGATGTGCTGTAAAACAAACCAACCGACTAAATAGATTTGAATTCTTACCTGACCTTGGTTAATTCTTCATAGACTGGAAATCACATTTATTCCAGGTAAGGGTAACCCAAAGTTGAAATTTTAACCTGAACTAATTGGCAAATAAGGTCAAGCACAGGTATGTATTAAAATGCAAATTTAAAAAAATCAAAATGAATAGTATACATTTAAAATATATTTTAAATTTTATTTTAGAATATTTATTTCTTGATTTTAGTAACAAGTAACAATCTTTAAAATGCTTGAATGAGTTTTAGGTACTTACCCAAAAAATCTTTTTGGGGAAATGTTTTTAGTTATGTACAAAGAAGTATATAATGTACTAGGGATAGTGAAAAGTTTAGAAATATTTTGGTAATTTGAGGCACAATTCAGTATCTCTGGATGCTCTTGCTGAGCTTCTTGTTGTATATTGTACAAACGGAAATAGAAATGCGTAGGCGTTTGAGATATATAAAAGGGGGTCAGAGTGAACAGACCCCAGAGGGACAGCGGACAGCAAAGAGAACGGAGTGACCGACACTCGCGGTCACAGCTGATGGGCTGTGAACCATCACATAGCCACCCTCCACCTCACCAACACATTGTCAACCCTTGGGCAGATTCCCATTGTCAAGCTCGCCGCCCACCACGTGCAGCCGAGAAGAAATAAAAAGTTCAATCTCCTACTACATACATGTGATTTCATTAAGCGACCACTACATATATCGTCTAAGGGTTAGAGACGATACCTGCAGTATACCAGCAACGTATACGATTCAGCGTGAGTTTGAAGATGCCAGTATATAACATATACGATTTAGTGCCGAACAAAGAAGGCACTATGCAACATTCTGAAGATGACAGTAAGATCAGATTTCCATGTGACTGATAATTTGTTTGTGGCCGACCATGCCTTTCCTATTCGTGTATTAACATCGCTTTCTGTGGGTGAGATATTACTACCTAGGTATGTGAATTGTTCTTCTGGCTTCCAAATACTACTAATTTTCGAAATAATTCTCAATATACAACCAGCTTCAAAAACATTTACATGAAAGATTTACATCAACCGATTTTACTGCCTTAATCTGCTAACTACAATTACTATAAATATCTCCCCAGTTCAGTATCATCTAACCTCTTAATTCGGACACAGTTAGTTAATCAAGAGTATTTCTCAAATATTAATCAATTTCAACACTTACATTTGCCATTCAAATATACTTTGCTCATCAAATCACCATCAATGAAGCAATGCACAACC
>CM042144.1:14929629-15022129 GCA_023376005.1 Doryteuthis pealeii
TAAGTATAATTATTTATCTTTATTTATTTATTTACTTACAAGCAGAACTATAAATTGGACAGAAATATAACATGGATAGTTAAGAAAAAAAAATAAAAAAATAACACAAAGAAAAATTATAAATGTACTTTTAGAATTAATACAAGATGTAGATATAATGACGTGGGTAAGTTTCAATAAAATGGAACTAAAATTACAAGATTAAAAATGAAATAAAATCTGAGTTAAAATGAATAAAATTAGAACCGTTTTTTAAATTTTTTAAATTTAGATTATTTTTAATTGAAATTAAGACATTAAGTGTGATTGTCACTAATCAGTGACAAGTACAAAGCATTATGTTATTATTATCATGCAAGATGCTGTGAAATGAATAATAATAAAATAATAGCATTGTCATCTTTGTTCGTCTTCTAATGATAATTTCGATTTCGTTTTTAAAACTGCCGTCTTTTTCCAAAGACAACAGAACGATTGTATGAAGCTTTGGAAAGGAAGGAACCATTCAAACAACATATCCTTCCTCAACATCAACTCTTCTTCTTCTTAGTCTTGGATTTTAAAGAAAAAAGAAGTGTTAAGTTTCTGACCGCCATCCTTCAAGTCCTGAGCTATAGAATCCTTTTTTTTTTTTTTGATTTTTACTATAAAAATGCATTGCAAATGATTTTGACTATAAAAATGCATTGGAAAATGATTTTTATTATAAAAATGCATTGGAAATGATTTTTATTATAAAAATGCATTGGAAATGATTTTTACTACTATAAAAATGAATTGGAAATGACTTTTACTATAAAAAAGTATTGAGTTCAAATGATGAGGTTGATTGCAGTTCACATAGGGCAAACACCCTTAGGAAAGATATGCATCTAAACATTGTTGCTGATTCTATTTCCTGTGATAATATGTGTGACTCCCAAATCTCCTTTTATTTTCAAAGTAAAAGTACATTACTTCTGTCTTCCTCCCAATCAAAGAACAACTTAAAGCTCATGCCTCCTTTTTTTTCTGCTTTTATGTTCTTTTTTGTTTATGTCCTTGTTGTGTGTCAACCTGATGTTTTGCATTTTTATTTGATGATTAATAATCTTTTTTTTTTCAGAATCTATAATCCTGACTATACACCTCACGGCCAAATTGTGTGGAATACATGAAAAAACAATAAACTATTGGAATTCCAAAGAAGATGGCGGACTCACTTTCTGGAAACGATGCAGCCCAAGTTTCTCCCTGCAAATGGTCAGTAGACCATAACCATGATCGTTTGGTTAAATTTCTTCAAGATGATGAAGAGAAGGAAAGAGAAGAGTCTTAATAGTGAGAGTCAAAGGTGGCCATATTGGCTCAACTTAGCTTCCATCTTTGTGATGGCCATTTACAATAAATTGGTTGCATTAAAGTTTTTATTTGTTATTTTTATTTACATTTTTGTTTTCCCATTTTCTTTGACAAACTTATTTTTTTACACCCATTTCTTTAAGATATTCAATGTTTCTTTTTTTTTTTTTTTCTTTTTTTTATTTGCTTTTTTATTTAAAAAAAACAAACATTTGCTTCATCTTTTATTAAAAGGTTTGGAATCCAATATAATTCCAGTTTTGTTCTCTTAATTCAGAAATAAAAGGTTCAAATGTGTAATATTTTGTTCATTGACTACACTTAACAGAGAATCTCTCTGGCGTAATGGTTATCATTTTCGACTGTGAAAATGTAGTAAGTGAGATAAAACTCCAGACACACTATTAGATTCACTTTCAGAATAATGGAAAATGTAGGAAGCATGTTGTGCAATGGTTAAAGTCATGGGAAATGGACTCATCACCCCTGAAGAATAATCAACGTTCCAATTACCGTCGAATTTGGAAGACATGGCAACAAATGGTTGTAACCCAATACAAACCCGAATAGTTGCAAGGTCTACTGCAGAATTACAGGGTATTTATAAAAGTCCACAATATCATTCAAATCAAGCAGTCAATCAGAACTCAAGGGATGGAATCACCCAAATCACCCAAATTCATGAATGGATCATTCTTGATTTCTATATATACCAAATGCCTTGGACACTGCCTGAGTTGTACTAAGCTAGCTGCTGTTATTCAAACCAACTGTAGACTAACTGACCTCAATAGTCCCGAGTTCAAATCCTTGAGTGATAATTGCATTTCACTTTGCGCTAATACCCTTGGAAAGGTATGAATCCTACTCTCCCTCCAGATATGGATAAATAGTAAGCAGACTGGGCTCTTTAACCTTGGTTAGGCAACCAGTCTAGGAGAAGGAAAACTCTGAATTCAAACCTCTTGAACTCCGCTTAAGAAATTGACCTTGTGTCACACCCTGCTCGTGCGGAGGGGTTGGTAAATATATATGCATAACAACTACTGTTTTTTTTTTTACAAGAATAGCTTTGGCATTAAATAACCATGAAGGTGATATGCCATTAGACAAAGAAACCAACTCCAAAATACAATTAGTTATAATTTGCTTAGGTTCGTTCTTTAATGGATTGTTTCATATGTAAAATGCAGATGGAACGTTTTTGCAATGTTGGGTGGGTGGCCAAGATCCAAGATGCCCAGGAGGTATGAGCAGTTTATGACATGCTTACTCAATCTTTAGCTAAGCAACTTACATGAAAGGACCTGATAATTATGGTCTAGACAAGCCAGTGCCATTATGATGCCAGCTTAGACCTTATTTTTGGCAGAATTTTGCATGAGCAGCATCCCACCAAAAATAAATTTGAAGACTTTTTCTTGAATAGGAAATTCATCTCAAGTTAAGATATGAGGATACAAACATAAAAAAAGTCTCATCAATTACAATTCATGAACACTTCCTGGACAAATAGTTTTCAATGTATTTGTATTCTTCTTCTAGGTGCTGTGTGCTGCATATGCACAGTGCCCGTAGGTAGAAGCCTATTATAAAATCTTGAGGAATTCTCTAAAATATATTCAAACAAAAAATATTCCAGGCTACTTGGTTCACAAACTTTATCTGACAGTAGACATCATACTCTGACCTACACTCGGACTATCAAATTTTCTTCAAAGTCAACTGACTGATCCTATAAAAATACCATACCCCACATACTAAACCCACCCTTCCTTTTCTCATTTCTCTATACCACACACCTAAACCCTCCCATCTTTCTACCTATACCCAATTACCTTTTCAGTATAAAGGCAACATGTAAAAGCATTTGTCTAAATAAATTTTGAAAAAAGCTTCAACTAAACAATGAGGTGAAATATCAATTGAATTTAGTTGCTGTGTTGTTATATCCACTTTTTCCTCTATTCTCAAACCATATATATATATATATATATATATATATAATTAGAGTAATTGTTTTTTTAAATTTATTAAATCCTATCCGTGATATCTTAGGTTATAGACATCTTTTAAATAAATAATTTCAACGTATTTCTATAGTGAAATAATTTCCCATGATTTTCTATATGAGCTTTTAGCTCAGTCGGTAGAGTGTTTGGCTAGAAACACAAGGTTTCTAGTTTGATACCGGCCCTCACCAACTCAGCGTATGAGTAGCACCGGGATATGTGCGGTAAAGGAGCTGATGGTAGGTGTTGCGCTCCACCTCAGATACAAAAACAATCTCCTTGGTCTAGCGCTACTGAAAAGGGGATAGACTCCCTCGCTGTCCGACTTTAGGCCACTCGTACGACTTTAGTATATGAAACTTTAATCGTTTCCCAATTAAAAGTTTTTGTGTCTTTTGAAAACATTGAGGAAAAGAGGATTTCTTCTTGACTTTTATAATAAGAGTCAACGACTTGTTGCAATATCTGCTGTAAAAAAAAAGTTTTTACTTTATTTAAACATTTTCTTTTTTCTGTTTTTTTTTTTTTTTGTTTTCCAACTTGTTTAAACTTTTTGAATTAATTTTTCAACTATGGCAATCGGCCAACAATTCCGCGCACCGAAAAATTTTGCAACGCAAATAACTTGAAAACATCTGATTAAAAATTCCGTCAAGATGCGAAAGCAGCATCAGCTGTCCTGCTGTCTTGTCATTGGTATTTTTGAATAGAGAAACGTTATTTGTAACCTGCCGAGGGGGAAAATGCTGTCCTATATATATATATATATATATATATAACAGCCTTTTCCCCACTCGCCAGCATATATATATATATATATAATATATATGTATATATATATGCTCTTTAAAGAAACTCATTCGTCTAAAGTGCCAATTAACACCACATAACTATATTTGAAAATTAGATTCCTCCTACCAATTTATCTATTTTTAGGAATTGTTAAAGTAGAAGTTGCATTTCAAGATGAAAAGGCCAAAGGTCATTTAATATTCTATAATCATTATTGATATGGAGCTGTGTGGTGTAATGGTTATTGTGGTAGGAAATAGACAAGGTGGACTGGGGTTCAAATCCTGGATGAAGCTGTTTGCAGTTTCACATAGGGCAAATACCCTTGGGAAAGGTATGCATCTAACTATTCCCCTCCACCTATGGGTAAATAGTAGGGTGGACTGGGCTCTTTAACATTAGTTACACAACCGTTCTAGGAAAAGGAAAAACTGAATTTAAAACCTGTTAAACTCCACTTAATAAATTGATCATATGTCACACCCTGCTTGTGCAGAGGGGTTAGTAAATATATATATTACTGTCATGCCATAAGCCACCCAAAAAGTGCGATATACATATCGGTTTAAAATAAATGAGAAATTCTGGGGAAGCCAGCTTGTGTAGTGGTTAGAATGTCCGCCTGTCAGCCTGACAGGGTTCGAATCACGCACAAAGCACTGCCCTGTCTATAGCTCTGCTGATGAGGCCTAATGGGCTGAAATGTACATACAGTGGTCGACTTTTTCTTGATCTGTTTACACTTTACATTTAAACCGCCTAATTCATTTAATTATAATTAATTAATTAACAAAATTAGGTATGACTTTAATTAAGCACATAATCTCCCACAAATTGTCGGCCTTCGCCATTTCAAACACATTGTTTGATCACTTCATATATATATATATATATATAGATAGATATATATTTAAAAATTTTTTTTTGATGAAACAAAGAAATCACAGTGCTCAACCACATAAAGAGCATCACAATAATCAACCGACGTAATTTGCGGTCCAAAAACATAACTGCAAGAAATGTCTTCGCATAAACACCAGAAGAATTATTAGCAACCTGATGATGGTGAAATAGCCTGAAACCTGGGTAGTTGCCTATGGAAAACAATTATATTTTAAAAAATTCAACAAATATATATATATATATATATATATATATATATATGAAAGTATATGAAAAAATGGAATCAAATCCGACAGTATAAGGTATATATAAATAAAAACAATAGTATATATTGTGCTAACAAGCGCATGTTTCAAATTTATGGGGTTTATTAAATGTAATTCAATTTAAATTATTTTAAGAATAAAATGAAAACAATTGTAATTGTATAAACACTAGTCATCTTCAGAACACATTTTTTTTGCTGAAGAAGAAGACTAGTGTTTATACAATGACTTTTACAATTGTTTTGATTTTTAAAAATAATTTAAATTGAATTACATTTATTTAAATACCATAGAGTTGAAACAGGCGCTTTTTAGCACAATATATACTATTGTTTTTCTTTATACTTTATAAAGCCATTCCCTTAATAAATTTCCACAATGTCTCAATTCGTTTGAATCTATCAATCTCAGTCCGTTCGTATGTATCCGAGTCTGTAAATATTTATCTGTCTCAGTCCATCTTCTGAACCCTTTCAGGTCCGAATGCCGAATTCTTTAAATCCTGCTTTAACCCGACTGCCCAAGTCTCCTAAACCCATTTATTGCCCGCTTTTTTTCAAATTTCCCCAAATATGATTTTTCGGACCATATGACCTTTAGGCACCCCTTTTTGATCTCGATTAAGAAAGGACGTTTTTCATTTACACCGTCAATATCCGGTTGTTTTAACAGACGATTTTTAGATTTAAAAGAATATATAAAACTAAACCCTAACACTAACCCCTAACAAACAACCAGATACTGACGGTGTAAATGAAAAACATGTCCTTTCTTAATCGATATCAAAAAGGGGTGCCTAAAGGTAATATGGTCCGATTTTTCTTTAAACACAATCTGTTGCCTGTCCACGTTTAAGAAGTACTGGGTCAACTTTGACTGATTTTTTCTTCTTCTTCTGCTCAACTCCAAAAAGCAATCAACTTTTCCTTTAACTCGTTTGATGAATATGACTGCGACGACATTGCTTTTCGATTTGTGATGGGCTTTTGCGAAAAGCCAATCTCTTTCATTAAAATAACTCTCTGAAAATCAAATTTCTAAGTCGTCAGATCAATCTGTAGAATTTGAAGAACTAAAAGAACTGTTGAAGAATGTCTTATGTGGATTTATCTAACTTAATGATGAGATTCATCTTTTAAAGCCGGACATTTTATTTGCCTTTAATAACAAAAGGCGACTACCAAACAGTCATAACAACAACAACAAAAACAAGTGGTCATCTAATGAAACATTTTTCTATATATATATGTGTGCGCGCGCTTGTATGTGTGTGTGCGCGTGTGTGTATGTATATATATGTATATATATATGCGTATGTGTGTGTATACATATATATTCGAGTAGATAGCTTAATTATATTATATTTACATAGATATTTTATATATATATATATATATATATATATATATATATATATATAGTGTGTGTGTGTATACATATATGTTCGAGTAGATAGCTTAATTATATATATTTACATAGATATTTTATGTATATATATATATATATATATATATACATACATAAAATATCTATGTATGATGTCATTTATATATATATATATATATATATTTATAATATATATATATATATATCCACGCGCACGCGCATGACATCATACACATACGCACAAACAAAAATACGTACAAGCAAAAAAACATTCCAAATCACGTAAACACGCAAACACGTGAATACAGTTAAAAAAAACGCACACATTTGACCATTTACACCATTTCTGTCATTTTCAAAGGAACCGTTTCGTTTTACCTGATGAATGCTTTCAGCAAGAAACCGCTGGTTGTAATACCGTTCCGAAATAAATAAATAAAAGCAAAAACTTTTATTTGTTACTTCATTGAACTATATATATATATATATATATATATATATATATATTGAAGAAAAATAGGTACACTTTGTATTTAATTATGTGTGTGTGTGGGTGTGTAATAAAATTGTTGTATCTACCTTATATATAAAATATAGTGGGCCGACCAACAAAGACGTACATTGACCAGCTCTGTGCGAATACAGGATGCTGCATAGAGGACCCGAGAATGATGAGCAATAGGGACGGATGGGTAGAGATTGTCATGGATATCCGTGCTAACAGCGCGACATGATGATGATGATGATGATGATGTGCGTCCTTTCATAAAGGAAAGTGTGTAGAGACGAGCAGAAATAAAATCCACAACCTATTTTTTCTGAGAGGCGTGCACTTCATGAAACATAAAAAATAATAAAAAATAAATAATAAATAAATAGAACTCCCACTACCATCTTAAACACTCCTGCTAACACCAACAATTGACTAACCCTGCCTTATTCACGACCTCCTAATTCACCAGTATAAAAATGTTCTCCATTAAAGCAAAAACTCAACCCTACCTCCTGAAGAAGGTCTAACAGACCGAAATGTTACAACGTCGACATCATTACCCACAATAAACATCCATTTTTTACAACATCCCGTCTTTGTCTACCTTTCTCCACATCATGAAAAGTATGCGACACAGTGTCAATTTCTAAGCATTTTAACAGGTATAAAATCAGCGTGTTTCCGTCTCCTATACTGCTTGCCATACCTAGGTTATCGAACTCAGTCTATCCTACTATCTACTCATAGCTGGAGGAGAATAATTGGATTCGTACCTTTCCCAAGAGTATTAGTGCTATGTGAAATGCAAACATCCTCGTTTAGAACATTTGTTAACACTAATTTTCGATAAGAAAAGCTTAATAAAAAATATCATCATCATGTGGCGCTTTCAGCGCGGATATCCATGACAATCTCTCTCCATCCATCCCTATCGCTCATCATTCTCGGGAGGTCCTCTGTGCAGCATCCTGCATCCGCACAGAGCTGATCAATGTACGCCTTTGCTGGTCGGCCCACACTGGCGTGCCCATGTGCTGACTTCCACAGGAGGACGTCGCTTATGAGTTCGTCCTTGCTTCTCCAGCAGTGTCCCGCGTGTCTTGTCCATCTTACTCGGATGGTTTGGGTGATATGTGGCAGGTGGCCGTACAGCTAGCTTAATAAAAATATAATAAGGGTATAAATCAATGATATATTAGAAATTAATTTAAAAAAATGATTAAAAAATAAAACAAAATAATAAAGGATAAAACATAAAAAGCAAATGAAAGAAAAAATACAAACAAGAATAATAATAAAATAAGTTTGTTTTGTTTTGTTTTACGGCATATCAACCTCAGCGTATGAGTAGCACAGGGATCTGTGCGGTAAAGTAAGGAGCTGGTGGTAGGTGTGGCGCTCCACCAAAAAAAACAATCTCCTTGGTCTAGCGCTAGCGAAAGGGATAGACCCCTCGCTGATTGGCTGATACCGACTTTAGGCCACCAGACGACTTTATATATATATATATATATATATGAGAGAGAGAGAGAGAGAGAGAGAGAGAGAGAGAGAGAGAGAGAGAGAGAGAGAGACGCGTCCAAGAAGGGCGATGACCAAGCCCTACGAAATATATTTCAGGAATTAATCCCACTGTTCAAAACACTTGTCATATCGCTCTTAAAGTTTTTTCATCTCTAATAAATAAATAAATAAATTCATTTTTTTGATTGGTTGAGGCGAGGACGTTTCAGCACCCGTATATATGAAACATATATCGCATCACCATTTTTTTTATCATTGTGTAAATATGATGAGTGTGTGTGTGTGTGTGTGTGTGTGTGTGTGTGTGTGTGTGTATGATTGAAGTTGACTATGAGAAATAGGTTATTGTATGAGTTAAAAGAGCAGTTTTTTTTTCTTTAATACAAATTTTTATCGCAATTTTAACTTGTAACATATGTGTTTGTTAAACGTTGGCTTGGTTAAAGTGTAACTTAATGAGTGATATTAATTTATTCCAGTTCCTTTTTCTTGTGTTTTTTTTTCTCTTAACACTTTTTTTCCTTCTTACTTAGCCTTTTTTTTTTCAATTCCACATTGAGATCTGGGTAATATGTTTTGGATGGCATGTTTAAAAAAACGTAAATCAAAAACTCTTAATTTTCTATTAGCATCTAATAGAAAAATGTTTGCTTAGAAAAACTGAAAATCGTTGAACGATTAGGTTAATTATAATTAATATAGAATTACGTTTGTTGGCGATGTCGTTATCTCTTTATCTAACTTTTTTTATGGGAGTAAAATGAGGAAATCAATCCGACAGTATGTGGAGAAAAGTTACACTGGATGGAAGTTTATTATTGGTCGTAATGTCGACGTCCGAACGTTTCGTTTATATAGAAACCTTCTTCAGGACAATATGAAACAAGTAAAGGAAAACAATTTCCTTTACAAATAAAGTGTTGTACTTATATATATATATATATATATATATATATATATATATAATTTTCGATGCCGGTCCTCACCAACTCAGCGTATGAGTAGCACTGGGATATGTGCGGTAAAGTAAGGAGCTGATGGTAGGTGTGGCGCTCCACCAGAAAAACAATCTCCTTGGTCTAGCGCTATTGAAAAGGGGATAGACTCTCTCGCTGACTGGCTGATACCGACTTTAGGCCATCCCCTTGACTGACTGACTATATATATATATATATATATATATATATATATACATATTTTATATATATATATAAGTAAAAAGTAAAGTAAAGTCGTCGGGCGGCCTAAAGTCGGTATCAGCCAGTCAGCGAGGGAGTCTATCCCCTTTTCAATAGCGCTAGACCAAGGAGATTGTTTTGCGTCTGAGGTGAGCGCCACACATACCATCAGCTCCTTACTTTACCGCACAGATCCCTGTGCTACTCTTACACTGAGTTGGCGAGGGCCAGTATTGAACTAGGAATCTTGTGGTTTCTAGCCGAACGCTCTACCGACTGAGCTAAACCGGTCCCTGTGACTGATACTAATGCACTAATTCCATGATGATAATAAATACTAAAAAAGACAAAGTATCAAGGTTTTCTAATTTGGTTGAATTTGGACATTTTATCCAATGGCCACTGACATGCCGAAATCGTATATTCCAAAGAATCTAAAAAATGTGAATTTATATCAGGGTGTGTAGTTGGAAGCATATATATATATATATATATATATATATAAAGATAAATCTAATGAGTCAGACTTAGCCCTGAAGAGCATTAAGCGAAACTAATAGTAGGTTCGTCTGACTCATTAGATTTATCTTTATTATTTACTCTACTTAGGTATTGAGCATTTTTTCCTTATTAGCTTATTCTTCTAGCGATTATATGAATATATATATATATATCTTATATACATATATATACATATAAATTGTTTTTTCTTTTGGCCAAATACTGTACCAATAGATTACTTTTTGTTGGTACGACTATCTTGGTCTTTTCTTTTTCCAAAAATTTGTTTCTCCCCGGTTGATGTTTGGTAGTATATTTTTACAATCAAACTATTTGCTGGGGTTTTTCTCACGCGAGGATTTACCAACACGATTGGTATATTATATATATATATATATATCACCGAAAACAATGGTAGTAAATAAAACTTAAGGATGCAAATTTTCAAAATTCGGCATGTTTTTTATTTGCTTACGGAGTCGGAGTCGGCCTGATTCCAAAATCGAATGATATGTTGGGCGACGGCCTCTAGGAGTAAAGTTGAAAAAATTTGACAGACTGACATTCCCATTTGTTATTAGAGATGACTTTCAGCGCCTGCGTAGATCCCCATAAAAGTATCATTCAATTGCAAAGTGTTTGGTTTGGTTTGTTTTGTTTTACGGCATATCAACCTCAGTGGGTCATTTAATGCCGATAAAATTTTGAAATAAATCAATTCTTAATGGATAATACAATTTTTTTATAAATATATTTTTCTATTTAACCCATAGATGGGATCCTAACAGGTACTACCACTCCGGGTCTGAGTGGACCAGGGAGCAATGGGGATGAAAGGATGCTCCACATTCCCCAAACCTTCAAAAGTGGAACCTCACCATCAGATAAAGTTTAACGTCATTCCCAGGACATGTAGACCCGCAGCCACCGCTTTCTAGCACCCATATGATAAAAAGGGGTTGGGGTTTGCCATAAGGGCAATAGAGTTGGGAAAATCATATAGGTGCTAGGGCTTGACGTGACCAGCCAATTGATCGGAGGGGGCCTCTCCGACCGCCCATCTAGCCCAAGATAGGCCAAAGTGGAGTATTGCATGTCATGAACTGCTCATCCAGCTGGGCTCTATGCTTAAGCATCATGGGTCGCCATCCACGGCCCAACAGGTGGCCCCATTGGGGGAGTCTTACCCCTCTTCAGAGGTGTAGTCGGTACATCCTAACGCCCCACCGACAGGGCGGTTGTAAAGTGTACTGGAAATTACTTTATTCTGTCGTATTTTCTATGTATTGCTTTAATGAAAATCAGTAAAACACTTATACCTGTAATCGAGCGTTTTATTTTCATTTCAATGCAAAAATACCTACACACACACACACACACACACACACACACACACACACACAGACAGACAGACAGACAGACAGACAGACAGACACACACATAGATACATACATATATATATTGTTTAAAATCATTTTCAGGCTAATACTATTTCGCGTTGGGATTCTTTATTATATATATATAGTGTGTTGAAAAAAAAAGGAAAGTATAGAATGGATAAAATAGGATATTTCAATCAATTTTACTTACACGTGTTTCGGTCAGGAGTTTATCCATGTGTACATTATTCAAACTATTATTTTCAAATAACCAAATGAAATGAAATAATAATAATAGAAAAAATGTAGAAATGTTCCGCACACAAAGAAAATTCGACCATCATCAGAGTAAATCATTATTTGAAATGAAATTCGCTGGAAAAAGCGGAAAATTTTTGAAATGTTCGAAAAAAGAACGCTAAAGTTTTGTGGAATTCTAAATTTTCAAAGCATGAGGGATTTTATTTATTCATTTATTTATTTATTATAAATAGAAATTATACGTATGTGTGATTTGTTGTTGGTTAATTTGTTAATTTGTTAATAAAGTCATTATAGTCTAAATATGTAATTTGTATGTGTTTTATCCATTGAATTATTTTTTACACAGCGAGTTAAAAAAAACTTTTTTTTTCGGACAGTCGATAATAAGTATGATTTTTTTTAGACTAAATTTTAACGAAAAATCAAATTCTTTTTTTTTTTTTTCCAATTTATGGTTCAATCCATAAAATATTTAAATGGTTAGAAAGAAAATAAAATAATCTTTCTAAATATGTAATTTGTATGTGTTTTTAAACATTGAATTATTTTTTACAGCGAGTTAAAAAAATAATATATATATATATATATATATATATATATATATATATATATATATACGGTCAGTCTGAGTTCGAACCCTACCCAAGGATAGTTGTGTCTAGCCACACTGAAGAGGCATGATATGCCGAAACACGTGTCTGTGGATGACTTATTAATTATTAATATATATGCTCCATAAATTTGGTAATGAGCTCTCTAATTGGTAATTTAAATTAACTCTCACTACTAAGCAAATAAGCAATGATCATTTCTCCGGAAATTTGATCTCTCAGTGACCGAATGATACATACACTTTCTATGTATTTAATAGTTTAAAAACACCAGTCCCCGCATCAGCTGTCAGTGGGCGAGGGGATAAGATATCGGACTACCATACGGTCAGTCTGAGTTCGAACCCTACCCAAGGATAGTTGTGTCTAGCCACACTGAAGAGGCATGATATGCCGAAACACGTGTCTGTGGATGACTTATTAATATATATATATATATATATATATATGTCTTGGTCACTTTTATTCCCAGGTATACCAGATAGTTTGAATATTACCTGCAATCGAAGGATTCTACTAATTGACTGATTTTAATGGCATGTTAACCAGTCTAGGGTTATTTTATGCCTAGAGGTTAGGGAATCATGTTCATTGTATATTTATATTTTAATTTTTTGTGTTGTTATTTAATAAAAGTTTGAGGTGGGTTGCACAGTTATATATCAAGTATTCCTATGTAATACTAATACTTTTCAAACAGATCTATTTGCTCCATAGATGGGACCCTAACAGATTAGTATTAGATAGGAACATCTGAAACTATATAACTGTGCAAACAAATGATTATTAGTATGTCATGTAACAGAAATTCTGAAAGTGACAAGTCAGAAAAACCACACGTAGAAGTCATCACAGATCCACGAGAAGAAAGTCAGATATCAGATCAGAGTGTAGTACCCATGAAGGTTTAATTAAAGATATTACAGAAATTATATAAAAGAGCTTAAAATAATCATTTATGCATTTATGTGTTTATTTTTTCGTATTTTGTATTTATTCATTTTATTTTATATTTTTTTAGAAAGTATTAAATTTTATATTTTTCGAAAATAATAACTGTTTTCATCTGGATGTTTTATAGTTTTTAAAGTAAACGTGGGATTTTTCAATGTAAATTGAGCTGATCGGCGACCTGCTTAAACTAAATAATATTTTTAGCCGATTGAAATCGAATAGGGTAGCGTGTTAATAAGAGGACTCAAGTTGTATAATGCAGTATACACAGAAATTCGACTCGAGTTGCACATATCAGAGAGAAAGGTTAATAATCTCTGATGACCTCCCAGAATGCACATTTGGGCTGTTTTCTACTTCATTGACTTTTATTTTTCAGAGTTTCAGTGTCACTCCTGTTAGTATTTTTATTATTTAATATTTTTATTATTTAATATTTTTAATATTATTTTATATATAAGTAAGTAAAGTCGTCGGGGCGGCCTAAAGTCGGTATCAGCCAATCAGCGAGGTAGTCTATACCCTTTTCACTAGCGCTAGACCAAGGAGATTGTTTTTTTTCGTCTCAGGTGGAGCGCCACACCTACCATCAGCTCCTTACCTTACCGCACAGATCCTTGTGCTACTCATACACTGAGGGCCGGTATCGAACAAGTAACCTTGTGGTTTCTAGCCGAACGCTCTACCAACTGAGCTAACCCGGCCCTTAATTATATATAATTATATTATAATATATATAATATATATGATTATATTATAATTATATATTTTAATATTATTTAATATTTTTATTATTTAATATTCTATAATATTCTATATTTATTTTTCTAAAAGTGTTATTATACTTTTTCACTGCTCAAATGTACAGGGCTGGATTTATAAGGGAGCGATTGCCCCGGGACCCCTACCACAAGAGACCCAGATTTCTTTTTTCTTTTTTTATAAAACTTGTAATATTTGTCGGATTTTTTTTTTAGATGAGACTTGATAATTTGTATTATTTATATTTTTTCGGACTCTTGTGCTCGACTTTATTTTTATATACACAATTTTCGTCCGATGAACCCTCCGGCCTTCTTCAGGTGTTTCTTGTCGAACTCGGGAACCTTCTTGTTGAACCTTCAATGTCCTAATCGGGAGCCTTCACGGAACTTCGAATTGAATCCTTTATTAAATCCGAAACGTTGTGAATATAACATTAAAGATGAGGACATGTAATGACAAACGGTAATACCAATAGACTTTGGAAATTTTTGTTCTACTTAGAAGAATTGGGACACTTACTGAGAGTTTATATAGTATAGTATTCATTAGAGAGTTCTCCAAAGGGGAGGTAATCATAAAATAGGGAAGGTAACACTCAATTACTTATTACAGGATAACTGTCCGAAAATCTAAATAAAAAACTGTAATAATTATAAAATTAGTTTTATTATTAAAAAATAATGGTGATTTGCCGCAAGTTGGAAAGAATTATATCACTTTGTCGTATAATACGAACTGAAAAATATAGTAAAGGTTATTCTTACTGACAATATAATTGAGAAAAACAAAATCAAACATTTACTTCGGAACCTAACTTTTATATTTTTTCTTTTAATGAATTCGTTTTACTTCATTTTTTTAAATTAATTTCTCAAGCACTTAATTTAATTTCTATGTTGTGGCAACTTGAAAGGCCCCATAAACTTGAAAGGCCTCATAAAGACAAGTGCCTGGTCTCCTTAAGTCGAAGATAAATTGTTTCTAATGATAATTTTCGAAAATATAAAAAAATTTTAGTATTACGGATTTATAAATATATATTGTGTGGGAATGATATTTTGTTTTAAATTTAACATAATTACAGAAAATGATGGACATAGACACACACACGCGCACCCCCACACTCACATTATCTATACTAGAAAAAAGAAAGAAAGTAACAAAACTGACAATAGGGTTGACTGTGGATATACCACGGTATGATAAGTAAACATATCAAATGTTGTAATAAATTAAGAGCTACTGCGAAATAGTTCAATACGTAAAAAGTATAATAACCTTGATTAAACTCCCTAAGTCTTTTTTCTGTCTTTCATTTTTTTCATCTTTTGATTATATTTTCATTATATTCGATTCAATATTTTGTCATTATATTAGATTGAAACAGATTAATATTATCGCTTCCACACGCTCACCCCCTCTATCTATCATTATCCTACTCTTTCTTTCTTATTATATTTTTCTGTGTAGCATTTCCCTTTTCTTCCCTTCTTTCTTTACTTTTGTTACTTTCTTTTTTTCTTTTTTTTTTTTTTTGCAAGCAATTACATGTTTCGATTTCTTTATTTTCAATGGCTTATCAACCCTTTTTTAGTATAGATTTAATTATTCTGGACATGGCCCTAAGCTGCATCCGGTGGTGAGGCTACATTTCCGAAGACCAGGTGAGTGTAGAGTCACCCCTTCGTTGACATTACTTCCAGAAATCTGAGCACACTGATGATTTTAAAGTGACAATTCTTTCAAGTCGTAGTTGTATCAGTGCTACTGTAGGTCAGCACCACACGAACCCTAACGAAGCGCGTAGAAACCAAACTAAAATGGCCGTTGCATAAGAAAGCAGCTATATGGCCACTTGTCGCCTGTCACACAAATCATCCAATGTAAAACGAACAAGACATTATGGACACGGCTGGAAAAGCAAGGACGAACTCATAAGTGATGTTCTCTTGTGGAAACCTGCACATGAGAACGCCAGTGTGGGCCTACATCGATGAGCTCTGTATGGGTTCTGGACCTCCCGGGAGCGATGACCGATAGGGATGGTAGGCGAGAGATTGTCATGGATATCCATGCTGCCAGCACGAAATGATGATGATGATGATGATGATGATGTAAGTCATCCCTGCATTAATTTCTTACCATATTTAAGTTGAGGTATGGGTTTCCAAAAATGATTAAAAACCTGTTTTCTTTGCACGTACAAGCTCGTATACTAAAGAGCAAATTTCTCATGTAAATCATGTCCTTCAATTTTATATGGTCGGGACAATTTTTCAAGGACAAATATATCCGATTCTATAGAGAAGACAAACACATTTTTAAATTAGCGTTTTCTCCGATTTTTCTAATTATTAATGACATAAAACCTCTGCTGCCTTTAAAGGAAAGACTAGGGGAGTAAACCCCGAAAATAAATCAGGAACCGGAGTCCCTAAGGTGGTGTGATGCTGAAATTCAGTGCTACCCAACAACTTCTGCGACACTACCATTGCCAAACTGCATTGGTCCCTTACCTATCCTTTGGATCACAGCGGCAGTGTTGAGAGGGGCGATTTGCTGTATGGGCAACAGCTCATCCCCATATGAACCCGCCCAGGCTATGTAGTTCAAGTTTTTAAAAAAAAAATAAAAAAAAACAAAAAAAAAAACAAACCTTGATACTACTAAACAAAACAACAAAAACAACCAAACAAAAAAAAACAACAACCTTGACACTACTCCATCGTCTCTCGTTGACGGAAGGCTGCCAACAATGACACAAGGTAAAAAAAAAAGAAAAAAAGAAAAAAAAAAGTGACCCATTGTCTGTATCAGCTAGACAGGGAAAGAGTCTATCCCTTTTCGCTAGCGCTAGACCAGGGAGATTGTTTTTTCTGAATTGGAGCGCCATGCCTACCGCCAGATACCCACTGCATAGATCCGATTACCCAAACTGTGCTACTCATGCGGTGACTTGGTGAGGGTCGGTATAAACCTGGAAACTTACGATGCTCAACGACTGAGCTAAACCATCCTAAATTTTGATCATAAAATTAAAAATTCAGCATGGGTTTTCGTCATTTTTTTCATCATAGTATATCTTAGGCCAATATAAGTTACTAAACGCTGGCAAGTAATTATGGTTTGGTTTGGTTTTGTTTTGTTTACGGCATATCAACCTCGGTGGTCATTTAATGCCGACAAAGTTGTGAAATAAATTCATTCTTAATGCATAATACAATTTTGTTTATAAACTCATGTTTTTCTATTTATGGGACCCTAACAGGTACTACCACTCCGGGTCTGAGTGGACCAGGGAGCAATGGTGATGAAGGGGCCAAGATAGGGCCAAAGTGGAGTATTGCAAGTCATGAACAGCTCATCCACCTGGGTTCTATCCTTAAGCATCACGGATCGCCACCCACGGCCAACAGGTGGCCCCTCTGCAGAGGTGCAGTCGGTGCATTCTAACGCCCATCGACAGGGCGGAAGTAATTATGATAATCCCAAATTGATTCTTAGTCTGGAATAACATATCTTTAAAACTTCAGTTTGATTATCTACAATAATCCAAGGACACAGTGAATTAAAATATTGATAGAACTAAGAATAGAACATTAACTACTTTCTATACGTGTGTGTGTATATAATGATCGTCTGTTCACAGACTGGATCTCTCTGGTGATCGTAAAATATATAAAAAAACGTATGTATTAAATAGTTTAAGCACCACCCTGTTACGGCAGCTGTCAAATGCCCGAGAGGTTAAGAAATCAGGCTGGCGAAAAGTCAGTCGGATTTCGCTCCTGGCCTAGAGGTAGTTGTTATGTCTAGCCACACTGAAGAGGCGTGAAACGCCGAAACACGTGTCTGTGGATGACTATATATATATATATATATATATATATATATATATATATTCATTCAAAATATATATATATTCATTCAAAATATATATATATATATATTCATTCAAAATAAAATTTCACTCTGATGAAGGTCGAATCTTCTCTGTGTGCGAAATATTTTCACACAGATGAACTGACCGAAACACATGTGTAAGTGATATTGATTAAATTCATCTTTTATTCTCCATTCTATTCTTTTCTTTATTCATTCTTCCTCATATATATATATATATATATATTATATATATATATATATATATATATATATATTATATAAAGATATAAATTTGTAGAAAGATATAAACTTATAAAAGGAATAGAAAAAAAAAGGAAAAGAAAAGCCGAACAAGTAGATTTCCAACCATTTTTAATTATAAAATCTTCCAAATAAGCAAAGTCACCGAGGGAATAAAGACTTCACACTTGGGCTTTCCTATGAATTTCAAACTTTAGCCGAAAAGCAAGAAGAAGAAGAAGAGAAAAACAATACATATAGAAAATTTTCAAATATAAAGAAAGAATTACGGGTCGTTCGAAATGCTCTAGAAATTTATAATGACGGAGATTATTTTTGAAAAAAAAAACTTAATTCCTTTAATTCATTGTGTAGAGACCAGCAAGTAGACATTTAACCCATGTGCTGGGTCTCTCCTCCCCCCCTCTCTCTCTCTCTCTCTCTCTCTCTCTCTCTCTCTCTCTCCACTCCCTATTTCGCCTTTGAGAATTTTGAAACAAAGCAATCTAAAGCCTTGATCGTTTTGAGCATTTTAGGTTTTAATTGCTTCGAAATTCTGAGCGGCAAGATGGAAACCGGTCTGATAAGATCCCTCATTACATGGTAGAATTTATTTCTTTGAATCATTAGATGCTCTGCGATGGCGGCTGCTTCGGGAGGACGATGAAAATACCAGCTAATTAAGACCAAAGCAAGGAAGCAATTAAATTAGGAGATGAATCAGGGACATATGGAATTTTAAAACAACGTCAAACTAAACATATAGACAGAAAGATAGAAAGAAAGAATAAAAGAAAAAAAAAAAAAAGAATAAACCAAATATAAGCATGTTGTTATTATTTCTTAAAGAAATGAATTAATAATAAAATTGTAAATAAAATTAGTATGAAAAAGAAAGAAAAGAAAAGAAAAGAGAAAAAAAGAAAAAGAAAAAGAAAAACTTATGTTGAAAAAGATAAGAAAAAGGAAGAAGAAAAATCATTGGTGGAAAATAACGGTTTGATAAAATCTGACACGACTTATACATTAGGAGGCGCGTAATGGTGTAATGGTTATCGTAGTAAGAAATGGACACGACGAGTTCAAATCCTGGACGTGACTGTTTGCATTTCACATTGCGCTAATAACCTTAGGAAAGGTATGCGTCCAACTATTCTCCCTCCAGCTATGGGTAAAAAAGTAGGGCGGACTGGGCTCTTACAACAAGAATTACAAATTACTTTTGCCTGAATAAAAGAGACATAAGTTTACAAAAATAAATCTTTAATTTTAAAGGAAAACAGTCTAGACTTATAAACTAAAATTCAGACAAACTAATTAAAATGACAGACAGAGGAATAAAAATAATTGCAAATCAGACAATTTATATAGATAAAATGTAGCTACCTATAATCTTTAGTTATCCTGAGGAAGGTGTGAATTGAACATCAAAACCGTGGTAGAGAAAAAAAAAAACTTCTGGAACTATAAATGCTTATACTTTACAAAATATATCGAGCACTTTTGGATTAACTACTAATGCTACTACAATGAAACTTTTGGAGTAATTTTTGATGAAAACACACACACACACATTATATATATTATATATATATATATATATATATATATGTGTGTGTGTGTGTGTGTGTGTGTGTGTGTGTGAAGAAAGGAAGTGAATCCGACGGTATGTAGTATATTAGGAAAAATGAAAAAACACAGGGTTAAGTGGTGAGTTTATTGGCCGACGCTGCAGTGTTTCGATCTATTAATTAGATCATCTTCAGGGCATTTGTTGGTATATGGAAGGTGATAAGAATTTATTTATCACAGAATAACGAGAAAAGCGAGTGGTAGTCGATATTCAGTCTGTTTTAAAACAGACTGAATGATATATATATATATATATATATATTATATATATATATATATATATATATATATATATATATATATATATATATATACTAGATGCGAATTAGTAAAAAAATTGAACCATAAACTTAAAAAAAACGAGATGCTAAAAATCAAAATTCTCAAGTTTAATGATTGAGCTGGTAGTGAAATAATTTTAATACAACTGGTTTCGGATCAAATTGCCTTTAGTTAAAACAATAAAATGAATAGAAAAAGGTTTTATTTTTTAATTTAAAAGAAAATATATTAGATTTTATGAAAAATTATGTGGTAAGAATGAAAGTTTTTTTTCAATGTGAGTGCATGAATGATGAAATATAAGGGTGACTCATCTCCCTCTCTCATATATATATATATATTATATATATATATATATATATATATATATATATATATATATAAGTGGATGATATCAAGTGTTACTTTGATAGGATTCAATGAAAATTGAGAACTCAAACGTACATATAAAGCTTTGCATATATATATTTTTTTTACATATACGGAGTATTATAAATAAATAGATAGATAGATAGATAGATAAAATAAAGAAAACGGGAAAATCTCACCAGTGAGGCTAAGTGTGAAATATAAAAACAAAATAAGAGCAACTAAAATAGGACTGAAGAGACAATATGTCGAAATAAATTTATATTCTAAACAAGGTCACCCAACCGACCGGAGTTCAATTCCGGCTGTAGGTAGCTTACAAAATGTCTAGCCACACTGAAGAGACTTGATAAGTCGAAACACGTGTCTGTGGATGACCCTATATATGTTCCCCATCCCCTAGGGTTGAGCACTCTGTGGGGGGGATCTTGCTGACGGCCGCCAACTCAAGCGTTAACGCAACGCCCTTCTCTATAAGGAGAAATGGAGCACTCTGTGACGGCATTTACACACAAAGCGATGTGTGTATTAAAACAGTTAATATCCCCTTCCCATTCTGTAAGTGAAGACAGCCTAATGGTTAAGGTGCCGGACTGACAACCAACCGACCGGAGTTCAATTAGCTTACAAAATGTCTAGCCACACTGAAGAGACTTGATAAGTTGAAACACGTGTCTGTGGATGACCCTATATATACTCTATATTGGGGGGGGATTATTTGCTTAATTAAAGTCGGCTTAATTGTCGGCTATCGCCATCTCAAACACATTGGTTGTCCAATTCATATATATATATATATATATATATATATATATATATATATATATATATATATATAGGGAGATATTCCATTCAATAATTAGTGTTATATTTTTACCTTTTAAATCCCAAATATATCTAGATAGAGTTGTTGCGTTTCTAAGCTTAATATATTAGTAAATGAGTGTTTATGGTTTGTTAATCTAGTTTTAGTTTGAATGGAATATCCTACGAAAATCAAATGTGTGCAGATCTCTAAATGATCTATGCTACCTTTGTCTACAAGAAAAGTTAACTATAATTAAATTCCCGGATAAGAAAAACCTTTTAAATAATAGATTTGAATCAATCAGCAACTGTAAGCATAGGTTGGATCGGTCACTAAAATATTGATAGAACTAAAATATTAAATTAAACTAGATAAATTAGAATTTTTTTGTCCTTAAATAGTTATTCACCTTAAATGGGATAAATACAATAAAGAACAATGAAAAACTATAAATTAGTAATACTAAACCTCTAAAATATAATTAGAATGAAATTTTTAACTGTTTTTACTAGCTATTATCTATAATTGGAATTGAATTGATAACAATATAGAAATGAGAACTAAGGAATGAATACACGTGTGGAACGATACACTGTGTAAGGTTTAAAGTGATATTTGAAGAACATACTCCGACACATTTATGAGACCAAACATTTAATAGGTATACAGCAAATGGATATGACGAGATACATAAAGTACATAGACATACATACAAAAGTAGAGATAATGACACATTCATGAATGGTAAAATACAAGATATTTAGGTATCAAAGAGATACCTAAATGTACATAAAAACGTAGTTACGGATACATGACTAAAGGATAGTCATATATCGTATAAGAGACTTACTAGCAGTGAGTGGCCAGTGTTAAGGACCGAAGCCCCAATAAGAAAGGGGTAGACCGTGTCTACCCATGTGGTCTCGTAGCTAACAGCAGGCAAAGAGAGGCAGACAAGTTCAAATCAGCCGCTTAAATACACCAGGCCCCTAGCGGGAACCAGCGAAACTTTACGGGCAGACAACTCCCCAGGCAAATACGAAAATAACCCCACAACTGTTTTTTATCAATTTTCACGAAAATTGAGAAAAAACAACATAGCGTATAATCGTTATAATCGGAAAAATATCTTTAATTTAACTAAGGAATTACATCGACTTAGTTAAACGTAGGGTAGGGTCCTGATAAAATCATTTCAATTTGATTGAAACCATGGTAGACCCTGTTTTGATATGTGATATCTTTTTTAGGACCAAACGAAAAGATGGCTTTGTCGAATACGCTGACTGTATCGCCCTTAGCGCCCCGTTAATGGGATGTCCTGGTGTGATATTAAACTGCTTCTGACGGTGAGGCTCCAGTTATAGAGCCGTGGGGATAGTAGAGTATACCTTCATTGCCATTTCTACCAGATACCTCCTTACCCGGGGTGGTAGTACCTGTTAGGGTCAAATAGATTTTGTTTGATAATTATTCTTAAAGAAACAAAGTGGGGTCCCCGTTTGTAATGGCAAATACTGGACTGCGACATTGTATTAAGCGATTTCGAACTCCACTCGTGCTATTGCGTTCACTTTTGGACGAATACCCTTGGTAGTAATATCTCATCCACAGAAAGCGATGTCAATACACGAATAGGAAAGGCATGGTCGGCTATAAACAGACTATCAGTCATATGGAAATTCGATCTCACTGACAAGCTAAAACGATAATTCTTCTAAGCTGTGTTTTATCAGTGCTGCTATATGGCTGCACCACTTGGACCTAACGAGGCGCCTTGAGAATAAGCTAGATGGAGCTGTACAAGAATGTTGCGTGCGGTCTTGAACAAGTCGTGGAAACAGCACCCCACAAGGAAGCAACTGTACGGCCACCTGCCCCTATCTCACAAACCATCTGGGTGAGACGGACAAGACATGCTGGACACTGCTGGCGAAGCAAGGACGAACTCATAAGCAACGTTCTCCTGTGGAAGCCAACACACGGACATGCTAATGTGGGCCGTCCAGCATGGACCTACATCGACCAACTGTGTGCGGATATTGGATGCTGCGCAGAGGACCTCCCTGGGACAATGAATGATAGAGAAGTTTGGCGAGAGATTGTCATGGATATCTGTGCTAACTGCGCGACATGATGAGGATGGTGATGATGATGGCCCTTGAGAAAGGTATGTATTTATCAACCCCTCCGCATGAGCAGGTTATGACACAAGATCAATTTCTTAAGCGGAGTTTAACAGTTTTGAATTCAGAGTTTTCCTTCTCTTAGACTAGTAGCCTAACCAAGGTTAAAGAGCCCAGATTGCCCTTCTATTTACTCATAGATTGAGGGAGAATAGTTGGATGCATACCTTTCCCAAGGGTATTAGCGCTATGGGAAATGCAAACAGCCTAGTCCAGGATTTGAACTCGTCTTGTGTCCATTTGCTACGACGGTAGCCATTACACCAGGCACCTCCACTGGGAAAGGCATGAAACCTCTCACCAGTTTAGCTCAGTCGGTAGATCGTTCGGCTAGGAATCACAAGGTTCCTGGTTCGATACCGGCCCTCGCCAACTCAGCATATGAGTAGCACAGGGATCTGTGCGGTAAAGTAAGGAGCTGATGGTAGGTGTGGCGCTCCACCTCAGATGCTAAAATAATCTCCTTGGTCTAGCGCTAGTGAAAAGGGATAGACTCCTCGCTGATTGGCTGATACCGACATTAGGCCGCCCCGACGACTACTTACTTACTTTTTACTGTTCTTCTATAAGAATGGATTTGGTATTAAATAACCAGGAAGGTTGATGTGCCATTAAAAAAAAAAAACAAAAAAAAACAAAAAAAAAAAAACAGACCATTAAAAAATGACTACGTAAGAAATGTAAATATGAATGTACAATGAACGCAATTCCCAAACCTCTAGGCATAGAATAATCCTAGACGTGTTGACATCCGTTAAAATAAATATATCAATCAATCAAATGAGAAGATAGACATCTTAAGAGGTTTGGGGTTATCATGACATAAAAAGGTTTTAGAATATTTGATTACTTGGATGGGAATTGAGGAAAAGAAAAAAAACGCCGTCCTAAACTATTTGAACCACCCACTCTCTTAAGGGGCACGGGGCGGGGGGAGCTAATGTCTAATAATTATAGAGTACTAATTAGTAAAGGAAACATTTTATTTATTTATTTACTTTCAGTAAATCAAGGCAAAGTATTTCTTCCTGTTTAGAAATTGAGCTTTTTTTTTTTTTTTTTTCATGAATCATGCGTAACTTACCTCCGGCTCGGTAGCCGTTTCACATTCGTACGTGTATATATTTTTATAACTTAGATATAGCTATTTCTCTGAATTTTTTAGATGAGTCTTGATAATTAGTATTATTTGGATCACTCGGACTATTTTTCCTCATTTTTGTTGTTATCTGCATAACGTTTCGGCCAATGTGCACTCCGGTCTTCTTCAGGTATTTCTTGTCGGACTCGGGAGCCTTCTCGAACTCGGGAACCTTCTTGTCGTAATCGGGAGCCATCCAGGAACTTTGAACCAAACCCTTTTATTCAATCCACGGAGGTATATTGTTCTCATTCCGCTAACCAGAGCTGGGTACAGGTATTAAACTGTGTTAATTATTATTCTATGTTACTGTCGCCCTTGACCAGGATTGAAACTGCAGTCTAGAGATAACTGTCACTTAGAACTGTCTTAACCCACCGCCTTTATCCACTATGCTGTGTCCAATTGGAGGGCACATCGGCCGAAACGTTGTCGAGATAACAATAAAGATGAGGCCAATAGTCCGAATAATTCAAATGATACTACCTGGATAGCTGTTAATTATTTCACTCACTACAACTTTTGTGTTCTAGGCATGATACTAGACTACATCCAGTGGTGAGGCCCCGGTTCTGAAGCTCTATGGAGTGTGGTGACACCCCTTCGTTGTCATTTATTCCAAGTCAACTTTGATCCGAAGTGGTCGTACCTTTTAGGGTCCCATCTACAGATCAAATGGATTTGCTGGAAAATTATTAGTATTGGATATGAATACTTGAAATCATAAAACTGTATGTGTTTACCCAACCCCTCTGTCACGGACTGGATGCTACACAGGTTTAAGCGGAATACTGCAGACTTGAATTCAGAGTCTTCTTTCTCCTAGACTGATTGCCTTACCAAGGCTAGAGAACCCAGTCTACCTACGATTTACCCATAGCTGGGCGAGAACAGATGAATTCATGTCTTTCCTAAGAGCATTAGCGGGAAGTGAAACGTAAACAACCTCGTCAAGGATTTGAACTCGGGTCGCCGATTCCATTTTCTACGACGATAGCCGTTACGCTAAGGGTACCATAAATATTTGTATTCAAATTATTTGTATTATGAAGGATAGGTACTTGAAGCTATAATTGTTTACAAATGATCATTATTATTAGTTACTTGAAAACATAGGATTGAATAAAAAAAAACTTCGGCATTAAATAACCCAGTAACAGTTGACATACTTTAAAACTAACCGTAATAACTACAAACAAATAAGATTATATCACTCTGAATGTGTTTCAATTTATTAAAGATTAAACGTAACGTACAGGCAATATACAATAGAAAAATGAACGAAAGGCTTCATTCTTCCATTCACGAAGAAAAGGCGACCTCGGAATCCCAATGAACGACTGAGGTATAACTATTACTGCCATATCTGTTAAGTTTTATAAGCCCTTCTTAATATCATTCGGCCCGAATATTGACAAGCAGAAATACATTAAAAATTAAAAAAAAAACAAAAAAAAACATAAATGGGAAGTAAAACAACTACATGGGTACTTCAAGCCACAAATGTCACATCATAATTAATGGACATGGCTAAGAAGAGGAAACCTCAAGAGAAACTGAATCTCTTATAATCGCAGCACAACACAATGCTATAAAAACAAACTATATAAAGGCAAAAATAGATAAGATAATATATAGAATACAGCGAAGTTTTTATACATCTGCACCACCTGGACCCTAACTAAACGTCTTGAGAATAAGCTAGATGGGAGCTTCACAAGGATGCTGCGAGCAGTGTTGAACAAGTCATGGAAACAGCACCCACAAGGAAACAGCTATACGGTCACCTGCCCCCCCATCTCACAAACTATCCGAGTGAGACGGACAAGGCATGCAGGACACTGCTGGAGAAGTAAGGGTGAACTCATAAGCGACGTTCTCCTGTGGAAGCCAACACATGGTAATGCAAGTGTGGGCGCCCAGCAAGGACCTACATTGACCAGCTATGTGAAGATTCTGGCTGTTCCGCAGAGGATCTTCCAGGTGCAATGAATGATAGGGAGGGTTGGCGTAAGATTGTTGTCGATACCCGTGCTACATGCGCGACATGATGATGATGATGACTAAGCTTAGGTACAAGACCAAACTCACTAACAATGGTCTGCTAAGCGAGCTTGCTAACCATTGGGCTACAAGAATGTGTGGAAAAATAAACAAAACTCATAATAAGCGAATGCATCAAACTACCACAAAGAGAGTACAAGACTAGGCACCGACTGGGTGGGAAAGGTGATCCATTGGGAATTGTGCAAGAAATTCAATTTTCACCATACAACTAAATGGTATATGTACAAGCCTGAACCCGTCCTGGAGAATGAGACGCATAACATTCTCTGGGACTTCGAGATACAGACGGATCCCCTAATCCCGGTCATGAGACCAGACCTAGTATTGATCTACAAGAAGAAGAGAACCTGTTATCTCGTGGATTTTGTCGTCTCGGCCGACCACCGAGTAAAAATGAAAGAAAGCGAAAAGATAAACAAATAATTGGACCTTGCCAGAGAACTGAAAAAACTGTGGAACATAAAAGTGAAGGTTAAGCCAATTGTAATTGGTGCCCTTGGAACGTTCACCAGAGGTTTGGAAAAGAATCTGGGAGAACTGGAAATCAGGGGAAGAATCGAGACCATCCAAACTACAGCATTGTTGAGATCGGAGAGAATACTCAGAAAAGTCCTGGGGACCTGAGGAGACATGCTGTCACTCAGCCTCCAGTAAACCACCGGCTAAGGCGGGTGTGAAAAACACGAATTGAGTGAAATAATAAATGTTAATTAACAAGAAGAAAACTTGCCATATCGTGGATTTCGCTGTCCCGACGGACCACCGATTGAAAGTAAAAGAAAACGAAAAGTTAGACAAGTACTAGGACTTTGCCAGAGAACTGAGAAACTGTAGAACATGAAGGTAAAGGTCGTACCAATTATAATTGATGCCCTTGGAACGGTCCCCAATGATTTCAAAAAAGAGTCTGAGTTAACTGGAAATCAGAGGAAGAATCGAGATTAGCGAGAAATTAAGATCGGCTAGAATACTCGGAAGAGACCTGAGGAGACTTGCTGTCACTTAGCCTCCAGTGAACCACCGGCTAAGGCGTATGTGAAAAACTGGAATGGAGTGAAATAATGAAGAAAGAAAGAAAAAAAGAATGAGAAAAGTGATTTAAACCAATTAAAAAATTATTCATCTTTAACCTCACATCTTTCCACCCAATGCTCATTTTTCGAAATGGATAGGGTGAAGTCCAAATTTCTTTTTCTGGTGTCGATTAAATGAGATTTGTTTCGCCATATTCACAAACGAGTGACTCGATGAAAAGTATATATGTATCTTTTTATCAATATATATATATATATATATATATATATGTGTGTGTGTGTGTGTGTGTGTGTGTATATAGGCGTCGCAGGCACACACAAAAAAATAATGTTGATATATTTTAATGGATGCCACATTGTGCAAATTGTAGAACTTGAAAATCCGTTGCTGTAGACACCACTTAGTGAGTAGCAACAATAAAGAAATATGAAGTCGGTGGGATAGGATTCACTTATTATTATTATTATTATTATTATTATTATTATTATTATAACAGTAGATGCAAACGCATACATTTCGTCTAAAATGAGAGAGAGAGAGAGAGAGAGAGAGAGAGAGAGAGAGAGAGAGAGAGAGAGAGAGAGAGAGAGAGAGAGACCCCGGTAAAAATTATGCCAAGGTTTTTTTTTCATTATATAAAATCCTGGATTTTATTTGCATATTCAACAATTAAGAAAAAAAACAACAAAAAAAAGACAAAACAAACAAAAAAACAAACAAAAAAACTTGTGATTATAGAGCTGGAGTTATAGTTTCGAATTTGATATAGAGCAGTGAAAAATTATTTACTATTAATAACTGGATGGGACACAAGGACAGTTTTTTAAGCGGGGTTTAACAGGTTTGAATTTAGTGTTTTCCTTCTTCTACACCGGTTGCCATACCAAGGTTAAATAACTGAGTCTGTCCTGCTATTTACCTATAACTGGGGTGAGGGAGAATAGTTGGATGCATACCTTTCCAAATGGTAGGTATTTACCAAACCTGTTGGCCACGAGGAGGGTGAGACACAAGGTCACAAGTATGGGCCATGCAGTTAGGATCAAATTCGCTATTCAATAATAATAGATCGGTGAGAAAAGCTTGCTAACCATTATTGAACGACGGACGCCTTACCATTGAAAAAGACATGTATCAAACTAGTCTTCCTTTTCTTCTTCTCTAACCCATTCACCACCGAGAGGATGTGATATATGATCGCTATTATGAGTATCCAGCGAGGATTGAACTCACTATTTAAGTAGGAATAGATAGGCGAGAAAAACTTGCTAATAATTACAGCAAACTTGAGTCACTTTACAGATCAGATTACCCGGTCTATGGTACCCACGCGCTAAGTTGGCGGGGACCGGTATCGAACCATGAACCTTGTGATCCCTAGGGGCATGCTCTACAGACGGAGCTAAACACACACACACACACACACACTCTCTCTCTCTCTCTCTCTCTCTCTATATATATATATATATATATATATATATATATATATATATGCTCCCTATCCCCCTAGAGTTGAGCACTCTGGGGGAGATTTCGCTGACGGCCGCCAAGCGTAAACGCGACGCTCTCAGATGGAGCACTCTATGACGGCCTTTACATACAAAGCGACGTGTGTATTAAAACAGGTAAAATCCACTTCGCATTCTGTAGGTGATGACAGCCTAATGGTTAAGGTGTCGGATTTCAATTCCGACTGTAGGTAGCTTACAAATGTCTCGCCACACTGAAGAGACTTGATAAGTCGAAACACGTGTCTGTTGATGACTATATATATATATATATATATATATATATATATATATATGTCATCCACAGACACCAGGGTTCGGCGTACAATTTGGTTGAAAATAATGGGATTCTTATTGTTTTAAGTTTTTTTAATCTTTTCTCTCAAGTTTTCTAACATTCTATTTGATGTTATCATTTTAAAAGGCGTTAATGAGTGGTCCGAAAGAGTTTTCATTAGTAAACCAAGTACTTTCGGTTCTTTTCTGAACCATCATCTATCTATTATTTGTCCAAACTATCACACACACACACACACACACTAATATATATTATATATATATATATATATATATATATATATAAGTAGTCAAACGATGTGTTTGAAATGGCGAAGGCCGACAATTTGTGGGAGATTATGTGCTTAATTAAAGTCATACCTAATTTTGCTAATTAATTAATAATAACTAAATGAATTAGGCGTGCATATCGGTTTAAATGTAAAGCGTAAACAAATCGAGAAAAAGTCATCTCTGTATGTACATTTCAGCCCATTAGGCCTCATCAGCAGAGCAATAGACAGGGCAGTGCTTTGTGCGTGATTCGAACCCTACCTGTCAGGCTGACAGGCGGACATTCTAACCACTACACTAGCTGGCTTCCCCAGAATTTCTCGTTCATTTTAAACTGGTATGTATATATATATATATATATATGAGGAAAAATGAGTAAAGAAAAGAAATGTAAATGGATAAAATTAATTTAATCGATATCACATTAATCGATATCACTTACACATGTGTTTCGGTCAGTTTATGTGTGTGAAAATATTTCGCACACATACAAGAATCGACCTTCATCAGAGTGAACATTTATTTTAAATGATGAAGGTCGATTCTTCTATGTGTGCGAAATATTTTCACACACATAAACTGACCGAAACACATGTGTAAGTGATATCGATTAATGTGGTATCGATTAAATTCATTTTATCCATTTACATTTCTTTTCTTTACTCATTTTTCCTCATATTGTCGGATTCAATTCCTTTTCCATTTTTTACATATATATATATATATATATATATATATATATATATATATATATATATATATATATATAACCACTACACTAGCTGGCTTCCCAGAATTTTTCGTTCGTTTTTAAACTGGTATGTATATCGCACTTTATATATATATATATATATATATATATATATATTATATTATATATATATATATAAAAGAAAAGTTAGTGTTTGTTTTCTGAATAGAATTTAACAAGATATTTGCATTAATTTTTACAACGGAAAATTCTTTCGCATATACCTTTAGTAAACAGATAAAATATGCGTGGAATCTTAGATAAAAAAACATAAATAAATATTAGATAAGAGTAAAGATGCAGATGTTTCTACGCACACCTGTGATGCATTTTACTTTTTAAACGTTTATGCCAAACTTCTGACGACATTTGAATAAGACATTTTTTCTTTGATGCTTACTTTCGAATCTACCAGCGTCAACATTTTATGGAAGAATTTAAAAAAAATTTTTTTTTTTATATACTGTCAACCATATGGGGGAATAATGAACGTCTTCTTTCAGATTGGAGTCCCATTTGCGTTAGAAAAAAAAAGTAGCATACTCTAAAGAATGTTTTATTGTTTGTGTTAAAGTTCCTGTTGTTATTTATTAGTTCAAAATAATTACAAAAACAGGCTGTTTCAGATAAAATTTACATGATTTTGTAATCTAATAACTTGACCGATTCACGTTCAAATCATCTCAAATTTTAACAGATATAGAAATGCCATTCACCGAAAAAAGAATAGGCATTCAGATATTAAAATAGTAGCAAAAAATTCAAACACCCTCTGGGCGGGTGTAAAATTAATTTTTGAAAGATATTGCCTGGGGGAGAGTTTAAAATTCAATGTAAGAGGGTTTGTATCATAAGTAAGTAGAATCCTCAAATTTATTAAAGAAGTAAAAAATAAAACAATTTGAAATGGAAACTTTTTTTTCTGCATCACTCAAGTAAAATGCTGTATGCATCTTTTAATTATTAATTGAATAATTATTTATAATTATTTTGAATATTTTACACATAAATTTTACACAAAATCGTTGGTATTTATTTATTTATTTGTAAACTTTTTAGTTACCTTCTTGTTACTGAAAAAAAGGGCGAGAGTGGAAATTTACAATATATATATATATATATATATATATATATATATATATATATATATATATATATATTATATATATTATAAATTATATCATAAATAATATATAATTATAAATAATTATTATTAAAAAATTGTTTTCTCTTTAACATCATTGTGTGATGTTTTCATTCCACCTTTTCAATATATATATATATATATTATATATATTATATCTTATTATAATGGAGATTGTGGGTTTGTCTGTCTGTAACCGAAACTATATTACTATACAAGCCACAATTCCCTTAGTTATATACATCACATTCCCCCTGACTTTATTTTATTTAAACCTCAATTATTGATAAAATTGTTTTACATCATTAAGACTGTTGACCATATCTACATACTATAACATGCAATTGTATTTATATATACAACAAAATAGCGGTTTACAGAGTGAACGGAAAGGCTAATTTGCATATTGATCCTAAAAATGTGATTTTAATAAATATATGCTTAGTATTATTGATTTCTAATTGTTTGATTCTATCTTATTGAATATGAGCAAAAACCTCGATGAAAATCTTAAAAGAAATCCATTAACAAGAACAAATAACTTATTTTATTCTTTACTTCCTATTTTAACTAAATAGTTAAATTAAGAAAATTTACCAATGAAAGACGGGAGTAATGGAAAATGATGGAAGAGTTAGTTTCAAAGTTGTTCTATTTTTCAATCATACCCCCTCTGTTCCAATTTGTTCTGCATTCTTATTCAGTTTCATTAGCCTTTCTAATTTAATGTGATATTTTATTATATTAAAACTTAAATACTTGCATAAATTTGCTAGTATAAATAATATCTAACATGTATTTATTAAAACTTGTTCTAAAAACAACGTGGACCGTTTAATGTTGCATACTCAAATTCTACGTATAAAGGATTTTGAATATAAATTAAATAAATACTCATTGATAAACTTACACGATTCCTGGGTGTTTGTGACGTAAGCAGTGACGTAGTTTTGGTTACAGACAGAGATACAACAAATCTCCATTATTAATAGAGATAATTTTGAGTTATTTCTAGGTATACTGTTAAAACTTAATCAATTCTCGTTCAAATGATCACTTGAATGAGAATTGGTCAAGTTATTATTTTGGTTGGTTGGTTGGGTTTTTACGGCATGTCAGCCCCTTGGGTTATTTTATGCCGAATACTTCTATTGGTAATTTGGGATTAAAAAATGTTTAATGCCGACAAAGTTTTGAAATAATTTCATTTTTAATGGATAATACAATTTCGTTTATAAACTCATGTTTTCTATTTAACCCATAGATGGGACCCTAACAGGTACTACCACTCCGGGTCAGAGTGGACCAGGGAGCAATGGTGATGAAGAGGTGCTCCACATTCCCCAAACCTCCCAAACTGGAACCTCACCATCAGATAGAGTTTAACGTCCTTCCCAGGACATGTAGACCCTCGGTCCCCTTCTAGCACCCATATGATAAAAAGGGATTGGGGCTTTCTACAAGGGTAATAGGGTTGGGAAAATCATATAGGTGTCAAGTTATTAGATTTCGAAAGGATATCCATTTTTTCGAAACACTCTGTAGATCTATAGCGGTTAATGTGTTTTGATTTAGGCCTGGTAGAGATAAATCATCTCTCTGTACAAGAAAAAGCATCTTTTAACAAAGGTTTTATAAAGCTGTGAATATACAATCAATACATATATAAAGGGCAGTTGTGTGTATGTATCTCTTAACGACAAAGTAAATATAGATACACATTCACTATCGCCAGATATTGCTTTTTGAGCAAAAATGATAAAGATTTCATTTATATCTGGGAAGATATTTAAACATTAGGATTTGAATAGTAAGAAAAGGCAAAGTCATTGGTTGCATTCATGATTAAAACATAAATCAATTATGTAAGACCAAAACAATCAATGGATCTGCGAGACTAACTTTTTATTATCCCACCCTCTACCCAGGCAACGCCGGGTAGCCACTTCTAGTATTTATGAAAGTTTTCTGAAGAGAAAAATAAACAATGTTTTTGGGGCAAAGTATCATAGACAACAAAAGTCATTACAAGATATTTCTTTTGTCTATGTGTGCATGTATGCGTAAGTGTTTCAAAGGAAGTGGAAAGTAATATATAGCAGTATTTTTATGGAGATTATGTGCTTAATTAAAGTCATACCTAATTTGTTAATTAATTAATTATAATTAAAGGAATTAGGCTTTTTATTACCCCACCCTCTAGCCAAGCAATGACGGATAGCCATTTCTAGTATTTATGAAAGTTTTCTGAAGAGAAAAATAAACAATGTTTTTGGGGCAAAGTATCATAGACAACAAAAGTATAGAATACAATTCTATATTTTTAAATAAATACACGTACATATTTCTCTTTCCAAACTTAAGGAAAAGAGATTAAAAACAAACATACAACACAATCCTTTTTTCCAAACTTAAGGAAAAGTAATTAAAGCAAACACACGAACACAAATCCTTTTCCAAAGATTTAAGGAAAAGTGATTAAACCAAAGGTTTACACAAAAATCAGGATCGATTGGCTGGGTTCGTATTGCTTTCTACAACGTCCGCGCGTTTGCGCCAAAAAGTTAATTACTTTTTGATCCGACTGAAGTATTATAAATGATGGATAAGAAATCAACAATTAGACAGAATTCATTTCGCTAGCAGACGACACAGACTTCATCTCACGTTCAAACCGGACACAATCCGACGACCACAAACAAACATACAGATATCGTCTCGCTGCCACATAGAACCCGACCAAGAAACAGGTGTCAGACCCAACGATTCCACCGTCCTCAACACAATTACTACTATTACCATTCAATCATACCACCGCAGTCAACATCAGGAATCCGTTTCAGCCGGTCAGATACACAAACTTATTTCTCATTTCTGTCCACATCAAAACGAACTTTTCCAAACTTAACATACGAACTTTTTACACTTTACATTACACATATCATATCTACACTATCCCTTTTGAACATTTCACATATTATTGCAAATTTATTCTCTGAATAAATTTATTTGTTATTTTATAATTATATGCATTTGTTTTATCATTTCTCCGTATTTTCTACCTAAACAGTGTCATTTTTTATTCGTCATTCCTAATATTATTGAACACACATCTCATAACCCTCTACAAAAGTCATTACAAGATATTTCTTTTGTCTATGTGTGCGTGTATGCGTAAGTGTTTCAAGGGAAGTGGAAAGTAATATATAGCAGTATTTAAGAGTCTGTGTAAAAGGCTGGGGTTGGTGTAGTAGGAGGTGACGGGTCGGTAGGATGCTGGAATGGTAGGGGATGAGAAGTTGGTGGCGTGATGGTGTGGTAAGACGAGAGAGCTTTGTAGCATTATTGATTCAGAGTAGCTCATTCTGTAGTCTGGATTATCTGCCTTGAATTGAAAATATCCTACCCTTTTTGTAGACACCCACTAGATCAAAGTGGGTTGGCCGAAATGACTTAGGCGCAAACACTTTAGATTGGTTTTTAAAAGATCCTATTTTGTGTCTATTCATTTTACCGGAAGGCTGCGCTGAGGGTTAGAGTTAGGGTGCACAGAGCATTTTACGACACAATTTTCTCCAACGCCGCAGAGTAAACATCCGGTCCTCTGTATTGTCTGTTAAGTACCGCTACGCATCTCAAATGATATCAGATTTTTAAGCACCCTGTATTTACTATGTATGTCGAGAATTCAAAATTATTTTGTCCAATTTAAATTATACAGTTTATTAAAGAAGAAACAATGAGTTGGAGTGCGTGGTGTAATGGTTATCGTCCTATGAAATGAACACGGCGAGAAGAGTTCAAATCATGGATGCGAGTGTTTGCCTTTCACATATCGCTTGAGAAAGTTATTTGTAACGTTGTGGTATATGGTCACAGTACCCAAAGCGCATATATTCACCGTACTAAAAATGTCTTTGGCACGTGGCGGTCATCTTGTTGATAAAAATTACAACGCGAGAAATATGTAGTCACAACTGCTAGCCTTTATTTCCAGGGTAGGCTCGTCTCGTGGTGCTGTATCGGAGAGGAGGAAAGGTAGAGAGAAAGAGAGAGAGAGAACACTGTTAAATTACTGTGACCCCATACTAGGCACCAGAGGTCCGTCCGTTCCCCTACGCGTCCAAAAGCAACAAAAAAGCCGGTACCTTTCTTCGTTGTTCCACGTCACCACGTGACTTCCGGTTTCGGTCAACACCCGAAACTTCCGATTGACACTCAATTCTCCATTCGGGAGGTCACGTTCCGGTCAAACTGTTTTGTGTTCATTACTCTTTTTTAAAACCTTTACTCTCTCACTTATTTCTTTGTCCTCCTTTTCTAATATAGTAGTTCTCGCTCACAAAAGTCAGGACCTTCATTATCTCGTTACATATTCTCCCTCCTGCTATGGGTAAATTGTAGAGCAGACTGGACTCTTTAACCTTGGTCTCTAGAAAAGGATAATTTAGAATCCAAAGCAAATGGGACTCTCTTCTCGTTAGTCAAAACTACTTTGAGAGCTTCACCTCTTCCTTGGTTAGTCCCACAATTAATTTTAAAAGACCCTATTTTGTGATGCGGAACACCCTAGTTTCGGTTGCGTACGGAACATTTTAGGAGACAAAATTTTCGAGCATCGCAGAGTGAACATCCAGTTCTCTCTATTGTCTATTCAATACCGCTACACATCTCAAATGATATCAATTTTTAAGCACCCTGTGTTTACTATTCCTGTAATGTATTTAAAATTATTTTATCCAATTTAAATCTAGTTTGTTTAAAAAGAAATCATGGTTATTTCCTAGTTGAGTAACATGAATGACCCAGAAAAAACAGAACCCAAATTATTTATTTATTTTCCCATTAAACTAACCCTAAACCCTAACCTTAACCCTTGTTGGACTTAAACTTAAAAAAAAAAGTTTTATTACAAAATTTGTGGGTTCTGTTTTTTCTGGGTCACCCTGTAATATTATGTTACTCAACTAGGGGGTGGTAGGGTTTAGGGTTAGAGTTGGGGTTTGGGTTAGTTTAATGGTAAAATAAATAATTTGGGTTCTGTTTTTTCTGGGTCACCCTGTTATATCATGTTACTCAACTAGGGGTGGTAGGGTTTAGGGTTAGGGTTAGTTTAATGGTAAAATAAATAATTTGGGTTCTGTTTTTTCTGGGTCACCCTGTTATATCATGTTACTCAACTAGGGGTGGTAGGGTTTAGGGTTAGGGTTAGTTTAATGGTAAAAATAATAAACCCTGTTATATCATGTTACTCACTAGGGGGGTGGTAAGGTTAGGGTTAGGGTTAGTTTAACGGTAAATAAATAATTTGGGTTTTGTTTTTTCTGGGTCACCCTTTATATCATGTTACTCAACTAGGGGGGTGGTAGGGTTTAGGGTTAGGGTTAGTTTAATGGTAAAATAAATAATTTGGGTTCTGTTTTTTCTGGGTCATCCTGTAATATCATGTTACTCAACTAGGGGAGTGGTAGGGTTTAGGGTTAGGGTTGGGGTTTAGGGTTAGTTTAATGGTAAAATAAATAATTTGGGTTGTTTTTTTTTGTCACCCTGTTATATCCTGTTACTCAACTAGGAAATAACCGAAATCCTGTTATTTGCGATGAAACATATCAGAGGAGAAATATTCGGGGTTTTTTTTGTTTCTTTTAAACAAATTAGTAACGTACATTGTAAATAAGCCCCTAAAACAATTGATTGTTGAAAGAGATAGTGTCTTATTTATAGCCATTCATTTCGACAGACTTGGGCAAATTTTATTTCGTGTCTCTGTAAATGGAATAAGTAGAGAAAATTGGCAAATAATTCCTGCATTTATGGTCTTGAAATATAAAACGAAACTTTAGCTCGACTCACAGGAATGAAAAATTTATAAAATAATATAAAACAAATAAAGTATTTCACATTAAAAAAAATATATATACTGCAATTATTCTATCAGAAAATAATATTTTTTAAATTAACTTAACTTTAATGATTTAGGATGTATCTGAAAAGAAGAAGAAGAAGAAAAACAACAACAATAAAAAAGAAAAACAAATAAAGGAAAACAAATACAAGAAAAAAGAAAGGAAAAATGAAATAAAATAAAATGAATTAAAATAAAATGAAATAAAGAAAAAGAAAGTAAAATCTGACAATTACCAGATTTAAAAAAAATAATTTTATGGACTTGGAAGTAAGGTGCCTAAAAGCTTAAAAAAGATCGCGACCCATGATAATGCCACACACACATACACACACACTCATATATATGATGTGGCAGGAGTAATTGGATAGTCAACATAATAGAAATTGACTGCCTAATTACATTTACCGCCCCTCTCTCTCTCTCTTTCTCTCTCTCTCTCTCTCTCTCTCTCATATAATATATATATATATATATATATATATATATATATATATAATATATAATATATATTTATATATGTGTGTGTATTTGGGAAGCATTCTTTCATTTATACATGTAGAATTAAACAAAAGGCACATCACCCCTGTTGATGGCACTTCGAAGTGCCGAAAGTACTCGGGAACTGAACAGTGGTGGACTTATCCACCAATTCCACCCAAACATTAAAAAGTTGGCCAGATAATTAGAAAAGATAAAAAATAAAATTGTTAAACAGGAGATGTGTCTTTGTTTAATTCTACACACACACACACACACACACACACACTATATATATATTATATATATATATATATAATATATATATATATGTACATACAGAGATTGATTTTCTCGATTTGTTAGCCAAACATTTGAATAGGCATTCCCGCCTAATTCATTATTAATTAATTAATTTTCAAAATTAGGTACGACTCTAATTAAGCACATATTCTCCAAAAATAATATATATATATATAGACACAACAACACACACACACACACACACACACACATATATAATCATCACCCGGTCGCGCTGACAGCACACATATACATGATCCTCTCTCACCAAACCATCCCTATCGGTCATCGCCAACAGGCAGGTCTTCCGCACGATGCCCAGAATCCGCATAGAACTGGTTGATAAAGGTTTTTTGCTGGTCCATCCCCGGGTGTTTCATGAGTACTATTCGTTTGATGTATCTACAAAAGAATGTCACTTATAATTCAGCTTACTTCTCGCGCTTATATATATATATATATATATATATATATATATATATATAATATGGAGGATATGTGCTTAATTAAAGTCCTACCTAATTTTGAAATTAATTAGTTTATAATTAATGAATTTAGGCGGCATATATGTTCAAATGTAAGGCTAAACAAATCGAGAAAATGTCAATCTGAATGTACATTTCGACCTATTAGGTCTCATCAGCAAGGTTATAGACATGGGAGACTGCTCCGTGTGTGACTCAGAACCTCGACTGTCAGGCTGACAGGCGAAGTCTCTAACCGTTCAACTAGCTTGCCATTCCCACATTCTTCGTTCGTGTTGAAACTTATTTATATTCCACTTTTTATTGACTTGCTACACGACAGTATGAGGTTAAGTAAGCAAACAAAATGTGTTTATTTTATATGGCTTTAAGCACACGTATGTATATTACTTCAGACATGAACAATCCTCTTCCAGCTGGGAAATTTGGCTCAGGACCGCTCTCATGGCGGCAGGACTGTTCTGTAGACGGACTGTTCATGTCAGAAGTCACCCTGACGCAACACCATGAAGCTAGAAGGTCCAGAAGAAAGGAGCGGCAACAAAGCACCGGTACATCAACATCTTCAGGGACAGCCTTCACATGTGACATCTGTGGTCGAGCATGTTTTTCTAACATTAAACTTCACAGTCACAGGAGGTGCTGTAACCTCAGGGGCACAAAAACTATATCATAGTCTTCCGAGACTGAAATGCGAATAAAAAAAAAAAAAAGAAAAATGTATATTAAACATTCATATGTGCATTGTTCATGCAAGTTAGTTGTTTGTCTTTTTTTACCGAATGTCCAGTGTTAGTGTATCCAAGAATTTAGTGTTGCTTATAAACTAATACCCACTATTTTTGTTTGTATTGTTTGTTTATTGATTTTAACGGCATATCAACCCGTCTGGGGTTATGCCATGCTTAACGGTTAGGAAGTTATACACATCGTGTATTTATATCTATACTCTTTAGTAATTGGTTTTAACAATGTGTTAGCATTATTGGGGATTATGTTGTATGGTATTGATTTGTTTCATGTCTATATTCTATGGTATATACTAGACATTAGCATTTTTGTCGTCTGCTAGGAATTTTAAAAGCGAATTAAAAATAATTAAATCTATTATTTAAGGTCAAACGCTGTCTAAATCGATAAGTAGTAACATAATAACCATCATTAAAAAAAGAAAAATATCATTACATATGTAGTTTATTTTTAAAAGATTTGATGTTTTCATATGTTTTGGTCAATTTCGACGCAATCCACCATTCAGCCTCTTTTTCGATGGTTTTAAGTGCTTGTTTACAATTGTACTGTAACATTCGCGATTGCAAAATTTTTACCAAAAATTTTTACCAAAAATCAGGTAATTATCCGATTTTAATGAAATTTTCAGTATTGATTTAACAATTAATGAATTTTATAATGCATGTTATTTTATTTCAAAACTTTAATTTAGTATTTTTGCAATGAAAAATTAATATATAAAATTCATTTAAAATATGAAAATCCTGATGTTAAGTTTAAAATGTTATATTTTTAGATTCTAAAAATAAATATCTACTTAATGCAAACCTTATTTTAGGTGCCAAAAGTAATAAGTTTTGAAGAAAATCTCGATTGAAAATGTACCCCTCCCCTTTTTAAGAAGAAAAAACATTGATGTATATTTTTTTCTTTTATAAAATAATAGCCAATTAAATAATTATCGAAATGAAAGAAATCTCCAAAAAAATAATTATTCCTTATTTTTTTACATTTTATTTTTCGATTTTCGGTACTTATTTTCTCATAAAATAACAACCGTAATTTTTTTTTCTATTCATAACTTCGGTCTTTTATCTCTTTATTTATACTGTAATTAGTATCGAAAATGACCAACTCGCAAAACATGTTACGCCCCCAACGTAAGGGGGGTCAAAATTAAGTGACATGAAGAAAAATGAGAAAGTTTTGAAATAAAATAAATAATGCATTATAAAGATCGTTTATTGATAAATAAACACTGAAAGTTTCATTAAAATCCGATAATTCCCTGATTTTTGGTAAATTATTTTCTGTAGGGGGGCTAAAGCCATTTTGTCAAAAACGCATTTTAGGCTCATTTTGCCAGTAGCTAGTATATACCTACACACTACCACCCTTTATATATGCATAGATTTCCCTCCTCCATCAAAAACGGATATTCTGGGTAAGTATTTAGTGACATACCACCATGCCAGTCGAACCCAAGGATCATTATATGTTTGTTTGTTTGTTTATTGATTTTAACGGAATATCAACACGTCTGGGGTTATGTCATGGCTAACGGTTAGGAAGTTATACATATCGTGTGTAGGATTCAAAGTTGATAATATTGAACAACAGCACCGACACGTTGTGAGACAAAACATTTAATATATATAACAGCACATGGAAACGATAAGATACATAAATTACAGGAAAATAGAACATTTAAATACATATACAATATTTAGGTATAAACAAGATACCCAAATGTACCTAACATATAAATGTTACAGACATGAAACTAAAGGATAGTCCATGCTGTATAAAGGACTTAGAGTAATGTAAGGGGGGGGGGCAAAAGCCCCACCGAGAAGGGGGGTAGATAAATTCTAGCCCATAACAGTTCGTTTAGAAGATCCAGCTAAAAGAGGAAGACAAGTTCAAACAAGGCGCTTAAAAACCAGAGGTCCCCTAGTGGGAACAAACAGCAACGCAGCGAGAAGATAACTCTTCCAGGCAAAGGGAAGATAATCCCCTACACGTGTATTTATATTTAGTAATTGGTTTTAACAATGTGTTAGCATTATTGAGGATTATGTTGTATGAACTATAATTCTGGGAATCGATATACTTAAAAGAAGGGGGGAAAGTCTACAAGCTACCAACACACGAAGAAAATATTAATACCAACCACAACAATCAAGGGTATTATGATATTCTCTGATGTTTACTCTTTCAAACTAGATACTGAAGTTCATGTGATCTGTAGAAGTTATCCCCCAGATATCATAGAAACAATACAATACTCACCGTCGCAGTAGGATTCTAACTACCGTCGAGTTAGCAGACAAGAACAACATGCAAGCTGTAGCTTAAATACAGTCCTTGCATGCTGCTGGCATAGTGCAGACTGATGGCTGAAGAGTGGGTACTTATCCATATCTTTACTCACCCTGAAAACCATCAGCCAATCAAAACCCAGGAAGTGAACTTGCCAGAGTTCATAATGGAATAACCCAAAGCTGTATATAAACCATCCACCAACACTCTAGCGATAGTTTGGCATTCAACTTGTAACAGAGCTGAATACTTGACACAAAATCCAACTTGATCTAGATAACTCCCTCTCAGCTATTCAATTCTTAATTAAAATAAAAAAAGGACTTTTGGGATGCAATGGTTGTCACTGTAGGCAATAGACACGACGACTCGAGTTCAAATCCTGGACGAAGTTGTTTGCATTTCACTTCGCGCTAATACTCTTGGGAAATGTATGACTCCAATTATTCTTCCTAAAGAGATCAGACTGGGCTATTTATGTTACATAATTATTGGATCCCTAATACTTTTTTAAGGTAGTGTAGAAACATAATGGCGATTAGTGCAGTCCACGGCCTTGAAGGATGAGTGACAACGCTTGACCTCACTCTCACCTTGCCTTCCGGGGATACATCGTGAGAACCGGAAGGCATAGAAGACCCTGTCTTCCGGTTTAAGAATATAGTAAGTTTAAGTCAGTTAGAAGGTAGCAGCGAGCTCGAAGGGGTAAGTCGTGTTATACACGCGGTCCCTCATCTGCGCAGATTGTCTGGTTGGGGATTTACAAATAAAGTAACATCAACGTAAATCGAAGTCTTGTGTTATTACCTAAAAAACTAACAATGATACAGGGCTTCTGATAACGAGAAATCCCTAACAGAAACCAGACCCGAAATCCCCATAGAAGACCAGACCTTAGAAGATATACAAGTCAACACCAGACGCGAGACCAGACCAAGATGTTAGGAGATAGAATCAAAGCCGGCCAGAAGAGAAGACGACCAGAGTAAGAAGTAAGAAAAGGGTATACAACATTATATCGATTTGGTACTGTGGAAACGTCAGTACGTAACATTTAACCTTGGCATGAAAACTGGTCTAGGAGAAGGAAAACTTTGAATTCAAACCTGTTAAACTCTACTTAAAATGACCATGTGTCATATCCTGCTTGTACGGTGGGTTGGTAAATACACACATTAAAGAAAGCGCACCGTTTGGCGTTTACTATTACCCTAGAAAGAATTACTATTATTACTAATAATACCGAGAGGGAGTACGCATTGTGTAACGGTTATCGTCGTAGGAAATGGAATCGGCACCCCGAGTTCAAATCCTGGATGAGGCTGATTGCATTTCACTTTGCGCAAATACCCTTGAGAAAGGTATGAATCTATTCTTCTCTCACCTTTGGGCAAATAGTAAGGCAGACTGGACCGTTTAACCTCCGTATGGCAACTGTTCTAGGAAAAGGCTTTATCTGAATTCAAACCTGTTAAAATCTGCTAAAGAGTTGACCTTGCGCATCCTGATCGTATGGAGGGGTTTGGTAAATACATATTACACTAGAGTATATCATAAGATAGTATAATAAATGGGCGTGCTTTCGTAATGGTTATCGTCGTATGAAATGGATTTGGTGATTCAAGTTCAAATCCTGACGAGAATATTTGCGTTTCTCTTCCTGTTAATGCTCTTCAGCTATTAGTAAATAGTAAGACAGACAGGGACCGTTATCCTCGATAAAGCAGCTAGTCTAGGAGAAGGAAAAGTCTGAATTCAGTACTCCGCTTGAAATTTGACCTTGTGTCACATCCTGCCCGTGGCGGAGGGGGTTAGGTAAATACATGCTGCTACCCTAGAGAGTTCATCCACGCACAACTTCCGATATAGCTACCTTTGGTAACCCCTAATATTACCAGAGAACTCTCCAATGTCTTTTCGTGTGTATTGTCTCTAGTTCTTTTTTTTTTAAAAGAGCGCTGGGAACTTTTCCACACGCCCAAAACATTTGAAACTATTTGGGTGGGCAGGGTTTACGAATCTGATTTGCATTAAATTGTGATAAAACTAATCCAGCAATGAATCAAGCTGTTATTGCTAAAGCGCGAAACGTAGCAGGCAATTTGAAAAAGAAGAAGAAGAAGAAAGCTTAAGAAGAAGAGAAGAAGAAGAAGAAGAAGAAGAAGAAGAAGAAGAAGAAGAAGAAGAAGAAGAAGAAGAAAGCTTAAGAAGAAGAAGAAGAAGAAGAAGAAGAAGAAGAAGAAGCTTAAGAAGAAGAAGAAGAGGAAGAAGAAGAAGAAGAAGAAGAAGAAGAAAGAAAAGAAGAGAAGAAGAAAAGAAGAAGAAGAAGAAGAAGAAAGAAAGAAGAGAAGAGAAAGAAGAAGAAGAAGAAGAAGAAGAAAGAAGAAGAGAAGAAGAAGGAAGAAAGAAGAAGAAAGAAAAAGAAGAAAGAAGAAGAAGAAGAAAGCTGAAGAAGAAGAAGAAGAAGAAAAGAAGAAGAAGAAGCTGAAGAAGAAGAAAGCTTACGAAGAAGAAAGAAGAAGAAAGCTTAAGAAGAAAGCTGAAGAAGAAGAAGAAGAAGAAGAAGAAGAAAGCTTAAGAAGAAAGCTGAAGAAGAAGAAGAATAAAGCTTTAAGAAGAAGAAAGCTTAAGAGAAGAAGAAGAAGAGAAGAAAGCTTAAGAAGAAGAAGAAGAAGAAGAAGAAGAAGAAGAAGAAGAAGATGTTTGTATTAAGCACAAGACATTTTGGCTAAAAGGGAGAGGCGGAAACAATTATTATAAGGAAACGAAAACACACACACACACACACACACGCACACGCACACACACACACGCACACACACACACACACACACTGATAATCGACGGAAATTAGACTGTATTTAAAAATAAAAAAAAAGTAAAAACTAACAAGAAAGTCTTCATTTTGTTTGAGACACCGGAAAAATAGTCTATGAAATTTAATTAAATCGCCAAATTGTAAAATCTCTAATTCCAAAGTTAAGTCAGTTATTTCCATTAATCTTTTTCTTTTTCTTTTTTTTTTAAAAGAAAGAAATTGGTGCTTTGCATTTTTACGGAGCTTGTCTAGAGATCCACCGCAAAAAAGGGGGACAACTCTGGTATGACACTAAACTGGATCTGATGGAGAGGATCCAGTTCTTCATCTCTGGATAGTGTGGAGTATCCCTTCATTATCATTACTCCTAGGTCCATTCTGACCCGGAATATTTGTATCTGTTCGGATCTGATCAATGGGTCGAATAGATCTGTTTAAAGTGGGGAGGTCCCCGTGGCGTAGTAGGTAACATGCTGGAGTGTGACATCGTAGAAAGCGAATTCCAATCAGGCCATTACATTCGTTTTCAGTCTAATACCCTTGGGAATGGTATCAATCCGCTCATCCCCCAGCTATGGGTTAAATAGTACCACTAATATTCTTCTACAAGGATAACTTTGGCATTAAATAACCTACGAAGATTGATATGCCATTAAACAAAGAAACCAAACCTAGTTTTTGTCATTTTCGGCTAATGGAGAAAGATTTTAAAATAGTGTAGGAGGACGATATTTGGTTGGCTGAATATCTTTTCCTCGTATAGAATTAAAGCGAAAATAATTAGTGCTGGATTTAGACCTTCAGGGACCCAAGGCAATTCTGGTTTCTGGGCCCCTCAAGTTGTCTCAACATTAAGTACTTGAGAAATAAAACAAATTGAAGTAAGATTAATTTATTAAAAGAAAAAAAAATTGTAGAATAATCATACTAAGTCCAATTACCGTCGAATTGGTAGGACAAGACAGCAAGCAATCGTAACTCAATACGATTCTGGTTTGCTGTCAAGACTACTACAAAGTGGCAGGATTTATGAAACCTCAGAGGATCATACAAACCAAGCAGCCAATCAGGACTCAGGGAATGGAATCACATAAATGCATGAGTGGACTATTCTGAATTCCCATAAGTACCAGTTGTCTTGACACTGATTCAGTTGTGCTTGGCCAGTTACATTGTTCAAACCAATAGTAGACTGACTGACTGACTGACTTCAATACGGCGCTGCGAACAGGATTTGACCTAGCTGGATGGAAAAAGATTTTTTATTGAGGCGGGCATATCTGTTGCCTCTGCCAAAACTTATGCCCAGAAATTTTCTAGTGAAGAGCTGAGTAGTGATGGTGGCCCACCTTTCAATTCTGAGCAATTTCAGTATTTTCTCAATTCATGGTGTGTAAAATATAGAAAATCATCAGTAGCATACCCTCAATCCAATGGCCGAGCGGAACTCGCTGTCAAAACTGGCAAAAGGATAATCCATGGCAACACAGGCCCTCAGGGTTCACTAGACAACGATAGTATTGCCCAAGCAATCCTCCAATACCGCAATACCCCCATTCAAGGCATCGGCCTATCCCCAGCACAGTTGCTGCTCCACCGCCGGCTCCGGGATTCGATCCTATTGAGACCTATCCTCTACAAACCACATTCTGAATGGATAGCCGCAGCACAACGTCGAGAGGAGAGCTTTCGTCAACGGAACGTCCTGCTGTCAGAAGATACAATAGGCACACACACAGTCTTGACCTACTACAGAATGGTGACAAAGTAGCCATCCAGAACCCATCAAACCGCCAGTGGACCACTACAGGCACCGTCATTGAAGTTCTCCCACATCGGCAATACCGTTTCCGAGTGGACGGATCAGGTAGGATCACACTCAGAAACCGACGCTTCCTGAAAAAGCTGATCACAAAACCCAAACCCACACCAATGCTTAGTGCTATGCTTGATCCCATTGGCTCCAACTCTAACACTCCACACTTCAACACTAAGGGCCTGGCCTCACGCAATGTCACTCCGCCCCCTAAACCAAGGCTGACGAAAATACCCCGGGCATTGTCAAGATTGCTCCCCTGTAATCAACCTGGCCGAAAGGAACTAATTTCTCCTCAAAGGCCAATACGCTCGCGCAATGGAGAGAGGGTGAAGGGGAGATATAGAATAATCATGCTAAGTCCAATTACCGTCGAATTGGCAAGACAAAACAGCAAACAGTCGTAACTCAATACGATTCTGGTTTGCTGCCAAGACTACTGCAAAGTGACAGGATTTATGAAGCCTCAGAGGATCATACAAACCAAGCAGCCAATAAGGACTCAGGGAATGGAATCACCCAAATGCATGAGTGGACTGGATATTTATTCAAGCTGTTTGCCAAAAGTAGGATGTGATAGAAGGTCAAAAGTATGGGGCAGCCAGCGAGGATTGGGCTTGCTACTCTATAGTAATGAATTTGCGAGACTAGTTTGCTATTACCCAACGATGGGACGTCCATTACACCACTACAAGGTGCTCAGACGAGCGAGTCTAGTAAAATATTGTTAGTAAGTTTGATTCTCACTGGATTCCCCATTCATGTGCCTTGATCCAAATTGTAATGGGGGGGGGGAGAGTCCTCATGACGTAGTGGCTAAGGTGATGGATTGTGACATCGTAGTGAGTTCGATCTCTAGTTACGCTATTACGTTCACTTCCAAACTAATACCTTTGAAAAAGGTATGAACCCACTCATCCCTCCAGCTATGGGTTAAATAGTAACACTACTGTTCTTCTTCAAGGTTGCCTTTGCCATTAAATAACCCACGAAGGCTGGTATGCCATTAATCAGAGGAGAAACTAAACCAGACTAGCTTGCTAACATTATACAACTACAAGGTGCCTAGACGAGCGGGTCTAGCAGATCATTGTTAGCGAGTTGGTGCTTACCCAACCAATTCTCCAAAGGCCGTCGTCGGGGTGACCTAAAGTCGGTATCAGCCAGGCAGTGAGCGAGTCTATCCCCTTTTCACTGGCGCTAGACCAAGGAGATTCTTTAGCGTCTGAGTCGGAGCGCCACACCTCCATCAGCTTTACACAGATTCCTGTTCTACTCATACGCTGAGTTGGCAAGAGCCGGTATCGAACCAGAAACATTGAAGTTCCCAGACGAACACTCTACCGACTGAGCTAAACCGGCCCTATGCGATAAAAGGTCGCAAGTATGGGGCAACCAGAGAACTCCCTACTCAGTAGTAATGGATCTGCGAGACTAGCTTGCTAACCATTACACCACTACACGGTGCTCACACGAACGAGTCTGGCGGATCATTGGTAGTGTTTTCTCAACTCCCTTTCTCCAAAGGTAGGATGCGATACAAGGTCACATGTATGGGGCAACCAGCGAAGATCGAACTCGCTACTCAGTAGTAATGGATCTGCGAGACTAACTTGCTGACCATTACTCATTGATTAAACCACTACAAGGTGCCCAGAAAAGCGAGTCTAGCGGATCATTGTTAGTGAGTCTGATTCTCACTGGATGCCCCATTCATGTGCCTTGATCTAAATTGTTATGGGGCAGTCCCCGTGGGGTAGCAGTGAACATGTTGGTTTTGGTTTTGGTTTGTTTTGTTTTACGGCATATCAACCTCAGTGGGTCATTTAATGCCGATAAAGTTTTGAAATAAATCAATTCTTAATGGATAATACAATTTTTTATAAATACATTTTTCTATTTAACCCATAGATGGGACCCTAACAGGTACTACCACTCCGGGTCAGAGTGGACCAGGGAGCAATGGTGATGGAGGGTGCTCCACATTCTCCAAACCTCCAAAACTGGAACCACCTCAGATAGATTTTAACGTCATTCCCAGGATATGCAGACCCGCGCACACGCCTTCTAGCACCCATTAAAATGGGGCTTGCCATAAAGGGCAATAGGGTGGGAAAATCATATAGGTGCTAGGGCTTGACGTGACCAGCCGATTGATCGGAGGGGGCCTCTTCGACCGCCCGTCTAGCCCAAGATAGGGCCAAAGTGGAGTATTGCATGTCATGAACTGCTCATCAACCTGGGCTCTATCCTTAAGCATCATGGGTCGCCACCCACGGCCAACAGGTGGCCCCATTGGGGGAGTCTTACCCCTCTGCAGAGGTGCAGTCGGTGCATTCTAACGCCCCAGCCGACAGGGCGGGAACGTGTTGGATTGTGATATCGTAGACATTATGGTCTACCGTCAAATTAGGCAAAAAATTACTAAATGATGATTACATGGTGTCCAGATTTTGTTTTAGGGTGTGATAACGTTTGCAAAATTTGATAAGAAGAAAACCTTGACAGTATAAATGGAGCCTAATATTTTAGTAACGTCGCAAGATGTTTCTTTTCTTTCGCTGATTCGACTTTTTACGAAACAAGTTTGGGACGTATGTAATAAATTAAAAATCGTAATAATCTTTAATCTTTGGCCAATCTCAATACAGCGTGAAATACAGAGGCACTATAAACACTAATTAAAACTCAAACGGATAATTTTTCTTTCCTTTTTAAGTTAACGAATTTATTTATTTGCCTTTTTTTTTTTTTGTTCGTATGTTGCGCAACGCCTCGAATTTCTTTTAATAGGGTCAGTTTATAGCTTAAAGTAATAAATTTAGTCGGCATATTAGCTAAATGTTTTGATGCATGTGTAACTGCGTTAGTTCTTATTGGTAAATGAGAAACGTTTGTTTCAAATCCGGATCCGGCAAATAATTGCAGCACATAAATATCAAGAGCACTTATTCAAAATAAAGAGTTAAAAGTAGCAAATAATTGAGATTTAATTTTAAAATATGAAAAATGAAATATATAGCGGAAAGTAATTTTGTAATGATCTATTTCATGATATGATATAAAAAAAAAAAAAAAAAAAAAGTTCTATCAAAATTAACTCCTTCCCAACTGAGTGTGAAATGCACCCCAACAACTCTAAATGCAAGGCTAAAATTCTGCATTCTTTCCTTACAAGAAAATTATATATCCCAGACAGAACACGATACTACGAATCCCGAATAATGCAATGGTTATATTTACACAAGTCCTCCATCAGAAATGCTGATAGATAACTTTGGCATTAAATAACCACGGAGGTTGGTATGCCATTAAACAAAAAGACCAAACCAAACCAAACAAACGAGCGAATATATATATATATATATATATATATATATATATATATATATATATTAGAGATACCCAAATTCGTCGGCTGCTAGCTTTTTAAAAACTAATTAAAATTAATTAAATCTATTATTTAAGGTCAAACTTTTGTCTAAAATGATAAGTAGTAACATAATGACGATCATTAAAAAAGAAAAATATCATTACATATGCAGTTTATTCTTAATAGATTTAAAACAATTTGTTTTGGTCAATTTCGACGCGGTCCGCCATTCTGCCTCTATTTCAATGGTTTTAGGCGCTTGTTTACAATTTAAAATAACATTTGGGAACTCTACATGCAAGGCTGAAGGCTACATTCTGCATTCTTTCCTTACTAGAAAATTATATATCCCAGACAGAACACGATACTTCGAATCCTGAATAATGCAATGGTTATATTTACGCAAGTCCTCCACCAGAAATGCTGAGAGGTACGCGTCCTGCGTCCCTGACGCGGAAAAAATCTAAAAGGAAGCAGTAAATTCATATCCATGCGTCCCAGTGTTTTTTCTCTTTTCTTTTTTCTTCCCTCACCATTTCAAGCTAACTGTACATAAATTTCAATAGTTTCTTAGAAACGAATTACACAGGAGAGGTTACAAGGTAGGAGATAGATAGCTTTAATTGTGACCCATAAATTTTCCCGGGCACTCATTCAAAGCAAATATGTGCGTCTCAGGACGCACTAAATCAAAAAGCTACGAGCAGGATGCGACACTGTACTACGAGCAGGATGCGACACAAGGTGAATCTTTAAGCGGAGTATAATTGATTGAATTCAGGGTTTTCCTTCTCCCAGACCGGTTGCCATAAGGTTAAACAACCCAGTCTGCCTTACTATTTACCCATAGCTGGGGGGGGGGGAGAATAGTTTAGATTCATACGTTTCCTAAGGGTATATGGGAAATGCAAACAATCTATTTCACGATATAAAAACAATTTCTGTCAATATTAACGCCTTACCAACCGGGTATGAAATGCAACCCAAAAACTATGCATTCAGGGTGAAAACTATACTCTACATAATTTTACGTGCAGAACATCTATACTTAAAAAAAAACACGATACCTAAAGATTATGAATAATGCAATTGTTTTTATTTATCAACTCTTTCACAACGAAACAGATGCAGGGGGAGTCCAATGTCGTAGTAGCTAAATGTTAGACTGCGATTGGTATAAACGAGTTGGGCTATGTCGTTCACTTTCATGGGAAAAGTCATGGACCACCCAATTCCTTTAGCTATGGGTTAATAGTATCACTTACTCGCTCTTCTACAAGGATAACTTGCATAAATAATCACGGAGGTAAGATATGCATTAAACAAAGAGACAAACCAAACCAAACCAACCAGAAACGAGCGAATATATATTGTTAAAGTTAACAGGTTTTAATTCAGAGTTTTCCTTCTCTCCGACCAGTTGTCATACCAAGGTTAAAGAGCCCAGTCTGCCCTACGCTGGAGGAAGAATAGTTGTATTCGTACCTTTCCCAAAGGTATTAGCGCTATGTTAAATGCAAACAGTCTCATCTAGGATTTGAAGTCGTGTCATCGTATCCATTTCCCCCGACGATAACTGTTACACGACGAGCGCCTCCACACGAGTATATACGATAAGACAGAAAAAGTTTATACATTAAATCAATTGGACATGCAATTTGTTCTTTCTCTGATTTACCGATATCCGATCTCTGGATGAAATTCATTGTCCAGTTTATCTTATATCCGTTAATCAGATCTCTCTCTCTCTCTCTCTCTCTCTCTCTCTCTCTCTCTCTCTCTCTCTCTAAAAGAAAGAAAAAAAAAGAAGACAAACAAGTACATGGCTGTGTCGGTCAGACCGATGTAAGGTAAAGATGGCATACACTATACATTTCTCTTTACCTCCCACATTTCTTTCTTTTTTTTTTTTTGTTGTTGTCTTTCCCCAGTGGGAACAGCTATTTAACTCTTGAATTAGCACTGTGAAACATTCACTCCCTTAACAAACACTCTTCCTTACGCAATAGCAGACGATCCAATCACTTGGACACGTTTCATCAAATTATCCGAATCCCAATGCTCTTCTGGGAGTCGGCTGAAATAATTACTTGATGTTCGTATTCGAAGTTGTAAAACGAGAATGATGCCAAAATAGGGAATTCACTGCGCGTGCGTTATAAAATACAAATGATTACACACACACACACACACACACACACACACACACACACACATATATATATTATATATATATATATATATTATATATATAATATATTATGTAATACAAATTATTTTAAGCAAATATTTACCCAATATTTACTCTGAAAGAATTCATTGCTTTTATTTAAAAAAAAAAGAAGAACCAGAAAATATATTTTTTATCTCCAGCTATATACACGCACACATTATATATATATATATATATATATATATATATATATATATATATATATATATATAAGGGCAGCCAACACATGAAGTCATTGGCGCTTGGTAACTAAGTTTGTAACCGATACGATTTTCAGTGAAATTTGTGTTCGTATTTTTACCTTATATGCTGTTGTGTGGTGCATTATATATATATATATATATATATATATATATAGCACAGATATCCACGACAATCTCTCTCCAGTCGCCCCTATCACTCATTGTTCTCGCGATGTCCTCTACGCAGCATCCAGTATCCGTACAGAGCTGGTCAATGTACGTCTTTGCTGGTCGGCCCACACTGGCGTGCCCATGTGCTGGCTTCCACAGGAGGATGTCACTTATGAGTTCGCCCTTGCTTCTCTAGCAGTGTCCTGCGTGTCTTGTTCATCTTACTCGGATGGTTTGGGTGATATGTGGCAGGTGGCCGTACAGCTGTTTTCTCATGGGGTGTTGTTTCCACGATTTGTTTAAGACTGCACGCAGCAATCTTGTGCAGCTCCCATCTAGTTTATTTTCTAGTCGCTTCGTTAGGGTCCAAGTTATGCAGCCGTACAGCAGCACTGACACGAAAACAGCTTGGAATAATTGTCTCTTTAACTTGTCTGTGAGTTTATATTTCAATATGACTGATAACTTATTTATAGCGGTCCATGCCTTTCCTATGCGTGCATTAACATCGCTTTCTGTGGATGAGATATTACTGTCTAAGTACCTAAATTGTTCTACCGAGTTTAGGAGTTTTCCTTCGAGAATTGAGATGTCTCTTTTGTTTTTAAAAGATATGAACTCAGTTTTATCCGAGTTTACATATAGGCCGATGTTTCGTGCTGTCTTTTCTATGCTGTTTAGCAGAGATTCGGCTTGTGCAAGTGTATTTGTGCCAGATCATCAGCATAGTCCGAATCCGTAATAGTCTGTGCGGAATATCGCCTGCTTCTTGCCTTTTTTTTTTAGTGTGAGGCCTTTTTCTTTTATGGGATCTAATGATGTTCGGAGCACGTAGGCATATTATGAATATATATGGCGCTAGTGTATCTCCTTGTAGAACTCCAGCGACAATGTCGAAGAAGTCCGTGTCCCCATCAGGTGATCGTACCATTGCTTTAGTATTTCTGTAGAGCATCATTATGGCGTTAACTGTTTCCTTGGGTAGGCAAGCATTGCTCCATTTTCCCTCTGTGTATGGAGTCAAATGATTTGGAGAAATCTACAAATAGTAGGGTTGCCTCGAGATTCTTTACTCGGATACCTTCTATGATTCAACGAATGGTCAGGATCTGTGTGGTTGTAGATTATTTTTGCGGAATCCGTTTTGATTTTTTTAAAGGATTTTCTCTATTTCTGGTCAGATGCGAATAAGGAGAAGGGTATTATATATCTTAGCAGCTATGGCAGTAAGAGTTATGCCTCTGTAATTCTTAGCGATTCCTAGGTCTCCTTTTGGGGGGAATGGGAGAATGCAACCCTTCATCCATTTTTCTATCGAATTTTGTCTGTATACTGCATTACATAGTCTAAGCAGTATATCATCAAATTTCCTTATTTTCCAGACCTCAGGGGGTACTTGTCATGTTCACAATTTTAAAAAGCAATACTTTTATCCCAAAACGGCGAAAATAATACAGATAAAAAATAGCCAAAAATGAAAAAACTTTCCCCAAAATGTCAGGTACGTGGATTTAAATTGGCAATTGTTTCGTGTTATTATTAACGTATTTATTAAGAAATTTGTTTAGTTTTAATCTTATATATAGGAAATGTAGCATAAACCCCCCAGTAATTCTTAAACACCATTACCTCCCATTTTAAACTCGTAAAAATGTTATATATCTGTGTAATGGTAATAAGTTAAGATAATGCTGACATTTTCTAGTGTGCCGAATGAGATGAAAATATCACATTGTAATAATCACTCAATAATCTATCTACATGTAATAGGTAATTGAGAGTTACTTCCCCTGTTTTATTATTACCTCCCCTTTGTGTAAATCTTTAGCTTTCTGAAAGTATATAAACTCCCAAGAAAACTGCAACTGTATTCTAAGTAGAATAAAGCTTTCTCAAGTCCGACCGTGTGTGTTCATTTATTATTACACTACATTAGTTTATATTCATTGGGTACACCATACTTCTGGCCTTGAGCTAAACGAAGTTAAACTTAGTAAATAACGACAAAGTTGGTTCATTATCTTTTTTCCACCTTTCTATTTGCATATGCATATTCATATCTATCTACTATCTATCTGTTCTGTATATTTTTTCTTTGTTCATATTTATCAATCCCATTCTATCCTCTCTTTTTTTCTTTCTCTGTATTTTAATACTTGTCTCTTTCTTTGTATGTTCATATTCATCAATATTCTGTCTCTCTCCGTATCTACTCCAGTCTCTTCAGTATCTTTCTTTCTTTCTACACTCATATCTATCTATCTCTGTTCAAATCTATCTATCAATCTAATTTTCACATCTCTCCTTATATTTCTTCTTTTGAGTTTTCACATCAGCATTAGCTGATGGTCTTTCACTGGAGTCTGAGTGACAGCAAGTCTCCTCAGGTCTCAATGGACTCTTCTGAGTATTCTGGCAATTGCAGCAGTGCAGTGTTCTGAATGGTTCAACCCTTCCTCTATATCCAAACATTCCAGACCTTTTCAATCCTTTTGGACTGTTCCAAGTGCACCAACTACAATTGGTATCACTTCATATTCCACATACTTTTTCAGTTCTCTGGCAAAGTCCAGATATTTGTCCATTTTTTCATTTTCCTTTAGCTTCACCCTGTGATCTGCTGGCACTGCGAAATCCACCAGTTGACAAGTCTTTTCTTTTTGTTTATCAATACTAGGTCTGGTCTTCTTGTGGGATAAGGTGATCCGTTTTTATTTCAAAGTCCTAGAGAATTTATGCGTTTCGTTCTCAAGAACAGATTCTGGTTTATGCATATACCATTTTGTTGTGTGGTCAAAATTAAATTTTTTGCATAATTCCCAGTGGATCACCTTCCCAACCCAGTCGTGTCTAGTTTTGTATTCTCGTTGTGCTAGTTCGCTACATTCGCAGAGTATATGGTTTACAGTCTCATCTCTATTACCACAAAGTCTACATTTACTATTTTGTTGGGTCTTATCAATTTTCGCTTTATATAGTTTTGTCCTTGTGGCATTATTTTGTGCAGCAATTATTAATGATTCTGTTTCTCTTTTGAGGTTTCCTTTTCTTAACCATGTCCAAGTCTTTCCATGTGCAACCTCTTCGATTTGTCGTTTGAAGTGTCCATATAATTGTTTTTCCGTTTTGTTTTTGTTTTTATTATATATTGTTATTATTATTCAAATTATAGTTTCTTTATTCTTGATTATATCTAGTCGTCTCCCTCCCCCTCCCTCCCTCTTTCCTCTCTATCAATCTATCTATGTTTTCATATCTCTTTCTTCTTTTTTGTCACCCCTCTCTTTATCTATCGTTATATACTCATCATGTCACTAATTACTTCATTCACTCTTCTAGAATTATGAAATTAAATTTTAGAAGATTACCATATCAGTTATTGAAAAAAACAAAAAAACAAAAAACATGGTATTATTAGTCATTTTAGTACACACATCCATCCATATTTACATTTAAACTACTTTTAGTTTGTCTATTGTCACTGGCTTTTTCTACTCACAGATAACCATCTAGTTACGCAATACACTTTCGTACGTACTGTTTAATGCAGTAGTTTTATCTTTAAAACTAAACACACAGTATACACACTCTAACTGAATCTCCTCAAACACGAGAATGCGTGGTTTTTTCCCACTCTGTACCGTTTAATCACATACGAGCTTGCTTGCTAACATCGAATTTATAAAAATGCACAGTACACATGGGATTCGAAACGAAGAGAGAGAAGAGAGAGAGAGAGAGAGAGAGAGAGAGAGAGAGAGAGAGAGAGAGAAGAGAGAGAGAAATAAGCAGATAATGAAAAACAAACAAAAGAAATAATAAAAGAAATAAATATAGAAATAATGAAAAGAATAGTAGGAAAGAAAGAAAGTGAGTAGAGTGAGAGAGGAGAGAGAGAGAGAGAGAGAGAGAGAGAGAGAGAGAGAGAGGAGAGTAATAAGCAGATAATGAAAAAAAAGAAAGAAAGAAGAAAGAAAAGAAATAAATGGAGAAATAATGAAAAGATAGTTGGAGAGAGAAGAGAGAGAGAGAGAGAGAGAGAGAGAGAGAGAGAGAGAGAGAGACAGAGAGAGAGAGAGAGAGTAATAAGCAGATAAGGAAAAAATAAACAAGACAGAAATAAAAAGAAAGAAATATAGAATAATGAAAGATAGTTGGAAAGAGAGAGAGAGAGAGAGAGAGAGAGAGAGAGAGAGAGAGAGAGAGAGAGAGAGAGAGAGAGAAAGATAGATGTGAAAGAGTGATAGAAACAGAAATGATAGAAGAAAAGAAAGAAATGAGAGAGAGAGAGAGAAGGAGAAGAGAGAGAAGAAGAGAGAGAGAGAGAGAGAGAGAGAGAGAGAGAGAAGAGAGAGATGATGATGATGAATGAGATGATGCGGTAACCAAACTTTTCTATGTATGTGTCGGTGTGTATTTTGATACTTGTTTGAGATTTATGTGAGCGTTTACAAGGGTGTTAGTACGTATCGTACGTTGACATGTCATTATAAGTATAGTTGAACCGTTTTCCGGCTCGGAACCACAAGGTTCCGAGTTCGACACCGGTCCCCGCCGACGTAGCGCATGAATAACATGGCTTAAATCTGTGCGGTGAAGTGGGGAGCAGATTGTAGGTGTGGCACAACACCTCAGATGCAAAAACAATCTCCATGATCTAACGCTAGTGAAAAGGATATAGACTCCTTTGCTGTCCGGCTGACACCAACAATAAGCTCCCGCCTACTTTACTTGGCATTCTATACTATTCAACTATGTTTGCGACTTTTACAGACTATAGGAACGTCATAAAGAGTTTTAGGGTTGGGGTGGTGTGTGTGTGTGGAGGGGGGCGTTAACGACTTTTAAAAAAAACAACAAGGCAATACGCATGCAGATACACGCGCACATAAAAATAATAAAGTTTCTCGTGGGCAACTCTAATGTCGTTATCGTTTTAAACATCACCTGTCCATCTCAACAACAGGTCAAACAGGTATTATTGTTGTGAGCACTTAATGACCCCGAGGTAGCGGGTTACGATAATCACGCTGTGCTATCCGCACGAGGTAGGGCTGACCAGTCGCGATCCTGGTTCAGATATTCAGAAGAAAAAAATTGGCGGAGTTGGTCGGGCGGGACACGATGAGTCGAAATAAATAAATAAAAGCGGAAAAAAAAGAAAGAAAGAAAGAAAGAAAGAAAACAAAAAAAAAAAAAAGAAAAAGAAAGAAAGCAAAAAAACAAAAAAACAACAACAAAAAAACACCAAAAAGGTCACGGCTCAATTTTCTTTGCCAGACGCATGCGCAGACATCAACGAGTGATTTCGAAGTGAAGGTGCCGTTTTCACGCCGGTCGAAGGTGCAGCTCTCACTCACGCCCCGGGGGGTCGCGTATAACTCTTTCAGTTTGGACAGTGCAGTTTCTAACACTGCTTGGGCGCTTATTAAGGTTCTAACAGCTGAGGTTCGTCTTCCTTTTCGAATGTCAATATGACGGTGGCGGGCAGCAGGTGGGACCGACTCTTTGTGCTTGAAAGCAAACGAAAAATGCGCACTTCCTTTTAACACTCATGGGATTTTCATAGTAACTTTTTTTTTCTTCCCTTTCTTTCTTTTTCTTTACTTTTCTTTTCTTTATCATTATTGTTTTTTTTTTTTTTAAAATACATTCCTCTATCTTTCCTGTTTTCTCTTGATTTCTTTTTCTGAATATAAACTTTAATGAAAACGCTAACTTCAAATCTCTTCCGGCGGTAATAGATAAAATGACAATTGTTTATTGTTACCTCTAGTCCGCCCCGCCCCCTCTCCCCTCTTTCCTTCTCTAACTCGACACTTTCTTCTTTCCAACTTAATACTTAAACACAGTCATTTATTACGAGAGAGAGAGAGAGAGAGAGAGAGAGAGAGAGAGAGAGAGAGAGAGAGAGAGAGAGAGAGAGAGAAACAAAGACAGAAATAAAAAGATATAAATGTAAAAATAATGAAAAGATAGTTGGAAAGAAGAGAGAGAGGAGAGAGAGAGAGAGAGAGAGAGAGAGAGAGAGAGAGAGAGAGAGAGAGAGAGAGAGATGGAAAGAGAGATAGAAAAAAAAATGTGAGAGTGAGAGAGAGAAAAAGAACAAAAGATAAATAAGGAGATAATGAAACAGAGTAAAAGAAACAGAAAGACATAGAATGAAAAAGAAATGGATGGAGAGAGAGAGAGAGGAGAGAGAGAGAGAGAGAGAGAGAGAGAGAGAGAGAGAGAGAGAGAGAGAGAGAGGGGACGAGAGGAGAGAGGAGAGAGCGAGAGAGAAATAAAGAGGGATAGAGCGAGAGAGAGCGAAGAGAGAGAGAAGTTAGAGAGAGAAAAATAAAGATTTTTCTTCTTTTTCTCTCACTTTTTTATTTTCCTTCTAAACTTTCTTTTCTTATAACATAAGAGATAATTAAAGAGAGAGAAAGAGAGAGAGGGTGAAGTGAAAGAGAAAGATAGAGACAAGGATAGATAGATAGATAGATAGAGAGAGAGAGAGAGAGAGAGAGAGAGAGAGAGAGAGAGAGAGAGAGAAAGAGAAGAAAGAAAGCGAAAGTTATAGAAAGAAAATAAAAAAGTTTGCGTGTGTGTGTGTGTGTGTTGTGTGTGTGTGTGAGAGAGAGAGAGAGAGAGAGAGAGAAGAGAGAGAGAGAGAGAGAGAGAGAGAGAGAGAGAGAGAGAGTAATAAGCAGATAATGAAAAAGAGAAACAAAGACAGAAATAAAAAGAAATAAATGTAGAAATAATGAAAAGATAGTTGGAAAGGAAGAAAGAGAGAGAGAGAGAGAGAGAGAGAGAGAGAGAGAGAGAGAGAGAGAGAGAGAGAGAGATTTTTTCTTCGAAACTCTGCCACTTTGTTTGAATTGTCAATTGAAGTCAAAGGTGTTGAAGTGCGCGGGAATATTGTTTGTTTATTCTATCTTTATTTTCTATTTTATTTTACCTTTTTATGTATTTGCTTTTTTAATCGAGGCTTCTAAGTTCGCGACAAGGTGCATTATCTCGCACGTTTAACGAACTAAATCAAGGAGACATCTTCATTGAAGAGAGTCTGTTATAGTGTTAGATTTTCACAGAATACAGCGTTCGTTTGCAACGCTCTTTCTCACTTTTCTTTATAAGACTATAAACTTTGTCATTTGGTTTGTTTGTTTATTGATTTTAACGGCATATCAACCCATCTGGGGTTATGTCATGCCTAACGGTTAGGAAGTTATACATATCGTGTATTTGTATATTAAGAAAAATGAAAAAACACAGGTTTAAATGGGTTAAGTGGTGAGTTTATTGGCCGACGCTGCAGTGTTTCGATCTATTAATTATATCATCTTCAGGGCATAAGATAAGAAATTATTTATCACAGAATAACGAGAAAAGCGAGTGGTAATCCTTGTCATTCAGTCTGTTTAAGTTTTTTTTGACGTTTGAAAAAGGAGACGGTTTTGAAATATGACATCAAATATTCTATTTCATGGCGTGAGTATGGGACGCTGTAAGTGTGTGTATCGAAAGGAAACATTGTGCATTTTTTAGGTAAGTGGTTTGTGTGTGTGTGTGTGTGTATAAATTTTTTCTGTTGCGATAAACGACAGCGGAAGTAATATCGTGTATTTATATTTATACTTTTTAGTAATTGGTTTTAAAAATGTGTTAGCATTATTGGGGATTATGTTGTATGGTATTGATTTGTTTCATGTCTATATTCTATGGTATAATTTTATTTCCCTCAAAAAAGAGAGAATATCCTCCACGTTGACACTTTCAAACAGATTGCTTTAAAATAACGGTTTCTGATATGAGCAAAACACCTACATTCCATGAATAAGTGTTTAACTGTCAAGGGTGTTTGACATGTTCCACATTGTGGTTGTTGTTCTTGTTTAAGTATATAGGAGTGCGTTAGTCTTGTATGACCAATGTGTAATCGGGACGCAATGACTTGTTCCTTTCTAGACTTATTTAAAATTGGTCTCCAGCCTCCCAAAGTGGGTTTGATTAGGAAGAATTTATTGTGGATGTTGTTATTCCAGTGTTTTTGCCATTTTGTATGAAGGAATCTATTAATTTTAGGTTTCAAATCAGTATATGGTATCTTGAACTTGTCGGGGATCAAATCTAGATCCGATTTAGCTGCGGAGTCTGCTCTTTCACCCCCCTCCTCACTCCTATATAACTGGGGATCCAGCATATCATCTTTGTTGATGGAGTTTTTATTTTCTGTCTTTCTTTACTTTTTTTTTATCTGTATGTCTGTCATAATATATCTAAATATATAAAACAGTGTTATTTTACCATTTTTCTTGTCACGTGTAAGCATTTAAATCTGCTCTTGTGAAATAAATCACATGACAGATTATCAATAACTTGTTCCTTTCTAGACTTTTAAAATACAATCTTCAACTTTATCTTCAGCTCATGAGAAACGACAACAAACGGTTCTGCAAACATTGTGTCGTCCCGGATTCCTGCCCTTACTTACTCTATGATTTTAAAAGTAAAGTCGATGGAAAGGCCTATTGTCTGTATCAGCCAGAAAACGAGAGAGTTTATCCCCTTTTCACTAATGCGCACTGTGTGAAAATTTTTTTGAAATTTCAGTTTGTGTTTTGTAAAAATATGTTGTAAAATTTCAATCGAAAAAAAGAATGTCTTTCTTATTTGTATTTTTTATACAGGGGGTGGGGGCTTGTAAAATATTTAAATTAATTTGCCGATGAAAAACGAAAAATAACTCGGCAAATATCTAAGCTGAGCCTGTTTTACACCTATTACCATCAAGGAAAAAACAGCGTAAATAAGGGCAGGAATCCGGGAAATGTTTGAACTCCAGTCGTGTCATTACGTTCCCAATCGGACTAATACCCGATATGCAGATAAAGAAAAAAAGAAGAAAATAAAGAAGAAGAAAAAAAGAAGAAAATCAAGAGCAGGTCTACAAATTATTAATGGATCCCACATACAGATGGGAAAAAGGATTAATATTCCAGACAATGTGGCGGTCATCTTCAAAGGAGTTCTCCTTGAAGTTGAAGTCGGTCGGTTGAATCAAATCTAAAGATTTTTCGGTCAAAAGTTTAGAATAAGATACTATCAGATTTGGAATGTTCTTGAAACAAAATTAAGATTAATGACTTTTTAATTTCTTTTTTGAATATATATGATGGTGTTTCGATCCAGAGAGTGGAGTTGAGCCTCGCAGCCCGCTTGGGTGCCTTTCTGTCTCTGCTGCTTCCACGTGCATGTGGGTCGGCAATGAATTAGGGCATAAGGCATTCGGAAAAATAAAAGTGTATACACATAAGAATATGTCTCCGTGTTCTTTCCTGATGAAAAGATCATAAGATGAGAGAGAGAGAGAGAGAGAGAGAGAGAGAGAGAGAGAGAGAGAGAGAGAGAGAGAGAGAGAGAGAGAGAGATATAAAAGGGCTGGAGGTTTGCCATAAGGCCGGGACAATCGTATAGGTACTAGGTATTGATATGACCTGCCAATTAATCGAAGGGAGCCTCTCCAACCTCCCTCAAACCTAAATAAGGGCAAAATGGAGTGCTGTATGTCATGGACTGCTCAACCACCAGGATTCCGTTCTTAAGCATCACGGTTTGCTAACCACTATCAACAGGTGGCCCATCGGAGGATATTACCCCTCTGCAGGGGTGTAGTCGGCGTATTCTACAGCTCCAGTCGACAGGGCGCAAGAAGAACCTCCGGAGACCTAACTATGCTACATCGCACCTTCATAAGAAAAGAAAAATAGAAAATTATAAACCTGTATAAAAAACTTATATAAAAGAAGAAACAAAGAAAACATCCGTTTTTATGTATATGTGAGGGAGAGTGGGAAGGGAAGAGCTATAGTTGAACAGCAGACGAAAATAAATCAATTCTATTAAAATAAAAAGAATGTCGTATCACATAAAAAGGATTGCAGTAAATTTTATTCATTGATTATTACAAGGATCGATTGGTAGAAGAAGAAGAAGAAGAAGAAGAAGAGACTTTTGAAGATTTCATTCTTTATTCTTTAAAAATTACTGATTTTCGTTGATTTGAAAAGATTTTCCTTTTAAAACCCAAACAAGTATGAGTATCAACAACAGGACACGCAATATATATATATATATATATATATATATATATATAATATATTATATATAAAGCTCGCTCGAACCATACCATTCCTACAAACTCCTACTACCTATGGGTTATTACCTCCCACTTTAATCCTTGCTACTACTCGTTCTCGTTAAAAACGAGACGAAATCATACCATCGTTTCACAAGGATGGCAAATTTATATTGCGAAAGCGCTCGTTTGGAAACCTTTGGGGGGACTGTTATACCATACACCCGACACCAGAAAGATGGCCCGAAAATTGGACGATCAATGAAAAAATTGTCAGACAGGAATTGTCCGTTTACAGTTCAACGAAACTTGTATAAAAGTAAAAACTGCCAAAATACACTTATTATATATATATTATATATATATATATTATATATATATATATTTATTTACCAACCCCTCCGCACGAGCAGGATGCGACTCAAGGTCAATTTCTTAAGCGGAGTTTAACAGGTTTGAATTCAGAGTTTTCCTTCTCCGAGACTGGTTACCTAGCCATGGTTAAAGAGCCCAGTCTGCCCTGTTATTTACCCATAGCTGAAGGGAGAATTGGATTCATACCTTTCCCATGGGTATTAGCGCTATGTGAAATGCCAACAGCTTTGTCCAGGAATTGAACTCGGGTCGACGAGTCCATTTTCCTATGACTCTAACCATAGACCACACGCCTCTCCTCTCTCTCTCTCTCTCTCTCTCTCTCTCTCTCTCTCTCTCTATATATATATATATATATATATATATATATATATATATATATATTATATATATTGTGTGTGTGTGTGTGTGTGTGTGTGGTGTGTGTTTGCGCAGCATGCTTTCATTTATGCATGTTGAATTAAACAAAGACACATCTCCTGTTAACAATTTTATTTGTGATTTTTTCAAGTTTTCTGGCCAACTTTTTAAATATTTGGGTAGAATTTGTGGATTAGTCCACCAAAGTTCATGTCCCGAGTACTTTCGGCACTTCGAAGTGCCATCATCAGGGGTGATGTATTCCAGTTATATTTTATTGGGCACCATTACCATCTACTTCTTGTAGAAAAATCCTTCGACCATGTGGGTATGAGAAAAAAAAAAGAGACAAGGGCATAGAATCCATGGTCAATTATCCAGCTCTTGCGAAACAATGCCAGTTTCGCGACCCTCTGGTACAATCAAGGGTTAATTAACTATCCTTTCATGGGTAACAAAGTTTTTTTCTATATACTCAAGTGATCAAGAAGACTGATCAGGTAACAATGTGCTCAGTACAACGTCAAACGATGATCTGTTCCCTCTGTCATTTGAAGTCTATACGAAAGGCAGACCTGCGCACATCCCGGTAGTAAGGTATAAAATTCCGCCAGGCGCAGATCTCACATTCGGTATTTCATATTGGGCACTGCCACTCCAGCCGTGAGTAGAGGGCCCACCTCAAATATTTTCCACACAAACTATATATAAATATATAAAAAAACATGAGGGCCGTCTAACGTTACATGCTTAAATTTTGAGTGTATTTTGTTATGACGATCTTGGTTAATATGACGTAAGCAATGACGTAGTTTTTGTTACAGAAACATACAGACCTAATCTCCATCTAGTCTATCTATACATATATAAAAGGGCAGTTGCGTGAATGTGTGTCCGGAGGAAAATTCGAAAATAAAACAATTAACGACAAAGTAAATAGATATACACATTACATATCACCATGGCTCGGTTTTAGAGCAAAAATAATGAAGATTTGATTTATATTTATGGAGATAATTAAAAAAATAAAATTCAAATAGTAACAACATGGAATTAAAAAAAATGTTTGGCATTTGATATTTTAAATAGGATACATTATTTTTTCTTTTCAGAAGGTCTGTGCACTTTTTCATCTGACACCTTACCTAACCGGATCAATGCAAGGTCTTTCTTAAATAGGGATTTTTATGGGGCATCCTGCGACGATCCAACTATTTATTCAGTAATAATGGATCTGCGAGACTAACTTTTACCCCCTCTCTACCCAGGCGACGCTGGGTAGCTGCTTCTAGTTATTAATAGAATTCAAAAGAATACTCAGTTTTTGCTGTCAAGTTTGTAAAAAGAAAAAAAAATGAATTAAACAATAATCTTAATAGATCTGAAGATTTTTGGAACAAATCAGTTCAGAATAAAGAGAAACTCAGTTCTCAGCCATGAAACTCTTTTTGTTCCTTCCCCGAAATTCTAAATTGCCCCACCCGCAATTTCTCCCTTGTGGATGCGGGTGCCTCACATATCCGAATCACTGCTATAAACAGATAGGAATAAGTAGAAAACAATTTAGATAGATAAATAGATGTGAAACATTGAGGTGATACCATCACCTTTGAGAGAAACCTCGAGAAATCTGTGTTCATACGTGTATGTGCTTATATATTAGAGTAATATATTATACACACACACACACACACAGGCAGAGAGAGAGAGAGAGAGAGAGAGAGAGAGAGAGAGAGAGAGAGAGAGAGAGAGAGAGAGAGATTTGATAGCTTATCAATAATAATAATAATAATAATAATAATAATGGGAAGGATTTTGCGAGATAAAATCAGGTAACCGTGAGGAGTGTCGCCTACAAAAAAAGCAAGGTGAACTTAAAAGACTTGAATTATTTGCTTTTCTTGTGAAATATATCTCGGGGCTGGCTAGGCTCGTTTTATGTCAACATATACAAATAAATAAATAAATGAATAAATAAATAAAAATAAAAATAACAAAAACCCCGAAATAACAAAACAAAAAAACAACCAACAAGCAATAAACAAAGAAAAAAAAACAAGAAAAATTTAGTACGCACACACACAAACACACGCATGTGTGTGTCTGTATTTGTATTATTTAGATAAAGGGAAGAAATCAAATTTTACGAAACTAGGAAGAAGGAACATATATATATATTATATATATTATATATATATATATGTGTGTGTGTGTGTATGTGTGTGTGTGTGTGTGTGTGTTGTGTGTGTTGTTTATTTTTTCTTTCGAATTTAAATGCCAGTTGAACGTTTGTCTTGTAATGTTTGTTCACACTGAATCAGTTTTTGTTAGCAATAACGAATAAACATGGGAACATAAAAATCGAAAATTCCTCAAGGAATTCACGAGCGCTGCCATCTTGGATGTGCACACAATCACGCACACATACACAAATGCACAAATGTATACAGACTGAGACGGGAATTAAATAAAAGGAAATCAATAAAATCATAAAAACATTGACACAAGTCAATGTACTTTCCTATAAAGGATGTTTGATTAAGTTATGGTCTATCACATTACTTCTGCTCCATCCTGTTCATGCATCTTACACACAGCGAGGGAGTCTATACCCTTTTCACTAGTGCTAGACCAAGGAGATTGCTTATGGCGTTTGAGACGGAGCGCCACACCTACCATCAGCTCCTCACAGATCCCTGTGCTACTTTTCATACGCTGAGTTGGCATTGACCGGTATCGAAACCAGAACCTTGTGGTTCCTAGTCTGGCACTCTACACTAAATCTGCTATATTATATATATATATATATATATATATATATATATATATATATATAAAAGTAAAGTCGTCGGGGCGGCCTAAAGTCGGTACAGCCAGTCAGCGAGGGAGTCTATCCACTTTTCAATAGCGCTAGACCAAGGAGATTGTTTTTGGCGTTTGAGGTGGAGCGCCACACCTACCATCAGCTCCTTACTTGCCGCACAGATCCCTGTGCTACTCATACGCTGAGTTGGCGAGGACCGGTATCGAACTAGGAAACCTTGTGGTTTCTAGCAGAACGCTCTACCGACTGAGCTACCTGGGACACCATATATATATATATATATATATATATATATATATATATATATATATATATATTATATATATATATATATATATATATATATATATATAATATATATATATATATATATATATATATATATATATATATATATATATATATATATATATATATATATATATATATATATATATATATATATATATATATATATATATATATATATATATATATATATATTATATATATATATATATAGTTGTTAGGGAGTTCACGTATGATTCTTTATGGATATACGTGATGGATATTGTATTAGAAGCATACTTTTACTAGAGTCATGAATTCCCAAACACAGGGCAACAAAAACACATCAAAGAAAACCACCCGACGGACCATTTGGCTGACACGTGACCCCACAGAAGAGAATGATAATTAAAAGAAAAGATTAAACAATCAGTCTACAGACAATGGGCGGAGGCCACATGAAATATTAGAATTAATAAGATTAAAAACAACACAGTATTCATCACTTTGAATTTTGGTTTTTATTCCTTATCTTATTTTTTTTCATGCTCCCAATATAACCAAAAAGTTTCCCAATATCCATCATATACACACACACACCACACACATATACACACACACACACGCACACACAACATATACACACATACACGCACACACAAACATATACACACATACACTCACACACACATATTAATAAATAAGGTTTTAAAACAGCACAATTTTTTAAAATTCCTTATCTTTCCATACTTCCAAAACAACCAAAAAGATTTCCCCAACATCCATCACAAACACACGGGATTTAATTGTAAAATTCACAGTCTGGCGTATAGCTAACCCTCACTTTGTTTACAAAGTTAGAGGACTCTAGTGAATTCATTTCAGCTTAGAAATGTATCAATTAAATATTCTCCTATATTTGACAGCCGCTAATGGCCGTATGGGTAAGAGACTTGACAGACGAAAATTCAGTCAGATCTCAATCCCGGCTAGAGGTAGCTGTTAAAGTGTAGCCACACTAATGAGGGTGAAACCTCGAAACACGTGCCTGTGAATTACTTATTATATATATATTATATATATATATATATGTGTGTGTGTGTGTGTGTGTTGTTTTCTACTTCTCGTATGTATATACATATATATATGTATGTATATTTGTATTCTGATTTGCCGTAAGAGAAAAGTAAGTGATATTCTTATTGGGTGGGAAGAGAATTCAAATTCGAAGTTTAAAAAAAAAAGAAAAAAAGACTGGAAAAAAATACAAAATTAAAAAGAAGACATTTCAAACTTATGAAAAGGTGCATTTTCCAATCACCTCAAAGAAACAAAGAAAATATATAGACTATACCCCCTTCCCTCTAACTTAAATCAATCTAATTGTTTTCAGGTCTTTGTAACGTGTTAACACAACTTCGAAAGTTCAATAAAATATTTTTCTGTTTCATTCTTGGAACCCCCACCCAAAAAAACAAAAAAACAAAAAAAAAAAAACAAACAAAAAAACCCCAAAAACAACAAAAAAAATCAAACTTAAAAACAATCATTTTGTTTGTGGCTCAGCTGCGGAAAAAAAATTATTATCACGCGAATGAATCTATCAAAGTTTTTGACGATTAATACAAGGTTTCAGTTTCAGTGGCTTTATTTACTCTTTTCTGTACTTGTGTCTCATACTACATGCTCTATTATCATCATGCATATACACAACATTCCAATGTAGACATGTACAATAAGGTAGGTCGATTTTGGAACTGTAACGTCTCCCATGTGGCGAAAGTTGCAAATTAACAAAAAATTACCACACAAAATATTTTTCTTCACTTTACCCTCGTTTGAGGAAATAGATTTCAATCGTTTAAAATCTTGTAACTGTTACAGCTGAATTATTAGATAAAAAGCATTTAGACAAATTGCTAAATTTTCTAACGAATTTCTAGGCTAAATTTTGCGAAAACGGGTATTTTTGGTGCATTTTGTTTTGTTTTACGGTATATCAACCTCAGTGGGTCATTTAATGCCGACAAAGTTTTGAAATAAATTCATTCTTAATGGATACTCATTTTTTTTATAAACACATAAACACATTTTTCTATTTAACCCATAGATGGGACCTGGGAGCAATGGTGATGAAGAGGTGCTCCACATTCCCAAAACTTCCAGAACTGAGAGACCCCCTTCGATCAATCGGCTGGTCACGACAAGCCCTAGCACCTATATGATTGTCCCAACCTTATTACCCTTGTGGCAACCCCTAACCCTTTTATCTTATGGGTGCTAGAAGGTGGTGGTTGAGGGTCTTCATGTCCTGGGTATGAGGTCAAATTCTATCTGATGGTGAGGCTCTAGTTCTGGAGGTCTGGGAAATGTGGAGCACCCCTTTACCATCATTGCTCCTATGTCCATTCTGACCCGGAGTGGTAGTACCTGTTAGGGTCCCATCTATGAGTTAAGTAGAAAATTTATTTACACCCCCCAAACCCCCCCCCCAAAAAAAAACAAAAAAAAACCAACTGTTCCAAACTATCGCTACGAATCTTTCAAAACTTTGTCGGCATTAAATGACCCACCGTGGTTGATATGCCGTAAAACAAACAAATTTCTCCTTGAGTTTGATATAGAGCGCTTCTGAGTTAGTACGACTTCTTATCAATTCCACTTCGCCATTTTAGTTATTTAGAATTCTGTCTGAAGTGGAATCTAATGGAAAAGTGAAACACCATTTGTTAAATGCGAAGGGAATAAAAACAAGAAAAACAATTGAAAATTAATAGAATTTTTACCTGAACTTTTTTTTAAAGCCAGAACATATATATATATATATATATATATATATATATATATATATATATATATATATACATACACCATTTACAACGATGCTGTTGATTGGTAAAAACAAGAGTGACGTTGTGTTCAACTTTGTTCTTGGATTCCTTGCGAGGATCCTCATACCAAGTTGTATAACACCTTGATCTTCGTTGTCGTCAAGAGGGGAGATCTGCCGCATGGGAAATTTTTTACAAATTATTATCACCATTAGTTACTTGAAATTAGAACTGCTCACAAGAATCTGACTTCGATATTAAATAACCAATCAAGGGTTGCCATGCTGTAAAGCCAACGAACAAATTTTACGGCAGATCAACCTTTGTTGGATTATTTTAAACCAAAGACATTTTTGTTTTATTTATTCTTGTTCGATATTCACTTTTTTAAACACATTTTTAATCTCGTTTATTTTTTACCTATTTAACTCATAGATGGGACCCTAAAAAGGCACAACCACACCGGGCCAGAGTGGACCTGGGAGTGATGGCAATGAAGGGGTACTCCACACTCCCCAGATATCCAGAATTGGAACTTCTCCACTAGATGCTGTTTAACGTCATACCTAGGACACTAAGAACTTCAACCACCCCTTCTAGCACATATATGATAAAAAGGGTTGGGTTTGCCATAAGAGAAATAGGGTTGGGACAATCATATAGGTGCTAGGGTTTGACATGGCCAGCTGATTGATCGGAGGGGCCTCTCCAATCGCCCGTCTAGCTTAAGTGGAGTGTTGCATGTCATGGTCTATTCATGCACCAGGATTCCGTCCTTTATCCTTAAAATAAGATCATAGTATAGCCGAATCGATAAGACTATAAAATATATGAACACTCCTTGCACACATTGTCACTAATGGACTTTTACTCGATCAGAAGCTGAAAAGGTTAAGAATTTAAAAAAAAATTCTGTCTGTTTTTTTTTCTTCGTTTTTTTAACAAACCCATAGATTATGACTGCCAAATCTTGACAGATGATAACCTTCTTTCAACTCAAACAATCTGATTAATAACTAATGTTGCATACCTCTTTCTTTCTTTCTTTCTTCTATTCTTCTTCTAGCGTCTCTTCTAGCGTCTGGACTTCGTCTTGGTGGTCGGTCGTACTTAACTCATTTCTTCTTCTTCCTCAGTCTTGTTACCAAGACATTCACCAACCACAAAACTGTTATTTTCATAAGCTTTTATTTACTTAACTAAACATAGCGCGCGTATGCAGGTGAGTTCCAGTTAAGGCAGGACATCTACTCTGCCTGACGTCCAACTGAAACTGAGGACCCAACCAGGTCTCACGTGACTTCACGTATTTCGCGGGCTTTCTGTAATATTCCATGGAAAGTCCCACCCGTGATATGAAAAGGGGCTATCCCTTTAGAAATACAGGGGATTGACAATAATTTTATGCAACCGCATAGATTATGTGACACTAATTCAATTTGTGAAAACTATACAAGATACGTAAGATGATAAGGTAGTAAGCATCTGTACGTCGTTGGATTAGAGTGACTTACAATTGTACGACACTTTATATGCCCCACTCTCTGGGTTTACATAGCTACAGCACAGTGACAATTATAACAAGATTACTAGTGACTATGTTAAGTAAGTTTTAATTCAGATTCCGATTCTCTTAGAATCTTCCCGTCAAAGGATGCCTAGAAATAAGCAGGAGCTTCCTTCTCTAGTTTTGATTTTGGAGCTATCATCTTCTTGACGGTTTGCCATTACCAAGGCTTTGTCATTAGACTGGAAACCCTGCTACGTCTAACCTAAGAGCCAAATTGGAGTGTTGCATGTCATCGACTGCTCAGCCACCTGGGTTCCATCCATAAGCATCACGGGTCGCGACCTATGGCCAACAGGTGGCCCCATTGGGGGAGTTTTACTCCTCTGCAGAGTCGTTGTATTCTAACGCCCCAGTCAACAGGGCAGGTTAATAACTAAGTTGAATGTTTTAAATTTTTTGTAATATATAATAAGTTTTGTTTGGGTCAGTGGGGAGTATATTTTTTGAATTAATGTTTTTAATATATTTTCATCTATTTTATAATTGTTGTGTATCTTATTTCGGTAAAAGAGTTTTATAAATGTATGTTTAATAGGTGGAGTGTTGCCGTTTTTATTTTGTTGATTAAAATTTTTGATGGCGTGTTTAATTTGTTCGTCAACTCTATAGTTAAGCAACCCATAGTGTTTGTTAATGTTTTTTTTAATTCTTTATAAAATATTATTTCGGGGGAGAAGACTAATTTTGCTCGGGATATTAGGTTATTAATGATTGTTTTTTTTAATATCGGAAGGGACATTCACTTTTAATGTTGAGGGTACAAGAGTTGTTATTAGTGTTTTTGTAGATAGAAGTAGCTAAGTTATTATTATTATTATTAGTATCCATAAGAACATCTAAAAACGGGGATTTTATTGCTTTTGTTCATTTCTTATGTAAAGTTAAGGACTGAATTTCTTTGGAATGTGTCTTTATTTCTAGTATATATATATATGTATATATATATATATATATATATATATATATATATATATATATATATTGTGTGTGTGTGTGTGTGTGTGTGTGTGTGTCTCCTTCTCGCTCTCTAATTGAGAGAGAGAGAGAGAGAGAGAGAGAGAGAGAGAGAGAGAGAGAGAGAGAGAGAGAGAGAGAGAGGGGGCGGAGGAGAGATTAAGCTTGTGTTCGTACATCTTCACATAGGAACAAAGAGTGTATCTATACATAGGAAGAAATGTGTATATGCGTGTGTAATATAAAGATTCGAAATTGAACACACCTAACTCATACACACACACACACACACACACACATATATATATATATATGTGTGTGTGAAACATTATATATATATATGTTTCGTAAGTATGGAATGCAGGACATGTCGCCTTGGGATCTGGCGGTTGGCTGGTTGAACTAAGAACTCTTGTAAAGGAAAGAACAGATTGGCTTCAAATGAAGTTAGACTGCATGCTGCTGTAGGATGTTCCAAACTACCACAGCGACAAAGTACAGTAAATTATATATATAATACATATATCGGCGGCAGTATTTTGGTTTACGTATGTTTTGTTTAAATAAACAGACAAGGAAGCATGGAAGACTTAAAGAAGGGAACACAATTCCGGATCGAATGAGTATAGAAATTGTTCAAAAGATTCAGGGTTTCGAGCCCTGCCTCCTTCCTGTCTCTCCAACGATTTTCAAAAAGGGATAGTTCTGTTTTGTGCAATTCTAATGCGGTTAATTTTCATTGTTTTGAGGACGGTGTAAACTGAAGTTTCCCATTTTTGTTTTAAACGAAGTTGACATGGGCAACTGAAGTATCAGTTGACTTCGTCGCTGTTGAAACAAAAAACATTATTAGTCAACGCGGCACAGGCTGATGTCACGTGGTAATTTGAGACGGGAAGTGGTTCTAATTGTTAAATAAATTTAGAAATCTCTACCCATGTCTGAAGAAGTTCTTGTTGAGTGTTGTTTTTTTTTATTTATTGAAAAACGCCTCGAGTTTTCGAGTCTTTTTATTGTATTTGATTCTTTTTTTTTTTACTGTCGGTCTTGCATAATATCCGGATGATTTTTTTACAAGAATTTGGTGTTTGTTTAGATGATTTATGAGGCAAGTCGTCAAGATAGAGTGTTTTGGTTCGGTTTCTTTTGTTTTACGGCATATCAACCTCGGTGGGTCATTTAATGCCGACAAAGTTTTGAATTAAATTCCTTCTTAATAGATACTCAATTTTATTTTTATAAATACATTTTTCTATTTAAACCAAAGTACTACCACTCCAGGTCACAGTGGAACATGGGAGCAATGGTGATAAAGGGGTGCGCCACATTCCACAGACCACCAGAACTGGAACATTTAGGTGGAGGTTCTTCTTTTAAAATGAAGAACCTCCACCTAAATGTTCATGTGGAAACCGATACACGTTAATAAAACATAATGATGCTAATAAAAATGAAATAAGGATTGTAAGATAATGAAAAAAAAAATGAAATTTAAAAGAATGTGTAGGGGTGACAGGACTATCGGACCGCCAACTACTTCTTCATACAAAATCTGATAATTCTACAAAATGTTTACAATAGTTTAGTTACTTATTTTTCATCATTATTTATCACAGCAGGTTACTGAAATTTTCATTCATCGGAAATTCATTTACCCGGATGTAGTTTAATGAGTAAGAAAAACCTTTTATTTATTTGATACATTTTAATTGTGAATAAATAGTCAAAATTCGTAACGTTAAATAACGCGGGAGGAAAACGTAAAGTTATAATTTTAAGATTTTATATTTTATTAGTAGATATAACATTTATTAATTTTAACATCCAAAATATAGCAGGTAATTAAATGATTATAATTTTTAAACAATACAACCAAATTTATCCAGTATATCCTGTATAAATATTCGTATTTTTCTTATTTGAAAATCTTTTTACCAATACAACATCGACACGGTGTAATTGGTAGCTAAGGGGCTTCGATAACCAACCCTATCTCAGGATTTCAGTTAAGTGGATAAATTGTAAACATTTGTGCAGATAAACCAAAAAGTCTGCAAACCTATTGTTTTATGTTTGTAATACATGTCTTTTATTCGAATTCTAGTTGTTTGTTTATTCTTTAACTCTTAACCTGTCTGCCACGCTCGTGGTTATCTTCATATTTTGCAAACTTGAGAACATTCGTCTTTCTTTATACAGCGTTTCTTAACTAATTTCAGTTTTACTTTTTATCTGGAGTTGTCTCCGAGGTAGGAATAGATTAAATGAAAAATATCAAGCACTAGCAATGTTGCAGTAAAATCTATATTTTACAAAATACCCCCCCCCCCCGGTTGAAAAAAAATTACTAACAATCAGGGAACTATCCGATTAATTAAATTTTCAGTGTTGATTTATCAATGAATGGATTTTATAATGCATCATTTATCTTATTTCAAAACTTTCTGATTTTGTTCAGGTCACTTGGCTTTTAGTCCACCACATGTTTTTTGGTGGGGGCGCAAAATATCTAAAGTTGTAAAGTTGAAACTAATTACAGTATGAGTAGAAAGACAAAAGACTGAAGGTGTAAATAGAAGGGAAAAAATTAAGGGAGCTATCCTGGTAGAAAATAAGTATCGAAAATCGGAAAATAAAATGTAAACTAAAAACTAAGAAAATCATTTTTGTAGATTTTTTTTACTCTTTTGGATTTAATTGATTATTATCTCATGAAAGAAAAATATACATCGAGATTTGTTCTGTTTAAAAAATGTTACATTAATTTAAAAAGAAATGTTACAACCATGTAATTATGTGTAGATTACAAACAGGAAAAAAAGTGTGTTTGCGGGGAGAAAAATAAAATTAGAAATGAAACAAAACATTGCAATTAGTAAAAAAAAAAAATAAATCGACCTCTCAAGTTTGTAATAATGTAGGGTTAACTTACATTTTCCCTTCTACAGCTTGTAATCCGTTTTGGAGAAAAAAGTACTATTATCCCCGTAAAAAAAAGTAAAGTCGTCCGGGCGGCCTAATGTCGGTATCAGCCAATCAGCGAGGGGGTCTATCCCCTTTTCACTAGCGCCAGACCAAGGAGATTGTTTTTGCGTCTGAGGTGGAGCGCCACACCTACCATCAGCTCCTTACTTTACCGCACAGATCCCTATACTACTCATACGCTGAGTTGGCGAGGGCCGGTATCGAACTAAGAACCTTGCGGTTTCTAGCCGAACACTCTACCGACTGAGCTAACCCGGCCCCGTAGTCAACTTAAATAGACCGTGTCGTGCATTCTACTGGTTGTTAGCACCAGCCAATCAGAGGCTCGTTAGAGAATTTTACAATCGTCCAAAATCAATAAAAGCCAAACGTCTGTTAGCGTCTCAAAAGTTGGGGCAGGGTCAGAGTTTGATAATCTCTGATAGGGTCAACCTGGCGTGGGAGAGTATGATGTTGAAATACCCGAAACTTCCCTGTGACCCATGCATATTAGATCACTGACGACACCAACTAGCGCCCTAAATGTAGTAAGGAGTGTTTATTTAAAGCATACAAACTCTGATAATTATACAAAATGTTTTCAATGGTTTAGTTACGTATTTTTCATCATTATTTATAGCAGCAAGTTACTGAAAATTGTATATCATAATCTTATATAAGCCTTTTCAAATGTTGATATTATTAGTTTTGTCCTTAAGTTATTACAAATGCAGAATAGTGCGCAAGTGATAATATCATTAGAATCGCATTTTACGTATAAATAGTATTAGAATACGGAAACTCCCGAAGTGTCCTAGCCCTAAAACTAACCCTAACCCGAATCCTAATGTCTCAAAGGTTTCGGGTATTTCCGTGAAATGTAATGCTTTTTATACGTAATCTAATGATATTACCTCTCTTTCGCTATTCTGCATTAGTACCCTTAAGTTTCATGGCCATAGCAGAGATGAATGTTTTTTTTGGGGGGGGCGCGGATGGCAAACAAAATTTAATAAAACTCCAATGATAGTAAAACAAAACATAGTAAAAAATAATAAATATAAATGCATCGTTTGATATTATTTTGCCTGATAAAATTTCACAAACTTCATGTATTTTGTAACTCAGCCAAATGATACAATAAAAAGGATTTAAAGTCCAAAGAGGCACAAAAAATATCAACGTTTTAAAAAATTGATTAACCAAGAGAATACTAAAAAAAAAAAAAAAAAAAAAAAAAATAAAAAAAAAAACAAGAAAAAGGAAAAATAACTTTTCCCGGGTAAATCAAAACCGAAAATCGTCAAATAAAATTCTTACCGTTTAATAAAATCAAAGAATATATTCAAATCAGTTTTCGTCAAAGGTAGACAAGTTTATAGCAATTTTAAAATCCGTCAAATTCCTCCAAGAACTGAGAAATATGGTGGCAAATGTTTTGTTGAAAAACGTGTCGTTAAGCTCGTCGTTAAAGACGCTAAGTATTATGATGTCTTTGTGACGTCATTTCAGAGATTTATCCATACTCAAAATTTAACGGTTGTTTTTTTACTGATTCGTATTTGTGTATTTTAAAATAATTGAGAATATTTATTTTGTCTTCTAAATAAAGACGTGAATTTCTCATTGACATTGCTGATTGAAAGATTAGGAAATCCGTTGCCTTGAACAATGGAAGGGATATTCTTTGAAATAGCCATTAAACCTTACGTAACTTCCTTATTCTTACGGTCAACTAGCATCTATATATTAAATACGCTTGTTATCATCTTGCAACACACGCTAGTTAAAAAACACACCGTCCAAATCGTTCAAGATGAAAAGCAAAGATGTAAATCCTGAGTATCTGGTGTTGCTTATCCGCAGAAATCATATTTTTTATGAGTGTCGTCACGTCAGCTAAATGATGTACGAGTTTTTATTATAAAGAAAGAAAAGGGAGAAAAGGATATGCTACACAGAAAATATGTAGTAAGAAAGAAAGTAGGAGAAGGATAAAAGGGGTGGGGTGGGGTGATAGTCCTAGTCTGTTTCAATCAAACATAATGAAAAGATGGAAAGAAAGAAAAAATGTGTGTGTATCTGTGTGAGAGAGAGAGAGAGAGAGAGAGAGAGAGAGAGAGAGAGAGAGAGAGAGAGAGAGAGAGAGAGAGAGAGAGATTAAATCAAGATTATTATACTTTTTTTTTACATATTGTACTATTTCGCAATAGCTCTTAAAGAAAGAAAGACCGAAAGAAAAAAAGAAAGAGAAAGATATAGAGTGGAACTGATAGTGATAATCTGTTTCAATCGAACATAATGAAAAGAAGGAAAAAAAGAAAAAATGTGTGGGAGGGTTAAATCAAGATTATTATACTTTTTTTTACATATTGTACTATTTCGCAATAGCACTTAAGTAAATATATCAAACGTTGTAATGATTAGACTATCATACTGAGGTATATCCACAGGTCCTGATAGTCAAAATTCTTTGTTGCTTTAGAGTAATAATTCAAGTATCGAGAACACCAGACGTTTCGATTGCAGTAGATACCAATAAATCTATCGAAAATATTATGTGCCAAGTAAGTTTGTGAAATCATCAGCTTATTTGATGACAATGACTTGATCTGCTCCTGATTTAACGAAGTAACATCACCCACCACCCGCGAGAAAGTGTCACAAGAGGCCAAGTCCTGAATAAGACAATTTCTGTTTTGGAACAGGGAAATCGTTATGCCATTCAGTCACTTTCTATCCTCTCTCTCCAATTGTGGATGCTGTAATGGTAGGAATCCAACTTTAACGTTGGTATGGCAACCGGTCAAAGAGAAGAGAAACTCTGAATTCAAAGCAAATGGATTCTCTTCTCGTTAGTGAAAAAAATAATTTGCGAGATCCTCCCCTCATCCTTCTATTAAAAATTCTGTAATGGTGGTGGAAGGGTGGAGAGAGAAATATTTTATTGGGATCAGTTCAGAGGAAAAACTAGTGACCTCCCGAGCATACTTGATAATATCATTAAGGGTAAAATGCCGACTATAGATAATACCGCTCGTTTCTACTGTAACCAGCAACACGAGTAACTTATCTCAGATACATAATTAGGGTAGGTTGGTTTTTCTATTTATTTTTTTAAAATATCAAATTTTATGAGAGACCGAAAGTTGTGTATTGGTCTATTGAATACTGACACCAAATATCTTGCACTTGTACCAATTTTTGAGGAAATCGCATCAAAGATCGTAGACAAAAATGCACTGATAATTCCTCGGTTTTGCAACATTTGACAAGAAAAACTATTCAGAAAATCTAGCAATTTCAGTATTTAAAGTAGGGAACATTTGTCATTTTATTTTATCAAAATGAAATGAAATGAAGAAATTATAACTAAAATTCAAATTGAAAATATACCTTACCCCATTATGAGTGACGACCCCAAAATGCTGTTTTACTTCATTAATTAAACAGTAACAGTGAATAGATTAAAAGAAAAACAAATAGCGGATTTTTTTTTTCTGTTATAAATGAAAAAAAAAAAAAAAACAATAGAAGAACAAATAATATTTTAATATTGGTTAATATATAGAGTTAAATAGCTCCATATAAAAACCCTTAGATGAAAAAGAAGATTTCAGTTTATGACACAAAACTTTTATAATTATGTGCCTATGCGTCATTTCAAAGCCATAAACTGATTTGGAAATAACTTATTTTAAAAGAAACTTATTAAAAAACAAAAACAATAAATATAAATGCGTTTGATATTATTTTGCCTGTTAAAATTTCATAAATTTTATGTCCTTTGTATCTCAGCCAAATAATAAAATAAAAAGGATACAAAGTCCAAAGAGTCACAAAATATATCAATATTTAAAAAAGTTAATTAACGAAGAGAATACTACCCCCCCCCCCAAAAAAAAACGGAAGAAAAAAGAAAAAATAACTTTTCACAGGTAAATCAAAACCGAAAATCGACAAATAAATTTCTTACCGTTCAATAAAATCAAAGAATATATTCAAATCAGTTTTCGTCAAAGGTAGACAAGTTTATAGTAATTTGAAAATCCGTCAAATTCCTCCAAGAACTGAGAAATATGGTGGCAAATGTTTTGTTGAAAAACGTGTCGTTAAGCTCGTCGTTAAAGACGCTAAGTATTATGATGTCTTTGTGACGTCATTTCAAAGATTTATCCATACTCAAAATTAAACGGTTGTTTTTTTTACTGATTCGTTTTTGTGTATTTTAAAATAATTGAGAATATTTATTTTTTTCTAAATAAAGAGGTGAATTTCTCATTGACATTGCTGATTGAAATATTAGGAAATCCGTTGCCTTAAACAATGGGAAGGGATATTCTTTGAAATAGCCATTAATAGCCTTACGTGACTCTCTTATTCTTACGGTCAACTAGCATCTATATATTAAATACGCTTGTTATCATCTTGCAACACACGCTGGTTAAAAATCTGACCGTCCAAATCGTTCAAGATGAAAAGCAAAAATGTAAATCCTGAATATCTGGTGTTGTTTATCCGCAGAAATCATATTTTTTATTAGTGTCGTCACCTCAGCTAAATAATGGACGAGTTTTTATTATAAAGAAAGAAAAGGGAGAAAAGGATATGCTAGACAGAAAAAATGTAGTAAGAAAGAAAGTAGGAGAAAGATAAAAAGAAGGGGATAGTGCTAGTCTGTTTCAATCAAACATAATGAAAAGAAGGAAAGAAAGAAAAAATGTGTGTGTGTGAGAGAGAGAGAGAGAGAGAGAGAGAGAGAGAGAGGAGAGAGAGAGAGAGAGAGAGAGAGAGAGAGAGAGAGAGAGTTAAATCAAGATTATTATACTTTTTTTTACATATTGTACTATTTCGCAATAGCTCTTAAAGAAAGAAAGACCGAAAGAAAAAAAAACAGGAGAAAGATATAGAGAGGGACTGATAGCGATAATCTGTTTCACTCGAACATAATGAAAAGAAGGAAAGAAAGAAAAAAAAGGTGTGAGAGGGTTAAATCAAGATTATTATACTTTTTTTTTTTTACATATTGTACTATTTTGCAATAGCACTTAAGTAAATATATCAAACGTTGTAATGATTAGACTATCATACTGAGATATATCCACAGGTCCTGCTAGTCAAAATTCTTTGTTGCATTAGAGTGACAATTCAAGTATCGAGAACACCAGACGTTTCAATTGCAGTAGATACAAATAAATCTATCGAAAATGTTATGTGCTAAGTAAGTTTGTGAGATCATCAGTCTATCTTATGACAATGACTTGGTCTGCTGTTGATTTAACTAAGTAACATCCCCTCCCCCCGCGAGAAGGTGTCACAAGAGGTCAAGTTCCGAATGAGACAATTTCTGTTTTGGAACAGGGAAATTGTTACGCCATTCAGTCACTTTCCATCCTCTCTCTCCAATTGTGGATGCTGTAATGGTAGGAATCCAACTTTAACGTTGGTATGGCAACCGGTCAAAGAGAAGAGAAACTCTGAATTCAAAGCAAATGGATTCTCTTCTCGTTAGTGAAAAAAATAATTTGCGAGATCCTCCCCTCATCCTTCTATTAAAAATTCTGTAATGGTGGTGGAAGGGTGGAGAGAGAAATATTTTATTGGGATCAGTTCAGAGGAAAAACTAGTGACCTCCCGAGCATACTTGATAATATCATTAAGGGTAAAATGCCGACTATAGATAATACCGCTCGTTTCTATTGTAACCAGCAACACGAGTAACTTATCTCAAATACACATTAGGGTAGGTTGGTTTTTTATTTTTCTTTTAAATATCAACTTTTATGAGAGACCGAAAGTTGTGTATTTGTCTATTGAATACTGACACCAAATATCTTGCACTTGTACCAATTTTTGAGGAAATCGCATCAAAGATCGTAGACAAAAATGCACTGAAAAATCCTCGGTTTTGCAACATTTGACAAGAAAAATTGATCAGAAAATCTAGCAATTTCAGTATTTAAAGCAGGGAACATTTGTCATTTTATTTTATGAAAATGAAATGAAATGAAGAAATTATAACTAAAATTCAAATTGAAAATATGCCTTACCCCATTATGAGTGACGACCCCAAAATGCTGTTTTACTTCATTAATTAAACAGTAACAGTGAATAGATTAAAAGAAAAACAAATAGCTGATTTTTTTCTGTTATAAATGAAAAACAATAGAAAAACAAATGATATTTTAATGTTGGTTAATATATAGAGTCAAATAGTTCCATATAAAAACCCTTAGACGAAAAAGAAGATTTCAATTTATGACACAAAACTTTTGTAATTATGTGCCTATGCGTCATTTCATAGACATAAACTGATTTGTAAATAACTTATTTTTTTTAAAAACAATCAATATAAATGCCTCGTTTGATATTATTTTGCCTGATAACATTTTATAAACTTTATGTCCTTTGTACCTCAGCCAAATGATACAATAAAAAGGATTTAAAGTCCAAAGAGTCACAAAAAATATCAACGTTTTTAAAAAATTGATTAACCAAGAGAATACTACCCCTCCCCCCAAAAGAAAAAACGGAAGAAAAGGGAAAAATAACTTTTCACAGGTAAATCAAAACCGAAAATCGACAAACAAATTTCTTACCGTTCAATAAAATCAAAGAATATATTCAAATCGGTTTTCATCAAAGGTAGACAAGTTTATAGTAAATTGAAATTTCTTCAAGGATTTATCAGGAATATGGTGGCAAATGTTTTTGGGAAAATACCGTCGTTAATGTGGTCGCTAAAGGTGCTAAGTATTATGATGTCTTTGTGACGTCATTTCCGAGATTTATCCATACTCAAAATTAAACGGTTGTTTTTCTACTGATTCGTTTTTGTGTATTTTAAAATAATTGAGAATATTTATTTTGTCTAAATAAAGACGTGAATTTCTCATTGAGATTGCTGATTGAAAGATTAGGAAATCCGTTGCCTTAAACAATGGGAAGGGATATTCTTTGAAATAGCCATTAAACCTTACGTGACTCTCTTATTCTTACGGTCAACTAGCATCTATATATTAAATACGCTTGTTATCATCTTGCAACATCCTCTGGTTAAAAATCTGACCGTCCTAATCATTCAAAATGAAATACAAAAATGTAAATCCTGAGTATCTGGTGTTGCTTATCCGCAGAAATCATATTTTTATGAGTATCAGCTGAATAATGGACAATTCCGTCTTTATTATAAAGAAACAAAGGGAAAAAAGGATATGCTACACAGAAAAAATGTAGTAAGAAATAAATAAATAAAGTAGGAGAAATATATAGAGAGGGGGTGATAGTGCTAATCTGTTTCAATCGAACATAATAAAAAGAAGGAAAGAAAGAAAAAAGTGCGAGAGAGAGAGAAGAGAGAGAGAGAGAGAGAGAGAGAGAGAGAGAGAAGAGAGAGAGAGAGAGAGAGAGAGAGAGAGAGATTGAACTTGGATCCTTATTGATATCATGTGCCAAGACGATTGCCCTGGATATGGTAATTTGACTTCCATGACTGATTCATCCATATTCAAAATTAAACTTTTTCTCATTTGTTTTTTAATAAATAGATGTGATCCGACCGCAGAGTTTCCACACTAACGTAACCCCCTGTCTCCATTCTCACTGCGCTGGCGTCCGGAGAGTCCGGGAATGGGTCAACGTAGGTGTTTAGTTTCCGATAGTCCATCACGGGCTGTACCTTGTGCTTATTGGTCTGTATTTCACATTCAATATAAACTCTCCTTCTTCATCGTTTCCAATCAAGTGCTCAATGCCAAACCCATTTCTCCGTGGGTCGCAGCAGCATCAATGCCGAAGCTCCGAGGCCTAGCCACATCAAAGACTTAATTGGTTTGGTTTTGTTTTGTTTTACGGCATATCAACCTCGGTGGGTCATTTAATGCCGACAAAGTTGTGAAATGAATTCATTCTTAATGGATAATACAATTTTGTTTATAAACTCATGTTTTTCTATTCAACCCATAGATGGGATCCTAACAGGTACTACCACTCCTGGTCAGAGTGGACCAGGGACCAATGGTAATGAAGGGGTGCTCCACATTCCCCAAACCTCCAAAACCTGGAACCTCACCATCAGATAGAGTTTAACGTAATTCCCAGGACATATAGACCCTCAGCCACCGCCTTCTAGCATCCCATATGATAAAAAGGATTGGAGGGGTTGCCATAAGGGCAATAGGTTGGGAAAATCATATAGGTGCTAGGGCTTGACGTGGCCAGCCGATTGATCGGAGGGGGCCTCTCCGACCGCCCGTCTAGCCCAAGAAAAGCCTAAAGTGGAGTATTGCAAGTCATAGACTGCTCAGCCACCCGGGCTCTATCCTTAAGCATCACGGGTCGCCACCCACGGCCAACAGGTGGTCCCATTGGGAGTCTTACCCCTCTGCAGAGGTGCAGTCGGTGCATTCTAACGCCCAACGACAGGGCGGAAAGACAATTATTCAAAAAAGAATGAAATAAAATGAAAAAAAAAGTTAAATTTTGTATATGGCTGAATATCCCACTTGACATCACAATTACGTCATGTTACTTTGCGCCCTTAGCGACGTCCTTAACGACACGTTGTTAATCAAAATATTCGCCGCCATATTCCCGATAACTTCTTAACGGAATTTGACGGATTTGCAAATTGCTATAAACTTGTTCACCTTTAACAAAATCTCATTTGATTTGGTTTGGTTTGGTTTGTTGGGTTTTACGGCATGTCAACGCCTTGGGTTATTTCATGACGAATACTTCTATTGGTAATTAGGTATTCAAAAATGTTTAATGCTTTTTGTAATAAATTAATTTTTAATGGATAATACAATTTCGTTTATAAACTTCATGTTTTCTATTTAACCCATAGATGGGACCCTAACAGGTACTACCACTCCGGGTCAGAGTGGACCAGGGAGCAATGGTGATGAAGGGGTGCTCCACATTCCCCAAACCTCCAAAACTGGAACCTCGCCATCAGATAGAGTTTAACGTCATTCCCATGACATGTAGACCCGCAGCCAGCGTCTTCTAGCACCAATATGATAAAAGGCTTGCCATAAGGGCAATAGGGTTGGGGCAATCATATAGGTGCTAGGGCTTGACGTGGCCAATCGATTGATCAGAGGAGGCCTCATTTGAATACATTCATTGATTTTATTGGACGGTAAGAAATATGTTTGTAAATATTTGGTTTTAATTAACTCATCGAAAAATCTTTTTTTTTGTACTAATGCACCTTAGCGCGCAAGAGATAATATCATTAGATTACGAATAAAAAGCATTACATTTCACGGAAATTGTAGCAAATCAACAACGTCTCTGTTGAAAAAAGTCCGTCCGACTCGCCAAACTTCCAGTTGCAAACTGCCGCGTCGCGTCCCCAGCAACGAACTGGTCGCATGCACCGTCTAACGGTCGTCCTTATGAAAAGTCCCTCGTGCACAACTGCGACCACTACAAAATACCCGAAACCTTTGAGACGCTAGCGTTAGGTAAGGGTCTGGGTTAGTTTTAGTGTAAGGATTAGGTTATTTTGGGGTTTCCGACATCTAATGTTATTTATACGTAAAATGCAATTCTAATGATATTATCACTTGCGCCCTATTGTGCATTTGTTCCCCTTTCCTTCTGTTTTGCGTTATACTCTTAGACAATTAAATGTTCATTTTCTTCATCAATGTTATTATTTTTACTCTTTGGACTTAACTCCTTTTTTTATTGCATTGTTTGGTTGAGATGAAAATATTATTACGACAAAATTATGACCACAATAATGAGAGTTGTTACAAAATTCAAGGCAATCTTCTTGGATTTCAACAACCGACGAGGCCCCAAGATAGAGTCACAACTACCATTAATTTTCGGTATTTAGATAACGCAAATTTTGGAGGAACACTCGAAATCACAATGGGAGATTTCTGTTGAATCAGTCACGCCTCATCATGGGTGGAACTCAAAATCTAGTTCTAAGATCATTGGCCATAAGAATGAAAGATCCTTGTGAAGTTGAATAGCTGTTTCAAAGAATTTTCCTTCCTATTTTTCGAGGTTACGGGTTTTTTGATCTTTCAATCGGGACAGTGAATGTGAACATTTCTTTAAGAATTAATAATTCTTAATTATTCAAAAAAAGAAACAAAAAATAAATCAGTAAATAAAAATAGTTTATCTTTTAAATGACGTCAGAATAAAAAAAAACCCGTTACATTTTGAATATGGATGAATCTCTCAAATCAAACTTACAATGACGTCATAATACTTTGCATCTTTAGCGACACCCTTAACGACACGTTTTTCACTAAAACATCCCCCACCATATTCCTGATAAGCTCTTGAAGGAATTTGACGGATTTGCATATTGCTATGAACTTGTCTACATTTGACGGAATCATTTAGATTAACAATTTTGATTTAACTATTCAAATAGTCCGTTTTCTTTGTTTCTTTTGTAGTTCAGTAATACGAGGGTGTGTCAAAAAGTAATACCATTTTGTTTAGGACAGGTATAATTACCAACACAGGAAACATGTATCATACATCAAAATGAAGCTGGTCCTCTGTAGATCACATCCCTACTTCTCACGTAGTCACCGTTTCTCTCAATAACAATGTTCCACCGTCGAATGAGAGCATGTATCACTGCCCCGTAAAATTCTGTTGACTGGTCTTTGAGCCACTTCACTACAGATTTCACTTCCTCTTCACTGGATAATGTTTGCCTCTCAAACCCTCTTTCATGGGGCCGGAGAGATTATAGTCTGAGGCAAACATTATATCTGTCCTAAACAAAATGGCATTACTTTTGACTCTTGTATTACTACAATTTTAAAAACATTGTCTTCATCGATGTTTTTTGGGACTGTTTGGTCTTTAAATCATTTTTCTATTGTATTGTTTGGTTAAGATGCACATAACTTTAAGTTTATGAAGTTTATCAAGTAAACCAATATCAAAAGATGCCTCTATATTCATTATATTTGATTTACTAGGTTTACTCCATCAGATTATTGACAACATGCAATTTAAAGGGCCAATTTAGCTCAGTCGGCTAGAAACCACAGGGTTCCTAGTTCGAAACAGGCCCTCGCCAACTTAGCATATGAGCAGCACAGGGATCAGTGCGGTAAAGTAAGGAGATGATGGTAGGTGTGGCGCTCCACCTCAGACGCGAAAACCATCTCCTTGGTCTAGCGCTAGTGAAATGGGGATAGACTCCTTCGCTGATTGGCTGATACCGACTTTAGGACACCCCGACGACTTTACTTTTTACTTTTTACACTACAAGTTGTTACAGTTTATTTGCGTGTATGTAGTGGAAATGAAATTGTTGGTAATAATGCAGAATAGCGCGCAAGAAATAAAGGCATTAGATTACGTATCAAAAGCATTGGATTTCAGTACATTCACGGAAATTTCTAAATATATATATTTTTTTTGGTTTGGTTTGGTTTGGTTTGTTTTTTTTTACGGCATATCAACTTGGGTGGGTCATTTAATGCCGATAAAGTTTTGAAATAAATCAATTAATGGATAATACAATTTTTTAATAAATACATTTTTCTATTTAACCCATAGATGGGACCCTAACAGGTACTACCACTCCGGGTCAGAGTGGACCAGGGAGCAATGGTGATGAAGGGGTGCTCCCATTCCCCAAACCTCCAAAACTGGAACTTCACCATCAGATAGAGTTTAACGTCATTCCCAGGACATGTAGACCCGCAGCCACCGCCTTCTAGCACCCATATGATAAAAAGGGGTTGGGGCTTGCCATAAGATCAATAGGGCTGGGAAAATCATATAGGTGCTAGGGCTTGACGTGACCAGCCGATTGATCGGAGGGGGCCTCTCCGACCGCCCGTCTAGCCCAAGGTAGGGCCAAAGTGGAATATTGTAAGTCATGGACTGCTCATTCACCTGGGTCTATCCTTAAGCATCACAGGTCACCACCCACGGCCAACAGGTGGCTCCATTGGGGGAGTCTTACCCCTCTGCAGAGGTGCAGTCTGTGCACTCTAACGCCCCAGCCGACAGGGCGGCGAAAGCTTTGAGACGCTAAAACAAAATTTTAAAAAGAGAACGCCAAAACGAGTTATAAATTTTCATAGCAAAAGAAAATGTAACATTTACCTTTATTTATTTTTTTATTTTTTATTTTTTCATTTTTTTTCTTTGATTGTGGATTTTCATGAAACGGAGACTTGAATGGAGGGTGAATTGAAAGAAGACATATTTTCACTACTATTACAAGTCGAAAAATTGTTGTTATTGGTGGTGATAGAAGAAGAAGAAGAAGAAGAAGAAGAAGAAGAAGACGATTGATCGGAGGGGGGCCACTTCGACCGACCGTCTAGCCTAAGTAAGGATCAAAGTGAAGTGTTGCATGTTATGGACTGCTCATCCACCAGTATTCCGTCCTTAAGCATCACGAGTCGCCACCCACGGCCAACAGGTGGCCCCATTGGGGAGAGTCTTACCCCTATGCAGAAGAGCAGTCGGTGTATTCTAACGCCTCAGCCGACAAGACGATCAATGATGATGATGATGATGATGAAGAAGAAGAAGAAGAAGAAGAAGAAGAAGAAGAAGAATGGAAAAACATGGGAGGAAGAAGAAGAAGAAGAAGAAGAAGAAGAAGAAGAAGAAGAAGAATGAGCCCATCCTTATCGAAAAGTATTTCTTACAGGTCGGGTATCTCCAAGCGTAGCTGTCTATACTGGTCATCCTTAGTCTCCATTTGCATGTCGAACCCTAGCAATTAAGACAAACAAATTTCTTTCGTAGAAGGCCCCTCTTTTTACAAAAATCAATATACCCTTCTACGGAAGACGAAACTTTAAGAATCAACTCTGAGAAAACCATTTCGTTTTTTTTTTCGACCGTTGTATTTTTTCATCCAGCGTTCTATTTGTAAAAAGAAATCATAGCGTCTCTCTACTTCGGAACTTTCCGTCATCTAACGCTTTTAGAAGTAAAGCTTTTATCTCTTTGCGCTTTTTTTCTTTCGTAATTTTATTCATCCTGACTATTTTTTTTTTTGCATGTAGATTCATACCATATAGATCTTATATATATATATTTGATGTTGGGATACTTCTTATTTAGAAAAAAACAAAACATTATAATTCAGTATGGTAGTAAACTCTATCTGATGGTGAGGTTCCAGTTTTGGAGGTTTGGGGAATGTGGAGCACCCCTTCATCACCATTGCTCCCTGGTCCACTCTGACCCGGAGTGGTAGTACCTGTTAGGGTCCTATCTATGGGTTAAATAGAAAAACATGAATTGATAAAAAAAATTGTATTATCCATTAAGAATTGATTTATTTCAAAACTTTATCGGCATTAAATGACCCACTGAGGCTGATATGCCGTAAAACAAAACAAACCAAAACCAAACAAAATCAGTATGGTAGATACCAGCAGAATCATTGAGAAAATTCTTCAAGCTTTTTATACTAGTTTAGCACAGTTTTGGGAAATCATTCAAATAAGAGAATTCTGAGGTCGGTGGTGACGTAGTAGTTTCGATTACAGGCAGACAGATAATCTTCATTATAATAACAAGAAGATATGCTCTTTAGATAGAAACATTAATATCCTTAAGTAACGCTGTTACAACGGGAAACCAACAAGCTCAAGGGTTGTCTAGTAAAATCGAAATATGACATGTATTAGGATAGATCAGAGGATATGACACGGTCTCAAATCATCTGATATTGTTTTTCTCTCATTGACTAACAACTAACACACACACACACGCACACGCACACATGTCCACACACGCACACGCACGCACACACACACACACACACACACACACAACACAAAACACACACATATCCACAGACACACATACACAAAATTAACCTCGACAAAAGACAATTATAATTGTCTTTCAGGTTCTTGGAGAAATATGTTATTGTTTTTCTGCATGGAACGCAGACGTCGCCATTTCGGTAAATATTGATTAAAAACAAAACTGGCATTGGTGATTATCACTGTCTACCAATAACACTGACATTTCGACTATTGAGTCTTGAGGTCGTTCTTCTGGTTTTTATCGTCTTGTAGATTATATATATATATATATATATATATATATATATATATATATTTGATAATTGAATCATATTACCATGACCAGACAACTCGGCAAACACCATTTGCGACATCCGGAGCACTGGACAGCTGTTTCGACCTCCTTTGGTCTCATCAGCAGTGCATACCACAATCTCTGCCACTAGAGATTGAAACAGTGGACCACAGACTGAAGAGCGGAGACTCCGTATATATATATATATATATATATATATATATATATATATATAGCTTCACCACTTGGACTCTAATAAGAGTCATTAGAATCCAAACGACCTGATGATGATGTCGATGATGATGAGGATGATGATCTCCCCCCTCTGTCTCTGTCTGTCTGTCTGTCTGTCTCTCTCTCTCTCTATATATATATATGTCAGGGGTAGCGTGGTCATGAAGTCAACGGCGCTTGGTTAGTGACAGTTTCTCGCCTATGCGATTGTCAAACCGATTTAAGTTAGGATAACGTTGACATTGAATCAGCGGCGCTTGGTGACTATCCGTTTCTATGCAATCACCAGATCAAGACTTGACTCCGTATCTATGCTTTCCTAATTGCAATTTTACTTTTGTTTTCATAATTTCATTACTTTAGAACTTTTGTTATTAATAATACCTAATGATATCCGTTTTAATCGTATAATGCTCAACTCTAAATAATGAATTCCTGACATCTTTGTTTGAGAAGAAAGTTTAGTTTTTATAAGAAAAATAAGGAGTGTACTTATTTATGGGTGATACTGTGTATGTATGTACGTTTACCCAACCCCTACGCCACGCACTGGATGATACACAAGCGGAGCACTAATAGGTTTGGAATCAGAATCGTCGTTCTCCTATACTGGTAGCTGTTTCAATGTTAAAAAGTCCAGTTGGTTACTTGGTTGATTTGTTTTATGGCATTTAAAACTTTTACGGCTCATTTAATGCTAACTCAGCATATGAGTAGCACAGGGATCTGTGCGGTAAAGTAAGGAGCTGATGATAAGTGTGGTGCTCCACCTCAGACGCAAAAAAAACAATCTCCTTGGTCTAGCGCTAGTGAAAAGGGGATAGACTCCCTCGCTGATTGGCTGATACCGACTTTAGGTCACTCCGACGACTTTACTTTTTTTACCCTTGTAACGTATCGGATATATAAACGGAGAGAGAGAGAGAGAGAGAGAGAGAGAGAGAGAGAGAGAGAGAGAGAGAGAGAGAGAGAGAGAGTAGAGACGATGATGAGATGGTAGTTAGTTCTTACTTGTTCTTTTTACTTGTTCTTGGCATTTTCCTTTGTTGGGCTTCTTCTGTGGGTTTTTCTCTCCGGGTTGATTTCTTCGGGCTGGTCATCTCTCGTTTTAATGAATGAATAAGACTTGTTGTTTTTTCTATATAGCTTCATTTAAACAATCACAGTCCAAACCGCGCGGATTGAGAAGTGACATCTCGAAAGAACGTCTTTTTTCGATGAACAACTGGTCGCAACTAAACTAAAAACCTGATTTTGTCTTACGCTTCTACTGGCGCGTTTTTCGGCGGGGTCAAACGGAGGTCACCACAAATCAATCACAAATCAATCATAACCATAACGGTTAAGGTTATTTTCCACTGAAAGCCCGTTATTTTGAATATAACGAACTCTGATTCAAAAATATCTAGCTACAGTACTAATATAATTTATAAGCTACCTATGAATTATGTAAGTAAGTAAAGTCGTCGGGGCGGCTTAATATCGGTATGAGCCATACAGCGAGGGAGTCTACCCCCCTTTTCACTAGCGTTAGACTATTAGATTATTTTAGCGTCTGAAGTGGAGCGTCACATCTACCATCAGCTCCTTACTTTACCGCACAGATCCCTGTGCTACTCATACGCTGAGTTGGCGAGGACCGGTATCGAACTAGGAACCTTGTGGTTTCTAGCCGAACGCTCTACCGACTGAGCTAACCCGGCCCTTATGAATTATGTAACAATGCCAAATCAAGTCCCTTTTTATAAACCTGCATTGATGTGCTTACTGTACCTGCTGTTGCTTAAGTGTTCACTCAATTAAGTATTGAATAGGCTTATCACTGCTTAACGTCGGTGATCTCGCAGGAACCGGTGTTTTCAGCGTGACCTTGACTGTAATCTAAATAGTTCTGTCTGTTCCGCTGTTTACTCCTATATGCGAGGTGGACAGAAGAGATAGATTCATGCCTTTGCCAACGGTATTAGTGCGAAGCGATACGCAAACCACTTCATGCATTTGAATTCGAGGCACTGTGTGTCTATTTCCTACGAAAATAACCGTTACGCCACGTGTCTCCACGTGTGTGTTGCTTTGCACAAGCGTTTTTTAAATTTTTTATTCTTATTTTATTTTTGAATTTCCGTTTTTTTTTTTTTGAAAGGTCGTTTGGTCAATAGATACACATTTTGACACTGGTTACTTAAATAGAGCACATCCCCCCCCACACACATCGAAGTCCCAATTGCTCTTCTTTCTTTCTTTCTTTCTTTCTTTCTTTCTTTCGTCGCCATATCTATCTATCTATCTATCTATCTATCTATCTATCTCTCATTACACCCATCTGGGAAATAAGACGAGTTCCTCTTTTCTTCTGGCATGGTAAAAGTGAATCTGGAGAGAGAGAGAGAGAGAGAGAGAGAGAGAGAGAGAGAGAGAGAGAGAGAGAGAGAGAGGAGAGAGACAGAGATAGATATAGATAGATAGATAGATAGATAGAGAGAGATAGAGATAGATAGGTAGGTAGATAGATAGATAGATAGAGAGAGAGAGAGAGAGAGAGAGAGAGAGAGAGAGAGAGAGGAGAGGGGGAAGAGAGGAGAGAGACAGAGATAGATAGATAGAGATAGATAGATAGATAGAGAGAGAGATAGAGATAGATAGGTAGAGAGAGAGAGATAGATAGATAGATAGATAGATAGAGAGATAGAGATAGAGAGAGAGAGAGAGAGAGAGACTGGCTAAAGGGGAAACTAACCCATGCGTTGTCAATCAGACTAAAAGAGCGTAAGCCAGCAATCAGTAATGCGAAAATAGAAAGATTAGGGAAATGTGCAAGCGACCAGAAATCGGAAATGCATAGAAGAAATGAGCACAGAAAAATGCTTTAAAGAATGTTCAGGGTTATCATGGGCTTCGTGGAGAAACTATTTCTGAATGCTTCTTGCAATTCCATCATATCGCAAAATGTTATAAGACGGAAACAACATTATAAAAAGTAAATAAATCAAAGGTAAAACGAAAACAAAAATAAAAAATAAATAAATCCCCCCCTAAAAACAAAACAAAATATCAAACAAACAAACAAACAAAAAAAGAAAAAAGAAAAAAGAAATAAAAAAATAGTACGTAA
>CM042144.1:15027129-15039629 GCA_023376005.1 Doryteuthis pealeii
TAACACACTTGATTTTTTAAAACTTTTAGGTTCGGCTACTAATTGCAGTGAGAGGACAATTCAATTACATTCGTCCTTTTTTCTACTTTGACAGTGTAAGGTGCTACAAACGTAAATTTGTGGATTCATGCAGAACATAGTAATTTACTACTACTACTACTACTACTACTACCGGGTTAACTCAGTCGGTAGAGCGTTCGGCTAGAAACCTCAAGGATCCTAGTTCGATACCGGCCCCCGCCAACTCAGCGTATTAGTAGCACGGGGATCTGTGCGGTAAAGTAAGGAGCTGATGGTAGGTGTGGCGCTCCACATCAGATGCTAAAAAAAAACCAATCACCTTGGTCTAGCGCTATTGAAAAGGGGATTGACTCCCTCGCTGACTGGCTGATACCGACTTTAGGCCGCCCCGTCGACTTTACTTTTACTTACTACTACTACTACTACTACTCTTATTATATTATCAAGTTATTCACTGAAGTCTGAGTGACAGCAAATCTTCTAAGATCTCCAGGACTCTCCTAAGTATCCTAGCTGATTTTAGTAGTGCTGTAGTCTGTATGGTCTTGATTCTTCTTCTGATCTCCACCCAACATATTTTCCTGTTTCTTTTTGGGGGTGGGTGGCGGGGGAACTGTTTCAACAGCATTGTTGCTTGAAGTATCCATATAGTTGTTTTTCTTCCTTTTTCTATTTTCTAATTTTTGTTGTTTTTCTTTTTGTCCATATGTTGTATTTGCTGTTACTGGCTACTGTAATTTGTCTTTCTTTGCTCTTTTTAGTGTATTATTCGAGTGCTCGGATTGTCGCATCTACGCAATCCTCAATGCTGTCGAGTCCTCTTCCTCTTTCTTGACATATAATCTATGTCATCTCGTCATCAATTTCCTTATCCTTTAGTCCATCTATTAGAGTCCTCCCTAGTCCATTTTAAGAATGGTCCAGGGTATCTTACAACAGGGACAGCCCAAGCGTTTATTCCGTTAACCTGCAGAACTCGGTTTCAATAAGTTTTCTTTTTCTTCTGAGGTTTGGTTTGTTTTGTTTTACGGCATATCAACCTCAGTGAGTCATTTAATGACGATAAAGTTTTGAAATAAATCAATTCTTAATGGATAATACAATTTTTTTATAAATACATTTTTCTATTTAACCCATAGATGGGACCCTAACAGGTACTACCACTCCGGGTCAGAGTGGACCAGGGAGCAATGGTGATGAAGGGGTGCTCCACATTCCCCAAACCTCCAAAACTGGAACCTCACCATCAGATAGAGTTTAACGTCATTCCCAGGACATGTAGACCCGCAGCCACCGCCTTCTAGCACCCATATGATAAAAAGGGGTTGGGGCTTGCCATAAGGGCAATAGGGTTGGGAAAATCATATAGGTGCTAGGGCTTGACGTGATCAGCCGATTGATCGGAGGGGGCCTCTCCGACCGCCCGTCTAGCCCAAGATAGGGCCAAAGTGGAGTATTGCATGTCATGAACTGCTCATCCACCTGGGCTCTATCTTTAAGCATCACGGGTCGCCACCCACGGCCAATAGGTGGCTCCATTGGGGGAGTCTTACCCCTCTGCAGAGGTGCAGTCGGTGCATTCTAACGCTCCAGCCGACAGGGCGGTTTTTCTTCTGAGATATTCTTTTTTTAAATTTTATCTTTCATCTCTATTTGATGGTGTCTGCCTCCAATATTTTACAGTACTTGCTGTTCTCTTTTTCTCCAAGTGTTCTTATATTTTCCTGTGCATGGTGTAATGTAAGACCCAACAAAATAGTAAATGTAGACTTTGCGGTAATAGAGATGAAACTGTAAACCATGTACTATGCGAATTTAGCAAATTAGCATAATGGGAGTGCAAAACTAGACACGACTGGGTTGGGAAGGTGATCCACTGTAAATTATGCAAAAAATTTAATTTTGACCATACAACAAAATGGTATATGCATAAACCAGAATCTGTTCTTGAGAACGAAACACATAAAATTCTCTGGGACTTTGAAATAAAAACGGATCACCTCATTCCAGCAAGAAGACCAGACCTAGTGTTGATAAACAAAAAAGAAAGAACTGGTAGATTTTGCAGTTCCAGCAGATCACAGGGTGAAGCTGAAAGAAAATGAAAAAATGGAAAAATATCTGGACCTTGCCAGAGAACTGAAAAAGTTATGGAATATGAAAGTGAAAGTGATACCAATTGTAGTTGGTGCACTTGGAACAGTCCCAAAAGGATTAGAAAAGGGCTTGGAAAGTTTGGAAATCAGAGGAAGGATTGAAACCATTCAGAACACTGCACTGCTGTAATCTGCCAGAATACTCAGAAGAGTCCTGGAGACCTGAGGAGACTTGCTGTCACTCAGACTCCAGTGAAAGACCATCAGCTAATGCTGATGTGAAACTCAAAAGGAGTAAATAATAATAATAATAATAATAATAATTTAATTAAACAATTATATCAGTTGTAATTAAATCAGTTCTTATTCTTGTTCTTGTTCTTTATCGCCATCAGCATTTTCTTTCTGCTTTTTCGTCCTTGTCCCTGACCCCATATACACGACTCTTCAAGAGCATTAGAACAGGCTTTGTATCAAATCCCACCCGCGTGGGAGGGTAGGTAAATACCAATATTAACAACAAGATACTTGGTGTTTGATGTGTCTGGAAAGGGTTCTTATTATACGCGGAGACAACGTATTTCCCTTTCCAGTTTATTTTTTGTTTATTTTTTTCTCTCTCTATATATATTATTTTGTATATTTATTTCTTGCAATTAGTATCATCCAGTGAAAGGTAGCCCGGAAGAAATGTGCTTAATACCAGTATAAAAAAAAGAAAAAGAAAAAGAAAAAGAAAAAGAAAAGCTGTAGCAACAGAAGCAAAAACAATAGTCACTACATAGCAGCAGCAGCAGTAACAACAACAACAACACCAATAACAACAACAACAACAACAATAATAATAATAATAATAATAATATAATAAAAATGGAAGGTTCCAAATGGAACAGATGAAGGGAGATGGCAAGAATTTGGAAATAGACGCAAAAGAAAAGAAGACAAAAAAAAAACAACAACAAAAAACAAAAAAAACTGCCACAGCAAGAAAAAGAAAAAAAAAGAACAAAAAACGATAACAACCGATTTCACCATGGAAACTTGTCTGATTAGTTTTGGCGCGTGGTAAGAAAATAAAAAGTTCGCGAGAAGAACAAGGAAAAAAAAAAAAAAAGAAAAAAAAAGAAGAAAGATAAGAGTATAACATTTCCCTGTGTTTTTCGAGCGCTATACTGCGATGACAAGAGGAAGAAGTAAACTTTAAGACGACGCATATATACCAATTTACAAGAGCTCCAAGAGCTCAAGGCTCTCATCATGCCTTAACTAAAGAGATTCAAACGAATTCTAAAAATTCTTAATTAATCGTGAGCTGCTTTCGTCTGAATATGAACCTCCAACACCCCAAAGAAAAAAAAAGAAGAAAAAGAAACCAGTCCTCATTTAGGTCAGCCATTAAGATCTTAGTAAGGTCTTTCCGATTGTATAAGTAAAGTCGACTGGGCGGCCTAAAGTCGGTATCAGCCAGTCAGCGAGGGAGTCTATCGCCTTTTCAATAGCGCTAGACCAAGGAGATTGTTTTTAGCATCTGAGGTGGAGCGCCACACCTACCGTCAGCTCCTTACTTTACCGCACAGATCCCTGTGCTACTCATACGCTGAGTTGGCGGGGACCGGTATCGAACTAGGAACCTTGTGGTTTCTAGCCGAACGCTCTACCGACTGAGCTAACCCGGCCCCTAACTGTATACTACTCATTTATTGTTATATTTGTCATTACGAGGGTGAGTAACAAAAATAATGCCATTTTGTTTAGGACAGGTATGATTACCAACACAGGAACATGTATCATACATAAAAATGAAGCTGGTCCTCTGTGGATCACATCCCTACTTCTTCACATAGGCAAGTAAAAAAATAATGCCATTTTGTTTAGGACAGGTATAATTACCAACACAGGAACATGTATCATACATAAAAATGAAGCTGGTCCTCTGTGGGTCACATCCCTACTTCTTCACATAGGCAAGTAAAAAATAATGCCATTTTGTTTAGGACAGGTATAATTACCAACACAGGAACATGTATCATACATAAAAATGAAGCTGGTCCTCTGGATCACATCCCTACTTCTTCACATAGGCAAGTAAAAAAATAATGCCATTTTGTTTAGGACGGGTATAATTACCAACACAGGAACATGTATCATACATAAAAATGAACCTGGTCCTCTGTGGGTCACATCCCTACTTCTTCACATAGGCAAGTAAAAAAATAATGCCATTTTGTTTAGGACAGGTATAATTACCAACACAGGAACATGTATCATACATAAAAATGAAGCTGGTCCTCTGTGGATCACATCCCTACTTCTTCACATAGGCAAGTAAAAAATAATGCCATTTTGTTTAGGACAGGTATAATTACCAACACAGGAACATGTATCATACATAAAAATGAAGCTGGTCCTCTGTGGGTCACATCCCTACTTCTTCACATAGGCAAGTAAAAAAATAATGCCATTTTGTTTAGGACAGGTATAATTACCAACACAGGAACATGTATCATACATAAAAATGAAGCTGGTCCTCTGTGGGTCACATCCCTACTTCTTCACATAGGCAAGTAAAAAAATAATGCCATTTTGTTTAGGACAGGTATAATTACCAACACAGGAACATGTATCATACATAAAAATGAAGCTGGTCCTCTGTGGGTCACATCCCTACTTCTTCACATAGGCAAGTAAAAAAATAATGCCATTTTGTTTAGGACAGGTATAATTACCAACACAGGAACATGTATCATACATAAAAATGAAGCTGGTCCTCTGTGGGTCACATCCCTACTTCTTCACATAGGCAAGTAAAAAATAATACCATTTTGTTTAGGACAGGTATAATTACCAACACAGGAACATGTATCATACATAAAAATGAAGCTGGTCATCTGTAGATCACATCCCTACTCCTCCACATAGTCACCGTTTCTCTCAATAGCAATGTTCCACCTTCGAATGAGAGCATGTATCCCTGCCTCGTCAAATTCTGTTGACTGTTATTTGACTCACTCCTTCATTACCGATTTCACTTCCTCGTCACTGGAATAATGTTTTTATTGAAAAGAAAGAATGAAAGAGGGTTTGACATGCAAACATTATTCCAGAGTTTACAGGGTTATCATACAAACTTTTTGTACTGAGTGGGACTCTAAACTGCATCTGATTGTGAAGCTCCAGTTATATATATTTACCAACCCCTCCGCACGAGCAGGATGTGACACAAGGTCAATTTCTTAAGCGGAGTTTAACAGGTTTGAATTCGGAGTTTTCCTTCTCTTAGACTGGTTATCTGGCCATGGTTAAAGAGTCCAGTCTGCCCTACTATTTGCCCATAGCTGGAGGGAGAGTAGGATTCATACCTTTCCCAAGGGTATTAGCGCTAAGTGAAATGCAATTACCATGTCCATGATTTGAACTCGGGGTGACGAAGCTCTAGTTATATGGTTCTGGAGATAGTTGAGAATCCCTTCATTACCATTATTCCTTGGTTCACTCTGGTCCGGAGTAGTAGTACCTGTTACTAACCCATCTATAGGTCAAATAGATGAGATAACTTGATATCATATAACATATATCATACATATATCAGATAAGAGTACTTGATATCATATAACTGTGTGCAAATTATTTGTATTAGATAAGATAACTTGATATCATATAACTGTGTGCAAACTATTTGTATTAGATAAGATAACCTGATATCATATAACTGTGTGCAAATTATTTGTATTAGATAAGAGTACTTGATATCATATAACTGTGTGCAAATTATTTGTATTAGATAAGAGTACTTTATATCATATAACTGTGTGCAAATTATTTGTATTAAATGAGATAACCTGATATCATATAACTGTGTGCAAATTATTTGTATTAGATAAGAATACTTTATATCATATAACTGTGCGCAAATTATTTGTATTAGATGAGATAACCTGATATCATATAACTGTGTGCAAATTATTTGTATTAGATGAGATAACTTGATATCATATAACATATATCATACATATATCAGATAAGAGTACTTGATATCATATAACTGTGTGCAAATTATTTGTATTAGATGAGATAACTTGATATCATATAACTGTGTGCAAACTATTTGTATTAGATAAGATAACCTGATATCATATAACTGTGTGCAAATTATTTGTATTAGATAAGAATACTTGATATCATATAACTGTGTGCAAATTATTTGTATTAGATGAGATAACCTGATATCATATAACTGTGTGCAAATTATTTGTATTAGATAAGAATACTTGATATCATATAACTGTGTGCAAATTATTTGTATTAGATGAGATAACTTGATATCATATAACATATATCATACATATATCAGATAAGAGTACTTGATATCATATAACTGTGTGCAAATTATTTGTATTAGATAAGAATACTTGATATCATATAACTGTGTGCAAATTATTTGTATTAGATGAGATAACTTGATATCATATAACATATATCATACATATATCAGATAAGAGTACTTGATATCATATAACTGTGTGCAAATTATTTGTATTAGATAAGATAACTTGATATCATATAACTGTGTGCAAACTATTTGTATTAGATAAGATAACTTGATATCATATAACTGTGTGCAAACTATTTGTATTAGATAAGATAACCTGATATCATATAACTGTGTGCAAATTATTTGTATTAGATAAGAATACTTTATATCATATAACTGTGTGCAAATTATTTGTATTAGATGAGATAACCTGATATCATATAACTGTGTGCAAATTATTTGTATTAGATAAGAATACTTGATATCATATAACTGTGTGCAAATTATTTGTGTTAGAGTACTTGATATCATATAACTGTGTGCAAATTATTTGTATTAGATAATAATACTTGATATCATATAACTGTGTGCAAATTATTTGTATTAGATGAGATAACTTGATATCATATAACATATATCATACATATATCAGATAAGAGTACTTGATATCATATAACTGTGTGCAAATTATTTGTATTAGATAAGAATACTTGATATCATATAACTGTGTGCAAATTATTTATTAGATGAGATAACTTGATATCATATAACATATATCATACATATATCAGATAAGAGTACTTGATATCATATAACTGTGTGCAAATTATTTGTATTAGATAAGAATACTTGATATCATATAACTGTGTGCAAATTATTTGTATTAGATGAGATAACTTGATATCATATAACATATATCATACATATATCAGATAAGAATAATTTATATCATATAACTGTGTGAAAATTATTTGTATTAGATAAGAATACTTGATATCATATAACTGTGTGCAAATTATTTGTATTAGATGAGATAACTTGAATCATATAACATATCATACATATATCAGATAAGAGTACTTGATATCATATAACTGTGTGCAAATTATTTGTATTAGATAAGAATACTTTATATCATATAACTGTGTGCAAATTATTTGTATTAGATAAGAATACTTTATATCATATAACTGTGTGCAAATTATTGTATTAGATAAGAGTACTTGATATCATATAACTGTGTGCAAATTATTTGTATTAGATAAGAATACTTGATATCATATAACTGTGTGCAAATTATTTGTATTAGATAAGAATACTTTATATCATATAACTGTGTGCAAATTATTTGTATTAGATAAGAATACTTGATATCATATAACTGTGTGCAAAATTATTTGTATTAGATAAGAATACTTGATATCATATAACTGTGTGCAAATTATTTGTATTAGATAAGAATTATTAGATACTAATATAACTGTGTGCAAATTATTTGTATTAGATAAGATACTTATATCATATAACTGTGTGCAAATTATTTGTATTAGATAAGAATACTTGATATCATATAACTGTGTGCAAATTATTTGTATTAGATAAGAGTACTTGATATCATATAACTGTGTGCAAATTATTTGTATTAGATAAGAATACTTGATATCATATAACTGTGTGCAAATTATTTGTATTAGATAAGAGTACTTGATATCATATAACTGTGTGCAAATTATTTGTATTAGATAAGAGTACTTGATATCATATAACTGTGTGCAAATTATTTGTATTAGATAAGAATACTTGATATCATATAACTGTGTGCAAATTATTTGTATTAGATAGATACTTGATATCATATAACTGTGTGCAAATTATTTGTATTAGATAAGAATACTTGATATCATATAACTGTGTGCAAATTATTTGTATTAGATAAGAATACTTGATATCATATAACTGTGTGCAAATTATTTGTATTAGATAAGATACTTGATATCATACATAACTGTGTGCAAATTATTTGTATTAGATAAGAATACTTGATATCATATAACTGTGTGCAAATTATTTGTATTAGATAAGAATACTTGATATCATATAACTGTGTGCAAATTATTTGTATTAGATAAGAATACTTGATATCATATAACTGTGTTCAAGTTATTTGTATTAGATAAGAATACTTTATATCATATAACTGTGCGCAAATTATTTGTATTAGATAAAAAAAATTGATATCATAACTGACCAACAAATGATCTTAGACAAATAAAAAAAGTGCAATCAAGAATATGCAATGGGACATTGAAAATAGTTAATGATTGTAACCAAACATTTATAAATTAATCAAATGTCGACATTAAATAACCCATGAGGAGTCGATATGCCATTAAACAAATAAACCAAACCACCAATCTTGTAATTGTAACCAAAAGCTCATATCCAGAAAATCAGAAATGTCTAAGAAGGCGTGAAATTCTCTGAACATCTAAGTAGACAAAGTCAATAAACTGAGACTTTTTGATGCCTTTCGTCAACCATAATCAACAAAGGACCAACGTAAGACGAATAAACAGATAAATAAATAAATAAGTAAATAAGAAGCTACTCGGGAAGAAGCGAAGTCTTAACCAAAGATTGAGATTATAGCTTTGAGCACCACAGCTAAATAACGTCTGTGACGATGAACATTACAAGGAACACAGGCTTTTTAGATAAAAATGGAAGCATAAAGCGAGAGTAGATAGATACATAAGTTTATTAGTTCCTGCGTATGCGTGTGCTTTTTACAAGGGTGAAACGTACTCATGTGACGACAAATAGGCGTACATCATAAGCTTCTTTTAAACAAGACAGACCGGTGATGCTTCTTAGACACATAAAAAGAGAGGAAAAAAAACAAAAAAAACAAAAAAAAAAAACAACGAAATAAGCTTTCAAAGAATTCATATTTTTAGACATGACAATTATCTCCAGAATTCTGGACATGAAGCGGAATTATATTATTGTTTACTACTTATCTTTATTTATTTATTAGTTCTTCCCGTTTAAAAAAAAAAAGAAAGATTTTTTTTTCTTCTGTTTCTCTGTCATTACGCAGTAACGCGTCTTCACTGAGTATATCAAGATAACAGTATCATTTATCTCCGCAACGTAGAATCTGTCTTCTAGCTCTCCGTTTCAATTTGTCAAATATAATAATAAGTAATTGGCGCATTTTGCAATCACTCTCCGAAACCCGATATTGCCATGGTAAAGTTGTAATAAATAGCGGATTGGTATCCAGGGATTGCTGAAAACGAAACGAAACGAAACGATCAGGAACAGCCGACTGAAAAAGCCAATGTCAGAAAAAAAAGAAAAAAAACCCTGCGAAAATTGTATAGAGCAGGTTCGGTCACCGCCATTGCCGGCCAGGAATAAACGCCCCATTTATTCCGTTTATAAATTGTGCGGCCATATTTAGTCGAAAATAGATTTTTTTCCCCTTTCACTTGGCAATATGTTGAATGTGTCATTAAAAAAAAAAAAGAAGTGCCCTAATATTTGTTTTCGTGCGAACAGAAAAGGGAAAGAGGGCAATACGATCAATATGTACAATATCTATATATTAACACCGTTGTAACAACCTACCTATACTATATTTGGTGTGCGTCGCGAAGAAGAAGAAGAAGAAGAAGAAGAAGAAGAAGGAATAGATAGACTTTGCTATGCGAAATCTAACCTTTTTATACTTACGCGCACTTAGCGTAACGATTATCATAGTAGGAAATAGTTTGTTTTGTTTTGTTTTGTTTTACGGCATATCAACCTCGATGGGTCATTTAATGCCGTCAAAGTTTTGAAATAAGTTCATTCTTCATGGATACTCAATTTTTTTATAAACACATGTTTCTATTTAACCCATAGCTGGGACCCTAACAGGTACTACCACTTTGAGTCAGAGTGAACCAGGGAGTAACGGTGATGAAGGGGTGCTCCACATTCCCCAGACCTCCAGAACCGGAACCTCAGCATCAGATAGAGTTTAACGTCATTCCCAGGACATGTAGACCCGCAGCCACCGCCTTCTAGCACATATATGATAAAACAGGTTGGGGTTTGCCATAAGGGCAATAGGGTTGGGGCAATCATATAGTTGCTAGGGTTTGACATGACCAGCCGATTGATCGGAGGGATACTCTCCGACCTCCGGTATAGCCTAGGTAAGGGTCTCAGTGTAGGAAATAGAATCAGCGTTCCAAACCTAGACGATGCTGCGTTTCAATGCGCGTTAATGCCCTTTGTAAAGGCATGAATTCTTCTGTTCTTCGTCCCCAAAATTATAGGTAAATAGTAGGGAAGACTGGGTTCTTTAGTCTTGGTTAGGAAAAACTATTTTTGGATATGAAAAACAAGTTGTACTCTGTTTAAGTATTGACCTTGTGTCGTATTCTTGCCCGTGGTGGGTGGGGAAAGTTTGGACAAAAACATACTCACGCACGTATGTCTTTATTATATGGGTCAACGGGCGAGCCAATTTACGAAAGTAGAACTTAGCGCGCCAGATCTCACCGGATTATTACAGTAGGTAAAAATGAGTATGGTATATTAACAATAAGCACAAAACTCGTTGTCTACAACCATAGCGTGGATTTCAACTGCTGTATTTTTTAAATGCAGTTTTCATTAGTAAGATGCTATTATTAGACTATGTCGAACACATTTTATCAGTCTCTTCATAGCTTCTTAAACTCACTTTGAAAATATTTTGGGGATCATTGTTGTATATAAATTGTGCTGTGGATAGGTAAAGAAACTCCATGTGTTACGTACTGAGGGTTTTCACAGTACCAAATCGATATAATGTATACCCTTTTCTACTTCTTACCCTAGTCGTCTTCTCCTCTGGTCGGCTTTGCTATTCTGATCGTCTATCATCTTGGTGGGGTCTAGCGTCTGGTGGTGACTTTCTTGGGGATTCCAGTTTGGTTTCTGTTGGGGATTTCTCTTTATTAGAAGCCCTGTGTCATTGTTAGTTTTTAGGTAATAAACACAAGACTTACGTTGATGTTACTTTATTTCCAAATCCCCAACCCAGACAATCTGCGCAGATGACAGGATGCGCATAGAAATGCGACTTACACCTTCGAGCTCCTACCTGCTAACTGACTTAAAATTACTATATCCTTAAACCGGAAGACAGGGTTTTCTATGCCCTCCGGTTCTCACGATTTATCCCCGGAGGCAAGGTGAGAGTGAGGTCAAGCGTTGTCACTCATCCTTCAAGGCCGTGGGCTGCACTAATCGCCATTATGTTTTCTACACTATTGCCATAATCATTAGGTATCTAATAATTATGTAACAAAGAAACTCCATGTTTAGATGATGAAGTATATAAAGCAGACATGAATATCACATCGAAAGACAGGGTCACAAACCTAGACATCTCTGAGGTGATACCTGACCCCGGAAGATGGCAATAATTATAGAGACTGATTGGAACTGTAATCGTTGACTCGACACTGTTATATATTTCTTATATTATTATGTCTTATATTATATCATTATAATCTATCTATACATATATAAAGGTCAGTTGTGTGTATCCGTATGTCCGGAGGAAACTTCGAAAATAAAACAATTAACGACAAAGTAAATATATATATATTATATTGATAATTTGAAGGCAATTACAATGCGTGTAAAAATAAAAACAAAAAGATGTTATTTTTGTCTTATCGATTTCAAATCTTTGAAAATCGATAAGACAAAAATAACATCTTTTTGTTTTTATTTTTTATACGCATTGTAATTGCCTTCAAATTATTAATATATTATAACATACTTAACAATGTTTCAAGCAAATTACCAATTACTTTTATATATATACTAAATATCACCAGGGCTTAGTTTTTGAGCAAAAACAATGAAGGTTTGAATTATATTTGTGTAGATAAATAAAAAATAAAATTTAAATGATAGCAGCATAGAATTTCTTTTGTATTTAATATTCTTGATAGTAGACATTAATTTTATTTTCAGAGTTGCTGGATCAACGCAAGGTCTTCTTTTTTCATAAGGATTTTAAT
>CM042144.1:15044629-15072129 GCA_023376005.1 Doryteuthis pealeii
TCAATAAGATAAAACCAAACAATTAGAAATCAATAATACTTAGCATATATTTATTAAAATCAATTTTTTAAGATCAATATGCAAATTAGCCTTTCCATTCACACTGTAAACCTCTATTTTGTTGTATATATAAATACAATTGCATGTTATTAGTATGTAGATATGGTCAACAGTATTAATAATGTAAAACAATTTTATTAATAATTGGGGTTTAAATAAAATAAAATAATTGAGAAAGGGACATTAATAACTAAGGGAATTGTGTCTTGAATAGTAATATAGTTTCGGTTACAGACAGAAAAACACACAATCTCCATTATAATAAGATATATATATATATATATATATAATATTATATATATATAATAGAAAATAGTCGGTGTTAAATCTGTGTATTTTCTCGAGAAAGAGAAGGCGTACTACTAGTATTATTACTATAACTCTAAAACTACTACTGCTACTACTACTGCTGTAACCATGACTACTAATCTAATTTTTCTGATTATTGTTGCAACATTCTTGGGGCTATGAGAGAAGTTTTAAGTAAAAGTTATTGGTAAAAATGAAATAAGTTTCGGATGATATAAAGACAAGTGACACGTATTTATCTTCTCACGCAGGACAAGATCGTCGCCGACAGTCAAACCAGCAGCCACCATCACAATCCAATATGGCTTGAGTGAAAAGCAATTTTATGAATCCCTATGGATTCTGAACATATAGTTATTTTTCTACTTTTTTTTCTCTTTTACTTCCTGTCAGCCATTTTGGGTTCCATCTTAATTGATGACTCTTAAATGCGCGCCAAAACGATGCCTAATTTATTTATTTTGCTTTTAACTCTAAAATTTGCTCGGAGAACTGTAAAGGATTATTATATCACATAACTTGAAATTATAGCCACACGCAAAGGATTATCTTTAATCTGTAAGTTCTACTCCCTCCTCTCTCTCCCTCTTTCTCTCTATCTATCTCTCTTTCTATTTCTCTTTCTATTTATATATATATATATATATCTCACTCTCTATCTATCTATCTATCTATCTATCTCTTTCTCTTTCTCTTTCTCTCCCCCCCCTCTCTCTCTCTTTCTCTATCCGAATTTGTCCGTATTTCTGATGCTCAAGGAGCTAAGAAACCCGAAAAATGGGGGGGTCTGCGGAGATTTTGATGAATGATAATAAATATCGTTGTCGTTAGATAGAATTTCCCATTACTTTAGATAAAATCCTTGTATGTACGTCACTTTCGATGTTATATATCTTTTCAGACGTAAATGCAAAAAACAAAGGAATGATTGCTCTTTATTTTTAATACAATTAATGAACATAAATGAAATTATAGATTTGCCAATATGTTACTAAAATTAATAGAAGAGATTCTCTAATTGCCGTTTGGTAACAAAAGGATATTATCCTAACAAATTCGTTCATCATTCGCTAAGAATAAAAGGAATAATGTTAGAATTTAAAATAAAGATACTAAAAAAAAAAAAAAAAAAGAATTATATAAACTACAATTTTCTTTATATCCCGAAACTTAACTGAAGTGTCGAATTAGAGTTAAATCTTAAACGGATGTTGAGAATGTGAGGCTAATTATCTAATTGGTTATTGCTATAAAATTGAATTATCTAGAAATCCTGAATAATGTATTAACATATTTAAACTCTAAGAACAAATCTAGGCATATATATATATATATATATATAATATATATATATATATATATATGTCCTGGGTATGACGATAAACTATCTGATGGCGAGGTTCCAGTTCTAGAGGTCTGGGGAATGTGGAGCATCCGTTCATCACAATTGCTCTCAGGTCCACCAAAATGTGTTAAGACCCAATGGGTTGACATTCCGTAAAATCCAACCAACCAACCAACCAACCATATGAGTTAAATAGAAAATGAGTTAACAAAAATGTGTTTAAAGATGAATTAAAAAAAATGCAATATCCATCAAGAATGAATAAAACAATGTATTCGGCATAAAATAACCCAAAAAGAGTTGACATGCCGTAAAATCCAGCCAAGCAAACCATCATATATATATATATATATATATATATTATATATATATATATATATATATGGAAATACGATGAGGAAATTAATCCGACAATATGAGAAGAAAATATTTTAAAAATATAACAAACACAGGATGTTATGATCAGGAAACAATTTTTAGTGTCAATACTTAAGCATTTCGGTATATTGTACCATCTTTAACGGTTAATAGCATCAGATTCACACAACCACTATACACTTAACATCTTTCATTTTGTTCCTCACATAAACATCACCTAACAGTGTCCTGAAGATGGTACAATATACCGAAATGCTTAAGTATTGACACTTGTTAAAAATTATTTCCTGATCATTACATCTTGTGTTTGTTATATTTTAAAATATTTTCTTCTCATATATATATATATATATATTATATATATATATATATATTATATATATGTATATAATGCGCTTGGGTAAAAATAGTACTTGCTTATAAGTATTTGAACAAACGGAGAATTTGCTTTTAATCGGTTGGTATATGAGATAAAACAGGAAATAAAACAGGAACATTGCAGACGGGGAGTCCCCGTGGCGATATCGTAGTAAGCGAGTTTGAACCCCAGTCGTGCTATTACATTCACTTTCGGTCTAGTGCTCTTAGGAAAAGCATGAAACCCCTCTTCCCCACAATTATGGATAAAATAGTATCACTTACGTTCTTCTACAAGGATGGCTTTGGCCTAAAGTAAAAAAGTAAAGTAAAGTCGACGGGGCAGCCTAAAGTCGGTATCAGCCAGTCAGCGAGGGAGTCTATCCCCTTTTCAATAGCGCTAGACCAAGAAGATTGTATTTAGCATCTGAGATGGAGCACCACACCTACCATCAGCTCCTTAAAGTAGAACTACTAAATCAGGAAAGCATTAGAACACTTGAGGAAAAATAGAATTATAATTACATGGGAATACTGGAAGCATCAAACAGAGATGAAAGAAAAAGTAAGAAAAGAATATCTCAAGAGAATAAGAAATCTTATTGAAACCAAACTCTGTAGCAGAAATCTCACCAAAGGAATGAACACAATGGACAGCCCCCATCCCCCACCCCTGTAAGATATCCTGAACCATTCTTAAGATGTAGATGCGAAGAACTCAGATAAATGAACCAAAAGAAATGACATAGACTTTATGTGTCAAGAGAAGAAGAAGGAAGTGGACTCGACATTATTGAGGATTGTGAAGATGCAACAATTCGAGGACTCGAAGAATACACTAAAAAGTGCAAAGAAAAAGTAATTACAGCAGCCAGTAACAGCAATGTCAACATAAAGACAAACAGTAAAACAACAACATGTAAAAAAAAAAAAAAAAATGTGAAGAAAAACAACTGTATTGATAGGTCAAGCGACAACCGGAGTGATTGCATGTGGGTAACCTGAACATGATTAAAACGGGAAACTAAATTCGAGTTTCACCATAAGGATCTTCAGGGTTAAATCCACTGAATTAATTGAGATATTGATTAATTACTGCTAACTGCAGTTAGCCGTAATTAAAAACCACAAGAGAGAAATTCATTTTCTTTTAGTAGCAGTACAAAATAATGCAATAAAAACGAAAAAAAAAAAAAAGAATAAAGAAAGAAAAAAAGAGCCCCACCCCAAACAAAAAAAACAAAAACAATAAACAAACAAACAAAAAAATTATATCAAAGCAAAAACAGATGATACGCAACAGAATGTTAGAATTCTGAAAAATCTGTGGAAAATAAGGATAAAGGTGGTACCAATCGAAATTGGTGCCTTGGAAGGGCCCCTAACGGTTTAGAAAAGAGACAGGGGGAACTTCAAATAAGAAGAATAATCGAGACCATCCAGACAACACAACATTATTGGGATCGGCTAGAATACTCAGAAATATCCTGGAGACCTGAGTAGACTTTTAGGTCACTCAGACTCCAGTGAAAAACCACCGGTTTATACTGGTGTGAAAAAGTCGAATAATTTCTTTGAATTTTAATTTTTCTTGCTTTTTTTTTTCAAATCTTAACTCAATCGGTTCGGTAATCTAGTCGGGGAACAGCTGTCGACTCGAATGAGTTGTGATAAAAAAAACAACTCGAATTATTGATCAGGATCAATAATAACAATATAATAGTTGGTAATGCTTCATGTAAAAAAATATTAGACGTTTTATTCCTATGAAAATGTAAAAAAAAGATTTACACATTCGACAAACTCTGTGTACCTTTTTGTGTTACATAATTCGTGGGTAGCCTACGAATTATGTCTTTAAGTGTAGTTAGATTTTGAATTAAAATTCGTTGAAATTCAAAATCGGAGGGTGTTATATTATTGATAGGTAATTACCTTTAGTTGACCCTCTGTTTTTCAGCCAATGAGAGACCGTGAGAGCGGAAAATTTTGGCCGTTAGTCAACGGGACTAGACGTAACGTTCATCTGTCCCAAGATGCCAACCTCTCACTGAGCGGTTGAAAACGCATTTGGGCTTTGGGTTTTTTAAATAAAGAATCAAGAAAAACAATTAATTCTTGCTTGTTTATTACCGCCAACAAGAAATAAGCACAGACACCCAGCCCAGCAGAAGGAAGAAGTCAACCCAGCAGAAGAAGATTGCCGCCGATGAAGCAGAATCAGCATGAACGCATTTCATCGCCTTTTCCCTCTCCTCTCACCATTATGAACTCGAGTCAAACGAGTCTATAAACATTTGTCCAGCATATTCTTTTTGTAAATTGTCGATAATTATCTCACAATCAACGAAATACGTCAGTTTATCATCATCATCATCATCATCATCATCATGTCATACTGACAGCACGGATCCACATGACTCTCTCGCCGCCAGTCACTACTGGACATCGCTGCTGGCAGGTAGTCTTCACGGCATCCAGTATTCATACAGAGCCGATTGATGTAAGTCCTTTCCGGTCGGCCTACTCTGGTGTGTCCATGTGTATATATTTACCAAACTCCCCCGCACAAGCAGGATGTGATACTCAGTCAATTTCTTAAGCAGAGTTTAAGAGGTTTGAATTCAGAGTTTTCCTTCTCCTAGACAGGTTACCTAGCCAAGATTAAAGACCCCCAGTCTGCCTTACTACTATACCTATAGCTGGAGGGAGAATAGTTGGATTCGGAGTTTAAGAGGTTTGAATTCAGAGTTTTCCTTCTCCTAGACAGGTTACCTAGCCAAGATTAAAGACCCCAGTCTGCCTTACTACTATATAGTAATAATAGTTAGATTCATACCTTTCCCAAGGGTTTTAGCACTATGTGAAATGCAAACAACCTAATCCAGGATTTGAACTCGTCTTGTCGTGTCCATTTCCTACGACTATAACCATTACACCACCACGCGCCTTCATGTGTATCCATGTGTAGGTGTTCATAGGAGAACGTCACTTATGAGCTCTTCCTTAATCCTCCAACAGTGCCCAACATTTCTTGAAAAGAAAAGGCTAGATAGGAAATTTGCTGGTCTGAACAAATTCAGGGAGCACCCACCAGCGCACAACCACTGCTGGGGAAGTAAGAAGGAACTCATAAGTGGCGTTCTCATGTGGACACCTAAACATGGACACACCAATGTAGACCGACCAGCAAAACTTACATAGATCAGTACCGTGTTGATGCTGATGTTGTGAGGAGGATTTGGCAGGAGTGATGGCCGATAGGGACAGAGAGAGAGAGAGAGAGAGAGAGAGAGAGAGAGAGAGAGAGAGAGAGAGAGAGATGGGAATGCGTAGAACGTGACATTATATATATATGTGTGTGTGTGTGTGTATGAAAAAAGGGATGACTTACCGGTGAAATTGGTCTCAATATTTAGTTGATACAAGTTTTACCAAGATAAGTCAGCGTTATAACAAATATAAAGTGCTCAATACGTAAGTAGAGCGAATTTATTATTATAGTATGTACAGAAATAACCTACTCGAGTTTCACCATAAGGATCGTCAGGGTTAAATCCGCTGAATTAATCAAGATATTGATTAATTACTGCTAACTGCAGGAACGGTCATAACTACATTATGAACTCCTGCAGTTAGCTGTAATTAATTAATATCTTGATTAATTCAGTGTATTTAACCCTGAAGATTCTTATGGTAAAACTCGAGTAGGTTATTTCTGAACATACTATAATAATAATAATAATAACAATAATAATGATAATAATATATATATATATATATATATATATATATATATATTGGTTAGGAGGTTGATTTAGAAGGCTATCACAATGCAGTTTGGAATAAATAAAAAAATAATAATACGATAACAATGGTGTTGTGTGTTGACCTGTATTTTTAGCCTACTAAATCAACCTCCTAACCAATACATACACAATGCTTCAAGCAAATTATGAAACTCTCTTATATATATATATATATATATATATATATATATATATATATAGAGAGAGAGAGAGAGAGAGAGAGTCAACAACGCACGCATCAATTTTGAATATTGTTATGCCTTTTTCTGAATCTAATGGCTGCATGAAGCCAGTTGTTTTAAAATATATATCAATAAGCACAAAAAGGAATATAAAACTCAATTTTCAGAACTATAGTTTAAATGCAACAAATTTGACACGCGAATTGGGCAAAATAGGAAAAGGCAAAATTATTCGCACAGTAGAAAATGTAATTTTAGGTTTATTGGAGAACACAAAAGAGTTTAACGTTGACGTGAGACAGAGAAGTATTAACTTCCACAAGTCGGGTAATAGTTACAGCACTATTTCAAACCAGTTAGCTATCCCTATATCTACGGTGTAGTCCATTTTAAAGAAGTTTAAACAATTTGGCACTAAAGAGAATTTGCCTGGGCGTTGAAGAAAACCAAAATTGTCATCGAGAACTGCACGAAAACTGTATCACGAGGTTAATATAAACTCTAAAGTCATTTTGAAAGCAATCGTTAGAGGTTTGAATACGGTGGGTATCAGTGTAAGTACTCGCACGTTGGTTAAATAGAAATAGATAGTATGGAGACTCACAACGATGGTTAAATAGATATAGATTATATGGAGATTCACAACGTTGGTTAAATAGAAATAGATTATATGGAGATTCACAACGTTGGTTAAATAGAAATAGATTGTATGGAGACTCACAACGTTAGTTAAATAGAAATAGATTATATGGAGATTCACAACGTTGGTTAAATAGAAATAGATTATATGGAGATTCACAACGTTGGTTAAATAGAAATAGATTATATGGAGATTCACAACGTGGTTAAATAGAAATAGATTGTATGGAGACTCACAACGTAGTTAAATAGATAGATTATATGGAGATTCACAACGTTGGTTAAATAGAAATAGATTGTATGGAGATTCACAACGATGGTTAAATAGAAATAGATTGTATGGAGACTCACAACGTTAGTTAAATAGAAATAGATTGTGTGGAAACTCACAACGATGGTTAAATAGAAATAGATTGTACGGAGACTCACAACAATGGTTAAATAGAAATAGATTGTACGGAGACTCACAACAATGGTTAAATTGAAATAGATTGTATGGAAATTCACAACGATACTTAAATAGAAATAGATTGTATGGAGACTCACAACGATAGTTAAATAGAAATAGATTGTATGGAGACTCACAACGATAGTTAAATAGAAATAGATTGTATGGAGACTCACAACATGGTTAAATAGAAATAGATTGTACAGAGACTCACAACGACGAACCCCTTTTTCACAACCCATGTCTGTTTAATTTTGCCAAAACATTCTTGAACAAGGTAATGGTGATGATGATTATATGGAGATTCACAACGTTGGTTAAATAGAAATAGATTATATGGAGATTCACAACGTTAGTTAAATAGAAATAGATTGTATGGAGACTCACAACGTTGGTTAAATAGAAATAGATTATATGGAACACAACGATGGTTAAAATAGAAATAGATTGTATGGGACTCACAACAATGGTTAAATAGAAATAGATTGTACGGAGACTCACAACAATGGTTAAATTGAATAGATTGTATGGAATTCACAACGATACTTAAATAGAAATAGATTGTATGGAGACTCACAACGATAGTTAAATAGAAATAGATTGTATGGAGACTCACAACGATAGTTAAATAGAAATAGATTGTATGGAGACTCACAACAATGGTTAAATAGAAATAGATTGTACAGAGACTCACAACGACGAACCCCTTTTCACAACCCATGTCTGTTTAATTTTGCCAAAACATTCTTGAACAAGGTAAATTGGTTTTTGGGTACAAGGGCTCTGGAGAGCTGAAACAAAAAGTGAGCATTTTTGGATATAATGATGTACAGAAGCTTTAACACAAAAAAGGTAAAGCTTTCTTCCTAAATAACACGAAGAAAACATGGTGGCAGTTCGATTACGTTTTGGGATTTTTTTTTAGCTCAAGAGGGACTGGAAAATAATAAGAGTAAGAAGAATTATGAAATCTAAAGACAATATCAAAATTCTGGCTGAAAATCGACAACTATCAGCCGAAAATCTTGATCTAGGTCGGCAATTTAATTTCCAGTAAGATGATTATTCCCTTCAGAAATAGAAGATTAGTTCTGCCATGGACTTCAATATATATATATATATATATATATATATATATATATATTATATATATATATATATATAATACTGAATACATATTTAATTAAAATACACGTTCCTCACAGTATATAGTACATAGTATGTACATTTCATTATACATATATCAAATGAATATTACATAAATATATAAATAGATGAAAATAATAAAATTGAAATTGAATGAACGGCCATGTCCATCACGGCTTTGCACGTGACGTTAAAAAAAAAAAACACCACGAGACGCGTGTTTATAAATGAAAAAAAATAACGACAAAAAAAAAAAACAAAAACGCGTCCATTTCCGAAAATCGTCTCTGAAGATAAAGTTTACTTTGAAATCGATAAGACAAAAAATAACATCTTTTTGTTTTTATTTTTTACTTGCATTGTAATTGCTTTCAAATTAATACATTATAATATATATATATATATATATATATATATATATATAGGTGCGTCAAAAAAGTATCTATATTTTCTGTGGGTGTGCGTTAATTGCTAAGAAAATAGAAACAGGGTATAAGCTAATTATCAAATTCACTTGATTTTGATTCAGGATTAATATATGTTTAATTGATCAATGAAATTGTAATATGTAAAGGGGCTTCCCCGTGTCCTTGAGGCTAACGTGCGGCACTTCGACATCGTAATAAGTGTGTGTAAAATTAAGTCGTGCTATTACGCTTATCTTCGGAAAATCCCCCAATATGACCATCTATTGGCCATGGGTGGAGGCCCGAGATGCTTAAGGATGGGATTCAGGGGACTAAGCAGGCTATGATATACAATACTCCGCCTGGGCTATTAGTTAGTTTAGACGGGCGATACTAGACACCGTTTAATCGGTTGGCCACTTCAAGCTCTAGCACCTGTATGATTGTTCCTACCCCATTGCCACCCACTTCAATGATTCTGACTTCTGAATACAATTGAAAATCTATGGCAAAGAATTGAAGGTTCAAATAAATCGTTGGTCACCAAAAATCCCCCAGTTGTAACCATTGAAGAATGCAAGAAAATCTCAGAAAAGACTTGTTCAAATCTCATCAAAAACTTTAGAAAAAAATTGCAGCAAGTTATAAAGATGTGATGCTATGCTATTGACTTGATATTGTCAAAAATGTTCAATTTTTTAATTTTTTTACTGTACGAATAGTTTTGTCTTTTCCTCTCTTGTATCTTTATTCTCATAGTAAATTCAAACTATCTTTCTCAAAATTGAGTTTTATATTTTTATGTACTCAATAACATAAAAAGTCTGTCATCATACGGGTATTATATTCAAAGAAATGGGTAAAAATATTCAATATACACGGGTGTACCAATAATTCCATCGTTGACTATATATATATATATATATATATATATATATATATATATATATATATAATTAACTATATTTAACTACCCAAAACTTCTGTTATCGTAACAACTAGGTTTTTCTTAATACTCTCAAACCAACTCAAACCAGCTAATAAATAATTTTAACCTTTCGCTTTTTAACCATTAATACGCCCCATAATATACCTTTCATTAAATAGTAATTGAAAAAATAATCCCCATAAATTAATCCAAATTTTTAATCCAATAAACAAAAACGGTTCTCGATCTTTGAAAATATAAATAAGCGTTCGTCTATTAAGGATAAATCCCATTCCAACGGGCATGTATTATACCATCTAAGATTAATCGAAAACTCGATTAATTTAACTAATGTAACCCTGAAGAATCAATCGATGAAACTCGAGTAGGTTACTCCTTTCCATTGTTAAAATAAATGTTTGCTCTACATTGTATTGAGCACTTTGTATTTGTTTTTTTCTCAATCTTAACCCCTGGATACTGTGCGCTTCCAAAGATCGTACTCATACCCACCGGTAAGTTACTACTTATATAACTGTTACCTCTTTAGCTAACATTGTGTCGCATCATTCCCGTGGCAGAGGTCACACACACACACACACACACACACACACACACACACACACACACACACACACACATATATATATATATATATATATATATGTGTGTGTGTGTATATATATATATATTTGTGTGTGTGAGTGTGTGTGTGTGTGACCTCTGCCACGGGAATGATGCGACACAATCCTATCTTTTAAGGGGAGTAAGTTTGATTTGAATTCAGGAATTTCCTTCTCCGAGTCAGGTTGCCTAACCAAGGCTAAAGAACCCAATCTGTCCTTAAATGCTACGTAGATGTAGAGTACTTCTTATTTATTCATTTATTTTCAATTACTTATAATATAAAAGCTATAAATAAGATGTTGACTCGACACAGTGATTAATGACTTCCGAAGGCCACCTCTGAGCGATTCCTTTTTAAATAGGGAAATCGTTTAATTAACTTTCAGGTTAATTAAATATGGCTGATAGGAACGAAATAAATGGGTATACAATTTTTATAGGACACCGTCTTTCCTGATGTGAGGAAAAATGCTGTTTAATTATCTGTTGTTTCTTTCAAGTTGATATTTTAAGCCACAAATTCTTCGAAATTAGCCGAAGATAAAAAGATTTTTTATTTCTTAAATCTAAGATAAAAAGAATAAATTCTGAGAAAAATAAATTGAAAGAAGAAGAAGAAGAAGAAGAAGAAGAAGAAGAAGAAGAAGAAGAAGAAGAAGAAGAAGAAGAAGAAAAAGAAAACTTCGAAATAGAAGTAAATAGTTTTACATAAGAAATCTATTTTCCCCTATTTATAGCAATTTGAAATATCCCATATTAAAGTTAAGAGAATTAAAGGACAAAAAAACAAAAAACAAAAAAAACAAAACAAAAACAAACAAGAAAATAAACTTTTTTTTCTTTATTTAATGTGATTTTATTTGTTTGTTTTTTTATCTGTTTGGTCGCGAGAAACGTGAGTCGAGATGAAAGGATTGTGGTTGACGCAAAAGAAGTAATTTGCAAGTGAAACATTGAAATTGGTAGTGAGATAAAATATCAGACAGGCATCATATAACACACACACACACGTACACACACATACGCACGCACACACACAACGCACACATACACATGCACGCACGCACACACACACACACGCGGCGCAAAAGGGAAGGGAAAATTTGTTTAGAAGAAAAGATTGATTTAAAAAATTTTTTCCTAGCTATCGCTACGAATCTATCAAAACTTTGCCGGCATTAAATGACCCACTGTGGTTGATATGCCGTAAAATAAAACAAAACAAACAAACTTTGAATAAAAGTAAACGCAGATGAACATAGTTTCGCTTTCTTTCTGTCCCCTTCTTTCTTTCTCGCTATCGCTCTCTCTCTCTCTCTCTCTTCTCTCCCTCTCTCTCGCACACACTTATACATATTCACATAAGTATAGATAAAAGGATATGAGGTTAAGTAAACAAACAAATGTGTTTATTTTTATATGGCTTTAAGCCGACAATTTTTGGAGGATATGTGCTTAATTGAAGTCATACCTAATTTTGAAAATTAATTAGTTAATAATTAATGAATTTTAGGCGGGCATATATGTGCTAAACGAATCGAGAAAATGTCAATCCCTGAACGTACATTCGGTCTCATCAGCAAGGTTATAGACATGGGAGACTGCTCCGTGTGTGACTCCAAGAATGTGGATTTGGCAAGCTAGTGTAACGTTAGAGACTTCGCCTGTCAACTCGACAGTAGAGGTTTCGAGTCACACACGGAGCAGTTTCCCATGTCTATAACCTTGCTGATGAGACCTAATAGGTCGAAATGTACATTCAGGGATTGACATTTTCTCGATTCGTTTAGCCTTACATTTGAACATATATACCCGCCTAAATTCATTAATTATTAACTAATTAATTTTCAAAATTAGGTACGACTTCAATTAAGCACATATCCTCAAAAAATAAAGGATATAAAAACAACACAATATCCTTTTATCTATACTCATACCGTCGGATTCATTTCCTTTCTCTTAACTTATATTCACATAAATACACTGGCCATTAGTTACACTCAAACACGCCAATGCGCTTAAAAACTCATAGTTCTACATGACAGGACATTGACGAATTTACCGACACTTAGGTGTCTATGACCGCCCTGTCATCTGGGGCGTTAGAATGCACCGACTGCACCTCTGAAGAGGGGTAAGACTCCCCCAATGAGGCCACCTGTTGGCCGTGGGTTCGCGACCCGTGATGCTTAAGGATAGAGCCCAGGTGGATGAGCAGTTCATGACTTGCAATACTCCACCTTGGCCCTATCTGGGCTAGACGGGTGGTCGGAGAGGCCCCCTCCGATCAATCGGCTGGTCACGTCAAGCCCTAGCACCTATATGATTTTCCAACCCTATTGCCCTTATGGCAAGCCCCAACCCCTTTTTATTCATATGGGTGCTAGAAGGCGGTTCTACATGCCTTGGGAATGACATTAAACTCTATCTGATGGTGAGTTTCCAGTTTTGGAGGTTTGGGGAATGCGGAACACCCCTTCATCACCATTGCTCCCTGGTCCACTCTGACCCGGAGTGGTATTACCTGTTAGGGTCCCATCTATGGGTTAAATAGAAAAATGTATTTAAAAAAAAATTGTATTATGCATTAAGAATTGATTTATTTCAAAACTTTATCGGCATTAAATGACCCACTGAGGTTGATATGCCGTAAAACAAAACCAAATCTAACAATTTATTTAAAAAAAAGAAATTAGGTGTCTATGAACTAAGGTATACGCCAAGAAACATTGTTTTGCTCTCTTTCTCTTTCCCACATTCTCTCTCTCTCTCTCTCTCTCTCTCTCTCTCGTTTCTCTCTCTGTTTTTTTCTCTCTCTCTCTCTCTCCCTCTCTCTCTCTCTCACACACACACACACACATATACACACGAATGCCCACACACACACACAAATACACAAACACACACACGCGCTTATGAAGTTGTACGCAGACGAATTTGTCCAGGCTTAACGTTCATTGAAACACACACACACACACACACACACACACACACACACACACACACACACACACACACACACACACAAACGCAAACAAGAGCTCGAGGCATCAACTTGAGCGTACACAAAAATCAATCCGACGAATTAATTTAAGCTTTAATCTTGATTGGGAATATTGCATTTGTTTTGCTGGTCGTTCCCTAATGCGGGTTTGATCTCTAGCTGAAATTGCTTGAGCAGGTGGATTCCGAAGCACAGCAAAAAGATTTAAAATGCTGAACTATGATATAAAGTAAAGTCTGTTTCCATTTAAAAATCGTGTTCCGCTGGGAATTTTATATCGCCGTATTGAGTGCAGAGAAAATAAATAAGCGACACAACAAACACGGAATGTCTGTTTTCAAATGGTGAACTAACCCCGTCTAATGTCAGCAAGATGCTTGCCTTTTTTATTTATATATTTATTTATACTTTTCTTTCTTACGAAACTTATACATTATTATTATTATTATTATTATTATTATTATTATTATTGTGTTGTTGTTGTTGTTGCAACTTTGATAACTTTAGCCGACGTGTGTCCGCTTTCTCTCTGTCTCTTGTCTTTTTTTTGTTGTTGTTGTTATCCTGACACACGTACAATTACGAATACCCTCGAGTGCACACATGTTCTTTTTTTGCTGAATAATTTTATTTTATTTTTCTTTCTTTCTTTCTTTCTTTCTTTCTTTTTTTACACTCGCTAATAAACACATGAATTTACATACACGCGTCCACGTTAACATTGATACGAAACCTTAGACATTCAGACAAGAGCACTTGCTCATAAAGCAGACGATGTATGCGCGAAAGGTGCACGTGTTTGATTTAATATATATATATATATATATATATATATATATATATATATATGTTGTCGTCGTTGAGTCACGTATGCTTCTTTTTTTGGTAATTTGATGAGTCTAATTTTCAATATATATATATATAATATATATATATATATTATATATATATATATATATATATATATGTAAGGAGCTGGTGGAAGGTGTGTCCACCTCAGATGCTAAAAACAATCTCCTTGTCTAGCGCTATTGAAAAGGGATAGACTCCCTTGCTGACTGGCTGATACCGACTTAGGCCACCCCGTCGACTGTGTGTGTGTGTGTGTGTGTGTGTGTAACAATATATGAGTCTAAAAAATCCTTGTAAAAGAACGATCATTCCCTCGAAATATTGGATAAAATAAAATGGAACTTAGCACATAAAATCCAACTCAGTTTCTCATTTATTTCACACTTTACTCATCCTTCACACTAACTCCAATATATAATATATATAGGCAGCTGCTAAAAATCGTATAACTATACTGATAAGAGGTGATACCTCGACACACGTGTCTATAGTTTACCCTATTATACGCTCCCAATTTTCGGTTGAGCACTTTATTTAGGAGATATATAATTGCAAATTCACCGTATTCGGCGCTCAGCTAAATCTCACTTTGTTTACAAAGTTTGAGAACTCTAGGTGAAGTTTATTTCTGCTTAGGAATGTAGCGATTAGATAGCCTGCTATACTTGGCGACTGACTGTGGCTGTGTGGGTAAGAGATTTGGCGAGCGTAAGTTCGTTCGGGTCTCGAACCCGGCCAGAGACAGCTGCTAAAAATCGTATAACTATACTGATGAGAGGTGATACCTCGAAACACGTGTCTATAGTTTACCCTATATATATATATATATATATATATATATATATTTCAGATTTCAGATTTTATTATATAAGTACGCAAAAAGTAAATTAAGTTATTTCTAATAATCACATATACACGAAGGAAGGTATTTACGCAACCCGTTCGTCACAGGTAGGATGTGACACAGGTCGCATATATGTTCCATCCAGCAAGGATAGACTCGCTATTCAGTAGTAATATATCTGCAAGACTTGCTTGCTAACCATAACAACACGATAAGATGCCCACTCATAACCAACCCGTTCGTCACGGGCAGGATGTAACCCAAGGTCGCAAGTACGGGGCATCCAGCAGGGATCGAACTCACTATTCAGTAGTAATGGACTAGTTTGCTAACAATTATATCACGTTGGGACACCCTTATATAAACGAAGGAATGCAGAAAAGTTCTCAGCCCAACCAAGGAGGAAATTACCTCTCTTTTATATTTTTATTAAATCTTAGGGAAGTTTCTTTAAACTTGGAGAAACGATGACACAAATGTGTATTTATCCAACCCCTCCTCAAGGTCAATTTCTACGCGGAGTACAGCTGGTTTGAATTTAAGTTTTCCTTTTCCTAGACCAGTTGCCATACCAAGGCTAAAGTACACAGTCTACCTTGCTGTAACATAATGGGGGTGGGTGGGTGGTGTCATGAGTAAATATGTAAATTAGCACGGAAAATGTTTTAGCAAGAATTATGTGTTAGAGAAGAATGGAAAAGTTTAAGGATGAATCATCATAGGCCACGTGACATTGTTTCTATTGGACGAACCGTGAGACGTGGCAAAGTGGGAGAGAGGAGGAGTGAGAGGTGAGATTGTTGAGTGAGTTTGGAATTATGCGTCGAGAGTGAGACATGGGCTCCTGCTCTATGGCAGTTTTGCCCTGGGGAAAATAAAAACCTCATGAGAAAAAGTGGCCTTGTCTTATTATTAAAACTCTAAATGGCACGAGGCAAGATGCCCCCAGCACCACAGCACCCCAAGGTTTCCAGAACCCAAGCCCTCTACTCTCTCCACATTGTATACCCAACAGATGAACGGGTATATAACTTATGTAGAGAGGAAAAGAAATAGAAAAATAAATTAATAAATTAAAGGGGGATAATATAGTTTTAAAAGAGAGAGCGAGACAGACAGACAGACAGGCAGATTAAAGTTAGACAAAGTTGGAGAGAGGGGGGTAATCTAGTTTGGAATGAGAGGGAGGAACGAGAGAAGAGAACGGAAGAGAGAGAGAGAGAGAGAGAGAGAGAGAGAGAGAGAGAGAGAGAGAGAGAGAGAGAGAGAGAGAGAGAGAGAGAGAGAGATTTTAATTTTTTTTGCAAAAAAACTTGTTAAGGGTTTACACGTGAAAAAGTCTTACAAAATAAAATTACCACTCCCAGTTCGTCTGATGAAGGTTTAGTTTCAAGCATTTCTTTTAAATTTAAAAAAATTAAGACAAATGCCATATTAAAGTGGTAGAAATATGAATTCACTCGTTTTCAACCAGAGAATTAAAAAAAAAAGAAAAAAAAAAAAAGAAGAAAAAACAAAAAATAAAACAAAATAAAAACAAATAAACAAACAACAAACAAACAAAAACAATAATAATAACAAAAAGAAAAACATAAAATAAAAGAATTTTGAAATAAAAGAAGAAAAACGAAAAAAATAAAAATAAAAATAATTTTAAAAGAATCAAAATGAATTAATAAAAATATTTTTTTAAAGAATGTTGATGGTAGGAGACCGAAGTCATCATCTGTAGGCAACTGGTAACAGCATAAAACTGTCCTCCAAAAATCTTATAACCTGAAAATAGGAAATACTCCCTGCATGAACCATACTTACTATCTTGTGTCACATCCTATCCGGGGAGAATCCTAGTGGATGACCAGTCTATGACATGCAACACCCCACTTTAATTTGGATGGTTACAGTTCTGGAGAATGTAGAGTACCCCTTTATCAGCATTGCTCCCAGGTCCACTCTGACCCGGAGTGGTAGTAACTGTTAGGATTACATCAATGTGTTAAATAGAAAAATTTGTCGGCGTTATCTAAAGAAAAATTTGTTTATAAAAAAAAATTGAGTTTAAAGATTTTTCTTCCAAACTATCGCTACGAATCTTTCAAAACATTGTCGGCATTAAATGACCCACCGAGGTTGATATGCCGTAAAACAATACAAAACAAACAAACAAAACCAAACCAAACCAAACTAAACTAAACAAAAAAAAATTAAGGACATTCAAACCTCACCCAAGTGCAGATATCCACTTTTGGGGAGCCCATTTTCCTAGTTTTGACATCTTTCCAAGAAATTTAATAAGCACGATCTTAGGTTAAATTACACATTTTTATCAAATCTGCATTCGATCTATCTGAATAAATGAATAGCGTAGTGGCTAAAGTGCTGGATCGTGACATCGTGGTAAGCGAGTTCGAACTCCAGTCGCGCTATTACTGTTTGTTTCGGACTAATTCATTTGGGAATGGTATGAACCCTCTCATCCCTCAGCTATGGGTTCAATAGTACCACTACTATTCTTCTACAAGGATAGCTTTTCTTGCTGGATGCTCCCATACTTGCGACCTTGTGTCGCATCTTCTCGCGTGGAGGGGTTGATAAATATATACAAGGATGGCTTTGGCATTAAATAACCCACGAAAGTTTATATGTTATTAAACAGAGAAACCAAACCTTTCTAATTTATTGCAGATTATAATTTAACCATTGAGTGGTTTGAACTTAGTTTTATTTCTATTAAGTTTAGACCCCCCCCAATATGCCCCCCCCCAAGTAACAAAAAACAACAACAACAAAAAAAACAGTATTTAATTATGTTTAATCTGTTGAGTCCTCCGTGGCGCATTTCCTAAGTTTAAGTTGGGCGTGCGTGGTTTAATGCTTAGAGTCGTAGGAAATGGATTCGTTGGCCCCAGTTCAAATCCTGGACGAAGCTGTTTGCATATCACATAGCGCTAATACTCTTGGGATAGGTATGCATTCAACTACTCTCCCTCCAACTATGGGTAAATAGTAGGACAGACCGGGCTCTTTAACCTTGGCTAGGTAGCCAGTCTAGAAGGAAAACTCTGAAATCAAACCTGGTAAAATCCGCTTAAGAAATTGACCTTGTGTCACATCCTGCTCGCGCGGAGGGGTTGGTAAATACATTGTTACCTTTTCTAAACCTTTCAAACCATACTTAACTCTTAACATCCCGTTGAGAATTTTCCAGAGCATTCCTATAAGAATATATTTAAAAAATGGCTAAAAATGGCCTTTTCATCTAAAGTTACCTGTTATTTCCCTTAAATCAAAGACTTCTAAATATGTGTAATATTACATTTAAACAAAGGCTATCATTTGGGGCGGATTAGGGCCCTCGGCAACTCAGCGTATGAGTAGCACAGGGATCTGTGCGGTAAAGTAAGGAGCTGATGGTAGGTGTGGCGCTCCACCTCAGATGCAAAAACTATCTCCTTGGTCTAGCGCTAGTGAAAAGAGGATAGACTCCCTCGCCGTATGGCTCATACCGACATTAGGCCGCCTCGACGACTTTACTTTTACTACTTAGGAAAACTAAGGAGACTTCCGGCCAAGTGGAATGAGGCGGTATAGGACTTTTAAGAGATTTCAATTATTGACTGAGAATGATTTTGTAGCTACTGAAGATTAGGAAATAGTGTAAGCAAAATCTTTTTTTTATTTATTAAAGACTATCAAAAGTACCTGGTCTATGACCGGACAAAAACCTTTTTAGGAACACCAGGTAGTGTCCCTAAAAAGGGTATGTGCATCTAATGGTGAAGTTCTAATTCTGGAGATCTGGGAAGTGTGGAATACTCCTTCATTACCCGGAAAGGCCCCCTCTGATCAATCCGAAATTTTCTCTCTTTTAAAGAATCTATTTTCCAAGCACCACGAATACTTTGAGTTGCAGTATTATTGCTTTTTCTAAAAATCATAGCCTATGTGCTCTGTAGACGCCAACGTCTTTAGGAAGATCATGTTATATAAATTAGTAGGTTGAACCGTACAGTGACAATACAACTCACCCTCTTAAAAGTGAATGAATACGTACCAGCATGCATTGTTATCATTTGAGCAATTTAGAATGGCGAAAATATCGCTTTATCTATTGCTAACGGGTATTACTTATGAATGATTTGATAGATAAAAGTGTTGAGTTAGTGTTGAAATTATCAAACAGACACGTTTCTTTAAATCCCAAAGGTTACTGCATTAATATTGGACGAATATGTCGCCATATTTCGTGGCTGTTGTCTGAATTGATCTACTGTGGTATGGACATGTACATCGTATCACATTTAAAGATTTTGTCTTGCTTACTATCCTCTAATTCTTCGGTGGCCTCTGAACATAAAAGCACGCATCGTGTAAGAGGTTATCTTCGTAGAAAATAGACTCAATGAGCTGAGTTCAAATCCACACACACACACACACACACACACACACACGTGTGTGTATCTTATTATAATGGAGATTGTGTGTTTGTCTGTCTGTAACCGAAACTAAATCACTACTCAAGTCACAATTCCCTTAGTTATTGACGTCACATTCACCATGAATTTTTTAAAATTTAAACCTCAATTATTGATAAAATTGTTTTACATTATTAATACTGTTAACCATATCTACATGATATTTTCCACGTACCCCACTTGTACGGGTCAGGCACAAAGGCCCTATTTATGTGGGACCACCCACAAGCCGAGACTCATGGGGTGGCGGGGGAAAAAATTGCGTCGATCCCGTCGGCATTCCCCTCAAGGAGGGCGCCTCAGGCGCTGGGCAATAAACCCAGCCCTGCCCCTTTAAATCGAGGGGGCAGGTGTTGCCTGGGGGATGGCTCCCTGGGATCGACGCCATTAATTATAGCAATGGTCCAGAGGCCGAAGCCACTGTTGACCATATCTACATGATATTTACCGCGTACCCCACTTGTACGGGTCAGGCACAAAGTCCCTATTAACGTGGGACCACGCACAAGCCGAAGCTCATGGAGTGGCAGGTGAAAAAATTGCGTCGATCCCGTCGGCATTCCCCCTCAAGGAGGGCGCCTCAGGCGCTGGGCAATAAACCCAGCCCTGCCCCTTTAAATCGAGGGGGCAGGTGTTGCCTGGGGGGATGGCTCCCTGGGATCGACGCCATTAATTATAGCAATGGTCCAGAGGCCGAAGCCACTGTTAACCATATCTACATACTAACAACATGCAATTATATTTATATATACAACAAAATAGCGGTTTACAGTGTGAACGGAAGGCTAATTTGCATATTGATATTAAAAATGTGATTTTAATAAATATGTGCTTAGTATTATCGATTTCTAACTGTTTGGTTTTATTTTAATGAATATAAGCAAACATCTCATCAATGAATCTTAAATGAAATCTATTAACAAGAAAAAATAACTGTCATTTTATTCTTTACTTCCTCTTTGAACTAAATACTTAAATTAGAAAAGATAACAATGAAAGACGAGAGTGATGGAAGAGTAAGTTTCAGTTGTTCTATTTTTCGATTATACCCCCTCCGTTTCCAAACTTTTTATCTGCATTTCATTAGCGTTTCTAATTTAATACGATATTTTATTGCATTAAAACTTAAATACTTGCACCCGGAGGGTGCATATATTTGCTAGTATGAATAAATAAGAAAAAAGGGAAGTGTGTTTTATATATATATTTTATAAAAACATTCATCAGGTTAGTAATTCCAAAACTGTTTAGACAACGCAATATTCATCCTAATGTCCTGATGAAGGTTTTATATATAAAACCAAAACGTCTTAAGGTCGACTCGAACATCTAAAAATAAATTTCTCCTTTGGAATACTTTTTTTCTTTAATTCTATATACCATCGCATTTATTCCCATATCTTACCAGCAATATATATATATATATATACATACATACATACACACATATATATATATATATATATTGTGTGTGTGTGTGTGTGTGTGTGTGTGTGTGTGTGTGTGTGTGTGTAAGAATGGAAAGGGAATTGAATCCGACTGTATGAGGAAAAAATGAGTAAAGAAAAGAAATGTAGATGGATAAAAATGAATTTTATCGATATTACTTTTAATCGATATCACTAACGCATGTGTTTGATAAACGGACCGAAACACATGTGTAAGTGATATCGATTAAAAGTGATATCGATAAAATTCATTTTTATCCATCTACATTTCTTTTCTTTACTCATTTTTCCTCATATATATATATATATATATATATATATATATATGTGTGTGTGTGTGTGTGTGTGTGTGTGGTGTGTGTGAAATAAAAGGGACCGATGTGCTTTTTAAAACCGTTATATATATATATCGTGAAGGACATATAATGAGGAGTGAAGGATTGAGTAAATCCGACAAAATGTGGCTGAAAATAGAGGAAAATGCGGATAAAACAACAAAATAATTAAATTCAAATGATATTTCGCATCGGTATGTTACGAAGCTTTGTCAAAAATTCAGAATAAATTTGACAAAGCTTCTTTACATACCGAGGCGTGCATATACCATTTAGTTGCACGGTGTTTACTCAAGACAACCCTTTTTGAAGGAGGGTGTTACCTTCTGCAGGGGATACATTCTAAGCCCCACCGAAAGGGTATCTATCTATGAAAATCGGATGATAGCGAAAACTCCAGGAGAATGAGAAAATAGAACAGAATCAGAATCGGCATAAATCGACTTACCAGATAACTGCACAATAGGGTAGGTCGATTTTCACTTTTTAAAAAATATCAAATTCTCTCAAACAGTCAAAGTTGTATGTTGGTATAATAAGTACAGATACCAAAAACTAGATCTCGTACTTGCACCATTGTTTGAGGAAATAACATCAAACATCGTCTACTAAAATGCACAAAAAGCCTCATTTTCGAAACATTTAGCCTGAAATTGGTTAAAATATTTCACAATTTCAACATTTAAAACAAAAAAGGTTGTCATTTTAAACGAAATAAATAAAATTTAACTAGAATTCAAATAGAAAATATGCCCTCATCACCACCGACACATCCGATATGCTGTTTTTTTTATCTAATAATTAAGCTATAATAGTGATGACATTTTAAAATATCTATTTTCTCAAACGAAGACAAAATTTTCAAGAAAAATATTTTGTGGTAATTCTCTATGTTAATTTGTAACTTTGGCCACATGGGAGATGTTACAGTTCTAACATTGACCTACCCTACCCTAGCCACCATTGTTGTTATTTATTAAGCAGTCACCCACCTCAAAACTGAACTTTGGAGAGGCTTCCTCCAACCAATTTCACTTTTTAAAAAATATCAAATTCTCTCAAACAGTCAAAGTTGTATATTGGTAGATTAAGTACTGATACCAAAAACTAAATCTTCTACTTGCTCCATTGTTGGAGGAAATAACATCAAATATCGTCTAAATGCACCAAAAATCCTCGTTTTCGCAACATTTAGCCGAGAAATTAGTTAGAAAGTATAGAAATTTCAATATATGAAACAGAGAAGGTTGTCATTTAAAGAAACGAATAAAATATTTATGACTAGAATTCAAATCGGAAAATATGTTCCAATCATCACCGAAACATCCGATATACTGCTTTTTACCTGATAAGTAAGTTGTGACAGTATAACATTTTAAAAGTTTAAATCTATTTCCTCAAACGAGGCAAATTTTAAGAAAATATTTTGTGTTTTATTTTTATGTTTAATTTCAACTTTCGGCACATTACAGTTTCAAAATCGACTACCTCGTGCATAAACTCGGACAAGTATGGATTTTAATCCATTTTATAATGGTTCTTTTAACGCGATGTGGTTTTTAACTGGGTAATAGTAAAGTATTTTCTTTTTTGTCTTAGCAAAGAAGATTTGTGAAGATACGCACGTGAAAAATACACTGGGTAACTTAATTTTCGTTGAGTTAGATCTGACACTTGTCTCTGACTATTTTTTTTTACCTAGAATCAAAAATGACTCAGTTTTTCTATATCACACTTTTAGAACAGACACCCTCGATTTTTCTCAAAAACCCATAAAATACAGCATTTAACAAATTTGTGCTTATTTTAAGGAAGTTTTTAAAAATTACATATAATAATTACATTAATCAGTTTCCTTATAATGGAAACTGCTGAGAAGCAAGGATGAACTCATAAGTGACGTTTTTCTGTGGAAGCCATCACTATGGGCACTCCAGCGGGGCCGTCCAGCAAAGAATATCGTTGACCACTCTGCGCGGATACTGGAAGCCGCACAGAGGATTTCCCGGGGGGGGGGGCAATGAATGATAGGGACGGTTGGCGAGAGATTTTCATGAATATCCGTGCTGCTAGCACGACATGATGATGATGATGATGGATGATGATGGAAAAAATTAACCATGGAATAACATATATTAATCATGTTGTGAGACAGAAATGACTTATATACAAGTAGGAAGCGGCGTGTGTGTAATGGTTAAAGTCATAGGAAATGGACTCGTCGCCCCGAGTTCAAATCCTGGACGTGGGTAATTGCATTTCACTTAGCGCTAATACCCTTGGGAAAGGTATGAATTCTACTCCCCCTCCAGCTATGGTAAAATAGGGCAGACTGGGCTCTTAACCTTGGTTAGGCAACCGGTCTAGGAGAAGGAAAACTTGAATTCAAACCTGTTAAACTCCGCTTAAGAAATTGACCTTGTGTCGCATCCTGCTCTGCGAGGTTGGTAAATATATATATTACAAGCATTGGACGATTCGTCCAGGGTTATTTTATGCAAGCGGTAAATTGTGAATGATGATCAGAATTATTGCTCTTGGTTGGTGTTTTGTTTTACGGCATATAAACCCTTTTCGGGTCATTTAATGCCGAATCAAACCATTGAATATTCAGTTTACTATAGTACCTGCTGTTGCTTTAATGTCACCATCTAAGTATTGAACAGGTTCGTTGCTGCTTAACTTCGGTGGAAAGAGGAGGAATTGGTGCTTTCAGCGGCATTTGACTGTAAGCATTTTATTGTTTCTTTTCTTTTTTAATGATTTTTTTTGATTTTGACAGTAAGGTAATTTATGAGGAAGTGGTCCCGTCTCCTGCCTCAAAAATTGCTGCCGGTGACTATTAAAATAACCCAGCTCAGTCTATTCAAAACTATCCATCTATCTACTTCAATTTGTTCATATTTATCTATATTACTTTAAATTTTATTCATATTTGTTTAATGTCTTGTTTTTAGTTTAAATAAACAAGAATTACGAAAAAAAAAAGCGACCACCCCAAAATACATTTACTTGTCGAAAATATCTATCTATCTCCATTTGTTCGTATCTACTCATATTATTTTGTTGTTTATCTATCTATCTATCTATCTATCTATCTATCTCAGTCTATTTCAAAACTATATATCCATCTTCATATCTAAATTAACAAGAATTACGACAAATTACGATAAATAAACAAGAATTACGACGAGCTGGTTTGTTATTTAATAATCACGAGGTAGCGGTTTTTGAGGCGGGACCGCGGACGCACTTCCTCATAAATTACCGACAGTAAGTTGTCTGCAATGTGCTAAAATAGATTAGGAATCGCTTGTGGGATAAAGTTTATAGGGTAAATTATATTTTTGTATAATTCTATTCCTTTCAGAAAGGACAAAATTTCATCTATATTGACATCTATACATACATAAAGACAAGTTGGTAAGTATGTATGTATGTATGTATGGCCGGCATGAAACTACAAAAATAAAACAACAAAGTATATATATATATATATTATATATATATATGAGATTTGATAATTTGCTTTAGAAGCATTGTTGAGTAAAGTATATTATCATTTATATTATTTTTTGCTTGAAGGCAGTTACAATGCGTATATCGTATAAAATTCGATAATTATTGAAAATAATCATGACAAGCGAACTCGGCAAATATTGTGCCACGTAGGAACATCGTACAGCTGTTTCAACTTTATTAAGTCTCATCAGCGATGTATTACTCAGAATTATCGAATTTTATCCGATATACGCATTGCCTTCAAGCAAAAATATAATAATATATATATATATATATATTATATATATATATATATATATAATAATTAAATATCACCGGTTCTTGCTTTTGTGTAAAAATTATGAAGATTTGATTTATATTCAAAGATATTTAAAATTAGAATATACATAGAAATAGCATTCAAAATTCGACTTAAAATGTCCAGCATTTGGAATCTCAAAAATAAACAAATCAATAACACTAGGTATTTTCGTACCCCCTCTACCCAGGCGACACTGGGTAGTCGCTTCTAGTTTTAAAATATATCTCTCAGGTTGTTTGTGTTATTAAAAACGTTGTCTAATGATAGCAAAATCACACATTTTATTAGAGTGTATTTAACATTATACGGTGTTTGACATGTGTGTATTCTGGCTGGTTTTCTTGTTTAATGCGTTTTTGGTTGGTTTGTTTGTTTTACGGCATATCAACGCTCAGTGGGTCATTTAATGCCGATTAAAGTTTTTGAAATAAATCAATTCTTAATGCATAATACAATTTTGTTTATAAAGTCATTTTTTCTATTTAAACCATAGATGGACCCTAACAGGTACTACCACTCTGGTCAGAGTGGACCACGGAGCAATGGTGATGAAGGGGCTCCACATTCCCAGCAAACCTCCAAAAACTGGAACCTCACCATCAGATAGAGTTTAACGTCATTCCCAGGCATGTGACCCGCATCCACCCCCTTCTAGCACCCATAGATAAAAAGGGTTGGGCTTGCCATAAGTGGCAATAGGGTTGGGAAAATCATTATAGGTGCTAGGGGCTTGACGTGACCAGCCGATTGATCGGAGGGGGCCTTCGACCGCCCGTCTAGCCCAAGATAGGGCCAAAGTGGAGTATGCATGTCATGAACTGCTCATCCACCTGGGCTCTATCCTAGTATCAGCGGGTCGCCACCTACGCGTCAACAGTGGCCCCATTGAGGGAGTCTTACCACCTCTGCAGAGGTGCAGTCGCGTGCATTCTAACGCGCCCAGCCGACGGCGGTTCTTGTTTAAGTAAAAAGGAATGTTGTAATTTGCGTGACCTATATGTACTGGGATATTATGACTTGTTCCTTTCTGGACTCTCTGAAGCCTGGTTTTCTATTCCATATATTAGATTTTATTATTAGAAGCGCGTGGCTGTAATGGTTAAAGTCATGGGAAATGGACTCGTCTTCCCCGAGTAGTAGGGGAGACTGGGCTCTTTACCTTGGTTGGGCAACCGGTCTAAGAGAAGGAAAACGCTGAATTAAAACCTCTTGAACTTCCGCTTAAGAAAACTGACCTTGTGTCACATCCTGCTCGTGTGGAGGGGTTGGTAAATATATATATTGGTTTTATTGAAAAGGGTTCTTATGTGTTTTGTTACTCCAATTTTGTTGCCATTTTATAGAACACTATCAAATATATGCACTCTGTGGTTTTAATGTAATAAAATATTATATAAATTAAAAAGGCTAATGAAACTAAATAAGAATTCAAATGAAAAGATTTGAAACAGATGGGGGTATAATCGAAAAAATTGAATAACTGACACTTACAGTTCCATCACTCCCGTATTTCATTGCTAAATTTTACTGATTTAACTATTTGGTTAAAATAAGAAGTAAAGAATAAAATTACAGTTCTTTCATCTATATTGACATTTTTAGATATATCTGTCATGTTTGTGTGTAAAATAATATTTCTAATAACAGCAAAATCACCACATTGTATTAGAGTGTTTTAACAGTATACGGTGTTTGACATGATGTATTCTGGCTGGCTTTTCTTATTTGAGTAAAAAGGAACGTGTTAGTTTTCTAGTTTGTATTATTGAAAAAAAAAGAGAAGACTTTCTTTTTTCATACGGAAATTACTGTTGTAGAATGAACCGTCGAAACATCGTGGGACCAGCTTAATATAGCGGAATATATATATATATATAATACCAACCCCTCCACACGAGTAGGATGTGACACAAGGTCAAATTTCTTCTAGACAGGTTGCCTAACCAAGGCTAATGAGTCCAGTCTGTCCTACTATTTTACCACATAGCTTGAGGGGGCAGTTGGATGCATACCTTTCCAAGGGTATTAACGTTATGTGAAATGCAAACAGTTTCGTCCAGGATTTGAACTGGGGTCAACGATTC
>CM042144.1:15077129-15087129 GCA_023376005.1 Doryteuthis pealeii
TAAAGACTGCTTTCATCAGATAGGCTAAAAAGCCTGCGTCGTGTTTCGTTTCCAAACCCTTTCTGGTCTGCACTCCTCTTTGCTGCCCTTTGCCCTTTTGTCTTTCCTAACTTCGACTACTTGACCCCCTTTTATAATTACCGCAATCACCTAATTATTTTCTTACGTCATTATCTCTGTATATTTTGCTTCCATTGTTTCTTGTTAATTGTAATATGTAAGTACATTGGAATGTTAATCAAACAATCCTAATTATTAATAATTAGATATAGTAAACTTGTGACTCTCTCACTAGTCAGTTAAGTGTCAAACTTAGGGAGAGGAAAGAAAGAAAGAAAGAATGAATGAATGAAAGAAAGGCTGCTTGGTAGATAATTGGGATAGGCTAACAGGTCTACGTCATGCTTGCTTCTCCAGATCTTTCTGCTTTCACTCAACCTCTCTTCGACTATTCGCCCCTTCTTTTATAAGTAAAAAAAGTAAAGTCGTCGGGGCGGCCTAAAGTAGGTATCAGCCAATCAGAGAGGGAGTCTATCCCCTTTTCACTAGTGCTAGACCAAGGAGATTGTTTTTGCATCTGAGGTGGAGCGCCACACCTACTATCAGCTCCTTACTTTACCGCACATATCCCTGTGCTACTCATACGCTGAGTTGGCGAGGACCAGAATCGAACTAGGAACCATGCGGTTTCTAGCCGAACTCTCTGACTGACTATCTTTTATAATTACCATTAATTAGCTGATTATTTTCTTACGTCATTATCTCTGTATATTTTGCTTCCATTGTTTCTTGTTATATTGTAATATATAAGTACATTGGAATGTTAATCAAAGTATCCTTTCCAATTTTTTAAAATTCTCCTGAAAATATTCAACCTCGGCATTTTCTCTGATTTGAAATTTCAAACAAACAATTCAAACGAATAATTCACAAAAATGCATTCCAGCTAGATTTTTCCTTTCAAAATATTTTTCCAAAATATTTCTTTCTTTCTTTTTCATCCAAGAGACCAAAGCTGAATTACTCTCTCCTGTGACATTTGAAATAATTTTAATTATAAAAATGAATTTTTTTTTGTCTATTCGGCTTTGTCTTTCTTTGTGGATTTAAATAGGCCAAGTGACAAAAGCTAAATTACTAAAACTGATTCTTTTGCAACCCTTAATTATCAAAGCCCTAATTATGTAACAGAACATCATACTATCAAAACGGATATCATTATATATCATTAATTACAAAAAACTCTACAGCATTGAGACTATAACCAAAATACATGAATATGTAAGTAAGTAAAAAAAAGTAAAGTCGTCGGGGCGGCCTAATGTCGGTATCAGCCAGACAACGAGGGAGTCTATCCCCTTTTCTCTAGCGCTAGACCATGGAGATTGTTTTTGGCGTCTGAGATGGAGCGCCACACCTAGCATCAGCTCCTCATTTTACCGTACAGATCCCCGTGCTACTCATACGCTGAAGTTGGCGAGGGCCGGTATCGAACCAAGAACCTTGTGATTCCTAGCCAAACACTCTACCGACTGAGCTAAACCGGCCATGTAGTATTCCAAAATGAGTATACCTCTTATGTATATCTATGTAATTTTATTTTTGGTTACATAATTGATTGCTTCTAACGGTATGTCAAACCGTCTGGGATTATTTTATGCCCAGGTGTTAAGAAATTACGGAATCATGTTTATTATACGTTCATATTTTCCTTTTTATGTAGTTGTTGCTTAACAGGGTTTTTTTTTGCACACATGTTAGACAGCCCTGTTGGCTGGGGCTTTAGAATACACCGACTGCACCTCTGCAGAAGGGTAAGACCCAAACTATTTGGGCCACCTGTTGGTGGCAACCCATGATGCTTAAGGACGGAATCCTGGTGGCTGAACAGTCCATGACATGCAACACTCCACTTAGGCCCTTACTTAGGCTAGTCGGGCGGCCAGAAAGGCTCCCTCCGATCAATGGGCTGGCCACGTCAAGCCCTAGCATCTATATGATTGTCCTAACCCTATTGCCGTTATAGCAAGCCCAACCTTTTTATCATACATGTGCTAGAAGGCGGTGACTAAGGTTTACTGGAAATGACGGTGAGGTTCCAGTTCTGGAGATCTGGGGAATGTGGAGCACCCCTTCATCACCATTGCTCCCAGGTCCACTCTGACCCGGAGTGGTAGTACCTGTAATGACCCCATCTATGGGTTAAATAGAAATTAAAGTAGTGTTTATAAAAAAAAATTGAGTATCCATTAAGAATGAATTTATTTCAAATCTTTTTCGGTATTAAATGACCCACCGAGGTTGATGTGCCGTAGAACAAAAACAAACAAACAAACAGAGACTAAATCACTATAAAAGCAACACGCGTTTTCACCCGATAGCGTTCAGGCTTGATAGGATCTCTGCTGAGAATTAACATCCCTCCCAACCCTAAGTCACTGATAATAAAACTATATTTACTATAATTTGTCCGAGACGTTTTCTTCCCAATGTGTGTTTTCTAGACGATTTCGGCCATTTCATCTGATTCTGTGTCCAGCCACAAGCGATGATCCTTGGTAAATAAGCAAAATATTTTTGTTGCTGTTGGTTTGTATTATTAAAATATTAAAATATCATTCTCACGCTTTGAATTTCATATTTCAAGGTTTCCATTTTCAGTTTAACTTTTGAAAACATCAGTTCTTTCTGACACGAACCAGATAAATTTTCTTTTATCATTTTTTAAAGCCTTTTCTGACAGGCAAGATAGATAATATAAGAACGTTTAAATACATGTACGTTAAAGAACAGAATTTCAAACGATTCGGTTGCATAATCTATACGTGACACATATGCGTAGATGGAGAGTCTAATAAAAAAAAGCATCGACCATATGACCTTTAGGCACCCTTTTTTGATCTCGATTAACAGAGGACATGCTTTTCATTTACACCGTCAATATCCGGTTGTTTTAACAGATGATTTTTAGATTTAAAAATTTATAAAACTAAACCCCAACCCTAATCCCTAACCCTAACCCTTAACAAACAACCGGATATTGACGGTGTAAATGAAAAACATGTCCTTTCTTAATCGAGATCAAAAACGGGTGCCTAAAGGTAATATAGTCCAAAAGCATTTATCAATATACAGGGGGTGCAAAAGTAAGTATATAACAGTATCACATAGATGAAATTAGTAGCATATTATCTTAAGTGTCCCATTTTGTAAAATTTTGGTGTCATTAACCATATTTAATTGTGACTAATAATTAACATGTTATAATAATAATAATTTATGTTATTACATGTATATGTAACATTTGTTTGTTTAATAAATGCAATGAGTATTTATGTGTTTTTATAACTGTATACCTACTTTTGCACCCCCTGGATATAAAAGAAAGATTCTGTCTGTCTGTTTTTGTGTATGTTTGTTTGTACAACGATCACGCCCTTTTATAAAAGAAAAATGACAGAGACCAGCAAAAACCAAAGTTCAATAAAATCCACTACTTATTTTTGTCCGAGAGGGGGTAACAAATTTGAATACTTCATTTTCTATGAGCATTTCAATAAATGCTAAATAAAAAAAATATAATAAAGGTAGAAATCAATGATATATTAAGAAATGAATAAAAAATAATAATAAACAAATTAAAGGATAAAACATAATAAAAATCAAATGAAAGTCTGTGATAGTTTTGTCTAGTGGAAAATTAGTATAAAGGCTCTCCATGTCAAAAGAGCAGAAAAAGGAATTGTTGGGATTAACAGATGTGTTTTGAATTATTTTAGCGAAGTGTTACGTACTGACGTTTTCACTGTACCAAATCAGCATATATGTTGTTTACCCTTTTTTACTTCTTACTCTGGTCGTATTTTCTTCTGGCCGGCTTTGGTTCTATCTTCTAACATCTTGGTCTGGTCTCTTCTAACGTCTGGACTTTCTTCTATGGGGATTTCGGGTCTGGTTTCTGTTGGGGATTTCTCCTTATCAGAAGCCCTGTGTCATTGTTAGTTTTTAGGTAATAAACACAAGACTTCGATTTACGTTGATGTTACTTTATTTCCAAATCCCCAACCAGACAATCTGCACAGTGAGACTCACATCTTACAAGCTCGGCTTCTAACTTCTAACTTCTGACTGACTGAGTTGCTTACTCCTTAAACCGGAACAGGGTCTTCTATGCCTTCCGGTTCTCACGATTTATCCCTGGAAGGCAAGGTGAGATTGAGGTCAAGCGCCGTCGCTCACTCTCAAGGCCATCAGCTGCACTAATCGCCATTATGGTTTCTACACTATTGCCATAAATATTAGGTGACTAATAATTATGTAACAGAAGGTGAAAGAGTCGCTAATACAATGTTTGAAGTAAAGTTGTAGAACGGGTTCAAGTATGACTGCTAACCACTTTGCAATGCAGTGTTGGGCGGATCCGACCATAGATAGAATAGGTTTTAGAGGGATATTTTGTTTATAAATTTTAGGGAGTCCGTATAGTCGTGGTCTCTGGGATCCGATTTGGCGTATTTTCTCATAGATATTTTTAAGTATTAAATGTTCTTTATAAAATCCTAGTAGTTCGCGTTGTATACGTTGTTCCTGTATGGCAGTTTTGTCAAATGTCCCAACGTTTCCTAGGAAAGTAAATTTGGAAGAGTCATTGAGGATAACTGCCAATTTGTTGATATAGTCATGCTTGTTGAGTATTACAACTCCAGCACCTTTGTCAGGTTTGGAGATGATTATATTGTCATTTTTCTGCAAGGATTTAACTGCATTAAAATGTTCACGGTGCAGGAAAAAGTCGGATTTGTCGATGTTGGAGTCGCAGTAAGAGTGGGCGAGATCAACTAATCAGGCTTTGAGGGCTGTGAGTGCGTCGGTAGATGTAGCTTGGTGTTTCAGCAACTGGACGTATAATAATTCAAATTCAGAAAAAGTGGATTTGTTGTATACTCTCTTTCTTTCTATTATTCTTCTGTTCATCTTCGGTATCTTACGTTCTTCTTCTAGCGTCTGGACTTCGTCTTGGGGACTTCGTGTCTGGTCTTCCATTGGGGATTTCTCTTTATCAGAAGCCCTGTGTCATTGGTAGTTTTTAGATAATAACCCAAGACTTCGATTTGCTTTAGATCATATTTTATTTCGAAATCCCCACCAGACTACCTGCGCAGATTGAGTCGGCCGTGCGCTTAACACGACTTACCACTTTCTTGGTTTGGCCGATACTGAACTAAAACTCTCTTTCTAATCTAAACCGGAAGAGGTTCTTCTCCACCGATTCTCACGGTATCCACCGGAAGGATCAGGATGAGGTCAAGCCTTGTCACTCAATCCTTCAAGGCCGCCGGCTGCAACTTATAACAGCCATTTTGGTTTCTACACTACTGTAAATAAGTGTTAGGGTACTAACAATTATGTAACAGATTCTCTGTTTATTTTAGAAGGGGGAATACAAAACACAAGACCGTGTTTGCGTACAAACTCTTCAGTATTGTTGATGGAATAAATGGAAAAGTTATTAATTTTCAAATTGAAAATATTAGAAGAGGAGCCATAACGTTTGTTGATAAGTAAGGTTAACAAAGCATTATGTTTACCTTGGATAATCTTGTCCGTTTTCTCATCTAAGGAAGCCATATACCGACATAGGCGTATGGTGACGATGAAAGATAAAAAGTTCAGCTCGTTTCGCCAAAGAAGTCGATAATAGTGTCTAAAGGAGGGAAAATTTGGTGGTTGTAGAAAGATGTTCATCTAAAAGGAAGGTCTTTTCAATGTGTAGGTTTGGCTTGCGATTGGGCATAGGGACTACTTGTTGTGTTAAGCATTCCTCAAGAAAATTGATTTCATGCTGGAGAATTCGGATTTTGATGACGTTATTCAAGGTGTTGATCTGGAAATTGTTGTATCTACGTTTGAAATATATAAAAAGTTTGCGATTTGGAGGATATGTGCTTAATTGGAGTCATACCTAATTTAGGAAATTAATTAGTTAATAATTAATGAATTTAATGTTCAAATGTAAGGCTAAACAAATCGATAAAATGTCAATCCCTGAATGTACATTTCGAACTATTAGGTCTCATCGGCATGGTTATAGACATGGGAGACTGCTCCGTGTGTGACTCGAAACCTCGACTGTCAAGTTGACAGGCGAAGTCTCTAACCGTTACATTTTCTCGATTTGTTTAGCCTTACATTTGAACATATATGACCGCCTAAATTATTAACTAATTAATTTCCCAAATTAGGTATGATTTCAATTAAGCACATATCATTAAAAAATTTTCGGCTTAAAGCCTTATAAAAAAATAAACACATTTGTTTGTTTACATAACCTTATATATATATATATATATATATATGTGTGTGTGTGTGGGGGGGTAGAATGAATAGAGAACGAAGAGAAAAGTATTAGCATATAAAGGTGCTCATGCTAATATAGCAGAGCAGATTTACAATCAATAATATATTATATCTGGAATTAATCTTGTAAACTACTGGTTTTAAAAAAAAATCTCAACCATTTGACTCTTGTCTTTGAGATTGCGTAAGCATGAAACTAATAGTTTACAAGATTAATATCCATAATATATATATTATTGATTATTATATATATATTATATATATTATATTATATATATAATATATATATACGTTGGAAAAATCCGTTTTACGGAGCTGTGAAAAACACCTCATATCTCTAAGCGTCATGATATAATATATATATAATAAGTAAGTAAAGTCGTCGGGGTGGCCTAAAGTCGGTATCAGCCAATCAGCGAGGGAATCTATCCCTTTTCACTTGCGCTAGACCCAAGGCAATATTATTTTAGCGTCTGGGGTGGAGCGCCACACCTACCATCAGCTCCTTACTTTACCGCACAGATCCCTGTGCTACTCATACGCTAAGTTGGCGAGGACCGGTATCGAACTAGGAACCTTGTGGTTTCTAGCCGAACGCTCTACCAACTGACCTAACCCGGCCCATATATATAATTGAAAGAGGATTTCTAGGAAATAATGTTCAGACAGAATTTTAAAAAGTCATGTCTCATGTATACTCGTGTATCGGTCGAATTTTGAAGAGCTAGGCTATAGACAAATTGGCCTCGATCTGGACATTGAGAAATGAGTTTAAAAGTTAGGTTGAAATAAATGGATAGGATTCAGAACAACCCTTGTTTTTTCTTTTGTTTTTTTAATGTAATGAGTTTACGACAATAAATAAAGGCTCGACTTATACATAAGTATACACGATACTTGTAAATGAGCAATATTTGATTATAAAATGAGAAAGTATGCGAAATTCTGTGGACTGATAATAACAAGAAATAATTTGACATTCCCTTGTTTGTTAGGCAAACGTCAATTATCTTTAAAGATATTCTTCAGAATCACTTTTTTTCCGTCTCCCCCCCTCCATTACTGATTAGCGTTTAAAATAGACATTGTTCTGATCGATGTAGATTTACGCAATCGATTTCATAAGATTGAATAAATCTATGGATTTTGTTGGTTTTCTATTTCTTTGTTTCTTTGTTTCTTGTTTTTGTGTCTCGGCTTAAAAAAAGTAATTCTTTCAAATACAGATTGATAGAACCAGGCTATGTTTTATTGTTTTATTTATTGTTGTTGTATGTGTATATACGGATGTGTGGCGAGTTTGTATGTGTGTGTGTTTGTGTGTGTGTTGTGTGTGTGTGTGTGTGTGTGTGTGTGTGTGTTCTGTGTCTCAATTATGCATGTTATTAAATTGTCTCTTCCCGAGGACAAGGGAAGAATAGAATATCGATATATTTCTCAGTGAATTCTATTATCGTTGCAAGACAGCGAAAGAAAATGGGACTGTCTTCTCCTGTTCTTTTTAAAAAAAGATGTCTGAATAGAACAGTCCAATTACATGGGCTGACTTGTAGCCAGTGGTCAGTATTCTATTATCGTTGCAAGACAGTGAAAGAAGATCGGTCTCATGTTTTCTTAAAAAAGATGTTTGAATAGAACAGTCCAATCACATGGTCTACCTTGTAGCCAGTGGTCAGTATTTCTTCATAGGTAAAAAAAGCCAGAATTCCAAATGCCGATTTTCAAGGCAAGTAGGCAGGCTATGAGTGTTGGACAAAAGGTTCATAGGTTAAATACCATATTTATATCTATCTCTTCCATTTCTCTTTTAGTCTGTTATCTATCTCGTCCATTCTTCTCTTTTAGTCTGTTAATATCTATCTCTTCCATTCTTTCTTTTAGTCTGTTTTATATCTATCTCTCCATTTCTCTCTTTTAGTCTGTTTATATCTATCTCTTCCATTCTCTCTTTTAGTCTGTTTATATCTATCTCTTTTATTTCTCTTTTAGTCTGTTTAATATCTATCTCTCCATTCTCTCTTTTGTCTGTTTATATCTATCTCTTCCATTCTCTCTTTAGTCTTGTTTATATCTATCTCTTTTATTCTCCTTCTTTTAGTTTGTAATATTATCTCTTCATTCTCTCTTTAGTCTGTTTATATTTATCTCTTCCCATTCTCTCTTTTACTGTTTTATATCTATCTCTCTTCTCTCTTTAGTCTGTTTATATCTATCTCTTCCATTCTCGTCTTTTTAGTCTGTTCATATCTATCTCTTCCATTCTCTCTTTTTAGTTTGTTTATATCTATCTCTTCCATTCTCTTCTTTTTGTCTGTTTTATATCTATCTCTTTTATTCTCCTCTTTTAGTCTGTTCATATCTATCTCTTCGCATTCTCTCTTTAGTCCTGTTTCATATCTATCTCTTTTATTCTCTTCTTTTAGTTGTTAAGATCTATCTCTTCCATTCTCTCTTTTTGTCTGTTTATATCTATCCTCTTTTAATTCTCTCTTTTAGTCTGTTTATATCTATTTCTTTATCTATTCTTTTAGTCTGTTCATATCTATCTCTTCCATTCTCTCTTTTTAGTCTGTTTATATCTATCTCTTTTATTCTCTCTTTTAGTTTGTTTATATCTATCTTTTTTATTCTCTCTTTTAGTCTGTTTATATCTATCTCTTCCATTCTCTCCTTTTAGTCTGTTTATATCTATCTCTTCCATTCTCTCTTTTAGTCTGTTTTATATTCTATCTCTTTTAATTCTCTCTTTTAGTTTGTTATATCTATCTCTTCCAATTCTCTCTTTTAGTCTGTTTATTCTTCTTTCCATTCTCTCTTTTAGTCTGTTTATATCTATCTCTTCCATTTCTATCTTTTAAGTCTGTTTATATCTATCTCTTTCATCTCTCTTTTAGTCTGTTTTATATCTATCTCTTCCATTCTTTCTTTTAGTCTGTTTATATCTATCTCTTCCATTCTCTCTTTTAAGTCTGTTTATATCTATCTCTTCCATTCTCTCTTTTAGTCTGTTTATATCTATCTCTTTCCATTCTCTCTTTTAAAGTCTGTTTATATCTATCTCTTTTATTCTCTCTTTTAGTTTGTTTATAATCTATCTTTTTTATTCTCTCTTTTAGTTGGTTTATAATCTATCTCTTTCCATTCTCCTCTTTTAGTCTGTTTATATCTATGGTCCATTCTCTCTTTTAGTCTGTTTATATCTATCTCTTCATTCTCCTCTTTTAGTTTTGTTTAATATCTATCTCTTTCCATTCCTCTCTTTTAGTCTGTTTATATCTATCTCTTCCTTCTCTCTTCTTCTCTAGTCTGTTATATCTATCTCTTCCATTCTCTCTTTTAGTCTGTTTATATCTATCTCTTCCATTCTCTCTTTTAGTCTGTTTATATCTATCTCTTCCATTCTCTCTTTTAGTCTGTTTATATCTATCTCTTTTATTCTCTCTTTTAGTTTTGTTTATATCTATCTTTTTTATTCTCTCTCTTTTAGTCTGTTTATATCTATCTTCCATTCTCTTTTTAGTCTGTTTACTATCTTATCTCTTCCATTCTCTCTTTTAGTTCTGTTTATATCTATCTCTTTAATTTCTCTTTTAGTTGTTTATATCTATCTCTTCCATTCTCTCTTTAGTCTGTTTTATCTATC
>CM042144.1:15092129-15109629 GCA_023376005.1 Doryteuthis pealeii
ATTTCGGGTCTTACTTCTCCACATGGGATACAGTGTATTCTAAGCCCCGTCAACAGGGCTATAGTCTACTTGAAAAAATAAATAAATGAAAACAATAAAAAGAGAAAAGTGTCTGACACACATATTGGTAGAGTGTTTGAAATCTTACTAGAAATTTCTAGATTACCCTCGTATATATATATATATATATATATATATATATATATATATATACTTGAACACACACACACACACACACACACACTCATTGAGCTCTGGGTAGATAACTGGGATTATCGCCTCTCGCTGCCGACGCATCCTGCAGTACCCCACGTACTGGCAAACTGCACACGTCCCAGCTAACCGACGACCAGACCTGCCTCGACTCGGCCCCGCCAGGTTTCTACTTCTCGCTACCGACGACCCTGACTCCCGCCGATCCAGCCTCGAACCAGCTTCTCCTTCGACTCTTCCTTCAGCGACCAGCTACTACCTCCGTCTACCAGCATTACTTCACATTGGTTCATCGACACATCTCCAGCCTCCGGAAGACCCATCATGTTCAGCCATGATCAACATCGACCTTCGAACCGCAGTGCCCGTCGCGCACATTCCCGATCGTCTACACAACCGATTCATCTGATGCAACCAACACCTTCCCAACCTGAGATATCAACGACCTGACCAGTATCCTTCAGCTTTCAACCTTCATCTTTTGTACTTCGGTAAATAAAGATTTCTGTTTCTTGTTAACCAAATCTCCTCGTTTGTCCTCCTTTACCTGGTCTGTGTCAGTCAATCCCTTTTAAACAAAAGTCCGCGGAGTCGATGCACTTATCGACCACCGCGACAAACCTTACCTTTGGGATTACCCTCGTATATATATATATATATATATATATATATATATATATATATATATATATATATACATACTTGCACACGCACACACAGACACATACACACATACACACACACACACCCGTTGGTCACTCATTGAGCTCTGGGTAGATAACTGGGATTATGGAAAACTGAGTTTTCAAAGCGAATTAAATTTAAAAACAAATAAAATACGGCCGTTGAATAAAAAAAACCCTAACAACATTAAAATCATTTTGTAAGATTTGTAAGAAAGGGGACGTTGACTTAATTTAAATTTATCAAGGGTCAATATGTTGGCCGGGTTGCCTGCTTATGAAACGTAACATACAAATACATTTCGCACGCTACGATCTCTCTCTCTCTCTCTCTCACCCCCCTCTCTCTCTCTCTCTTCTCCACCTGTCTCTCTCGACTCACTGAGAAACTAGCATATATTACGAGGAGGTAATCATAGAGAAAGAGGAAAAGTGACAGATAGAATGCGAAGTAAGAGACAGGTCAGTTTGTTATTTAATGGCTAATTACGACTAATTAGAACAAAATTAAAATGGAATTTTTTCAAACATATCTCAGTCCTAAAAATAAGGAATAATTTCGTATAACTTTCGTGGCATTAAACTAAACAGTAAAAAAGCCTTTAAGTGACAATAATGGACTCGTTCAGCTTTAGTAATATATATATATATTATATATATATATATATATATATATATATAATATATATAATATATATATATATATGCCAAAATAGCAATACGCACAAGTTTTAAAAAAGGATTTTGATTTACAGTTTTTTCGACTAGTTTCTTCTAGATCGCCGAAGCTATGTGTGATGAGCCTGTTCAGTACTTATATATACTAGCAAATATATGCACCCTCCGGGTGCAAGTATTTAAGTTTTAATGTAATAAAATATCATATTAAATTAGAAAGGCTAATGAAACTAAATAAGAATGCAGATAAAAAGATTTGAAACAGAAAGGGGTATAATCGAAAAATAGAACAACTAAAACTTACTCTTCCATCACTCTCGTATTTCATTGCTAAATTTTCCTAATTTAACTATTTACTTAAAATAGGAAGTAAAGAATAAAATGACAGTTATTTTTTCTTGTTAATGGATTTCATTTAAGATTCATTGAAGAGATTTTGCTTATATTCATTAAAATAAAACCAAACAATTAGAAATCAATAATACTAAGTACATATTTATTAAAATCACATTTTGAATATCAATATGCAAATTAGCCTTCCCGTTCACACTGTAAACCACTATTTTGTTGTATATATAAATATAATTGCATGCTATTAGTATGTAGATATGATTAACAGTATTAATAATGTAAAAGAATTTTTATTAATAATTGAGGTTAAAATAAAGATAAAATCATTGAGAATGTGATGTAAATAACTAAGGGAATTGTGACTTGAGTAGTGATATAGTTTCGGTTACAGATAGACAAACACACAATCTCCATTATAATAAGAAAGATATATATATATATATATATTCATCACACAATTACACCATGTTTTCATTGTAGTAGCATAAGTAGTTAATCCAAAAGGCTTAATATATTTCGTAAAATATAGAGCATTTATATTTGTAGAAAAAAGGTTTTCTCTCTACCATGGTTTCGGTGTTCAAGATACACCTTCCTCAGGAGAACTAAAAATTATTGGTAGTTAATTTTATATATATACTTGTTTGGTCTATAATTATTTTTCGTGCGTTATATATCTATATATTTATGGGAAAATTATTTTTTGGTTGCTGTTAGAAGCATGAAAGAAATGAATGAATAAATGAAGAACTGAGTTGAATTTTATGTTCTAAGTTCGAACAAGAAGCAGTAGAGTGTGTACATCTTGTGTATTTTGATTTTATAACAATGTATCTGTATTTAGACATCGGCGTGGTATTAGCGGTTCTTGCTTCTATAATGACTTTTGTGACGACCCCTTGGAGGCTACACGTTTAATTGACATAGCAACGCCTCCAGCCACTTGAGGCAAAAGGGCACAATTCAAATCTGCCTTTCACTGAACCTCCTAAGGAGGAAGACATGCGTCCACCCGTCCGTCAAAAAAGACTCACACAAGAACTTTGTTCTTTGTTACAATTCTGCAGTCACAAGGGCACTTTGTACTGGCAGATTATGACTAAAAAACAAAAAAATACACCTCCCCCCAAAAAAACAAACACAACAACAAACAAACAAACAAAAAAACAAACAAAAAAAAAACAATACAAAACAAAAACAACTGATACAACAAGAATAAAAAGAGACTCTTTAATAAGTTGGTCATTTATCCAATTAAAAACACATCTCTAAGTACACACATGTTCCAACGCCGGGGGTCTAGTGGCTTCGACCCTGGGTCCTTACAAGTTAATAGCGTTGATCCCAGGGGGGCCACCCCCAGGCAACACATGCCCCCTTATTTAAAGGGACAGGACTGGGTTTATTGTCCAGTGCCTGAGGCGCCACCTTGAGGGAATGCCGACGGGATCAACGCATTTTTTGCACCCGCCACCAATGAGTCTCAGCTCGTGCGTTGTCCCACATTAATAGCGCCTTGTGCCTAACCCGTACAGGTGTGGTAGATGGTAAATACCATGTCCCCCCCTTTTTGATACTCTTTTTTGTCCGGTTCCCTGGTCAACTAGGAACGAGAATCGCATTTAGCGTAACGGTTTTTTCACGCTCAGAGTTGCCGAGGTATGGAATAAACTGCCTGCATTTTTGTTTTTTCCTGGGGGGGGGGGTACAAATACCTTGTTTCCATTCTTAACCCTTAAACAACCAGCATAGAATCAGTTATAAGAATTGTTATCGTACGAGGGTGTGTCAAAAAGTAATGCCATTTTGTTTAGGACATGTATAATTACAAAAACAGGAACATGTATCATACATCAAAATGAAGTTGATCCTCTGTGGATCACATCCCTACTTCTCTACATAGTCACCGTTTCTCTCAATAGCAATGTTTACGTTCGAATGAGAGCATGTATCCCTGCCCCGTAAAATTTGTTGACTGTCCTTTGAGCCACTTCTTCACTACAGATTTCACTTCCTCGTCACTGGAGCACTCACCATCATCTCTTCGGTCCCACGAAAGAGGGTTTGAGAGGCAAACATTATTCCAGCGACTAACACAAGTAACACTAACACACTGACATTTGCATTTTTATTAGAGGGGTTAGCTCAGTCGGTAGAGCGTTCGACTAGAAACCACAAGGTTCCTAGTTCGATACCGGCCCCCGCCAACTCAGCGTATGAGTAGCACAGAGATCTGTGCGGTAAAGTAAGGAGCTGATGGTAGGTGTGGCGCTCCACCTCAGATGCTAAAACAATCTCCTTGGTCTAGCGCTATTGAAAAGGGGATAGACTCCTTCGCTGACTGGCTGATACCGACTTTAGGCCGCCGTCAACTTTACTTTACTTTTTTTATTAGAGATGAACGTGCGAAATAGTACCAGATTTTTTTAATGGTTCATATGGTTGATATTAGTTTCATAATGTCTCACCTTTTAAACGTTCTTCTTGGAATTCTCATTTGGGTATTTCATTTTCCGAAATCGTTCTTTTTTTTTTTTAAGGCATCAGATTACCTTTCCTTTCCGTACATCACCATAAACATTGAAACCCAAATATTTCCTAAACTTTCATTTTTATTTCATGACTTTTATATATTTATTTATTTTTCCCTGACGTCGATCGATCAAGTCATTTAGTAACTCAAAACCAGCACAGAAAGTCACCAGTATTATACACTAGTTGGTCTCTGATAATTATTTTTCTTCAATCCATAAAAAAAGAACCATAAATATTTTTTTTAAGAACGATAGTAAAATTAGGGTTATTTTATGATCTATCATTTGGTTTGGCTTCGTTTTACAAATGAGCTGACATTTTTTTTATCTGACCGGGGAGGGGTGTAATGAAATGACCGGGAAATGGTCCTAATCCCGTCGAGTGCAGGTCTAGAGTTATCGAAAGACAAAATGCCCCGCCACTGAAACCGAGCGGGCATAAATGATAGGACCCAAGTCCTGGGCGGATACACTCACTTACAGACCGATAGATTGATAGGTTGACTAATTTTAATGGCATGTCAACCCGTCTGGGGTTATTGTATGCCTAAAAGTTTGGGATTTGCGTACATTATACGTTTGTATTAACATGTTTTATGTGATTTGTTAAGTTTTTGCACAAAATTATTTGATACCAAGTATTCCTATCTAGTATTATTTAGATTATTCGGACTGTTGTTCTCATCAGTGCAATAGTCAGAATAATCCAAATAATCCAATTTATCAAACCTCATCTAAAAATACAAGAAATAATCCTATCTAATACAAATATTTTGCAAACAGATCTATTTAACCCATGGATGAGACATTGAATAAGTACTACCACTTTGTGTCGAGTGATGGCAGTGAAGGGGCATGAGAGTTTGATACTCGATGCTGTGCAGAGGACCTTCCAGGAGTGATGGCCAATATGGACAGGTGGCGAGAAAGATACACGGTAGTAGCCAAAATTTCGGAGTATTGGGTTGATTGGTGGTGGGAAAGATTTTTAAATCGAGTCTCCACTCTCCAAGGATTTATATTAGCATTAGCATATATATGATATACTAACACTGAACACACGAAAGAAAAGACAAGATAAACTACTTTTCACGTACAAGAACATTCGATATGTCCCGGTGGCGTATTGACTAATGTGCTGAACTGCGACATCGTAGTAAGCGAGTTCGAAATCCAGTCCGCTATTACGTTAATTTTCGGACTAATACCCATGGGAAAGGTATGAAGCCCCTCATCCTCCAGTTATAGGTTAAACTAGAATCGGCTACCCGGTGTCACCTCGGTAGAGGGATGGACAAAAAAAAAGTTTGTCTGGCAGATTCATTATTATTGAATAGCAAGTTGGAACCTCGTAGAATGCCCCATTAAAATCCCTACGTAAAAAAGAGCTTCCATTGATCTAGCCACTCTGAAAAGAAAAATTAATGTCTCTATTTAAAATACTAAATGCAAAAGAATTCCATGCTGTTATCATTTAAATTTTTATTTTTTAATCATCTTCACGAATATAAATCAAATCTTCATTATTTTTGCTAAAAAAAAGCAAGATCTGGTGACAGTAAATGTGTATATATATATTTACTTTGTAATTAATTGTTTTATTTTCATAGTTTCCTTCAGACATACATACATACATACATACACACCAACTGCTCTTTATGTATGTATGTATAGATCGTACCACTACAGTTCTTCTACAAGGATGGTGCTTGGTATTAGATAATCCACGAAGAAATCCATAATGAAACCAAACTATTCATTACGACAATAACCGTTACATAAGTGCGACTCTTCCCAATGTTTTAAAATATATCAATATTCTAAGTTTTGCTTTTTTGTCACCACAGTTTCACGTCTACAAACCGCCTATGGGCGCTAGCGGGTGATTGTTTGTGAGTTGGATTCTCACTGAGTGCCTCCCACTTCTGACCTTATACTAACCTAAGCTCTGCTTATTAAATGATAACCCATAGATATTCATTACTTTTATTTTACTAATGTTCCATAATTTGTGGGTAGCCTACGAATTATGTCTGTTAGTGTAGTATGATTTAATAACGGTATGGTAAATGGAAAGTTACCATTAACCGTTGAAAAGTAATTGACAGGCAGTGGGCCTTTCTCTGACCTAGACGCCGATTTCTGATTGGCTGAAGGCGAGCGTGAGAAGGGTACTGAGCTATGATAGTAAGATTTTGGCCGTTAGTCAAAGGGACTAGACGTGATATGTTCGTCTGTCCCAAGATGCAAGCTTCTCACAGCGCGGTTATAAAACCCTTTTGGGCTAATAAAAACGTCTTATAAAATAATCAAGTCTTGCTTAATTATTGCAAACCAAGAAATTAGCACAGACAGCCGAGCCCAGCAGAAGGAAGAAAGCAACCCAGAAGGAAGATATCCGCCGACGAAACAGAACCCCCAGTAAGTCACTCCTCTCTAGTCTCACCATTTTTCTTCGAGCACATTTTCTATCTATTTAACCCATAGATAGGTCCCTAACAGGCACTACCACTTCGAGCCAGAGTGGACCTGGGAGTAATGGCGATAAAATGTGTTGTAACCCAACAAAGGTTACTAAATGAGAAATAACCAAACGGGAGTTGGAAATGAAATGAAGGTAAACCACTGCTAGTGGTATAAGACTACTCAGTCTTCATAATACCCCCGTATTTATGGGGATAGGAACATACCCATTAATGTTCAGAGGTAGGTATATAACAAAATGGTACTCCCCACTCCGCACCATAACACGTTTTTACCACAACACCACGTGTCGACATATACTTCGACTGGAACCGCGTTGTGTAATGGTTAAAGTCATGGGAAATGGACTTGTCACCCCGAGTTCAAATCCTGGACGTGGTAATTGCATTTCACTTAACACTAATACCCTTGGGAAAGGTATGAATCCTACTCTCCCTCCAGCTATGGGTAAATAATAGGGCAGACTGGGCTCTTTAACCTTGGTTAGGCAACTGGTGTAGGAGAAGGAAAACTCTGAATTCAAACCTGTTAAACTCCGCTTAAGAAATTGACCTTGTATCATATCCTACCCGTGCGGAGGGGTTGATAAATATCTATACTTCGACTGTTAAACTAATTCGAAACCGGAAATATTTAGGTTCTCGTGAAACTTGCAGTTGCATTCCACATCTCGGGCGCCCAAGTGTGTGACGACATGGAGTGGTGTTGCAAAACAGTAGGCCACTGATTAAGAAGAGTTTATGACTGATTTGGCTCTGAGGTCAACGCCTACAGTACGATGGAAATTTTGACTGACAGGCAGGGGTCATGAATCAATTCCTTCCGGTGTTACGAATATGGGAATTGAGAATGAAATGGGTGGGTTGATTAGCTTCTTGTTGGCATATCAACATTCGTGGGTAATTTAGTATTTAATACCTAAGCCATCCGTGCAGAAGAACACTAGTAATGCTATTTAAACCATAGCTGGAGGGATTCGTAACTTTCCCAAATGTGTTAATCGGAATGTGAACGTAATAGCGGGACTGGAGTAAATTAAAGTGGAAAATAACCATTTGAAATCATGGTGGGTGTTTGTGGTCTTATTGAGTAATTTAATTGTTCCTGTGATGAGAGTCTTGTCCTGGGTATGACACTAAACCACATCCGGTGTTGAAGTTCCAGTTTTGGAGCTCTGTGGAGTGTGGAGTACTGCTTTGTCACCATTACTCCCGAGTACACTCTGCCCCGGGGTGGTAGTACCTGTTAGGGTCCCATTTATAGGACAAATAGATCTGTTTAAAAATTATTAGTATTGGATAGGAATACACGAAAATATATAATTATGTGTAAATATATACTTACTATTAGATAGTATTATTGGTGTTAGATAGGAATACTTTAAACCACTAAACTGTCTGCACATTATTTGTACTAGCAGGAATATACACCCTCCGCCGGGCCTAAGTATTTAAGTTTTAATATAATGAAATATATTAAATTAGAACGATTAACGAAATTAAATAAGTACGCATATAAAAAGATTAAACTTATTTTAAATATATCTTAATTGGTTTCCATATAAAAAAAATCATAGGATTGATATCAATGCGTTGAAGAATAAAACCCAATTATTAGAGATCAATAACACCAAGTAATTATTTATTAAACCTGGTTTTGTTAAAACTTGTATGCAAATTAACCACATAATAATATATAAAACACATTGCAAGGTCACCTCATGTGGTGTATTGATTAGCAAGCTAGATTAGCAAACCATTATTAATGAGTTCGATTCTCACTGGGTGGCCCATACTTCTGGCCGTGTGCCGCATCTAAACTATGCTTAGTAAATAACTATAAGACCCATTGCAGGATTTTAAATGTACAAATGACATGGGATTTTTAAAGTTAAATCTAATTCAGATTTTCATATAGACGTTAATAAAAATGTTTTATTCTATGTATCGATGACTTTGACTATAAATCAAATACTCATTGATTAACTTAATTCTTGTGGCGTAAGTGGTGACGTAGTTTCGGTTACCGAGACCGAATCTTCATTATTAATAGATTAGATAGGAGCAGTTGGTATCATATAACAATGTGCGAACTAATGATTCTAGACAAATAGAAGTCCACTTTTTAAAAATGGAACATTAAGAATATATTTATAATTAGTCAAAGGTTTACAAATGAATCAAAGTTTGGCATTAAATAACCCATAACAAGTTGATATAAAGGTAATCAAATAAACCAACCAACCCAACCCAACCCAAGGGGACATAAACAAATAAAGGAAACGAAAATGTGACAAGAAAAGGGAAGAAAATAGAAAAAAGAGACAAGTGAATAAAGAAGGAGAAAAAGAAGGAGTGGATAGAAGAAGAAGAAGAATGGAAAAACATGGGAAGAAGAAGAAGAAGAAGAAGAAGAAGAAGAAGAAGAAGAAGAAAAGACAAGAAGAAGAAGAAAAGAAGAAGAAGAAGAAGAAGAAGAAGAAGAAGAAAAGAAGAAGAAGAAGAAGTGAGATTCCGATTCAGTTTTTGCATCCATTTTTCACTAAACGCTATTTCATGCCCGTACACTTTCCGCTTTTGTTTTCTTTCTTTCTCTTTTTTTTTTTCTCTTTCTGCCTGTGTACATCATTTATTTATTTATTTGTTTAGACATTATTCATTCATTTGTTTGTTTGTTTCCTACTTCCCCTCTGTTTCCTTTTTCCCCCATTTTGATTATACTCCTGGGTTTTCCCTGCTTGTATTTATTCCTTCGCGTGGTACTTGTGTCGATTGGCTCTCTCTCCGCTGTTCCCGCCGTTGTCGTCTGCCCGCTTAAATGGTACAGACGTCATCGTCAGCCCCGAGGATCTTAACTGGTAGCCGCGGGGGTCTACACATCAAGTCTATTTTGTATGTTTCATAGCGTCCGTAGGGACAGGAAGGGATGAGATGTGAGGTTGGGGGGGAGGGGTAATGGGTTAGGGGGGGAAAATAGTGAAGAATCGTTTCCACGGATCGGACATTTGGAAGTCTGGATATGAACAATTTGTTTATAACTTATAGGAGAAATAATTCAGAGTCGAAAAGAAACAGAGAGAGAGAGAGAGAAGAGAGAGAGAGAGAGAGAGAGAGAGGAGAGAGAGAGAGAGAGAGGAGAGAGGAGAAGGGGGGCTCAGTCACATCTGCCCTCTTGCTCTCTCATGTTTTCTCTATTTTTCTATCACTATTTGTTCATACCTATTTATCACAGTATATTCCTATCTATCTATCTATCTATCTATCTATCTATCTCAATCTGCTCCTATCAATCTATCTGTATCCTATATATCTCAATCTGTTCCTATCTATCTATCTATCTATCTCAGACTGTTCTTATCTATCCATCAAAATCAGTTCCTATCTATCTATCTATCTATCTATCTCAATCTGTTCCTATCAATCTATCTGTATCCTATATGTCTCAATCTGTTCCTATCTATCTATCTATCTATCTATCTATCTATCTCAGACTGTTCTTATCTAACCATCGAAATCAGTTCCTATCTATCTATCTATCTATCTATCTATCTATCTATCTATCTCAATCTGTTCCTATCAATCTATCTGTATCCTATATATCTCAATCTGTTCCTATCTATCTATCTATCTATCTATCTATCTATCTATCTATCTATCTATCTCAGACTGTTCTTATCTATCCATCAAAATCAGTTCTTATCTATCTATCTATCTATCTATATACCAAACTTGTAGGTAAAACTTGCGGTAAGAAAAAACCCGGCAAATAGTTTGATTGTAAAAATATACTACCAAACATCACCTGGGGAAAAAAATTGCAAAAAAGATAACACCAAGATAGTCGTACCAACCGAAAATAATCAGTTGATACTACAAAACTTGTCCAAAAGAAAAAAACAATATATATATATATATATATATATATATATATATATATATATATAAACCGTCAGGATACTCTAAAGCTAAAAAGTAAAGAGTGCTCAATACCTAAGTAGAGAAAATAATAAAGTTAAACCTAATGAGTCAGATATACCTACTAACAGTTTCACTAAGTGCTCCCAAAGATCTTTGCCCTGAAGAGCACTTAGCAAAACTGTTAGTAGGTATATCTGACTCATTAGGTTTAACTTTATATATATATATATATATATATATATATATATATATATATTTTATATAGTCTGTTATATTTATAAGTAAATAGCCCTCATTATCACTGATACAGAATGTATATATAAATTAGGGGAGCGTGGACATCAAGTCAACGGTGCATGGTAACTGTCAGTTTTTGGCCAATACGATTTTCAAACCAAGCAGTAGGTTTGAAAATTTCATTGGTGGGAAACTGTCAGTTATCATGCGCCGTTGACTTCATGTCCACGCTACCAGCGTTCACCTGGGAACCACAAGGTTATTTGTTCGATACTGGCCCTCGCCAACTCAGCGTATGAGTAGCACAGGGATGTGTGCGGTAAAGGGAGAAGTTGATGGTAGGTATGACGCTCCACCTCAGACACAAAAAATCTCCTTTGTCTAGCGCTAGTGAAAAGGTGATAACTCTCTCGCTGTCTGGTTGATACTGACTTTAGGCCACCCAGACGACTTTACTTATTTATATATATATTCATCAAAAGGTTGCTACAATTTCATTGTAGTAGCATTAGTAGTTAATCCCAAAAAGTGGTCAATATATTTTGTAAAACATTGAGCATTTATATATATATATATATATATATATATATATCAAACATAATATACATTGAGCTCTCAAACTGCGACAAGTTGTTTTAAAAAAACTCCTATGTGGACTTTGGATTATATATATATATATATATATATATATATATATATATATATATATCCATCCACAGACACCGTGTTTCTATGTATCACGTCTTCTCAGTGATGGAAAGAAACCTGACTGGTTTTTCCGTCAGTCCGGCGTCTTAACCACTTGGCCATCAGCCACCTGCAGGCAAGGGGTAAATTTTAGCTGTTAAATATATATACATGTGTATATATGTTACAGTCGCTAGAGAGCTCACATCCGGTTTATAGGAGAGCCTTGCCATTTTAACTTAATTTACGACATCATGCATAATTTCAGCTCTGTCAGATTTTCTCTTTCTCTCTACGCTTATATATATATTTACCAACCCCTCCACACGAGCAGGATGCGACACAAGGTCAATGTCTTAAGCGGAGTTTAACAGGTTTGAATTCAGAGTTTTCCTTCTCCTAGACTGGTTACCTAGCCATGGTTAAAGAGTCCAGTCTGCCCTGCTATTTACCCATAGTTGGAGGGAGAATTGGATTCATACCTTTCCCAAGGGTATTACCGCCATGTGAAATTCCAACAGCTTCGTCCAGGAATTGAACTTGCGTTGACGAGTCCATTTCCTACGACTCTAACCATTAGACCACGCGCCTCCTACGCTCTCTACGCTTATATACGCGCATTTTTAGGCCTGTCTAGTGTCTTATGCAATTGCATATTTCCCACCGACACCGGTAATATGAGTTCGAGTCCATGTAAAAGGCCAGGAGTTTAAATTTTGATATTTATGCAAGGCATGTCTTCTCCACTTAGAAGATTGGTTAAACGAATTTTACTAAATACCTATACAAACGACCCACGTCTACTCCTTCCCACTAACGCCAAAACCTAACTAGCTGTAAGTCTGTTTCTTCTCATGTTTTTCCTTTAGCCAATCAGAAAGCGGCGCCAAGGTCAGCGAAAGGTGAACTGCTTGTCAATCACTTCTACAATGGTTAATGGTAACTTTCCATTTACCACACCGTTATTCAAATCTTATTACACTTACAGTCATAATTCGTAGTCAACCCACGATATATGTAACTACCCGTGGTAAATACTCACTGTCCTGCAAAAGAAGATCAGTGACCATCTTAAAAACAGTTGTTATTTTCTAAGCTTAATTTAGATGTGGCACGAAGCCAGAAGTATGATGTACCCAGTGAGAAACGAACTCACCACCGATGGTCTAGCTTGCTAACTATAACACCACTTGAGATGCCCATTTTAAAAGCAGTATGTAATAATTTTCATTTCACCGTAAATCTCCACTGAAAATACAAATTTGTTCGAATCAATACAACTGCATGTTTTAACACGAAAATATCATAAAATGTGTTCTTAATAACAATTACGTTCATTTCAAATAATGCGCAAGCGTTAAGAACACATTTTATAATATTTTCGTGTCAAAACATGCAATTATTTGATTTGAACAAATTCGTATTTTCAGTGTAGATTTACGGTGAAATGAAAATGGCCGACCAAAACATACGGCTTCCTCAAAGTGAAACAAACAAGGGGAGGTTACTCTCATTTATGAAACTAATGTTCAGATTACCAGTTAAGATAATGGATGACTCCAAATATGTTATATACCCACTTCATATCGGGTGTATAATGGAGAAAGAAGAGGCAGAGAGGAGAGGCGATGATTCTTACTGGTTCTGGTTCGTCGTGGCGGCGGCCATCTTCTTTTTCTGGGCTTTCTTACTCTGCTAGGCTGGGTTGTCTCTGCTCATTTCATTTTAATAATCAAGCAAGACTTAATTGTTTTTCTTATTCTTTATCAAAAACCCCAAAGCTTCAAAAAGTTTTGAACCGCGCAGTGAGAAATTGACATCTTGGGAGTGATTTACGGCCCCTTCCGATCAGTCGGTTTGTCACGTCGAGGCATAACACCTATATGATTTTCCCAACCCTATTGCCCTTATAGCAAGCCCCAGCCCTTTTTATCGTTTGGGTGGTAGAAGGCGGTGACTGAGGGTCTTCAGGTCATGGGAATGATGTTAAACTCTATCTGATGGTGAGGTTCCAGTTCTGGGGGTCTGGAGAATGTGGAGTACCCTTTCATCGTCAGGTACACTCTGATCCCGTATGGTAGTATCTGTTAGGGTTCCATGTATGGGTTAAATATAACAAAATATGTTTAAAACTAATTGAGTACACATCATAAACGATTAAAACAAAAACATCTTCGGCATAAAATGACCCAATCAGGGTTGACATGCCGTAAATCCAACCAACCAACTAAATCCAGCCTATCTAACCCATAGGATCGATGAGGATATTTATACCTTTCCAAAGGGTATCAGTCTGAAAGTGAACGTAATAGCGCGCCTGGAATTCGAACTCGCTTACTACGATGTCCTCGTCCAACAGGTTAGCCAATACGGCACGAGATTCTCACAGTTTAAGTTGATTTGATTTCTTTGTTTAATGACATAGCAACTTTTGTGGGTTATTTAATGCCAAAGCCATCCTTGTAGAAGAACAGCTGTTAAATAGTACATTTAACACATATCTGGGGTTGGGTGAGTGGGTTCATAACTTTCCAAAGTGTATTAGTCCGAAAGTGAACGTATAGCGCAACTGAAGTTCGAACTCGCTCACTACGATGTCGCAGTCCAGCATGTTATCCACGATACCACGGCAAGACCCCCCTTCTCAAGAATATATGCAAACTTTTAAACGGGTTAATTCCTCTAGAGAATTGTGTTCAAGAAACAAGTTTTGAGCGTGAAATAATTGTGAATAAATACAGTATGAAAATACTGAGAATTCCACGCCTGTTACGATTTTATCGGCCATCTTTTAGGCTTCAAGCAAGGGCGCTTGTCCAGCGGAAATCCTTGGTAAATAATCCTTTGGTTGTGCCTTGATGCTCCTCAATATTGCAAGTCCTTCGTCAATGATTGCAAATGGACGTCTCTCAGTATCATTGCATAAGTAGTAAACCAGCCACGCATTCGGGCTGTAGATTGGCTGAGGTTTAAACCACGTGACCTCGCTTAGTCTATAAATTTAAGTGGTGTATTGTAGCACACCTTATATGCAAAAATAATCCAACATATTAAAAGTATTTCAGTATGTGATTCCCAATTGTCGAACCATACAGCAGTACTAGACCCAGTAATCATCTTCACTCACCACTAATCCTGTAACACGATTTGATCATGGGGAACTACTCATGTAGTGTCTTGAGCAGGAATAGCCTGACAGAACCCATCCCTCTCCAGGTCTATAACTGGTTTGAATTCAGCTTTTCTTCACCTAGACCGATTGACATACCAAAGTTATTGTTATAGGTGATATACCCTATTGACCAATGGAATGCGCCGACGGGTTACTATAAGTAACAGGGATAATTGTGGCTTGGCAGTAAGCCAATGCGAGTAAACGCAATAACTATTTGTCGGACGTAATTTCCACTTCTCTGTATTGTATTTGTCTACTTTCTGTTAATACATTTTCCTACATTTGTTACCCGTCGTTTTGTTCTTATTTGACCCTTAAAACCTCACAACAGTTATAGAGTCCAGTCTGTCCTACTATTTACCCATAGCTGAATGGAGAATAGTTGAATTCATACCTTTTCGAAGTGCATTAGCTTTATTCGAAATGCAAATAGCCTCGTTTAGGATTTAAACTCGGGTAGCCGAATCTACATTCTACAACGATAACTGTTATGCAAACAGTGGATTCGCTCGAATGAGAAACAGATCACAACGCATATATTACGATGTTACATAATTCGTGGGTAGCGTACAAATTATGTCTGTAAAAGTTTAGTAAAATTCAAATAACAGTATGGTGAATGGAAAGTTACCATTAACCGTTATAGGAAGTTGTAAAAGTGATTGACAGGCAATTCATCTTCTCTGACCTAGACGCAGATTACTGATTGGCTGATGGCGAGCCTGAGAAGGGAACCGACTTAGATTTTGGCCGTTAGTAGAAAGAAACAGACGCGAGGGTCGTTTGCTTCCCTGATGCCAGTTTCTCACCGCGCGGTTATAAAAACCCGTCTAATAAAGACGTCTTATAAAATAACCAAGTTTTGCCTGTTTGTACTAACAACGAAATAAGTACAGACAACTCTGGCCAGCAGAAGGAAGGAATCAGCAAGAAGAAATTGGCAGAGACGAACAGAACCAAGTGTTGCATAGCGCCTTCTTTACCGGAACTAAATCGTATATGTTATATACTGTCATCAAATTCTATATATGTTATATAGCGGCTTCTTTAAACTCACACTGCTAAATCGGCGTACGTATCGTAGCGGGTATCGTCACTAAACTTAGACGATATATGTAGTGGTCGCTTAATGAAATCACAACACATGCTGTATAGTAAAAACTTGCGTTTATTTCTTCTCCTGTCTGGTGGGTGGCGAGCGGTGACAATGACTACTACTGCTGCTGGGATGACTAGCGTCGGTGACGTGGAAGGGGTGGACGACCTCACTGCCCGCTGGCAGCGATGGTCCGTGTCGACGGTCGTTCCTTGTGCTCTGTTCACCGTCTCCTATCTCACCGTCTAACTTGTCCTGCCCTCTGGCTTTTGTATTGAAGATACGCCTACGCATCTTTATCTTTTGATCTGATAACGGGCAAATCTATTTCCGAACTTATTGTACCCATCCTTCGCTTTACCCGGAAAAAAAGTCCTTTGTCATTTTTGTCGTCTTTTCTTTGCTTTGTTTAATTTAAGCGGAAATTTCTATTTCCGTTTGTACAATATACAACTCAAGTATGAACCATCTTCTCTCTCCTCTCTTCTCTCTTCTCTTCCCCATTATATACCCAAAAGATATATATAACAACGAAAATCGTGGAAACGGTATGCTTCGGTGACACGGAGGTTAATATGCTATTAAAAACAAAAAAACGAAACGTCACAAATGCATAAATACGAGGGTGAGTAAAAAAAATAATGCCATTTTGTTTAGGACAGGTATAATTACCATTTCATGAAACCGAAGAGCTGATAGTTTGAAGGCGCTAAATGTGGTGAGTACGGAGGAAGCGGTAAAGCTGTCCACCCGAATGATGCGATTTTCTCACTTGTGATATTTATGCGTGGTCGAGCATTGTCCTGCAGAAGGAGGACATTGTCGATTGGCAAGTTGGGTTTTATTCGTCGATTCTTGTTCTGAGCCTCGTGTTAAGCAGAGGGCGATCCTTAGTAAAGAATCCTTTGGTTGTTACTTAGTGCTCCACAGTGTTGCAGGTCCTTCGTCAATGATTGCAAATGGACGTTTCACGATATGAGCGATTAAGTAGTTAACCAGTCACGTATTCGGCCTGTTGATTGACTGAGGTTTAAACCACGTGACCTCACTTAGTCTATAAATCTAAGTAGTGTATTGCAGAACACCTTATTTACAAAATATCCCAACAACGCTACCACATGAATACATTGGAATGGGCCGACCAGCAAAGATTTTTATTCATCAGCTCTGTGTGGATACTGGATATTGTAAGGACTTTCTAGGAGCAATGATCAATAGGGACGCTTGTCGAAAGAAAGTCAAGGAAAGCCATGCTATCTGCGCCACATGCGATAATGATGATAATGATGATATAGGAATACTTGAAACCATAGATATGTGTGCAAATTGCTTGGATCAAACTTCTGCATTAAATAACTCATGAGAGGTTGATATGCCGTTAAGCAAATGAAACAAGCATCATATACAACATAAACATACACACGCACACACACACACACACACAC
>CM042144.1:15117129-15122129 GCA_023376005.1 Doryteuthis pealeii
GAAGAGAGAGAGAGAGAGAGAGAGAGAGAGAGAGAGAGAGAGAGAGAGAGAGGGTGGGTGGGGAGAGAATAACATGCTGAAAGCAATAAACAGAAATGGGCAAATTGAAGAGAGAGAGAGAGAGAGAGAGAGAGAGAGAGAGAGAGAGAGAGAGAGAGAGAGAGAGAGAGAATAACATGCTGAAAGCAATAAACAGAAATGGGCAAATTGAAGAGAGAGAGAGAGAGAGAGAGAGAGAGAGAGAGAGAGAGAGAAGAGAGAGAGAGAGAATAACATGCTGAAAGCAATTAACAGAAATGGGCAAATTGAAGAGAGAGAAAAGAGAGAGAGAGGAGAGAGAGAGAGAGAGAGAGAGAGAGAGAGAGAGAGAGAGAGAGTCTTATACTAAAATGAAATAAAATGAATAGCGCGCATGCGCACAGATACATAAATGAAGGAAAACGGCGTAATAAAACTGAAATGATAAAATAAAAGAAATAAGAACAATTAATACACAACTAAATGTCAAATCCGACGAAGGAACAGATGGAATCAAAAAGGGTAAAAAAAAAATTTAAAAAATTTAAAAATCGTCAGACAAAAAATAAAAATAAAAATGAATAAAATTAACTGGAGAAAGGTTTTTTGAAATATAATCACTTTTTTTCATTTTTTATTTATTTCTATCTTTAAAGAGTCTTTATTTTCATTTTCTGTATTTTACCTTTTGCTCATAAATTAATCCCAATGGAATTTGTACAAAGGCAATGAGTTATGAAGACATAAACATAGAAAAAAAAAAAAAAAAGAAAAAGAAAAAGAAAAAGAAAAACAACGGCAGACGTAGAAAAAATCAGTAAAGGCAACATCGATATTCATAACAACATTAGAAATAATAATAATAATAATAATAATAATAATAATAATAATGACAAACAGAAAAACAGCAAAGACTAGAAAACAAAAATGGGAAGAAAAACAATTATATGGACACTTCAAACGACAAATCGAAGAGGTTGCACATGAAAAGACTTGGACATGGTTAAGAAAAGGAAACCTCAAAAGAGAAACTGAATCATTAATAATTGCTGCACAAAATAATGCCATAAAGACAAACTATGATTCACTGGGAACTGTGCAAGAAATTCAATTTTCACCATTCAACTAAATGGTATATGCACAAACCTGAATCTCTCCTGGAGAATGAGACACACAAAATTCTCTGGGACCTTGAGGTACAGACGGATCGCCTAATCCCAGCCAGGAGACCAGATCTTGTTTTGATTGACAAAAAGAGAAGACTTGTCATCTCGTGGACTTTGCCGTCCCGGCCGATCACAGAGTGAAAATGAAAGAAAACGAAAAGATCGACAAATACTTGGACCTTGCCAGAGAACTGAGAAAACAGTGGAACATGAGGGTGAAGGTCGTGCCGATTGTGATTGGGCCCCTTGAAACAATCCCCAAAGGGTTGGAAAGGAGTCTGGATGAATTAAAAATCGGAGGAAGAATCGAGACCATCCAGACTAAAACATTATTGAGATTGGCTGGAATACTCAGGAGAGTCCTGGAGACCTGATGAGACTTGCTGTTACTCAGCCTCCAGTGAACCACCGGCTTCTGCAGGTGTGAAAAACTCGAATGGAGTGAAATAATAAACCAGAATTTTTTCTTGAGAATGAAACGCATAAAATTCTCTGGGATTTTGAGATTAAGACGGATCACCTTATCCCAGCTAGAAGACCAGACGTAGTATTTATTAACAAAAAGTAAGAGAACTTGTCAACTTGTGGATTTTGCAGTTCCAGCAGATTACAGGGTGAAGATTAAAGAAAACGACAAGATAGACAAAAACCTGGACCTTGTCAGTGAATTGAAAAAGCTGTGGAATATGAGGGTGAAAGTGATACCAATTGTAGTTGGTGCACTTGGAACGGTCCCAAAAAGCCTGGAAAAAGACTGGAGGAACTGGAAATCAGGCGAATAATTGAGACCATCCAGACAACAGCATTGTTGAAATCAGCTGAAATACTCAGGAGAGTCCTGAATACCTGAGGAGACTTGTTGCCACTCAAACTCCAGTAAAATACCATCAGCTAAAGCTGGTGTGAAAAACTAGATAAAGACGGACCTACTCATCCCAGCCAGGAGACCAGACCTAGTGTTGATTAACAAAAAAAAAGAGAACGTGCCAACTGGTGGACTTTGCGGTTCCAGCAGATCACAGGGTGAAGTTGAAAGAAAACGAAAAGATGGACAAATACCTGGACCTTGCCAGAGAATTGAAAAAGCTGTGGAATATGAGAGTGAAAGTAATACCAATTGTATTTGGTGCACTTAGAACGGTCCTAAAAAACTTGGAAAAAAGACTGGAGGATCTCTTTTAAAAAAAGAGCATAGAGAGACTGATCACAGTAACTAACAAGAGCAATATCAACAGAATCAATTTAAAGACAAACGAGAAAACAACAAAAAATATCTAGTTAACAAAACAACTGTGTGCATACTTCAAGCGACAAAGTAAGGAAATTGCTCATGGGGTGATCAGTGCATGGCTACGAAGAGGAAATCTGAAGAGAGAAACTGAATTTATTAATTGCAGTCCAAAATAATGTTATAAGTACTAATGATATCAATACGTAACAGAATAGTAAGTGTATGTTATGTGGCGACAGAAATGAAACGGTAAATAAAATAATAAAGGAAAGCAGCAAATTGATACAAAAGGAATGCAAGACTGGGTACGACTGAGTGAGAAAGGTGATCCACAGGGAAATTATACAAGAAACTAAAATTGGATCATGCTCACAAATAGTACGATGTATCATACATCAAAATGAAGCTGGTCCTCTGTGGAGCCACTTCTTCAATACAGATTTCATTTACTCATCACTGGAATAATGTTTTATTGAAAAGAAAGAATGAAAGAGGGTTTGAGAGGAAAACATTATTCCAGTGACGAGGAAGTGAAATCTGTAGTGAAGAAGTGGCTCAAAGAACAGTCAACAGAATTTTACGGGACAGGGATACATGTTCTCATTCGAAGGTGGAACATTGCTATTGAGAGAAACGGTGACTATGTGGAGAAGTAGGGATGTGATCCACAGAGGACCATCTTCATTTTAATGTATGATACCTATCCCTGTGTTGGTGATTATACCTGTTCTCAACAAAATGGCATTACTTTTTGACTACTTATGTGGAGAAGTAGGAATGTGATCCACATAGGACTAGCTTCATTTTCATGTATGATACAAGTTCTTGTGTTGGTGATTATACCTGTCCTAAACAAAATGGCATTACTTTTTGACTACTTATGGGGAGAAATAGGGATGTGATTACACAGAGGACCATCTTCATTTTCATGTATGATACAAGTTCTTGTGTTGGTGATTATACCTGTTCTCAACAAAATGGCATTACTTTTTGACTACTTATGTGGAGAAGTAGGGATATGATCCACAGAGGACTAGCTTCACTTTTATGTATGATACATGTTCTTGTGTTGGTGATTATACCTGGCCTAAACAAAATGGCATTACTTTTTGACACACCTTCGTATATGCAAAAACCAAAATTTATCCTAGAAAATGAAACGCATAGTTTGGATTTTTAGATAAAAATGAATCAGCTAATACCGGACAAAAGTTCGGACCTAGTGTTAATTAAAAGGAAGAAAAAACTTGATTTTGTTGTCCCATCAAAAGGGACAGGGCTGGGTTTATTGCCCAATGCCTAAGGCAACCCCTTGAGGGGGAATGCCGACAGGATCAACGCATTTTTTGCACCCGCCACCCATGAGTCACAGCTTATGGATAGTCCCACATTAATAGGGCCTTGTGCCTAACCCGTACATGTAGGGTATGTGGTAAATATCAGAGTTGTTACAATTAATGTATATATTTAAATATAAACAATAAATAAATAAATTTTACAGTATAATATATTATATCACCAGACCTATTTTAGTTAAATAGGTCTGGTGATATAATATATTTATACTGTACATTCAACTTGACTTTTTCTCTCTATATTTTTCTAAAAATGTACTTTTCCAGTAACTTGAACAAAATAAGTCTTTTCTCTTCAAATTATTCTGAATATATTTCTCTTCTACAAATGAATACAACAAATTTGGTAGAATATTACAAAAGAAAGTGAAAAATAGACAAATGTTTGGATTTTGCCTTAGAGCCGAAAAAACATGAGTTGGTTGATTGGTTGGTGGATTTTAATGGCATATCAACTTGTCTGGGGTTATTTCAAAGGCGAAGGTTAGGAAATAATATATGTTGTGCATTTATATTTACACTTTTTTAATGATACATGAAGGTGAATGTGGTGCCAATTATAGCTGATGCCCTTGGAACGGCCCCTAAATGACTGGAAAAGAGACTGTGGGAATTAGATATCAAAGGAAGAATCGAGACCAACCAAACCATTGCACAGTTAAGATCAGCTAGAATACTTAGAAGGGTCATGGAGACCTGATTAGTTTGGTTGGTTGGGTTTTACAGCATGTCAATCACTTGGGTTATTTTATGCCGAATACTTCTATTGGTAAAAAAAAATGTTTAATGCTGACAAAGTTTTGAAATAATTTCATTTTTAATGGATAATACAATTTTGTTTATAAACTCATGTTTTCTATTTAGCCCATAGATGAGACTCTAACAGGTACTACCACTCCCGGTCAGAGTGGACCAGGGAGCAATGGTGATGAAGGGGTGCTCCAAACCTCCCAAACTGCTGGAGACCTGAGGATACCTTTTGTTACTCAGACTCCAGGAGAAAAACACCAGTTAAAACTGATGCGAAAAACTCGCATAGAGTAAAAATCATAATAATAATTATGACATAAGGAAGAAGATAGAAGATGATAAAGATAAAACAGTTATTTGCTTTCAATGAGTCCCAACTAAAACTAACTCCTACCTTGTAACCTATCCTGTGTAATTCGTTTCTAAGAAACTATTGAAATGTATTTACAGTTAGCTTGAAATCATGTTCTTAGTAATAAT
>CM042144.1:15127129-15137930 GCA_023376005.1 Doryteuthis pealeii
GACATGAATACCCCCAGCCACGGCCTTCTAGAACCTATATGATAAAAAAAGTTGGGGCTTGCCATAAGGGCAATAGGGTCGGGAAAATCATATAGGTACTAGAGCTTGACGTGAGCAGCCGATTGATCAGAGGAGGCCTCTCTGTCGTCCGTCTAGCCTAAGGGTCAAAGTGGAGTATTGCGTGTCATGGACTGCTCATCCATCAGAATTCCGTCCTTAAGCATCACTGGTTGCCACCCACGGCCTACAGGTAGCCTCGTTTGGAGCGGGGGTTAAAATGTAAATATTTGCGTATAACTTGTCAGATATTGAAAGATTGGACGATTAAAAGCATCCGACTTAAAGAATAAAAACAGAAGCAACAAAATAGATCAAGTGACCAAAAAGACACAGATTTCTTTGACACTGTTGTAACCTAACAAAGGTTACTAAATGAGAAATAACCAAACAGTGGTTGCAAATGAAATGGGACCTTTATAAAATTAGCAAAATAAAATACTCACCAGCTGTGCGAAGAAAGGTAAATCACTGCTAGTGGTATAAGACTACCCAGTCAGCATAATACTCCTGTATTTACGAGTATTGGGACATACTCATAGGTAGAGTATATAACACACTGTTACTGGATTCCTACAAGGAGATACTATAGACCACTTTGGCCCTATCTTGGGCTAGACGGGCGGTCGGAGAGCCACCGATCAATCGGCTGGTCACGTCAAGCCCTTGCACCTATATGATTTTCCCAACCCTATTGCCCTTATGGCAAGCCCACCCCTTTTTATCATATGGGTGCTAGAAGGCGGCGGCTGTGGGTCTACATGTCCTGGGAATGACGTTAAACTCTATCTGATGGTGAGATTCCAGTTTTGGAGGTTTGGGGAATGTGGAGCACCCCTTCATCACCATTGATCCCTGATCCACTCTGACCCGGAGTGGTAGTACCTGTTAGGGTCCCATCTATGGGTTAAATAGAAAAATGTATTCATAAAAAATTGTATTATCCATTAAGAATTGATTAAATGACCCACTAAGGTTGATATGCCATAAAACAAAACAAACAAACAAATACTATAGAACCATCTATATTTACAAGCAGGAACCGTGGATATACCACGGTATGATAATTTGACTGTTACAATGTTTGATATGCTTACTTAAGAGCTATTGCGAAATTTTTCAATATGTAAAAAGTATAATAATCTCTGGCGAAATTCTTTTTCTTTCTTTTTTTTTTTTTCCTTTTTTTTCTCTTTCTTTTTCTTTTCTTCTTTTTTTTCTTCTTTTTTTTTTCTTTTTGATTGAAACAATATGATAAGTGTTATTGCTTAATCGAAATATAATATGTACTCAATGCTTGGTCGAATGCTCGATGAAGAGTTTTCCGCAGGAGCCAGCTCAACTGCCGTCCGATTGGGCGGCTTTTAAAAAAAAGTAGAGAATAAAGTCGTCGGGGTGACCTAAAGTCGGTATCAGCCAGCTCAGAGTATGAGTAGCGCAGGGATCTGTGCGGTAAAGTGAAGAGCTGATGGTAGGTGAGGCGCTCCACCTCAGATGCCAAAACAACCTCGTTGGTCTAGCGCTAGTGAAGAGGGGATAGACTCTCTCGCTGTCTGGCTGATACCGAAATTATACCACCCCGTCAACTTATTTAAATTATCAGACTTATAATTTAAATAGAATTATATAATTTTCCATAGAGGCATATCACAGTCCAGTGTAGTTCGTCAACTTCCCGAAATCACCCGAAGCTGCCGAATTGTGCCTCACACGTCACCAAAATATTGCAAAACTTTTGACTCACCTTTTATATATTGATTTCTAGTCAACAATACTTGACAGTTCATGTTCAAGGTTCAAGAAAGATTATCTATATCGTTATTGCCGAGGATTTAAGCGTTCCGATCGAGCACATTACGAATTGAAAAGCCTTCAAAATGAGTATATCGATGCGAATGAATAATTCCCTCCTAACTTACAGAATATTATCAAGGAATAATGGAACTGATTGAAAGCAGCGACACAAACGAAATTTATTTCCAACTTGATAGATTTTTCTTTTTGTACTTAAAAAAAAGAAAAAAAAGAATCCCCCTCTCCTCTACCTCGCGCTCTTTTACAAACCGAAGAAAAATGATAAAAAATTTACAGCGCAGGTGTCTTCTGATTTCAACTGCCTCAAGACGCACTCTGGGAGAATCATTCGAAAATATTGGATCTAGAAAACAGAATTGGCAGTTTTCATATTTTATAAATTCCATATTTCCCCCATCGTTTTGGTGTCGTCGTCGTCGTCGTCATCCTCTCTAACCAAGAATCGTTTTATCTGCTACAAAAAACGTCAAGAGTCGAAGTACGCATGCGCACACATAAACATATACTCGTTCGATAATTAAATACATACCGGTATTTACAAAGTTACAGCTTCGTCTAACACAGCCCTATGTGTGGGACACTTAGTGAGAATCAAAGTCACTACAATAGTCAGGACTATGCGGAGGTGCATGGTGTAATGGTTATCGTCTTAAGAAATGGATACAAGAGAAGAGTTCAAATCCTGGACGAGGCTGTTTGGATTTCCTTAGCGCTATTGCTGTTGGGACAGGTACAAATCCAACTATCTCCCTCCAGCTATGGGAAAAAAGTAGAGGGAAACGAGTCTTGGAGAAGGAGAACTGTGAATCTAAACCAGTAAAACTCTGTTTTAGAATTGATCTTGTGTCACATCCAGCTCGTGTGGAAGTGATATATATATATATATATATATATATATATATATATATATATATATATATAATCAAATGATAATATTATGGTTTTACACTCATAATTTTGAAGTTTCATGGTAATCCAATCATCAATGATTCACTGGTTGAGATCTTAAAATCCAGTCGTGAAATGGTTGAGATTTTAAAAACCATAAGAGAATTGAAAGTTAAAATTAGGCGTTTGATATTTCAACTGAATTTTATATATAAATTTACCATAGCAGAAATTCCTAATTAAGTCAGAAAGTTTGTTTTACGTCATCTTAGACGGCGTTGACGGCCATGTTTACGATAAATTTGAGCAAAATTGACCGAAAAATAGTTTAAGATGTATTAAGAATAAATTACATTATTGTGATTTTTTTCAACAATCTAACGCGAGCTCAATGGGAGACCCAACGGGTCACATCTTTTCTAGTATATATATATATATATATATATATATATATATATGTATATATATATATATATGGGGAAAAATGAGTAAAGAAAAGAAATGTAGATGGATATAAATGAATTTTATCGATATCACTTTTAATCGATATCACTTACACATGTGTTTCGGTCTGTTTATTAAAATGTATACGGATTTACGTTATTATTATTAAAATAATCAGATGGAGTTGAAATGATGATGATAATAATAATAGGAAAAATGCATAAAATGTTCCGTACACAGAGAGATTTTTTACGACCTTCATCAGAGTGAATTTTTTATTTTATTTTTTTAATTTTTTTGAAAAAATAAAAAAATTCACTTTGATGAAGGTCGTAAAAGATCTCTCTGTGTACGGAACATTTTATGCACTTTTCCTATTATTATTATCATCATCATTTCAACTCCATCTGATTATTTTGATAATAATAATAACGTAAATCCGTATACATTTTGATAATCAGACCGAAACACATGTGTAAGTGATATCGATTAAAAGTGATATCGATAAAATTCATTTTTATCCATCTACATTTCTTTTCTTTACTCATTTTTTCCTCATATTGTCAGATTCATTTTCCATTCTTACATATATATATATATATATATATATATATATATATATATATATATATAGTCACAATTCCCTTAATTATTTACGGCACATTCTCATTCTCCATTTTTTCATTTCTATTTAAAACTCAATTGTTAATAAAATTGTTTTACGTTATTAATACTGTTAGTCTTATCTACATACTAATAACATGCAAATGTATTTATATATACAACAAAATAGCGGTTTACAGTGTGAACGGGAAGGCTAATTTGCATATCAATATTAAAAATTTGATTTGAATAAATATGTACTTAGTATTATTGATTTCTAATTGTTTTTTTTTTAATCTTAATTAATATGAGCAAAAATCTCAGAGATAAATCTTAAAAGAAATCCATTAACAAGAAAAAAAGAACTCATTTTATTCTTTACTTCCTATTTTAACTCAATAATTAGGAAAATTTAGCAATGAAAGACGGGAGTGATGGAAGAGTAAGTTTCAGTTGGTCTATTTTTCACTTATACCCACCTTTGTTTAAAATCTTTTTTATCTGCATTCTTATTTAATTTTATTAGCCTTTCTAATTTAATATTTAATATTATTACATTAAAACTTAAATACTTGCACCCGGAGAGTGCATATGTTTGCTAGTAGATATAAAAGTGTATTCTAATCTATTTTAAATTGTGTATTTATTATTTTTGGAATGTCCTCATGCTAAAAAACTTTTTCAAATTCTCTCGAATAATTCCAGTGGCTGTTGAGCCAACGCTACTAGTCCAGGTTAAGGGTAATCCGAAGCCGATATTTAAAAAAAAAATCCGATGCAGGTATCATTGGGGAATGAGAAATGTTTTGGTCTGTTTACCAACATTTTTTTCTTGTTACCCAATGATACTTGCATCAAAAAATATGATCTAAAAAATTCAGCTTCATATTACCGTTATCGGGCTTTGAACCTGGGTTATCTGTTTCCGAAAGAAAATCAGTTATGATGTAACATAATTCATAGGTAGCTTATGAATTATGTAAGTACTATAGCTAGACATTTTGAATCAGGGCTCGTTAGAAAATTCAAACCAGAGGGAACCAAGTGGAAAATTACCGTTGGCATTATTGACATAGATTGACTTCCGCTTGACCTCCCGAAAAACGCGCCAGTAGAAGTGTGGGACAAAGTTTTAGATTAGTTGCGCCCAGTTACTGGTCGAAAGAAGACGTTCTTTCGAGATATCGCTTCTCAATCCGCGCTGTTTTTGGGCTGGGGTTACCCGATATGTTAAAAGGGTATATAACAATTAGAACTAGAAATCATTATGTTTAGGTTTAGTTTCTTTCATTATTTTTAATGGTATATCAACCTACGTTAGGGTCCCATCTATGGGTTAAATAGAAAAATGTATTTATAAAAAAAATTGTATTATCCATTAAGAATTGATTTATTTCAAAACTTTATCGGCATTAAATGACCCACTGAGGTTGATATGCCCTAAAACCAAACCAAAATCAACAAAATTCATGTAAACTTCTCATTATCCAATTATATTCGATTTATATGTATCCAATTGTATGAAAATTAAAATTTTATTTTAGGAAAATCAAATATGAAGAAGACACCAACATTATTTTGCGACCCAATTTATCAATTTCACGACCCACTGAAAGGTCAGGACCATGACGTTCTTTATTAGAAGGCCTGTTGATCGTGCAAGTGACGTCACTAATTGGAGGCCTAAAATTTACTTTCGGTTTAAGATTTCACTACTTTGCTTCTGTAGTCACAGCTTAAGAAATTCAAAGAAAATATTTTAAGAAAATCAAATATGAAGAAGAATACTTCTTTTACACTTGGAATATTTTTTTTTACTAAGCATAGTTTAAGTACAAGACCAGAAGTATGAGGCTCCCAGTGAGATTCGAACTCACTAACAACGATCTGTTAATCTAGCGTGCTAACCATTACACCACATGAAGTGCCCCTTTTACACTTGGAATAACTTTTACCATTATTCAATTGAAGTAAGTATAAGATATATTTATTTTATATCCTTCGGACTTAACTATATTATTTCACATTTGTTGAAAAAAAATTTAATTTTAGGGGTCCGAAATTCGCTATTAAAAAATGTCAAGACCCATATTTTGAAAACCCGTGACACAGAGGATCTTATGATTAATTAGAATTTTCTCATGCTCAAAAATGCTTTATTATGCATTTCTGTGAAGTTCATATTTCTGTATCCACAGAATCTTGCTAAAATTAATATCTTCATTCAAAGATTCCGCCCTGTCGGCAGGAACAGGTGAATATATCAACTGAACCTCTACAGAGAAGTAAAATCCCTCCAATGGGGCCACCCGTTGGCCGTGGTTGGCAACCTGTGATGCTTAAGAATGGAATCCTGGTGGCTGAGCAGTCCGTGACATGCAACACTCCACCATAGCTCTTATTTGGGCTAGACGGACTGTCGCAGAGGTCCCTCCGATCAATCGGCTGGTCACAATCGCACTATATGGTTATCCGACCTAACTGACCTTATGGCAAACTCCCTTTTTATCCTATATGTGCTAGAAGGCAGTGACTGAGGGTCTTATTGTCCTGGGTATGACGTTAAACTACATCTAATGGTGGAGTTCCAATCTCTTCATAATTACTCCCATGTCCACTCTGACACGGAATGGTAGTACCTGTGTCTATGGGTTAATTACAAAAAATGAGTTTAAAAAAAATGTGTTAAAAAATTGAGTTTGAAAAAAAAAAGAAGAAAAATATGAAATACACATAAAACATGAATAGAACAAAACGTCTTCGGCATAAAATAACCCAACAAGGGTTGACATGCCATAAAATCTAACAAACCAAACCATTCAAAATTTTGTCTCTTACCCCACACCGGGGAATGAGAGTTTAGTTTTCAAACTCTGTATAGTTTCCTAAGTGACGTAGTTGGTAATAAATATTTGGCGTTCCCTTTTCCACATCAAATTGTGGAAAGAATTAAAGTTTTCATTGAAAATTATCAGTCTCTGTGTGTCCAGGTAGAAAAGGTAAAGTGGAATTCCCAGGCGTTGGAAAACGGAGATTATTTCCAATTTTGGATTCTTCATTTAAAGACCCGAGGCGAAACCATAGGCGAATTACTTGTGTTGAATGCTAAATACTTCTTCATATTGTTTTTTATTCGATAAATATTCGGTGCGATTGGGTTGAACTAGCAGCAGGCTGATGATATAGTTGGAGTTGCTGAAAGCTTCTTTTACTTGAAGGTCAATGGCTTCTGTTTCAATCCTCTTTGGGGAGTAAATTCTTTGCCAATCGCCATGGGAATATTTGCACCGCGAGTAAGAATTTTGAAGAAAAAGAAAATACTTTTCTTTGGAGACATTCAAACAATTAACACACACACACACGCACACACACACAAAACACAAACATACGCACACGCGCGCACACCACATACACACGCACGTGTGCGCACACACACACAACTACCACCATAACCATCACAGAGGTTATGTATATATACACATACACACATATATAAATATATATGGAGTTCCTCTAATTTCATCCATAAATATATATATATATACACACACACATGCGCACGCCCACCCACCCACGCATATATATATATATATATATATATATATATATATATATATATATATACAAATGTGCGTGTATTTATATCAGAAAATTCAAGTATGTGTAGATATGGTAAATATTATCAAACACATCTGTGTGGTTGATTATTATGTATGTTTGTACATCTATAAAGTTATATATATATATATATATATATATATATATATATATATATATATATATATATGTGTGTGTGTGTGTGTGTGTGTGTGTGTTTCTGTGTGTGTGTCTGTGTGTGCCTGTGTATGTGTGTACATACAAAATATTTCCTAGATGTAGAGATAACATTATCACTTACAATGACAAAGTTATGTGCGTGTGTTGGGCGTACATATAAATATTCACACAGATATACACACACACACGAATATATATATATATATATATATATATATATATGTGTGTGTGTGTGTGTATGTATAAAGAGAGAGAGAGAGAAAGAGAGAGAGAGGGAGAGAGAAAGAGTTTTGATAATATCTCTCATGCCTACAATTTTATATAGATACACTCACTGGCTCATAAGTCGTCGTATGCATTAACTCACAAATAAACTTGTAATATACAACGCTGTATATTTTCTCTTCTTCCCAATCAGATTGTGAGAATAATTCATTGCGCTGGAGATTCGAATCGCTACGAGTCTTGTCGACTTTCCTTCTCAAATAAAACACTTCAAAATAAAAAACAAAACAAAAAACAAACACTTAGAACTGTAATGTTATTGATGCTTTTCGTTCTTCTCTTTTATTTTCATGATTCAGGCGAATAAGTTCATTTTAGTATTTAGGGATGGAAAATCGCTTGGAGAAAAAAGATATTTATCGCTACTTTGAGTGGAACGAATTTAATTTATAAAAAAAAGGAAAGAAAAAGAAAAAGAACAAAAATTGTATCGTAAAAGAATATCGAGAATTAAGGAATGAGGAATATTCTAATGAAATTCTTATCCATTTTACGTTTTGCTTGCTATAAAACGCATTGCCGGTGGCAAAACAACAACAAAATCCAAAAACAACAATAATAATATATATATACCGCTACTTCCGTATTCATCCTCAATCCTCAGGTTCGATCCTTATCACGGCCGGTGTACAAGTATTACATTTTGATAAACAAAACTACTTCTAAGGAGCTTCGAGTGGTGTAATTATTATTGGAAGAAGCTTGCAGACCATTGTTAGTGAGTTCGATTCTCACTGGGTGGTTTATAATTTTGGTCTCATTTATTAAATTCCGTTTAGTACAAGTGTTATATACCCCTTTGCATCGGGTATATAAATGGAGAGAGAGAGAGAGAGAGAGAGAGAGAGAGAGAGAGAGAGAGGAGAGAGAGAGAGAGAGAGAGAGAGTCATTAGCAGGTTCTATTTTGTCGTCTGACCATCTTCCTTTGAGTTGATTTCCAGACCATATTCAGTGTATGAGTAGCACAGGGGTTTGTACAGTAAAGTGAGGAGCTGCTGTTAGGAGCGGCGCTCCACCTCAGACGCAAAAACAATCTCCTTGCTCTAGCGTTAGTGAAAAGGGAATAGGCTCCCTCGCTGTCTGGCTGATTCCGACTTTAGGCCACCCCGACGACTTTTTTTACCTATTTAGTTACCAAACAAAAGGTTTTTATGAAGACGTCTCGTCTATTTTCCGCCCTGTTCGCTGACGTAAATAGGTAAAAATATAGTCGTCGGGGTGGCCTAAATCGGAATAGCCAGACAGCGAGGGGCTAATTCCCTTTTCACTAAACCGCTAGAACCAAGAGTTGTTTTTGCGTCTGAGGTGGGGCGCTTCCTAACAGGCAGCTCCTCCTTTTACTGTACAAACCTCCTGTGCTACTCATACACTGAAAAAGGTCTGGAAAACAACTCAAAAGGAAGATGGTCAGACGACAAAATAGAACCTGCTAAAGGACTCCTCTCTCTCTCTCTCTCTCTCTCTCTCTCTCTCTCTTGCTCTCTCTCTATCTCTCTCTCTCTCCATGTATTATACCCGATGCAAAGGGGTTTAACAACTTGTACTAAACGGAATTTAATAAAATGAGACCAAAAGTATAAACCACTCCAGTGAGAATCGAACTCACTAAAATGGTCTGCAAGCTTCTTCCAATAATAATTACACCATCGAAAGCTTCTTAGAAGTAGTTTTGTTTATCAAATGTAATAACTTGTTACACCGGCGTGATAAGGATCGAACCTGAGGATTGAGGATGAATACGGAAGTAGCGGTATATAAATATATTTTATTGTTGTTTTGGATTTTGTTTGTTGTTTTGCCACCGGCAATGCGTTTTATAGCAAGCAAAACGTAAAATGGATAAGAATTTATTAGAATATTCCTCATTCCTTAATTCTCGATATTCTTTTACGATACAATTTTGTTCTTTTCTTTTTTCTTTCCTTTTTTTTTTATATTAAATTCTTCACTCAAAAGTAGCGATAAATATCTTTTTTCTCCAAGCGTTTTCATCCTAAAAATACTAAAATGAACTTATTCGCCTGATCATGAAAATAAAGAGAAGAACGAAAAGCATCAAATAAACATTACAGTTCTAAGTGTTTGTTTTTTTTGTTTTGTTTTTTAATTTTGAAGTGTTTTATTGAGAAAGGAAAGTCACAAGACTCGTAGCGATTCGAATCCTCCAGCGCAATGAATTATTCTCACAATCTGATTGGGAAGAAGAGAAAATATACAAGCGTTGTATATTACAAGTTTATTTGTGAGTTAATGCATACGACGACTTATGAGCCAGTGAGTGTATCTATATAAAATTGTTAGCATGAGAAGATATTATCAAAACTCTTTCTCTCTCCTCTCTCTCTCTTCTCTCTCTCTCTCTCTTAAATACATACACACACACACACACTTATATATTATATATATATATATAATATATATATATATATATTATATATTCGTGTGTGTGTGTGTATCTGTGTGAATATTTTTATGTAACGCCCAACACACCACAAACTTTGTCATTGTAAGTGATAATGTTATCTCTACATCTAGGAATATTTTTGTATGTACACACATACACGGCACACGCAGACACACAACACAGGAAACACAGCACACACACACCACACACACACACACAACACACATATATATATATATATATATTATATATATATTATATATATATATATAATATAACTTTAATAGATGTACAAACATACATAATAATCGCAACCACAGCAGATGTGTTTTTGAATATATTTACCATATGTACACATACTTGAATTTTTCTGATTAATACACGCACATTTGTATTATATATATATATATATATATATATTTATATATAATATATATATACTATATAGTGCCCGTGGGTGGGTGGGCGTGCGGCAATGTGTGTGTGTATATATATATAATATTTATGGATGAAAATTAGAGGACTCA
>CM042144.1:15138030-15143030 GCA_023376005.1 Doryteuthis pealeii
CCGGAGAGATATAGTGTGTGTGTGTGTGCGTGATATGGATAGCATGTTGTGCTGTGTATATGTTGCGCAACGCTGCCGTGCTCACATGGTTATCCTTGTAGAAATGGACGAGGCTGTTTAGGATTTCACATTGCACTAATACCTTGGGAAAGGTATGCATCGCAACTATTTCTCCTCGAGCTGTGGGTAAATAGTAGCGGGATTAGACTCTTTTAATCTTGGTATGGGCAACCAGTCTATGAGTAGGAAATCTCTGAAATTTAAAACATGTAAACCCGCTTTAGAAATTGACTTTGTGTCAACATCCTGCCGTGTAAAAGATTTGGCACACACACACACACACACCATCACACACATAAATATATATTTGTTAAAAAAAGGCTTAAAAATAGTCCATTTTGGCGGTTATAGATCTATTTCATACCCACAGGTAATCTGTGTATACCTATGAGTTCTCATCAAGACACTAACTTTATTGCAAATGGAAGAAAGGTCCAATCATCCTAATATCACTTACCCGGTAACCCATCTACAGATATATATATATATATATATATAATATATATATATATATATATGTGTGTGGTGTTGTGTGTGTGTTGTGTGTGTGTGTGCAAAATTGAGAAAAGACGAGGGTCAGACGAGTGGCCCAGTCTCCGAGTTGTTGGAAGGGGTTCAGACCTCGGTCGAAGAAATCACACACATAGCTGAGGACAGTCCGAACAAGTCAACGACACTCACCGAAATAATAAACACCTAAAGTTTACAAGTCCAAAAGTTCGCCTCCATCCCCTCGCTCTCCTAAAGCACAAAACATCAAGATCTCTCATTCCCTTTCCTGGAATGGGATACAGAACTCTTGATCAGATGCTGGAAACAACTAATGGGGGGGGGGGGGTAGTTTGTTCCCCATTTTCAGTTTTTCTTGCGAGGAAGTACTTTGTGTGTGATGTAATGAATATGCATATACCTAGGTACCGCTCAAATAAATCTGATTGGTTGGTGTCCACCATAAATACTTTAACACTGTAGTGGTACAAACGCCTGTTACTATAACGCCTACTACTATTTCTACGCCTATTACTCTGACGCACCATACTTACCTGCGAGTATATACCTCCCTATAACTTTTACTATCATATCCCTTACGCAGATATATCAGTGTGGAACTCACGAGGAGAACTATGACTCGTGAAACTCATAGATGAGATTTTGAAAAAAACTTGGCAAACGTGGTTTCTGTTATATACTGGTCTTTTCACGATACCAAATCTATATAACGTTATATACCTTTCTTACTTCTTACTCTGGTCGTATTTCTTCTGGCCGACTTTGGTTCTATCGTCTATCATCTATCTTTGGTCTGGTATATTCTTCTAAGGTCTGGTCTTCTTGGGGACTGCGGTCTGGTTCTGTTTCAGGGATCACTCCTTATCAGAAGCCCTTGTCATTGTTAGTTTTAGGTAATAAACACAAGACTTCGATTTACGTTGATGTTACTTTATTCCAGATCCCCAACCCAGACAATCTGCGCAGATGAGGCTTACATGTTGCTAGCTCGGCTTCTAAGTTCTAACTGACTAACTGAGTTGCTTACTCCTTAAACCGAAGAGGGCCTTCTATGGGGTTCCGGTTCTCACGATTCATCCCCAGAACGCAAGGTGAGATCGAGGTCAAGCGCCGTCACTCACCCTCAAGGCCATCAGCTGTACTAATCGCCATTATGATTTCTACAATACCTTATAAAAGTATTAGGGATCTACTAACTATGTAACATTTCGACTGGAAATTCCCGGGCTGGTGGTTCGGGGATGTGGAGCTCATCTAAACACCAGTCATGTTAGTAAGAATAGAAAATAGAAAAGTCGTCAGTGTGGCAAAATATTGGTATGTACGTGTCTTTGCCTAGTACACATTAATTCTCACCGAAATTGCTTTAGTGACGTCAGCTGTAGCAAAAGAAAGAAAGAAAGAAAGAAAGAGTAGAGAATTGGACACATGGCGCAGTGTCCAGTAAAAAGTAAGTAAATTAGTCGGGGTGGCCTAAAGTCGGTATCGGACTGACAGCGAGGGAGTCTATCCCCTTTTCAATAGTACTAGACCAGGGAGATAGTTTTGGCATCTATGGTGGAGCGCCATACCTACCATCAGCTTCTCACTTTACCGTACAGATCCCTGAGCTACTTATACGCTGAGTTGTCGAGAGCCGGTATCGAACCCGCAACCTTGTGTTTCCTAGTCGGACGCTCTACCGACTGAGCTAAACCCGGCCCTAGTGTAAGTAACCCGAATTCGAAATGACTACTATCGAGTCATGTCAATAATAAAAAAATATTTATTAATACACGCCCTTGTCGCATTATGTGTTTAACTACTGACCCTGGATAGAAACCAGATGTCCCAATTAGAAGTGCACAACGTGTAGAGTTGTCCATATGCCAACAATACACAAAGTTGATCTCCTTTTCGCTTCTTCCGTTCCACTTGACTTTTTGTCAGAACCGGACTTATCGTCAGCCATTATTTTAAAATATATTTCAATGCTGATAACACTTATCAATTTCACGAGGCAAGTTTTGTCTTAATAACTATTGAACAATGTTGATATACCGGTTCCTTGATTCAAGAGTTTAATTCGTTCCACTCGTAAACTCATTTCCTCGTATATCAAATCAATTTTCTGCATTGGAGTAAACTGAAATGCCATTAATTCGTTCTAGCCATACCCAAAGAAGACACCCTAAATTTTTGTTACGTTTTTTTTTATATATAAGAAAACTTACACTGCATTGTATAAAAATATGATAAAATACAATGTAATGAATTATGTTTTAATGTTTATTTTTTTATAAATAGTTTTCTTTGGCGTAATAAATCTGGAAACCGTAGCTCCGTCGACGGAGCATCCGCCGAATGAAGTACAAAGTTCTGGGTTGTTTTATTCATTCCTGTTCGGTATTCAAATTTTTTAAACACATTTTTAATACTCATTAACAGGTAATGTTAACAAGTACTACCAGTCCGGGTCAGGGTGGACCTAGGAATAAAGGCGATAAAGGAGTACACACTCCCCGAAGTTCCAGAACTGGAACTTTACCACTAGATGCAGTTTAACGTCATACCTAGGACACTAAGATCCCCAACCATCGCCTTCTGGCACATATATGATCAAAAGGAAGCGCGTGGTGTAATGGTTAAAGTCATGGGAAATGGACTCGTCGCCCCGATCACTCTCCTAATAACACTGTATGTTGGCTTACTACTGTCTCTTCAAGTGTGATAGTGCCAACCATATATATATATATATATATATATATATATATATATATATATATTGGAAGCGCGTGCTGTAATGGTTAAAGTCATGGGAAATGGACTCGCCACCCTAATACCCTTGGGAAAGGTATGAATCCTACTCTCCCTCCAGCTATGGATAAATAGTAGGGTAGACTGTGCTCTTTAACCTTGGTTAGGCAACCGGCCTAGGAGAAGGAAAACTCTGAATTCAAACCTGTTGAACTCCGCTTAAGAAATTGACCTTGTGTCAATTCCTGCTCGTGCGGAGGTAAATATATATGATAAAAAAGGGTTGTGAGGTTGCCATAAGGGCAATAGGGTTGGGACAGTCATATAGATACTAGGGTTTGACGTGATCAGCCGATTGATCGGAAGGGGCCTCTCTGACGCCCATCTAGCATAAGTAAGGACCAAAGTGGAGTGTTAATGTTGTAGACTACTCTGCCACCATGATTCCGTCTTTAAGCACCATGGGTCGCCACCAACGACCAACAAGTGGCCCCATTGGGGGATTCTACTCGTCTACAGAGGTGTATTCTATAGTTTCATCCGACAGGGCGGATGGATCGAAGACAGAAAGATGGATAGATGTAACAGAAAGGACTAGGTTTAGTTTAGTTTCTTTGTTTAATGGCATATCAACCTTCGTGGGTTATTTAATGCCATCCTTATAGAAGAACAGTAGTTGTACTATTTAATCCATAGCTAGAGGATAAGTATATTCATGCCTTTCCCAGGGATATTAGTCCGAAATTCAATGTAATGGGGCTACAGAAGCTCGAACTCGCTTACTATGATGTTGTAGTCTAGCACGTTTGCCACTACGCCACGAGGAGTCCCCCTCCCGAAGGGAGTAGGAGAGACAAATGAGAATAGACTGCGATAGACAAAAATATATGCTGTCAGTCTGTCTATCTCTCTCTGTCTCTGTCTATCTCTCCTCTCTCAGATTTCATAATTAGTGATGTTGTGTGTGTGTGGGGTGGTGGGGTGGGGTCACTGCTGTTCATTTTATAAGTAGCTTCATTGCTTCTCCTTGTCGGCAATAAAGAAAAATTATATTCATCCACATAAAATTACAGTTTTGATTAATCAAATTATCGTAAAAGACGTGGGATTAAATGAACCATTTAAATCTCAATTCCAAATCTCGTTTTAAAATCTCGATCAAATAAAAATAAATAGTTTAAGACCTTTTACAGAAAAGAAAAATCTGCTGTCTTAGAGAAAAAAAAAATGATAAAAATAAATAAAATAAATTCAAGAAAAAATGAATGGATAAGATCTTTAACCCCAACCCACAAAAAAAAAAAAAAAAAAAAAAAGATTAGAAAAAAGCGGAATTTGAAAAACGGTCAGCTTTGTAAGAAACCAATGTGTCGTTCTTTATTGCGTTTAGAGATGTAGAATTAATATTTGCCAGAATACAAAGAGAGCTCAATATTTCAAGTAAATTCGTTGGTTGGTTGGATTTTATGGCATGTCAACCCTTGCTGGGCTATTTTATGCCGAAGACTTTTTGTTTTATGGATATGATGGGTATTCAATTTTTAAAATACTTTTTTTTTTCTTTTTTAGACTTATCAAGTAAATTGTATTTATGTTTGTCAGAAACTATCGGATGAAAATAATGTTTTTTTTTAATTATCTATTAATAATGGAGATTAGGTCTCTATTTGTTTGTAACCGAAACTATGTCATTG
>CM042144.1:15150530-15162555 GCA_023376005.1 Doryteuthis pealeii
ACGAATTTGGTAATGTGACGTAAGCAGTGACGTAATTTTTGTTACAGACAAAAAGCGGAAGCGAATCTCCATTATTAATAGATGATTCTGTGCCAGAACTAGCTTAGACCCACAAAAAAAATATATTTTTGAGATAATGTTTTAAATTATTTTGAATTATATTAATACACTGGTTATTAAAACATTGATATTGTTACTAGGTATAAATTGTGGTAATTTATGAGGAAGTGTGTCCCGGCCTCCTGCCTCAGGACTACCTGGTGACTATTAAAATAACGTCCCCAGCTATGTCGTCTCGGCAGTGTTAATTGAAAGAAAACAACCAACTTAGGACATTAAATGTATTTTAGAGGGGGGTTTCTCTTTTTTGATATGAACAAATGGAGATGTGTGGATAGATATATAAAAACAAAGTAAAAAAATGAACAAATTGAGGTAGATAGATAGATAGATAGATATCCATCTTCATATCTAAATAAGAATTACGACAAATTTCTATAAATAAACAAGAATTACGACAAATTTCTATTAATAAATTTCTAAACAAATTATGATAAATAAATAAGAATTACGACAAAAAAGAGAAGCCTCCCACCCCTCTAAAATACATTTAACGCCCTAAGTTGGTTGTTTTCTTTCAAGTAACACCACTGAGACGACATAGCTGGGGACGTTATTTTGATAATCACTGGGTAGCAATTTCTGAGGCAGGAGACCGGAACGCACTTCCTCATAAATTACCTAAATTGTTTTCTTGTTTAAAAAGACTATGAACTAAATTTCATTATAATTTTGATTTTTCGGACTGTTGTCCTTATCTTTATCGTGATATGTGAACAACTTTTGATGATCTTATTCAAATAATGACGTCATTGTTTTTACCCGCCTATCATTCCGACATGTCACACGAACAGCTAAGCAATTCAAAAGGATTTCCCAGTTTTGGTTATTGCTATACTCGGATACACAGGAAACTCCCGAGGAAGACCGGAAGATACAGTAGCTGAAACGTTGTGATTTTACATACCACAATAAAGATAAGGACAACAGTCCGAAAAATCAAAATTATACACATCAAGCTTCATCCTAAAAGATCAGAGAAATAATACATTTGATTACAGGGCTGTTTCTATGGGTCGATTTCTTCTTTCTGTTTGGGCTGGTGTCTGCTCATTTCTTATGGATTGATTAATACGCAAGACATGTTGTTTTCTTTAAAGCTTTTATTAAAACAATCCCAGCCCAAAACCGCGTGGTGAGAAGCGACACCTTGAGAGCTGCGACAGTGTCTGAGAGAGAGAGAGAGAGAGGAGAGAGAGAGAGAGAGAGAGAGAGAGAGGAGGGACATGTGAAGGACGATGATGAGGGATTATAGATTGGTTCTTACTTTTCTCTGCTTACTTCGTCGGCCGCTATCTTCTCAGGGCTTCTTCTGTGGGTTGATTTCTTCTTTTTGTTTGGGTTGTTCGAGCTGGTGTCTGCTCATTTCTTATGGATTGATTTAATACCAAGAATGTTGTTTTCTTTAAAGCTTTATTAAAACAATCCCAGCCCAAAACCGCGCGTGGGAGCGACATCTTTGAGAGCTGGCGACAGTGTCTCAGAGAGAGAGAGAGAGAGAGAGAGAGAGAGAGAGGAGAGAGAAGAGAGAGAGTAGTGACGATGATGAGGGGATGATAGATTTGGTTCTTACTTCTGTTCTGCTTGTCTAACACGTCGGGCGCCATCTTCTCAGGGTAATTCTGTGGGTTGATCTCTTTCTTCTGTTTGGGTTGTTCGGCTGGTGTCTGTTCAGTTCTTATGGATTGCTTTATCCGCAAGACCTGTTGTTTTCTTTATAGCTTTTATTAAAACCCCAGCCCGAATCGCGCGAGGAAAAGTGAACATATTGGCGCGTTTCTGGAAAGGGTTAAGTAAACTTTACCACTTGTCGATCATGCTAATAGTAATTTTTCTACTTAAGTCTCTTCGATTTTTGAATTATTAGCGAACTCTGATTTAAAATTATCTACACTACTTACATAATTTATAAGCTACCCATGAATTATATAACATTATTTTTTCCAGAATACGATATCAAATTGCTATAGGTTTGAGATAGGAAGTTGTCTATGGCTTATACCATGAATAACCCAACAAATAGTCACTTGAAACCATATAATTACTGGCAAAATAAAAAATGGATGACTTTGACATTAATTAATCCAGGAAGGGTTGATCTGTCGTTAAACCAACCAACCATCTATCGTGTAAACAAACTGAATATGCATTGAACATATATATATATATATATATATAGCCACCCCATCCACACGAGAAGGATGTGACACAAGGTCAATTTCTTAAGCGGAGTTTAACAGGTTTGAATTCAAAGTTTTCCTTCTCCTAGACCGGTTGGCTAACCAAGGTTAAAGAGCCCAGTCTGTCCTACTATTTATCCATAGCTGGAGGGAGAGTAGGATTCATACCTTTCCCAAGGGTATTAGGTTGGCGAATCCATTTCCCATGACTTTAGCCATGGCACCACGCGCTTCCAATATATATATATATATATATATATATATATATATATATATATATATGGTTGGCACACTTGAAGAGACAGTAGTACTAAACTGGTTGTCTAACTAAAGTTAGAGAGGCCAGTCCATCCTACTATTTGTCCATAGCTGGAGGGAGAGTAGTTGGATTCATACCTTTCCCAAGGGTATTACCTCCACCACAAATATAACCTCTACTTGAGGATCTTGAATTATTCATGGCATTCCAATTCAAAACAAAGACGATTATTATGCATTAGGTAATGTCAAATTCTGTTCCTGTCGGCTGTGGCAGTAGTGTGGTTAGCCTCCACCTCCAACGGAGCCACCTGTTGAGTCGTGAATCGTGACCCGTAATGCCCGAAGACATGGCTGTAGTAGCTGAGCTGTTTGTGATCCGGGTACTAATTTGTCCTGTGACATGCAATATTCCACTTCGGTCCTTATTTGTGATAAAGGGACAGTTGGAAAAGCCCAATCCGATCAATTGGTAATCATGTCAAATTCTAGTACCTATCTCGACCCTATTTTTTAAGTATTATCTGCGTTATTCGGACTATTGTCCCCATCTTCATTGTTATTTGTACAACGTTTCGGCTGATATATCCTCCGGCCTTCTTCTTTCTTGTCGGACTCGAGAACCTTCTCGGACTCGGGAACCTTCTTTTCGAACTTTCTTGTCGTATTCGGGAGCCATCACGGAACTTTGAACCTAACCCTTTATTTATTCCACGGGGGTATCCTGTTCTCATTCCGCTAACCATAGCTGGGGTAGGAGTTGTGTTAATAATTTTTCTAACTGATTTCACTCAGGATTGAAATCGGGTTCTAGACATAACTGTCACTTAGAACTGTCTTAACCTAACTGCCTTATCCACTCGGCCATGTGTCCAATTGGATAATTGAGTGTGAATTTTGGGAACTTATAAACCTAATGTCTTGATTTGGCTAGAATATCTACCTATTTTACTTATGTATGATTTTTTACTTAGACTCATATTGTGTTTTTTTTTTGTTTTTGTACAAGTAACAATGAAGATGGGGACAATAGTCCGAATAACGCAGATAATACTAATCTTCAAGCCTCATCTCAAAAATTCAGAGAAATCGTATTTATTAAATTGCTCCTATGGCAAACACCCAACTCTTTTTTATTATATGGGTGCTAGTAGGTGGTGTCTGAGGGTCAATTACCAGTATTTATTAAAACACATTAGGTTAGTGAAAATTATTTTTCGAACAAATCATATTAAAAAAAAAGGTTTGGCATTAAATTATCCACAAGCGTTTGATATACTATTAAACTAACCAACCATCAAATTCTGCCATTTTTGTGGCTGATGTTGTCAGAAAACAACCAATGAATTGGATTTTTGGTGTGGTGGTACGCCGAGAAACTAACGGCTCTCCACCCGGAAAAGAAAATCTGTAAAGCGAGTTCGAATTTCAGCTAAGGTTACTTATATTCTCTTTGCCCTTATCCCTTTGGGAAATTCCACATCGTTGCGGTTAATTTAAGTTAAAAATTGTTGATTTGTTTAATTTAGATTATGTAGTAATTCAATAGTCTTCCGGTTTCACTGTATTAAGTTAATGTAAAAAAATATTCTAACAGTTTTTAACAAAATCTTATGGCATCATCAACGTATTTTCTTTCCTTTTTATAACTCTGCGTCATCTTTCAGATAAAGTGTGCATTTTTAGATTGATGCGAAAATCCAGCATTTTTTTTTTTACAAAATATTTTATATTCACTAGCAAATATTTAGGTTTTGATGTAATAAAATATTACATTAAATTAGAAAGGCTAATGAAACTAAATAAGAATGCAGATAAAAAGATTTGAAACAGAGGGGGATATAATCGAAAAATAGAACAACTGAAACCTACTCTTCCATCACTCCTATCTTTCATTGCTAAATTTTCTTAATTTAACTATTTAGTTAAATTAGGAAGTAAAGAATAAAATTACACTTATTTCTTGTTAAATTTTAAGATGTATTCCCAAGATTTTTGCTCATATTCATTAAGACAAAACCAAACAAATAGAAATCAATAATACTAAGCACATAATAATTAAAATCAAATTGTTAATATCAAAATGCAAATTAGCCTTCCCGTTCACACGGTAAACCGCTATTTTGTTGTATATATAAATACAATTGCATGTTATTAGAATGTAGATAAGGCCAATAGTATTAATAATGTAAAACAATTTTTATTAATAATTGAGGTTTAAATGAAAATAAAATCATACAGAATCTGACGCAAATAACTAAGGGAAATGTGACTTGAGTAGTGACATAGTTTCGATTATAGAAACACAAACCCACAATCTCCGTTATAAGAAGATATAAATTCATAGCCTCATTATTCAGTCAAGCTATAATTGTTTACTAAAGATTATTATTAGTTACTTGAAATCATATAACTGTGTGTAAATTATTTGTATTAAGAATAGTTACTTGAAGCTATAATTGTTTACTAAGGATTATTATTATTAGTTCCTTGAAACCATATAACTGTGTGTAAATTATTTGTATTAAGAATAGTTACTTGAAGTTATAATTGTTTACTAAAGATTATTATTAGTTACTTGAAATCATATAACTCTGTGTAAATTATTTGTATTAAGAATAGTTACTTGAAGCTATAATTGTTTACTAAGGATTATTATTAGTTACTTGAAATCATATAACTGGTGGTAAATTATTTGTATTAAGAATAGTTAATTGAAGCTATAATTGTTTACTAAATATTATTATTAGTTACTTGAAATCATATAACTGTGTGTAACTTATTTGTATTAAGAATAGTTACTTGAAGGTATAATTTTTTACTAAGGATTATTATTAGTTACTTGAAATCATATAACTGGTGGTAAATTATTAGTATTAAGAATAGTTACTTGAAGCTATAATTGTTTAGTAAGGATTATTATTAGTTACTTGAAATCATATAACTGGTGGTAAATTATTAGTATTAAGAATAGTTACTTGAAGCTATAATTGTTTAGTAAGGATTATTATTAGTTACTTGAAATCATATAACTGGTGGTAAATTATTTGTATTAAGAATAGTTACTTGAAGCTATAATTGTTTACTAAAGATTATTATTAATTACTTGAAATCATATAACTGTATGTAAATTATTTGTATTAAGAATAGTTACTTGAAGGTATAATTTTGTAGTGTTATTTATTATCGTTATCAGTGACTTGAAACCTTATTACTGCAAACAAATGACTATTATTAGATAGAAATAGTTACCTGATACCATATAATTGTCTATAAATTATTGTTATTTGGAGGAGTACCCGTGGCGTAGTGGCTAACGTGCTGGTCTGCGACATCGTAATATGCGAGTTTGAACCCCAGTCGCACTATTAAGTTCACTTTCGGACTATTACCATTGGGAAGGGTATGAACCTCATTATCTCCCAGCTATGCGTTAAATAGCATCACTACTGTTCTTCTACAAAGATGACTTTGGTATTAAATAACCCATAAATGTTGATATGCAATTAAACAAAGAAACCAAACCATTATTATTAAAGAGAAACACTGGCACCCTACCCTTCCTTTAGACAACATCAGTATCATGAAGAGGAGACTGATGGTCGTCCATTAAGATCTTGCTCAAGCCTGTGCCGATATTTCGGCGCAGACCCCGGTACTAATGCAGAATAGCAAGTGATAAAAGAATTAGAATCACATTTTACGTATAAAAACCATTAGATGACGGAAAGTCCCGAAGTAAAGAAACGCTATGATTTATTTTTACAAATAGAACGCAAGGAAAAAATATACAACGGTCGAAAAAACAAAAACAAATTGAATTTCTCAGAGTTGATTTTTAAAGTTTCGTCTTCCAGACCATATTACCTTTAGGCACCCCTTTTTGATCTCTCTTAAGAATGGACATGTTTTTCATTTACACCGTCAATCTCCGGTTGTTTGTTAGGGGTTAGGGTTAGGGGTTAGTTTTATAATTAAAAAAACCCCTAAAAATCGTCTATTTAATCAACCGGATATTGTCTTCCATAGAATGGTGTTTTATTGATTTTTGTAAAGAGAGGGGCCTTGTACAGAAGAAATTTGTTTGTCTTAATTGTGGTTTTCGGGGGTTATGATCCGGCAGACAAGGAAGGGTTTCTGGTCGTAGTACCAAACTGGAAGGCCGAAACCCTCTTAGCTTGATTTAAAAAAAAAAATACATTCTTCCCAAGACCGCAATAATTTCGGACAGCTGGAAGGCATGCGCAAACTTGAATCACAGTTATAATTTCGTGGATCCAGACAGCGGTGTCATAACTTTTCGACTTGTAATAGTAATGAAAATATCCCTTCTTCCAATTTGTTCTCCGTTTCATGAAAATCCACACCCAAAGAAAAAAAATTGAAAAAATAAAAAATAAAAAAATAAACAAAGGTAAATGTTAATTTTTTTTAATTATCTGCGTTATTCGGACTATTGTCCCCATCTTCATTGTTATTTGTACAACGTTTCGGCCGATATACCATCCGGCCTTCTTCAGGTATTTCTTGTCGGACTAATTTTTTTTGCTATGAAAATTTATAACACGTTTTGACGTTCTCTTTTTGAAATTTTGTTTTAGCGTCTCAAAGCCTTCGGGAATTTCCATGAATGTACTGAAATCCAATGCTTTTTATATGTACGTAAGTAAAGTCGACGGGGCGGCCTAAAGTCGGTATCAGCCAGTCAGCGAGGGAGTCTATCCCCTTTTCAATAGCGCTAGACCAAGGAGATTATTTGAGCATCTGAGGTGGAGCGCCACACCTACCATCAGCTCCTTACTTTACCGCACAGATCCCTGTGCTACTCATACGCTGAGTTGGCGAGGACCGGTATCGAACTAGGAACCTTGTGGTTTAATGCTTTTATATCTTACGCGCTATTATGCATTAGTACTCATATGCGTAGTCTCGCGAGACTGACGAATGCCAGAAAAAAAAAAAAAAAAAAAAAACGACATTTGCGTTCAATTTTGCTATAATTTGTACCTGAATTCAATTTTACAAATCTTTGAAATCATTAAGCAATCCAATATTTTTGTGTGTTTTAATCAATTGCCACAAACAAGATCAATGATGAATTTTTCTATTTGATATATATATAGTTTGTCGTTATTATTTATTTGTGTGTGCGTGTGTATGTGTGTGTGTGTGTGTGTGTGCGTGTGAGTACGGTCTATGTTGGTCTGTTTATAATAGGAATCTCAAAGGATTTTAATCCATTTTTTTTATTCGCTCATGAATAACAAATGTTTATTATTTTTTTTTAAATAAAAAAACAAAACATATGCTAATTCTTTTCCATCATTTCTTTTTTTTTTAAATTTAAAAAAAAATCTTAATTTTTCAAATTTGTTGTGTCTGGCCATGTTTCCTGTTGAATAATTCTAACGCAGGAACGCAGAATTTTTTTTTTTCACGAGTGGAAGAATTGATAATCGTTGGCTTCATTTTCAAATACATATTTTCTTAATACTTAATCCTAGTGTACGGCGATATCGTTGTGTTCTTTATATGACATATTTTATGCAGCCGTTCTCAAACTTGGCATTTTTCATTTTTCATTTTTCTGCAGACTTTTAAACTTTTATTCAAAATATATACGCAAATCTTTTAAATAGTGTCCATGTCGATAATCGTGTTTGTTTGTTTGTTTTTATTTTATTTTATTTTTGATTTTTTTAATTTAACGGCATATCAACCACGGTGGGTCATTTAATGCCGGCAAAGTTTGGAAAGATTCGTAGCGATAGTTTGGAAGAAAATTTTTAAACCCCAATTTATTTTTGTAAACAAATTTTCTATTTAATCCATAGATTGGACCCTAACAGGTACTACCACTCCGGATCAGAGTGGGCCTGTGAGTAATGGTGATGAAGGGGTGCTCCACATTCCCCAGACCTCCAGAACAGGAACTTCACCATCAGTTAGAGTTTAACATCATACCCAGGATATGGAGACCCTCATCCACAGCCTTCTAGCACATATATGATAAAAAGGATTGGGGCTTGCCATAAGGGCAATAAGGTCGTGACAATCCTATAGGTGTTAGGACTTGACGTGGATTTTGCATGTCATAGACTGCTCATCCCCCAGGATTCCGTCCTTAAGCATCACGGGTCGTCACCTACGTCCAACGGGTGGTCCCATTTGGTGGGGATCTTACCTCCATGCAGAAGTGTAGTCGGTGTATTCGTAATCCCCAACTGACAGGGCTGGATTATTGTATTAAATAAATAGACAAAATCTATGACAATATTTAAACAAACAAGAGAATTTATTGAAAGAAAAAAGTGTAATACATTCTAAGGAGGGCGGTCGTTGTATAATGGTTATAGTCGAAAAATTAATCAAAATTCTGGACGTGGTTGTTTGCAATTATCATAAATTGGTTTATTGGTTTTACGGCATGCCAACACCTGTTGGGTTATTTAATGCCAAAGACAGTTTTTTTTATGCAAGCAGTTATATGGTTTCAACAGTAACTATTTATACTAATTATTTTAACAGGTAAAAAAAAAAGTTCCAGCTTTAAAATAACCCAGGGTTAACATGCCGTAAACTCCAACCAACCAACTGGTGGGGGCTCAACGGATTAATGGCACTGCAGTTTATTTCAATATAATATTATATATATATATATATATATATGAAGATAGGTGGATGGGTTTAGAATCCGATAATATGAGGTAATAAAAGGATAAGTGAGCAAGAAATGAATAACTCAAAACAAATCAAGGGTTGAAATAATTTCGTCGTATTACACGGACCACGTCAGTCGAAATGATTTTATTAAAGCAAAGTTACGTGCGTACATATGATTTGGTGAGGGGTGGGTGTGAGGGTAGTTTGGGGATGAAGAGTAGATGTAGGGGAGTGCATGGGTAGGTCAGCGGGGGTGAGTATGTTGTTATAGGAGAAGAAGGGGAGGGGAGATTTGAGTGATGTGAGTCGTTGGTTTAGGTATGCGGAGGAGTAGGGGGGAATTTTTTTGTGTTTCATGAATGGCGGCGGTGAGGAACAGCGTTAGGTTAGTGGGTGAGTTTGGAGGAGTGGAGTCCTGGGATGATAAATATATATATATATATATATATATATATATATATATATTATTGGAAATTAATACTTAATACCAATCCTAGGAGGATACATTTTATAATAATAATATAATAACATAATAATTTTTAAGATATATAAAAACTAGCTTTTTGCATATTTTTACTTTGTTTGCTAAATCAATAAGTTCAAGGTAACACTTTATGGTAACAATTTTAAATTATGTAATTATCTATAATAATGATAATATTTATATTTTATATATATTTTAAAAAAATGTCATACCCACTTAAAAATTCAAGTCAATCTAGAATTATTTTGATAAAAGAAAATAAACACTTAGCCATTTATAGTCTAATATTTTATTTTATTCCTATTTCATCTAATTTAAATTTAAAATATATCTTTCTTAAATCATTCATCATTTTAAGTCTAAGTAAATATCCATACATTTCTTATAAATAATTTATTTATTTATTTATTTTTATTTCTACAACTGTAAAAAATTATTCAAAAATATTTCAGTTGACCGTTTTTATCTTAAATTCAAAAGGATACAATTGTTGCAATCTATAACGGAAATTGCATTGAAAACATTAGACAGAAAAAAATTCGAATTACTTCTCAAATTAACTTTATAAACTTCACTCCTCAGCATAACTTTAAAAAGGTAAGACATTATTTTATCTTCTCCAATATTCTATTAGGTTGTTACAAAAATAATAGCCGATTTCAAATACATACATTTATTGTAGACGGGCGGTCGGAGAGGCCCCCTCCGATCAATCGGCTGGTCACGTCAAGCCCTAGCACCTATATGATTTTCCCAACCCTATTGCCTTTATGGCAAGCCCCAACCCCTTTTTATCATATGGGTGCTAGAAGGTGGTGGCTGCGGGTCTACATGTCCTGGGAATGACGTTAAACTCTATCTGATAGTGAGGTTCCAGTTTTGGAGGGAATGTGGAGCACCCCTTCATCACCATTATTCCCTGGTCCAATCTGACCCGGAGTGGTAGTACCTGTTAGGGTCCCATCTATGGATTAAATAGAAAAACATGAGTTGATAAAAAAATTGTATTATCCATTAAGAATTGATTTATTTCAAAACTTTATCGGCATTAAATGACCCACTGAGGTTGATATGCCGTAAAACAAAACAAACCAAACCAAACCAAATACATCTATTGTTGAAACATTAACAGTAGAAATGTTAAAATTAGTCAAAATACGAGCGTTGGGCAGCTATGCATCTCTGGCATCGATCTACGAGGTCATATATTCCGCGTTGGTAAAAAGTTATTGGCTGTGATGCAACAAAATCTTTAAATGATGATTCTATCTCTTCTTTAGATGGAAAAGTTTTACCATTTAAAAATGTGCTTAAGCACACTTCAAACCGCCTAAGGTTTTGGTGCTCATTGAGCTCATGAGGAGCCCATTTATCGAGCCTTTCCACCTTTCCAATACTCTGTAAATGGTGTGAAACTGTTCCAATGCTGACACCAAGTGTCTGAGACAACTCTCTGATACGTGGATTTTGTTCAACAACAGCCTGCAATTGTTCATTGTCAAGACTGCATGTCCGTCCTCTACCTTCTTCATATTCAAGACTCTCATCTCCACTGGGGAATTTCTGGAACCACCTTCGTACGGTCCGATCACTTGTAGATTCATCGCCCCATGCTTTGTTGATATTGGCAGCAATTTCGGAGGCATTGTGTGCCAAGCTTGAACCCATGCAACATAAGAAGGCGATGGTCATGTTAGGCATGGTTCATCTTTGAAGGCCCTATTTTGAAAATACTTTCTATCTGAAATAAATTAAAATTTTTATTTTTGAGCACACATTGATTATTATTAATGCAAAATTTTCAGCTGAAATAAACAAAATTCTATGTTAAAATAACATTTCAAAACCGAGCATTTCAATCGGCCATTATTTTTGTAACAACCTAATATATATAATTCATGCTTCAATAGACAGGTCCCATAGAGTGTGAAAAGGTTTTTTTTCTATTAAATTCTATGACTCTCTCAAAAGTTATAATTATTTTTTTTTTTCTTTTGGGAGGTCCCGGAAAAATTATTTTTATCAAAATTATTCTTTCATTCTATTCATTTTTGTTCTATTTAATTCCGTTAGTCTTTCTATATTTAAAGAAAGGAAAGAAGAAAGAAAAGTATGAAAAGGAAAATAAGAGAAAAGAAAGAAAGAAAAGTATGAAAAGCAAGAAGAAAGGAGAAAGAAGGGAAAGAAAGAAAAACGAACAGAAAGGAATTAAAAAAAAAGGTTAAGTGACGAATGAAAAGAAGAATTGAAAGAAAAGGACGGAAAGGAAAGAAAGAAAAGGGTAAAAGAAAAGCAAAAGAAGGAAAAGAAAAAACAAAGA